>CAWUFW010010854.1:0-661193 GCA_963921515.1 Calotriton arnoldi | reverse complement strand
CTGCCCGAACACCACTGCACTGCCCTAAACCCTGAAACACCACCCCCTATACTGCCTGAACACCACTGCACTGCCCAAAACCCTGAAACACCACCCCCTGCACCGCCCCCTACACTGCCCGAACACCACTGCACTGCCCTAAACCCTGAAACACCACCCCCAGCATGACCCCGTTTACTGCTCGAACACCACTGCACTGCCCTAAACCCTGAAACACCACCCCCAGCATGACCCCCTACACTGCCCGAACACCACTGCCCTAAACCCTGAAACACCACCCCTGCATGACCCCCTACACTGCCCAAACACCACTGCACTGCCCTAAACCCTGAAACACCACCCCCTGCACGACCCCCTACACTGCCCGAACACCACTGCACTGCCCTAAACCCTGAAACACCAGCCCCAGCACAACCCCGTACACTGCCCGAACACCACTGCACTGCCCTAAACCCTGAAACACCAGCCCCAGCACGACCGCCTACACTGCCCGAAAACTACTGCACTGCCCTAAACCCTGAAACACCATCCCCAGCAAGACTACCTACACTGGCCAAACACCACTGCACTGCCCTAAACCCTGAAACACCACCCCCTGCACGACCCCCTACACTGCCCAAACACTACTGCACTGCCCTAAACCCTGAAACACCACCCCAGCACGACCCCCTACACTGCACGAACACCACTGCACTAAACCCTGAAACACCACCCCCTGCACGACCCCCTACACTGCCGGAACACCACTGCACTGCCCTAAACCCTGAAACACCACCCCCAGCACGACCCCCTACACTGCCGGAACACCACTGCACTGCCCTAAAACCTGAAACACCACCCCCAGCACGACCCCCTACACTGCCCTAACACCACTGCACTGCCATAAACCCTGAAACATCACCCCCAGCACAACCCCCTACACTGCCTGAGCACCATTGCTCTGCCCTAAACCCTGAAACACTAGCCCCAGCACGACCCCCTACACTGCCCGAACACCACTGCACTGCCCTAAACCCTGAAACACTACCCCCAGCATGACCCCCTACACTGCCCGAACACGACTGCACTGCCCTAAACCCTAAAACACCACCCCCAGCACGACCCCCTACACTGCCCGAACACCACTGCACTGCCCTAAACCCTGAAACATCACCCCCAGCAAGACCCCCTACACTGCCCGAACACCACTGACCTAAACCCTGAAACACCACCCCCAGCACGACCCCCTACACTGCCCGAACAACACTGCACTGCCCTAAACCCTGAAACACTACCCCCAGCATGACCCCCTACACTACCCGAACACCACTGCACTGCCCTAAACCCTAAAACACTACCCCCAGCATGACCCCCTACACTGCCCGAACACGACTGCACTGCCCTAAACCCTAAAACACCACCCCCAGCACGACCCCCTACACTGCCCGAACACCACTGCACTGCCCTAAACCCTAGAACACTACCCCCAGCATGACCCCCTACACTACCCGAACACCACTGCACTGCCCAAAACCCTGAAACACCACCCCCTGCACCGCCCCCTACACTGCCCGAACACCACTGCACTGCCCTAAACCCTGAAACACCACCCCCAGCATGACCCCGTTTACTGCTCGAACACCACTGCACTGCCCTAAACCCTGAAACACCACCCCCAGCATGACCCCCTACACTGCCCGAACACCACTGCCCTAAACCCTGAAACACCACCCCTGCATGACCCCCTACACTGCCCAAACACCACTGCACTGCCCTAAACCCTGAAACACCACCCCCTGCACGACCCCCTACACTGCCCGAACACCACTGCACTGCCCTAAACCCTGAAACACTAGCCCCAGCACAACCCCGTACACTGCCCGAACACCACTGCACTGCCCTAAACCCTGAAACACCAGCCCCAGCACGACCGCCTACACTGCCCGAAAACTACTGCACTGCCCTAAACCCTGAAACACCATCCCCAGCAAGACTACCTACACTGGCCAAACACCACTGCACTGCCCTAAACCCTGAAACACCACCCCCTGCACGACCCCCTACACTGCCCAAACACTACTGCACTGCCCTAAACCCTGAAACACCACCCCGCAGCACGACACCCTACACTGCCCGAACACCACTGCACTGCCCTAAACCCTGAAACACCACCCCAGCATGACCCCCTACACTGCCGGAACACCACTGCACTGCCCTAAACCCTGAAACACCACCCCCAGCACGACCCCCTACACTGCCTGAGCACAATTGCTCTGCCCTAAACCCTGAAACACTAGCCCCAGCACGACCCCCTACACTGCCCGAACACCACTGCACTGCCCTAAACCCTGAAACACCACCCCCAGCACGACCCCCTACACTGCCCGAACACCACTGCACTGCCCTAAACCCTGAAACACTACCCCCAGCATGACCCCCTACACTGCCCGAACACGACTGCACTGCCCTAAACCCTAAAACACCACCCCCAGCACGACCCCCTACACTGCCCGAACACCACTGCACTGCCCTAAACCCTGAAACATCACCCCCAGCAAGACCCCCTACACTGCCCGAACACCACTGACCTAAACCCTGAAACACCACCCCCAGCACGACCCCCTACACTGCCCGAACAACACTGCACTGCCCTAAACCCTGAAACACTACCCCCAGCATGACCCCCTACACTACCCGAACACCACTGCACTGCCCTAAACCCTAAAACACTACCCCCAGCATGACCCCCTACACTGCCCGAACACGACTGCACTGCCCTAAACCCTAAAACACCACCCCCAGCACGACCCCCTACACTGCCCGAACACCACTGCACTGCCCTAAACCCTAGAACACTACCCCCAGCATGACCCCCTACACTACCCGAACACCACTGCACTGCCCAAAACCCTGAAACACCACCCCCTGCACCGCCCCCTACACTGCCCGAACACCACTGCACTGCCCTAAACCCTGAAACACCACCCCCAGCATGACCCCGTTTACTGCTCGAACACCACTGCACTGCCCTAAACCCTGAAACACCACCCCCAGCATGACCCCCTACACTGCCCGAACACCACTGCCCTAAACCCTGAAACACCACCCCTGCATGACCCCCTACACTGCCCAAACACCACTGCACTGCCCTAAACCCTGAAACACCACCCCCTGCACGACCCCCTACACTGCCCGAACACCACTGCACTGCCCTAAACCCTGAAACACCAGCCCAAGCACAACCCCGTACACTGCCCGAACACCACTGCACTGCCCTAAACCCTGAAACACCAGCCCCAGCACGACCGCCTACACTGCCCGAAAACTACTGCACTGCCCTAAACCCTGAAACACCATCCTCAGCAAGACTACCTACACTGGCCAAACACCACTGCACTGCCCTAAACCCTGAAACACCACCCCCTGCATGACCCCCTACACTGCCCAAACACTACTGCACTGCCCTAAACCCTGAAACACCACCCCTCAGCACGACACCCTACACTGCCCGAACACCACTGCACTGCCCTAAACCCTGAAACACCACCCCAGCACGACCCCCTACACTGCACGAACACCACTGCACTAAACCCTGAAAGACCACCCCCTGCACGACCCCCTACACTGCCGAAACACCACTGCACTTCCCTAAACCCTGAAACACCACCCCCAGCACGACCCCCTAAACTGCCCTAACACCACTGCACTGCCATAAACCCTGAAACATCACCCCCAGCACAACCCCTACACTGCCTGAGCACCATTGCTCTGCCCTAAACCCTGAAACACTAGCCCCAGCACGACCCCCTACACTGCCCGAACACCACTGCACTGCCCTAAACCCTGAAACACCACCCCCAGCACGAACCCCTACACTGCCCGAACACCACTGCACTGCCCTAAACCCTGAAACACTACCCCCAGCATGACCCCCTACACTGCCCGAACACCACTGCACTGCCCTAAACCCTAAAACACCACCCCCAGCACGACCCCCTACACTGCCCGAACACCACTGCACTGCCCTAAACCCTAGAACACTACCCCCAGCATGACCCCCTACACTACCCGAACACCACTGCACTGCCCTAAACCCTAAAACACTACCCCCAGCATGACCCCCTACACTGCCCGAACACGACTGCACTGCCCTAAACCCTAAAACACCACCCCCAGCACGACCCCCTACACTGCCCGAACACCACTGCACTGCCCTAAACCCTAGAACACTACCCCCAGCATGACCCCCTACACTACCCGAACACCACTGCACTACCCTAAACCCTAAAATACTCCCCCAGCATGACCCCTACACTACCCGAACACCACTGCACTGCCCTAAACCCTAAAACACTCCCCCAGCACGACCCCCTACACTGCCCAAACACTACTGCACTGCCCTAAACCCTGAAACACCACCCCTCAGCACGACACCCTACACTGCCCGAACACCACTGCACTGCCCTAAACCCTGAAACACCACCCCAGCACGACCCCCTACACTGCCCGAACACCACTGCACTAAACCCTGAAACACCACCCCCTGCACGACCCCCTACACTGCCGGAACACCACTGCACTGCCCTAAACCCTGAAACACCACCCCCAGCACGACCCCCTTTACTGCTCGAACACCACTGCACTGCCCCAAACCCTGAAACACCACCCCCAGCATGACCCCCTACACTGCCCGAACACCACTGCCCTAAACCCTGAAACACCACCCCTGCACGACCCCCTACACTGCCCGAACACCACTGCACTGCCCTAAACCCTGAAACACCACCCCCTGCACGACCCCCTACACTGCCCGAACACCACTGCACTGCCCTAAACCCTAAAACACCACCCCCAGCACGACCCCCTACACTGCCCGAACACCACTGCACTGCCCTAAACCCTATAACACTACCCCCAGCACGACCCCCTACACTACCCGAACACCACTGCACTGCCCTAAACCCTAAAACACTCCCCCAGCATGACCCCCTACACTACCTAAACACCACTGCACTGCCCTAAACCCTAAAACACTACCCCCGCATGACCCCCTACACTACCCAAATACCAATGCACTACCCTAATCCCTAAAACACTACCCCCGCACAACCCCTACACTACCCAAAGACCACTACACTGCCCGAACACCGTACGTACCTAAACACCACTGCACTGCCCTAAACCCTAAAACACTACCCCCGCATGACCCCCTACACTACCCAAATACCAATGCACTACCCTAATCCCTAAAACACTACCCCCGCACGACTCCCTACACTACCCAAAGACCACTGCACTACCCTAAACCCTAAAACACGACCTCCTACACTACACAAACACCACTGCACTACCCCAAACCCTAAAAACTACCCCAGCACGAACCCCTACACTACCCAAACACCACTGCACTACCCTAAACCATAAAACACTACCCCCAGCAGTACCCCTATGCTACCCAAACACCACTGCACTACCCTAAACCCTAAAACACTACCCCCAGCAGTACCCCCTACACTACCCAAACACCATTGCACTACCCTAAACCCTAAAACACTACCCCCAGCAGTATCCCCTACACTACCCAAACACCACTGCACTACCCTAAACCCTAAAACCCTAAAACACTAACCCCCAGCACGACCCCCTACACTACCCAAACACCACTGTACTACCCTAAACCCTAAAACACTCCCCCAGCACGACTCCCTACACTACCCAAACACCACTGCACTACCCTAAACCCTAAATCTACCCCCAGCATGACCCCCTACACTACACAAACACCACTGCACTACCCTAAACCCTAAAACACTACCCCCAGCACGACCCTCTTCACTACCTAAACACAACTGCACAATTTGTTACAGGCGTTGCAACGCAGGCCTGTGGTGCTTACTGGAAGTACCTGGTGGGCTAGTTGGGCCCCAGGGACTCTCAGGATTCAAGGTGACCTAATCCCCCAACTTAAAACGCGCCACGGGGCGCGTTTGCACAGTGGTGAAGGGAGGGGGCGGGGCCTCAGGTGACATGTGCGCAAACACGCCCTGTGGTGCGTTTTAAGTTGGGGAGTTAATTCCCTTTGAATCCTGGGGGCCAACTAGCCCACCAGGTACCTTCAGTAAGCACAACAGAGTTGCGTTGCAGAGAGGTGAAAAAAGGTGCGTGGCCTCGGAACGCCTCTCTGCAACTCAGCTCTGTGGTCCTAACTGTAGGTTCCTGGGGGCTAGTTGGGCCCCAGGGACCCTCAGGATTCAAGGGGACGTAATCCCGCAACTTAAAACGCGCCACGGGGCGTGTTTGCACACATGTCACCTCAGGCCCCCCTCCCTTCACCACTGTGCAAACGCGCACTGGCTCTGGTTAGTCAGAGTCAGTTACCACCAGTACCCGTCTGAAAAAGTTGTGGGCACAGGATGATTTTGCAACAAGGCCTCTTTCTGCTCCTCTGTTGGTTCTTTCTGCACATCTTTTGCTTCTTTCTGTGCGTTTTTCTTCTTTCTTCACATGTCCTACCTCTGTTGGCATAGTTAGAAACTAGCATTTAAAAACCTTTGAAATTCACTTAAAAACCATAGGTTTCAGGCACGTTATAGTTAGAAATTAGCATTTAAAAAACCTTTGAAATTCACTGAAAAAACCATAGGTTTCAGGCACGTTATAGTTAGAAATTAGCATTTAAAAAACCTTTGAAATTCACTGAAAAACCATAGGTTTTAGGGACAGTTATAGTTAGTTGGACATTGCACTCGTACAAAACCCGTGAAATTCCCCTGTTATAGTTAGTTCAGCTAACTATAACTCGCGCCCCGCAATGCACTGCTGATGACGTCACATATTACATCACTCATGACATGGTCAGTGACATCACTGATGACATCACTGATGACATCTCAAATGACATCACTGATGACATCATCCATGTGATAATTTCATGCATCTTCTCACACCCTAATATAACTTTTGATACACCCACTCTAAATTACAGACTGCCATTCTCAAAACCATAGACACTCCAACACCAAAAACTACATACCCACTCACTGATTCTTAGGTCTACACACACATCCACTCACTCACCTGTATAGTCACTCATACTTACAGTTACTCAGTACAGGACTATCATATGCACTCATACACCTATATAAACACTCACACACCGCCACTCATCCATAGAGGTACTCACACACCTAGTCAGTCATGCAAAAAATTAATCACACACCCATTTACTCACCTATACAGTTATACACACACCAGCTCACTTACTCATACAAATACTAGCACATTCTTACGCTCTTATACAATAACTGATACAAGCACACACGCATCCATACAGCCACTCTCACAATAACACACTCTCACTTATAGCCATTTAAATACTCTAACACACATATATACTGCCTTTTACATATGTAGTTACTCGCACATGTACCACTGAGATATACATTCACTCACTAACACACCCATACACACACTCACCCACCCAAGCAGTCCATCACAGATGCACTCTTGAAATCATGCACCCAGTGAATCACCCACTCACACATCTATGTATAGAGTCACACACACCCCACCCACACAAACACTCAGGCAGCCATACAGATACTCAGAGAACCAATCAATAACCCATATAGACACTCATGTAGCTATTCGCAAATCCATGCATCCACTTACACACCAACAAACAGACGGATACAGACATTCACACAGTTTAGTCACTAACCCATGCATTCAGTAAGATACGTTTAATCACTCACTTGTAGAGTCAGTCACTCACGTACTAAATCATCCATTCAGACACTTATACACCCACTCATTCTTCAATACGCCTTTCCCTATATATATTAAACATATTTAAACTTTACAGAAACACAGTCACTGGATGATGTCATCAGTGATGTCATTTGAGATGTCATCAGTGATGTCATCAGTGATGTCACTGACCATGTCATGAGTGATGTAATATGTGACGTCATCAGCAGTGCATTGCGTGGGCGCGAGTTATAGTTAGCTGAACTAACTATAACAGGGGAATTTCACGGGTTTTGTACGAGTGCAATGTCCAACTAACTATAACTGTCCCTAAAACCTATGGTTTTTTCAGTGAATTTCAAAGGTTTTTTAAATGCTAATTTCTAACTATAACGTACCTGAAACCTATGGTTTTTTCAGTGAATATATATATATATATATATATATATATATATATATATGTTTATATATATATTCATTGAAAAAACCAAAGGTTACATTGACGCTATAGTTAGGCTGACATTTCACTCATTCAAAACCAGAGAAATTCAGAGCAGTTACTGTTATCTGAGCTAACTATAACTCACGGCCACACAATGCACTGCTTATGACTAACCCTGGGCGTAGTTCGCGAAGTAGCGCTACGCGAAGCTACGCGAAGCTACACGAAGTGCACTTCGCACTACGCGAGCTACGCGTAGCACTACGCGAACTGCGTAGTGCGCTGTTCGCGATGATTGCACAGTGCCGGATGCTTGTCCGCACTGTGCAATCATTGAAAACGGCATCTTGCACAGTGCGAGCTGTCTTTTACTGCCGCTCGAGTAGATTTTTACTCGAGCAGCAGCTTTCTCAACGCGGACTGGTAGTTTCTCATCGCGAGCGGTTGCGAGCATACGCGACCACTCGCAATGAGAAACCTGACCTCCCCGCATTGAGAATCTCGCCGGGAGGTTTATTTTCCACGCTCGCGGTCGGCAACTTGATGTTGCTGATCGCAAACGAGGAAAAAGTTTCACCGGGATGTCATTTTGCTTGCTCGCGGTCGCCAACTTGACGTTGAGGACCGCGAGCAAGCAAAAAATGACCGCTGCACTACGCTAATCTACGCTACGCGTGTTTGCACTGTGCTACGTGCAATTTGCGTAGTGCGAAGTAGCGCAAACTTCGCAAACTACGCGAGCGTAGCGTAGTGCTTTGCCCAGGGTTACTTATGACCTCACATATTACATCATTCATGACATGGTCAGTGACATCATTAATGACATCACTGATGACATTATCCACAAAATTACTAATGCACCCAAACACACTCACATAGAACCATTCATACACCCACTCCCAATCCCATACAACCATTCACAAACCCATTCACAGACCCATACCAGTACTCACACACCCATTCACTGATTCATAGATCTACATAGTCATCCACTCACCCATCCAAACTGCCACTCATACACCTGCTCAATCACTAATACAGCCACTGACATATCCACTCATACACCCATACAGCCACTCACACACTGACGCAGCCACCCACACAGCTACTCACACACCTACTCACTGACCCATACAGTCAATCACACATCCACTTACTCATCCATACAGTGACACACCAACCCACTTGCTTACTCATACATATACTAAGATGTACTTACTCACCTACACAGTCACTGACACAAGCACACACTCACCCATTCAGCCACTCTCACATTCACTCACTCACCCATACAGTCACTCATATACCCCATCACTCACCTATACTGCTTTTCACATACCCAGTTACTCACCCACATACCACTGACACATCCACTCACTCACCCACACAGTCATGCATACTCAGTCACCCATACAGCCCCTCACATATGCACTCACTAACCCGTACAGCCACTGACTCACCCACTCACTCATCCATACTGGTAGTCACACACCCCTCACCTACCCACACAGGCACTCAGACAACCATACAGTTACTCAGAAAACCAATCACTCACCCATACAGCCACTCACACACCCACTCACACACCCATACAGCCACTTAGACACCAACTGACAGACGGATACAGATATTTAAACAACCAGTCACTCATTAATACATTCACTGAGACAACTGATCACTCAGTTATACAGTTAGTCATGCACCCACTGAATAATCAATAAAGACACTCATATACCCACTGGTTCACCAAAACGTATATATAATTAACACTCATAAACTTTTTAAAAACACTCACAGTCACTGGATGATGTCATCAGTGACGTCATTTGAGATGTCACCAGTGATGTCATGAGTGATGTCATTGTCACTGACCATGTCATGAGTGATGTAACATGTGAGGTCATAAGCAATTTATTGTGGGGGAGCGAGTTATAGATAGTTCAGCTAACTAAAACTGCTGAATGTCTCTGGTTTTGTACGATAAAATGTCAGCCTAAGTATAACATTCCTGTAACCTTTGGGTATATATATATATATATATATATATATATATATATATATATATATATATATATATATATATATATACATATATACATATACTTCGGACTGGGGAGAGAGGAGGCAATATCAATTGCCTGAGAAGGGGACAAACAAGTGGCTTTAACCATCCAAGGCAACGGCGGTGGTGTGTGGGTCATCGGCCAACTAGCATTGGGGCATCACTTGGTGTTCTGGATTGCCCAATTTCTTAATGGACGTCCACGACGTGACTCCAAATACCAGCATGCCTTTGTTTGGGACTGAGGTGCGCGAAGTGCCTGTATCACTTTAAGGCGGAGGAGGGGCAAGTAACTACCACACTGGGAGTGGTCACAACACCATCTTTATACCAGCTGACCCCCAGGGATAATGAGGAGCCATTTGAACGAGGCACTGAGGAAAGCTACAAAAGCTGAAACGCGTCTGCCAAAACGTTTTCATGGACCTTTCATCCACGCGCCGAAATATCAATAAAGCTGCTTGTTTTGAACCCCGGAGCTGTGCTGCACTCTTTCCTACCTGTGAGGGAGTTTTGGTGTTTCATGTTGTGCCAGTAAGTGGGCTCTGGCATGCGGTACGCCCTCTCGATCAGGAGCTACGCGGGAAGCCTGCAACCTTTGAAGTGTGCATGGAACTGCAACGCGTCGTCCCCCGGCTGTTGCTAATTGCCATTAGGTGTTACTTCGGACTGGGGAGAGAGGAGGCAATATCCATTGCCTGAGAAGGGGACAAACAAGTGGCTTTAACCATCCAAGGCAATGGCGGCGGTGTGTGGGTCATCGGCCAACTAGCATTGGGGCATCACTTGGTGTTCTGGATTGCCCACTTACTTAATGGACGTCCACAACGTGACTCAAATACCAGCATGCCTTTGTTTGGGACTGAGGTGCGTGAAGTGCCTGTATCACTTTAAGGCGGAGGAGGGGCAAGTAACTACCACACTGGGAGTGGTCACAGCACCATCTTTATACCAGCTGACCCCTAGGGATAATGAGGAGCCATTGGAACGAGGCACTGAGGAAAGCTACACAAGCTGAAACGCGTCTGCCAAATCGTTTTCATGGACCTTTCATCCACGTGCAGAAATATCAATAAAGCTGCTTGTTTTGAACCCTGGAGCTGTGCCGCACTCTTTCCTACCTGTGAGGGAGTTTTGGTGTTTCATGTTGTGCCAGTAAGTGGGCTCTGGCAAGCGGTACGCCCTCTCGATCAGGAGCTACGCGGGAAGCCTGCAACCTTTGGAGTGTGCATGGAACTGCAACGCGTCGCCCCCCGGCTGTTGCTAATTGCCATTAGGTGTTACTTCGGACTGGGGAGAGAGGAGGGAATATCAATTGCCTGAGAAGGGGACAAACAAGTGGCTTTAACCATCCAAGGCAACGGCAGCGGTGTGTGGGTCATCGGCCAACTAGCATTGGGGCATCACTTGGTGTTCTGGATTTCCCAATTACTTAATGGACGTCCACGACGTGACTCCAAATACCAGCATGCCTTTGTTTGGGACTGAGGTGCGCGAAGTGCCTGTATCACTTTAAGGCGGAGGAGGGGCAAGTAACTACCACACTGGGAGTGGTCACAACACCATCTTTATACCAGCTGACCCCCAGGGATAATGAGGAGCCATTTGAACGAGGCACTGAGGAAAGCTACACAAGCTGAAACGCGTCTGCCAAAGCGTTTTCATGGACCTTTCATCCACGCGCAGAAATATCAATAAAGCTGCTTGTTTTGAACCCCGGAGCTGTGCCGCACTCTTTCCTACCAGTGAGGGAGTTTTGGTGTTTCATATATATATATATATATATATATATTCACTGAAAAAACCATAGGTTTCAGGGACGTTATAGTTACAAATTAGCATTTCAAAAACCTTTGAAATTCACTGAAAAAACCATAGGTTTCAGGGACGTTATAGTTAGTTGGACATTTCACTCATACAAAACCATAGAAATTCCGCCGTTATAGTTAGTTGAGCTAACTATAACTCGCGCCCCCGCAATGCACTGCTGATGACGTCACATATTACATCATTCATGACATGGTCAGTGACATCACTGATGACATCATTGATGACATCTCAAATGACATCACTGATGACATCATCCAGTGACTGTGTGTTTCTGTAAAGTTTAAATATGTTTTATATATATATTGGCCAAGTTGTATTGAAGAATGAGTGGGTGTATAAGTGTCTGGATGGAGGATTTAGTAGGTGCGTGACTGACTGTATAAGTGAGTGATTAAATGTGTCTTACTGAATGCGTGGGTTAGTGACTAAACTGTGTGAGTCTTCCTATTGCTGTGTAAGCTGCTGCATTGGTTGGTGAGAAGCTACATGAGTGTCTATATGGGTTATTGATTGGTTGCGTGAGTATTTGTATGGGTGCCTGTGTGTGTGGGTGGATGGATGGGAGGTGTGTGACTCTGTGCATAGATGTGAGTGGTTGATTCACTGGGTGTATGGGTTCAAGAGTGCATGTGGAAACAGCTGTATGGGTGGGTGAGTGTGTGTATGGGTGTGTTGGTGAGTGAATGGATATCTCAGTGCTACATGTCCAAGTAACTACATATGTAAAACACAGTGCATGTGAGAGTTGAAGTATATAAATGACTATACATGAGAGCCAGTGATTGTGAGAGTGGCTGTATGGATCAGTGTGTACTTGTATCAGTGATTGTATAAGAGAGTAAGTATATGTTAGTATCTGCATGAATAAGTGAGGTTGTGTGTGTATAACTGTATAGGTGAGTAAATAGAAGTGTGATTGATTCTTTGCATGACTGACTAGGTGTTTGAGTAACTCTGGATGAGTGGCGGTGTGTGAGTGTTTGTATAGGTGTATGAGTGCCTATAATAGTGTTGTATTGATGAGTCACTGCATGTATGAGTGACTGTATGGGTGAATGAGTGGATGTGTGTGTAGACCTATGAATCAGTGAGTGCGTACGTAGTAACTGGTATTGGTGTCTCTATTGTTTCGAAAATGGTAGTCTGTATTTTAGAGTGGGTGTATCAAAAGTTTTATTAAGTTATGAGGAGGTGCATCACATTTTCACGTGGATGATGTCATCAGTGATGTCATCAGTGATGTCATTTGAGATTTCATCAGTGATGTCATCAGTGATGTCACTGACAATGTCATGAATGATGTAATATGTGACGTCATCAGCAGTGCATTGCGGGGGCGCGAGTTATAGTTAGCTCAACTAACTATAACAGCGGAATTTCTATGGTTTTGTATGAGTGAAATGTCCAACTAACTATAACGTCCCTGAAACCTATGGTTTTTTCAGTGAATTTCAAAGGTTTTTTAAATGCTAATTTGTAACTATAACGTCCCTGAAACCTATGGTTTTTTCAGTGAATTTCAAAGGTTTTTTAAATGCTAATTTCTAACTAAGCCTACAAAGGTAGGACATGTGAAGAAAGAGGAAGAAAAGCGCAGAAAGAAGCAAGACAAATGCTGAAAGAGTCAACAGAAGTTCAGAAAGACGAACAAAAGTGCAGGAAGAAGCAAGAGATGTGCAGAAAGAACCAACATAGGAGCAGAAAGTCCTCCTGTGCCCCCAACTTTTTACTGGCGGGTACTGGTGGTAACTGACTCTGACTAACCAGGACCGGAGCCAGTGCTATGCTAAAATACACTTAGAATACAGTGAAAACACCTACATACACTAGGGAACACTATGCGTTGGGGTACCCCTGTGATTAGCATGACCTTCTCTGTATTTGCCATGAGTTAGTGCCTGGGTCATTGCATGAGTACATGGGTACTGAGTGGATAATTAGAGTACTGCAAGGAGAGTGCATGGTGAATTTATAAGTGCTTAGGTTTTGGCGGAGTGATTGGATAAGTACATGGTGCTCGCTGGGTGATTGGAGGAGTGCATGGGTGGTGACAGGGCGATGGCTGGACTGCATGGGTACTGCTCAGGGTAGTGTAGCAGTGCATGAGTTAGTGCATGGGTCATTGCATGAGAGCATGGGTAGTGACTGGATGATTACAGTGCTCCAAGGAGAGTGCATGGTGAATTTATAAGTGCTTGGGTTTTGGCGGACTGATTGCATAAGTACACACATGTCACATCAGGCCACGCCCCCTCCCTGCACCACTGTGCAAACGCATTGTAAATTAGGAGATTAAGTCCCCTTGAGTCCTGAGGGTCCCTGGGGGCCAACTAGCCCACCAGTTACCTCCAGTAAGTGCCACAGAGCTGCGTTGCAGAGTGGTGTAAAAAGGGGGCGTGGCCTTGGACCACCTCTCTGCAACACAGCTCCCTGGCACTTATTGGAGGTACCTGGTGGGCTAGTTGGCCCCCAGGGACCCTCAGGATTCAAGGGAACGTAATCCCCCAACTTAAAACGCGCCACACGTTTGCACACTTGTCACATCAGGCCACGCCCCTCCCTGCACCACTGTGCAAACGCGCCCCCTGGAGCGTTGTAAATTGGTGGATTAAATCCCCTTGAGTCCTGAGGGTCCCTGGGGGCCAACTAGCCCACCAGCTACCTCCAGTAAGCACTCACAGAGCTGCGTTGCAGAGAGGTGTAAAAGGGGCGTGGCTTCTCAATACCTCTCTGCAACGCAGCTCCCTGGCACATACTGGAAGTACCTGGTGGGCTAGTTTGCCCCCAGGGACCCTCAGGAGTGAAGGGGACTTAATCCCCCAAATTACAATGTGCCAGGGGGTGCTTTGCACACTTGCTATGTCAGGCCCCACCCCCTCCCTGCACCACTGTTCAAACGCACCCCCTGGTGCATTGTAAATTGGGGGATTAAGTCCCCTTGAGTCCTCAGGGTCCCTGGGGGCCAACTAGCCCACCAGCTACCTCCAGTAAGTGCCACACAGCTGCGTTGCAGAGAGGTGTAAAAAGGGGGCGTGGCCTTGGACCACCTCTCTGCAACGCAGCTCCCTGGCGCTTACTGGAGGTACCTGGTGGGCTAGTTCGCCCCCAGAAACCCTCAGGATTGAAGGGGACTTAATCCCCAATTTACAATGTGCCAGGGGGTGCGTTTGCACACTTGCTATGTCAGGCCCCGCCCCCTCCTTGCACCACTGTGCAAACTTGCCGAAATTTAAAAAAAAAAAAATCTTTTTTGGGCCCTGAGCAGGCCTAGGGGGTCAGGGTGTTTCTACCCTGCCCCCTTCTCTTGTTTTATACCTTTGTTTCTCTGTTTTCTAGCGACTCACTTCTACCGAGCCACAAGATGGCTGGCCACGCCCCCTCCCTGCACCACTGTGCAAACGCACCCCCTGGTGTGTTGAAAATTGGGGGATTAAGTCCTCTTGAGTCCTGAGGGTCCCTGGGGGCCAAGTAGCCCACCAGCTACCTCCAGTAAGCGCCACAGAGCTGCGTTGCAGAGTGGTGTAAAAAGGGGGTGTGGCCTTGGACCACCTCTCTGCAACGCAGCTCCCTGGTGCTTACTGGAGGTACCTGGTGGGCTAGTTGCCCCCAGGGACCCTCAGGATTCAAGGGGCTCAATACCCCAACTTAAAACACGCCACAGGGCACGTTTGCACACTTGTCACATCAGGCCACGCCCCCTCCCTGCACCACTGTGCAAACGCGCCCCCTAGAGCGTTGTAAATTGGGGGATTACATCACCTTGAGTCCTGAGGGTCCCTGGGGGACAACTAGCCCACCAGCTACCTCCAGTAAGCGCCACAGACCTGCGTTGTAGAGAGGTGTAAAAAGGGGCATGGCCTCTCAACACCTCTCTGCAACGCAGCTCCCTGGCGCATACTGGAGGTACCTGGTGGGCTAGTTCGCCCCAGGGACCCTCAGGATTGAAAAGGGACTTAATCCCCCAACTTAAAATGCGCCACAGGGCACGTTTGCACACTTGTCACATCAGGCCATGCCCCCTCCCTGCACCACTGTGCAAACTTGCTGAAATTACAAAAAATATATATATATCTTTTTTGGGCCCTGTGGGTCCTTCTGGGACCCCCTGAGCAGGCCTAGGGGGTCAGGGTGTTTCTACCCTGCCCCCTTCTCTTGTTTTATACCTTTGTTTCTCTGTTTTCTAGCGACTCGCTTCTACCGAGCCACAAGATAGCTGCCAACACTTCCTGGTTTGGAGTGTTGGCAGCCAATCACAGTGAAGCTCGTGCATGGGACTTAGGCTCCACCCAGATATCAAAACTTTTATTTTTCTAATTTCTCAGCAACTACTGAACGGATTTACACCATTTAAAAAAAAGATCGCTTTCTGAACCAAGCTCTACCCTTCTGCCAAATTTGGGGTAATTCCGTTCAGCAGTTCGGGCTGTAGCTCGTCGCAAAATTTCCTATGGAAATTAACATGGGGAAAACGCGTTTTGGGACCCCCTTTTTTCTCAGCCCCTGCTTGATGAATAACCCCTAAACTTTCAGGATAGGAGCTGACCTGGATAGACTTTTTTTGGGGAGAATTTCGCAAAGATTTGTCAAACTACGCCAAAGTTATTAGCAAATCAAAAAATGCTTTTCCTATGAAAACTAGGTTGTAACTATAACTACCTACTGGCGACCACCAGTAGGTAATATATATATATATTTGTTAGGGTCAGACTTCACTCATACAAAGCAAGTGAAATTCAGCCGTTATAGTTAGCTAAGCTAACTATAACTAGCACCCCCACAATGCACTGCTTATGACGTCACATATTACAGCAGCAGATGACATGGTCAGTTGCATCACTCATGACATCCCTGATGACATCTCAAATGACATCACTGATGACATCACTGATGGCATCATCCACAGAATCTCTGACGCACCTGCTCACACCCCCATATAACCTTTCATACACCCACTCCAACTTCCACACTACCATTCTCAAACCCATTGACGTACCCATATCAGTACCTACACACCCACTCACTGATTCATAGGTCTACACAGACATCCACTGTTATGTTTCGTATATAGGCCCTAATGTAGACCCGTTCATATATGCCATAATGTAGAAATACTCGTATATGCCCTATTATGGTCATACTCGTATATGCCCTATTATGGTCATACTCGTATATGCCCTATTATGGTCATACTCGTATATACACTATTATGGTCATACTCGTACATGCCCTAGTATAGTCATGTCTCCTAATATAGGCATGTTCTTTCACCTACATTAGTTCCCTACAGTACACAATGAGCTCTGAGGGTTGAACGTTATCTAGTCTGTGGTTAGAACACTGCAAGGTCTTTCTAGAACACAGGCCTACAATGTACTCATAAATTATGCATGAGCATTCACCAGCTACATCTCCCGCATAATAGGTATGTTCAAAGTTCACCCCTGATGTCTTCCTCATGTCTAACAAAGACCAATACAAACCATACTGAGGGACGAGACACTTTAGGGTATAAATACACCACATCTTGCCACGGTAAGACAGAGGGAACCAAGACTTCCATGCTGACACACTGACCAGAGACGCTGAGGCTCCTGCATGCAGTCGCTCCAGCTGACAGCGGTCTAACACAGCCCTTGCGGGGTGTCCAACTCGAGACCAGGACGGGGTCCCACACTCTCTCTATTCAGGTATGGGGGTTCGACTAAATCCTAGAGGGATTCTTGGCTCTTAGGCTTTTAGACCTACACATATGCTAGGTACACTCAGGTACATCTAGTTAGGCATCGTAGGAGTACGAGCACACTTTCATAATGCTTTTTATATTCATGCATGTATTCATGATTATTGCAATAAGGTAGAACTATTCTATCCCTTCACTTTTATCATACTGCTGATAATATATCTCTGCTATTGTCTGCTGATTGCTGCAGCACATATATTTTACACTAGAATAACAACTGTTCAATAAATACTTATTGAAACGCCCAGACTGTTTATTCTGTGTAACTCTCTGAGACAAACCGAATAAGTAAGCACGAGTGACTGAGCGAAAGGTAGTACATTGTTTCCATGATTCTGAGGAATTAGGGTTGTCATGATCTAAGGTTGCCAGAAACTAATCTCTCCCCGATAAGAGGAGATTCTAGTGGCACTGTGAGCTAGCTAATGCAAATACGGCTAACATATGCGGTGGGGGTGCACAGAGTCAGTCTAACACCAAGCCCACAGTTTATGTTATCCAAATGCGCAGGTCCCGCAGGGGTACTATAGGAACTACACAACACCACTTACTCACCCATACAGCTACTCATACACCCACTCACTCCCTAATACAGCCAATGACATGTTAGCTCATACACACATGCAGCCACTCACACACTGTCAGTCACCCATAGAGCTACTCACACACCTACTCACTCACCCATATCGTCCAACACACAGCCACCTACTCTCCTATACAGTTATACACACACCCACTCACTTATTCATACAGAGGCTAACACATACTCACTCACCTATACAGTCACTGACACAAGCACACACTCACACATGCAGTCACTCTCACATGCACTCACTCACTCATACAGTCCCTCATATACCCCATCACTCACCTGTACTGGCTTTCCAATACCCAATTTCTCACCCATATACCACTGACACATCGACTCACTCAACCACACAGCCATACAAACACTCACCCATACAGCCCCTCACTGTACAGGTACTCAGAAAACCAATCACTTATCCATGCAGTCGCTCACATACCCACTCACTCACCCATACAGCCACTTAGTCACCAACTGACAGACTGATATAGACTTTCACACAAACAGTCACTCACCCATACATACACTGAGAGACCTAATCACTCACTTATACAGTCAGTCACACAGACACAGAATCATCCATACAGGCACTCATACACCCACTGATTCACCAATACACTTTGGTATATATACTTAACACTCATAAGCTTTTTTTAATACTCACAGCCATTGGATGATGTAATTAGTCATGTCATTTGAGATGTCATCAGTGATGTCATCAGTGGTGTCACTGACCAAGTCATGAGTGATGTAATATGTGAGGTCATAAGCAGTGCATTGCAGTAGTAGGAGTTATAGTTAGCTCAGTTAACTATAACTGCTGAGTTTCACTGATTTTGTACGAATCTTCACGAAATTTCCCCAAAAATGTGTGCCGTGATTCTTGTTGCACATGGAAAGTTTCTGGGTTATCTGACAAATGGGGGCCGAGAAAAAGGGAGGGCGAAAAACGTGTGTTTCCCAAATTAATTCCCATAGGAACTTTAGACACAGATTTACAAAGTCACCCATTTAAGGGATTTTTTTTTAAGAAAAGTGATGCAACGCAGCATTTTGCGCTGCGTTTCATTACATGCCATTGTGGTAGGCATTCCATGGGTGGCACTTTCCATACATCCACTGATAGAATATGACACAATCCCAGATTTTCTAAAGGCAGTAAACCTGGGATTGTTTCCAAATGATGCGCCTAACACAGAGAGGTGTAACGAGGACAAATATATTTATTTCTCCTCATTATTTCCTCTTTCCAAGTGTGCTGCATTTTGTAGCACACATAGAGATAGGAATAAGCCTCTAACGACTGTTTTGTGTGAAGGAAGGAATCCATCCCAGCACAAAAACAATCCTGCCAACAACATAGACACCCTTACACCATGGTACAAGGGTGCCTGCATTGGCGCTAGGCAGCACAAAATGCATCAGCTCTAGGAGAGAGCAGAAGTGCGCCATACCTTAGTAGATATGGTACATTTTTCCTCTTTCCGGTTAACGCAATGCAGCAAGTTCCCTTTCTTTGTTGCGTTGCCTGAAGCATTTATTAGTAAATCTGGTCCTGAATGTTGGTTCTATTTAAAGCACCATAAAGAATAACTATTGCATTCTGCTTCTTTCAATAAAAATGAAATCCCATCCTACATTCACACCGCACACATTTTATTTAGAAATGTCAATATAATGACTTGCTGTTCAGATTTAAAAATACATCCTAAATGTGAAACAGTACAGAAAGCTGCAAAAAGGAAATTCAAACGACTAAGGCCCAATGTATGAATGTGGGCATAATTTGGGTGGAGTGATTTTGCAACCAGAATTACCAATACCAGCATTATTGGTATTACAGGGATTTGGCATTACCATAGGATTACACATAATCTCGTGTAAACTCCTATGGAAAAGGAAATGTCACTCTGAAATCAGCATTACTGTACTGATTCCCACATGCGATTTTCAAATTACAGGCCTTTTGGTGAGGTAAATTTCCACCAGCTCTACAAAGCTGGATTTGGCTCAGGTATAACCACAAGTAATATCCCATGTGGCAATGCCTTACCACCTGCTTCACAATGTCAATTTGAGCAGAAACTGCTGTTTCTGGCTATGTATGTATTTTTCATTTTGGCTCAAGTGGTCAGGGCAATAGAATAATTTGCAACAAACACATAAACTGGCCGCAAATCCCAAGGATAGTAATGCCCTGATTACTTCCGGTAATCTTCATTACTCCTAGTCCTACTCGTCCTTGACCCAGTCATCACTAATGAGGATTGCAACCAATCAGGAAACAAAAACAGGAAACGCTAACTAACCCCACCCACCCTCCAGCAGGGCTATAAACACATATTTTTACCTCAGCACTTCCTGAAATACCAAGCCCCACAAAGGCCTGGACGAGTGAGAAGTATGATTGGGTTGAGAATGAGTAGGACTAGGAGTAATGAAGATTATCAGAAGTAATCAGGGCATTACCCCCACGTCCCTCGTCCTCAACCCAGTCATAACTAATGAGGTATGCCAAAGCAGACCTAAATCAAATGAAGGCCTTTGGCATAATCCACACCTTAGAAAGAACTACACAACTGAAATAGCAAATTATGCACACCCACGTGATTTAGTACCATATCAGAAAAGCCCAAATAAAGAATATCATGATTTAGATGGTTCTGGATCCAAAGCCTGCAAAACACCATAACCAAAAGTCTTACAGATGGACTGGGCACAATGCAGTCTGAGCTCCTACTGTAGGATTAATCAGAATGATTATCCATCATAGGCAACTAAATGGAAATAAAAAGACTGAGTTATTGGGTTATATGATCAAATCTTTACAAAGAATTGACACCAGAGTACTATACGATGACACAACATGAATTCCTTACAGAGTGAAAATAATAAAAATAGCAATAGTAGTAATTTGGCTAATGGGGAGCTACTAGTAACTTACGAAATCCTCGAGTAATAAAAAATTGACTCAAAGTCTGTAGTGGACAAGCTTAGGTTAGGCATTTACGGTTACGCTACACAAGGCCTGAATGATGATGCTGACGACTGATGTTCTTCACTCTATATCTAAAATATGGATCACTTTTCATGCGTGGGTGGGTAGATTGGGCCAGTGTGGGCTATTTCTTAGAAGATCCTGCCTTAAGTTGGTGTTGCTTTCACCACATCTGCACCACCAAGTGTGTGATCCATTGATGGTGTAAATTAAGCCACACCTCAATAAATCACATAGCCCAGGGGAAGAGGGTTAGGGGTTTGATGAATGGATGGGAAAGGGGATTTGGGGAAAGGTTTGACAAAGACAAACACTACACAAGGACAACATTCATCTGGGCAATGAGCAGCACATCATTCATCATCAATCTGTTGTGGAAGGAAACGAAGGAATGAGTGTGACAGAGTACAGTTAAATGTCTTTCAAACAGTCCTTCTGCCCCCGAGAGCCATGTTATTAGATATATAAATGTTCTGTCTTCTAGTTTGGGAGTGAACCCACTCTCCCAGTTCTTCAGATATGATTTTTAAAAGAAAAACGATACTGTATTGCAAAATTAGGTGGCGCATCTGCATTTTCCTCTGGCATGCCCATCACTCTTGGGTGCCTGTCTGGACTGGTCGGGTAGATAAGCAGGAGTGTTGAGCTCATCTTTTGTTCGTGCAGGAGATTAGAAGGCCTGCGGATTGTAAAACAGAAACTGTATTTTAGAGTCAAGGGGAAGGACAGAAGGAAGGTAAGTATCATGAGGAGTATATCAAAAAGACTCAAAGGCAGAGCAAAAAAAAAAACAAGAAGGGGACTCAGAGTTTCACTTTTGCCACAAGTCCAACATAGACAAACACACACAGCAGCATTTCACAAATAAATGCACCTCTCTCATTCCACATAGCGGAGTTCCTCAGACTCTTAGTTTACTTTTGAACTGAAGTTGATAATGTCTTGCTTCTAGCTGTTGATGTTGTAGTCTTGCTTTTCCCACCCTAAATTCTTCCATCCTCCTCCTGACTCTGTCCCAGACCAGTCATCATGACCAGAGCAAGATAGGCGTGTAGTGCACTGCTGTTGAAGAGCAAGTAGAGAAAAAGAATTGCAGTATTTAGCATAGGTTTTTGTTTTTTTACTAAAGTAACTGTTCTGGTCTCTGAAGAATAAGAAAAAAGGAGAGCTCCCTGCAAGCAAATCTGGCTAAGTGTGAAAGGTACAATCACCTCCAAGGAAAAAATTATTGCCCATCACTCACGCCCCAAACATTGCAAATCAATCATCTCAAGAAAGTTCCTGCATTACAGTTCAACACACCTTCCCTCACTGTCAGCTACCACATGAATCATCAATCAACGCTCACAGTCACTCGCTTATCAGATCACTCATTGGTGCTATGGTTGCCTGTTCCAATCCAAGCACTGTGGTAGGTACACTATCTCCCCTTTGATGCAAGCAACAGATTGAACTTTGACAGTCTTGTAAATCAAACGATTGTCTAGGGAAGCCATCCTAGATGATGAAAAAAACAGTAGTATCACAGGAGTGGACCATTCAGGTTAATACATTTTTGCTAAGTAAGTATGCAATGGCCAATCACCTCCAGGGAAAAACTAATCTCCCATCACTCAGGCCCCAAACACTGCAAATCAATCATCTCAAGAAAGTTCCCACATTACAGTTGAACACACCCTCCCTCACTGTCAGCCACCACATGATGAATCATTAATCATCATCACTCACACAATCACTCACTCACCATTGCAATAGTTGTAGTTAGCTCTTCCGATCCAAGCAGGGGTACTTTAGGTCTTAGTTTAGGTATTAGGTATTCTGGGGCACACCTGCTAGTGCTAAGTCATGCAAAAAGGGATAGGCAATAGGCATGCGAAGGGGGCAGGCATTGTTTCCAATGTCATGAGGAATTGTGGAGGCTTCTTCAATGCACACTGGCCCAACTGCAATCCAGCCATATATGTGACTAAAAAATGATGGAGCAGCATAATGTTCCTCTAGCTACTTTTTTTCTACAAAGATAGAAGTTCAATAAGAAATAATTAAAATGTTCTATAGGGGCACTAGAAAACATAGTCAAGGAATTAGACTTCATCCTCTATTTCAGGTAGTTCACCCAGAAGTTGATCAGCTAACACACTTGACTCTGACCAATCATCATCCTCCTGTGCTGTTTTAGGAACAGTGTAATTGTGTGGTATAAAATTTTGGTTCATTTTGATCATAGTCAATCTCTCCATGTTTTGAGGCGAGATGCTGGTCCTTCTAACTGTAATAACCACACCAGCTGCACTGAACACATGCTCAGCAGATACAATGAAAACCGGACAAGCCAGATACTTTATTGCCGGACTGGTGAGCTCTAGCCATTGACGCATATTTCCATACCAATACATCAATGGAGTCTGATCCACACAGACCTCTTTTGGATCATCCAGATACTCCTGGAACATCCTGTGGATGGTCATTGGTGCTGCCACTTGCTTAATCTGTTTTGCCATGGCCTCTGCACTGGACATAAGCCCTGATGATTGAAACCAATACAATGCAGAGGTTGAGTCCGGTCCTTCTTTTGCTGTTGTTGCCCGTGTTCTGGTTGATGCTGAGTTCCAGTCGTTCTTTTTCCAGGTCTCTGGCTTGCTCTACAATACAACTCTTGTATTTTGAAACAACACAGACATTTTTTGCACTGTGGATCAAGGAGTGTGGCACAGATGTACTCTTTGGACGTGATGATATCATGTTGCAGCCTTGCATTACAAGCCAAGCGAAGGATTAAGCTCCCAACCAAGGCATGCACTTCTATGTTTTCATTCACACCTGCAGAAGCGAGTCTTTCAGACACCTTCTTTACCTGGTCCTGCAACAATGGGAAAGCTTGACCCATCGTACTGTCCTCCTTGCTAACTTTCCATGTGAAAACCTCGAAAGGGAGTAGCATCTGTGTCAAGCATTTGAATAGGCTCCATTTTTCTGCATCCATGGTCATTGCTTTCCCAACTGCATCTCCTCCTCTTTGAATGACATAGTCATTAATCTGTTTGTATTGCTCAAACAGATATTGCAACATGTAATACGTTGACTTCCAACGTGCTGGCAGCTCCTGTATCAGGTATTTAGCTGGTGCTCTATGATTACACTGAAAAATCCACAACTGCTTCTGGGCTTTAAAAGAATGGCTGAAATGAGTGTAGATTCTTCTGCAGGTGGTCAGTATGTTGCTGACTATGTCTTTTTTTTTTAGGAAGTTTGCACCACCAAGTTGATGCAGCGGGCCAACACAGGATCCTGAAATAGCCCCCGTCTGACACAGGTTTGACAATGCTACGGCTATTGTCTGTGGCAACAAATCCAAATCTGAGACCTCTGGGTCACACTCATTCATACACCTTGCCTCTGTTAAATTCCTCCAAGATGTTTACAGCTGTATGTGATAACATGGCCACTGTTGCATGCAGCCGAATATTCTTAAAACATTCTTCAGGGACAAGACCAGCAGATATATTTTGCTTTACCCCCACAAAAGAGATCCAGTGTGCAGTGATGCACATGCAATCAGTTGCCTGACAACTGGTCCAAATGTCTGTTGTCAGGTGGATAGTGTGAACAACGCTTTGGAGCAAAGCTTGTCCAACCAACTGCAGCACATCGTGATGCAGCGCTGGAACAGCAACTCTGGCAAAATAGGTCCGACTTGGTACCTTCCATTTTGCGCAGATGGCTGCCACAAATTGTAAGACTCCCACTCCTTCCATAAAAGAAAAAGGGATGAGGTTCAGAGCTAACATTTTTGCCAGCTTCCCTTTGTACAATTGTGTGGTTGGGTGGTTCCACTCCTAGGGCCCCTCCTGCCTAAACATGCCTGTAATAGTAGCCTGGATTTTTTTCTTTTCTAGGGCCCTTGACACATGTGTCTTTCGAGAAGTAGATGGCAGTGGTAGACTCAATGTGCGTTGTGGTGGAGCAGTCACGGTATGTCATGGTGTTTCCATCTCACTCCGAATCTTGTGCCATTGTGAAGTCGCAGAGATGGGTGAATCTGCTGATGCACTGCTGGGGACAGGGCTGCTTTGTGTGAAGATGTCACCCTCTTCTTCCTCATCATCATCTTCCACCGTGACTGGACTTGTAGCTAATGTTCCCCGGCTCTCCTCACCACCACAACCACGTTCAGCAATTTTTTTATGAAGCTCTTCCCCCTTGATTGTGTTGTGTTTTTCCATGTGGGTCGTTTGGCCTCCAGTATCATAATTTGTACCAGGCTTACCTCGCATATTGCAATGGGCTCCCCCTCTTTGCTAACTGTAAAAAAGTCCCAAACTGGGGAGGAATACTTTTTAATTGTGACACTGCCAATCCCTGAAGAAGAACTGGAGGTAGGTGGGTGTGTCGTCGATTGCCTCTCTGCTTCTCCTGAGGTAGGGATTGGTGCAGGTCTCCACAGGGGCTTTGCAAATATGGGAGCTGGTGGTGCTATCTATGCCATATCCCTCGGAGAAGGTTGACAAGCAATGTCAGACTACTTTGTGTCAGCTTCCACAATGACTGCCTCGTTGTCATCATCCTCCTCATCATTCCCTTCCATAAGTTAAGTCTTTCAGGAACTTTTCTTTTGCCTTGCCTCTCCTGTTGCCTCTTGGACTCTGCCAGAGTCCACTCCATGTCCCTATCATCATCATCACAAGTGGAGCTTGGAGAAGATGGTGGAGTGGTACCCTTTCTTATTCTTTCTGGTGATCAAGGAGCCAATGATTCTAAAAGAGGAGGTTCTTGCTTGGAAGGAAGCTCAACTTCCTGTTCTGCTCTAACATCAGGAAAATGTACTATTGCTGGCTGCAGCTGCTGTCCACTTTGCTGTTTCCTGAAATGATTGGGTACTACTTTGCTAAAGGGACAAATCCAGGTCAACGTTACTACTCATCTGCATCAAAATGACTGCAATGGCTGCCTCACTGATAGACATGGTTCTGGCTTAGGTTAGGGTGGTGCTGTTAATGCAGGAGTGCTGCTCCCAGCTTGCTCCCCAGAGGCCAGTACAGCAGGCACAAGTTTTCCGAAAAAGGTTCTGACTGGCACGCCAGTGGGGGAAAGTTGCTTCTTCTCACTGGCCATTTTCTTGACAGCATCTTTCTTTGGGGCCATCTTAAAGCTCTCAGTTGACAGTTGCACCAAGCTGCACAAGCAGAAGTGATTGTAGGACTCATGTGTGACTGCACAGGCCTTCTGTTTGGCAGTACTGCGGTTGATGTCTCTTCTCTTGTGCACCTAAAAGCAAACAAGCAAGAAAAACAATTAGTGTGAAATGTTGCATTGTTTGTAGTTTGAACTAGTACAGACAAAGGCAATATTAGTGTGGTTGTTTTGTTAACATAGGTAACCACTTTAAAGTCAAGCCACACCACCATTCCATAATTCCCCATCAGAATATAGCTCACAATATACAGAATGATACAGCTCTTTCCTTTATGTGTGCGTATATATATATATATATATATATATATATATATATATATATATATATATATATATATATATTACCTACTGGCGGTCGACAGTAGGTAGTAATAGTTTGGACCTAGTTTCCATAGGAAAAGCGTTTTTTCTTTTCCCAATATCTTTGGCGCCGTTTGACGAATCTTCGTGAAATTTTCCAAACTAATGACCAGCTCCGGTCAGCTCCCGTCTTGAATGTTTGGGGGTGATTCATCAAGCGGGGGCCAAGAAAAAAGGCGGGTCCCAAAACACGTTTTCCCCATGTTAATTTCCATAGAAAACTTTAGACAAAGCTACAGCCCGAACTGCTGAACGGAATTACACCAAATTTGGCAAAAGGTAGGTCTTGGTCTAGAAAGTGGGCTCTTTTTTAAATGGTGTAAATCCGTTCAGTAGTTGCTGAGAAATTAAAAAAAGAAAAATATCGATATCTGAGCACCGAGGAGGATTCGCGAATCCCCCCGAGCACGAGCTTCATTTTGATTGGCTGGCAACACTCCAAAACAAGAGGTGTTGGCAGCCATCTTGAGACTTGGTAAAACCGGGTCACAAGACAGAAAAAAAAGATTAAAAAACAAGAAAAGGGGGCAGGGTAGAAACACCCTAACCCCCTAGGCCTGCTCAGGGGGTCCCAAAAAAAGATTTTTTTTTTAAAAACAAATCAGCAGAATTTGCGCTGGGTGCACGAATCCTGCCGGAAAAAAAAAAATTAAGCGCTGTCTCCCACGCTTCGTTTCTTTGAGCCCCCGGGTGGGCCAGGTCCCGGGGGCAATGGGGAAATTATATGCGGGGGCCCGCGGGGGCCCCCGCAGCCCGGGGACAGCCACCTCCCTGGGGCTTAGTTTATTATGTGCGGGGGCACGCAGCCCCCCCACAGCCCCATGGACCGCCACCTCCCCGGGGCTTGAAAGAAAAATGTGTGGGGGGCTCCAACCTGCCCACACTGCCCTGGGGACCACCACCTCCCCGGGGCATTAATATATTTGAGGCAGGGGCCTCGAGGGCCCCCCAAGCCCCGGGGACCGCCACCTCCCCGGGGCTTACATTAATTATAGGCGGAGGGGCCTTGCAGGCCCCCCAAGCCCAGGGTACCAACACCTCCCCGGGGTTTTCTTCATTAATGAGGGGGGCCTCGCGGGCCACCCCAAGCCCTGGGGACAACCACCTCGCTTTGTACTCGATGGGATGGGGGCCGCGCGCCCCCCCTCCTGGAGCCCTAGATGGCCCTGGGGACCGCCACCCCCGAGGGCCGGCTCCTGCAATGTCCCGGGATGCCCACCCCCGGGAGATTGCCATTTGCTATGGCAGGGCGGGAGCACGGCTCCAGCCCTGCCATAGCAAACACTGCTTTGCTTCTTGGAAGCATGAGCAGGAAACCTGCTCTCACTTCCAAGAAGTAAAGCAGAGTTGCTTTTGGGCAAGGGGAGCTGCATGTTAGCAGCTCCCCTTGCCCAAAAGCAATGCCGGCTCCCGCAGGAGGCGGGGAGCTGGCAGGGACCGTGGGGGCATTGGGGCTCCCCCCATGATCCCCAATGCTGAGGCCTGGCCCCCCTGGGGATGGGGTCCCCGGGGCCAGTAGTGGCCAAGGGAAGAGGGGCCACGCGGCCCCCCTCCCGTAATTACAATAAAAAAAATAATAATAATGAGGCCAGGCCCCGGGGGATGGGTTCCCCGGGGCCAGAAGTGGCCCAGGGAAGGGGGGGCACATGGCCCACCTCCCGTAACATAAATAAAATCAAAAATTAAAAAAGAGGCCATGCCCCGGGGGATGGGGTCCCCGGGCCGAAATCGGCCTCGGGAGGGGGGCCGCGCAGACCCTTTCCGGTTTATTTATTTTTTTAAGTTAAAAAAATGGCTCCAGCCCTAGGGGATGTGGTCCCCAGGGCCCAAAAAATACTGAAAGAAGGGGGGCCACACAGCCCCCCTTCTAAAAATATATATATATTTTTTAAAAAGCCGGCATCTCGCCGGAGGCCCTGCTCCCTCCCTGCACCACTCTGTAAATGCGCCTCCTGGCGCATTCTAAGTTGTGGGATGAAGTCCCCTAGATCCTTAAGGGTCCTTAGGGGCCAACTAGCCCACCAGGTACCTCCATTATTCCCCACACAGCTGGATTGCTGAGAGGTGGTCCAAGGCCACGCCCCTTTTTACACCACTCTGCAAACCAGCCTCTTGGCACACTACTGGTGGGGCGATGAGGTCCCCTTGTGTCTGAGGACCTCAGGACTAAAGTGGACTTCATCCCCCGAGCAGCAGTGCGCCAGGAGGCGTGTTTGCAGAGTGGTGTAAAAAGGGTGTGTGGCCATGAACCACCTTTCAGCAATTCAGCAGTGTGGGGATTATTAGAGATAACAGGAGGGCTAGTTGGCCCCAGGGACCGTCAGGAGGCAAGGGGACTTCATCCCCCAACCAAGAAAGCACCAGGAGGCGTGTTTGCAGAGTAGTGGAGAAAGGGGGCGTTGCCTGTGTCCACCTCTCAGCAATCCCACTGTGTGGGGCTTACTGGAGGTAAGAGGTAGGCTAGTTGGCCCCTAAGGACCCCCAGCAGTGAAGGGGACTTCAATTCCCATCCAAGAGCACACCAGGGAGCGCGTTTGCAGAATGGTGGGCAAAGGGGGCATGGCCTGCTATGAGAACTTAGCAGTCCTGCTGTGTGGGACTTACTGGAGGTAATAGGAGGGGTAGTTGGCCCCCAAGGATGTCCTTGGGGGCCAACTACCCCTCTTGTTACCTCCAGTAAGTCCCACACAGTGGGATTGCTAAGACGTCTTTGGAGGCCACGCCCCCCTTTCTCCACCACTCTGCAAACGTGACTCCTGGCAGACTACGGGATGGGGGATGAAGTCCACTTTACTCCTGGGGGACTTTGGGGGCCAAGAAGCCTTCCTGGTACCTCCTGTAAGTCCTACGCAGCGGAATTCCTGAGCGCTGGTCGGAGGCCCAGCACCCTTTCTCCACCACTCTGCAAATGCGACTACTAGTTAAAGAAGCATTTGCAATGTAATAAGTTTCGCATTTGCAAGAGTTAGAGCGATTGGCGTTGTAAATGTAAAAGTTTTTTACTAATGTTTTTTGGAGTGGAGTGGATGTACGTTGTGTGTAGTGGAATTATGTGGCATGTTGTGCAGTGAAATTATGTGGATAGAAAGTATGTGGTATTTAGTGTATAGGAATTATGTAGAGTGGGATTATGTGTTATGGAGAGTAATTATGTGGTATGGTAGTCTGCGTTGTGCAGTGGTAACCTCAGGTTTAGCCTTCCTCGTTTCCATAGAAGCAAAACTATGAACTCAGTGAGACAAAAAAAAAGAAGGAGTCACTGAGGAGCACTTGTGGACCTAGACAGAGGTATGAGCAGGGCCACTGGAATTATGTGACTGTTTGGCTGCACCGACTTTCGCACAATTATACATTTTCCTCATTAGCCACATAATCCATCATCTGCTCCCTAATCTTCAGATTTGAACAAAAAAAGCCTTGTTTCTAGCTCAAACGGCTCAAACGTTACCAAAAATGCAGCGACAAGTGTTACAGAGTGGTGGAAGGCCCTTTGCAAACCTAGAATGGTCACCTGTTACTTATTGCTAAATGTGGGTGTTAAATTGGTACTAATGGTGTGCAAGCCACTCTTGCTTCTTTCTGTGCCTCTCTTGCCTCTTTCTGCATTTCTGTTGCTTCTTTCTGCACATTTCTTTCTTTTTCTGCACTTTTCTTGCCTCTTTCTGCACATCTCTTCTACTTTCTCCACCTCTCTTGCCTCTTTCTGCACCTCTGTGGCCACTTTCTGCACCTCACTTGCTTCTTTCTCTACCCCTCTTACCTCTTTCTGCACCCCTTTTGCCTCTTTCTGCACCTCTGTTCCATCTTTCTGCACTACTTTTGTTTCTTTATGCACCTCTCTGGCTTCTTTCTGCACCCCTCTTACCTCTTTCTCCACCCCTCTTCCCCCTTTCTGCATGTCTGTTGCTTCTTTCTGCACTTCTCTTGCCTCTTTCTCTACCCCTCTTCCTTCTTTCTGCACTTCTGTTGCTTCTTTCTTCTCTTATCTTGCTTCTTTCTGCATCTCACTTGCCTCTTTCTGCACCACTCTTGCCTCTTTCTGCAGTTCTCTTGCCTCCTTCTGCACCTCACTTGCCTCTTTCTGCAACTCTCTTGCCTCTTTCTGCAGTTCTCTTGCCTCCTTCTGCTCCTCTGTTACTTCTTTCAACACTTCTCTTGCCTGTTTCTGCAGCTCTCTTGCCTCTTCCTGCACCTCTCTTGCCTCTTTCTGCACCTCACTTGCTTCTTTCTGCACCCCTTATGCCTGATTCTGCATCCCTCTTCCCTCTTTGTGCAACTCTCTTGCCTCTTTCTACACCTCTCTTCCCTCTTTCTGCACCACTCTTGCCTCTTTCTGTACCTCTGTTGCTTCTTTCTGCACTTCTCTTGCCTCTTTCTGCACCCTTCGTGCCTCTTTCAGCACCTCTATTGCTTCTTTCTGCACTTCTCTTCCTTCTTTCTGCACCCCTCGTGCCTCTTTCTGCACCCTTCTTCCCTTTTCCTGCATGTCTCTTGGTTCTTTCTGCACTGCTTTTGCCTCTTTCTGCACCCCTCTTGCCTCCTTCTGTACCTATGTTGTTTCTTACTGCATTGCTCTTGCTTCTTTCTGCTCCTCTCTTGCAAATTTCTGCACCTCACTTGCCTCGTTCTGCACCTCACTCTCTTTCTTCTGCACCTCTCTTGCCTCTTTCTGCGCTTCTCGAGCCTCTTTCTGTACCTCTCTTGCCTCTTTCTGCACCTAAAGTGCCTCTTTCTGCACCTCACTTGTCTCTTTCTGTACTTCTCTTGCTTCTTTCCACACCTCTGTTGCTTCTTTCAGCAATTCTCTTGCCTCTTTCTGCAATTCTCTTGCTTTTTTCTGCACCTCTCTTGCGTCTTTCTGCACCTCTGTTGCCTCTTTCTGCACCTCACTTGCTTCTTTCTGCACCCCTCTTGCCTCTTTCTGCACCCCTATTTTCTCTTTCTGCACCTCTTTTGCTTAATTCTGCACCCCTGTTCCCTCTTTCTGCACCTTTCTTGCCTGTTTCTGTACCTCTCTTGCCTCTTTCTGTACCTCTGTTGCTTTTTTCTGCACTTCTCTTGCTCTTTCTGCACCGTTCGCGCCTCTTTCAGCACCTCTGTTGCTTCTTTCTGCACTTCTCTTCCTTCTTTCTTCACCCCTCCTGCCTCTTTCTGTACCTCTCTTGCCTCTTTGTGCACCTCGCCTACCTTTTACTGCACCCCTGTTGGTTCTTTCTGCACTTGCTTCTTTTTGCACCTCACTTGCCTCTTTCTGCACTTCTCTTGCTTCTTTCTACACCTCTGTTGCTTCTTTCAGCAATTCTCTTGTCTCTTTCTGTACCTCTTTTGCCTCTTCATGCACCTCTCTTGCCTCTTTCTGTACTTCACTTGCTTCTTTCTGCACCTCACTTCCCTCCTTCTGCACCTCTTTTGCTTCTTTCTGCGCTGGCCTTGCCTCTTTCTGCACCTCTGAGTAAGAGGTCGTTTCTGCAAATATCTGCACCCCTCTTGCCTCTTTCTGCACCCCTCTTGCCTTCTACTGCACCTCTGTTGGTTCTTTCTGCACTGCTTTTGCTTCTTTCTGCACCTCTTTTGCCTTTTTCTGCAACACTCTTGCCTCTTTCTGCACTTCTCTTGCCTCCTTCTGCACCTCTGTTGCTTCTTTTTTGCACTTCTTTTCCTCTTTCTGCACCCCTCTTGCCTCTTTCTGCACCTCTGTTGCTTCTTTCTACACCTCTCTTGCCTCTCTCTGTATCTCACTTGCTTCTTTCTGTACCCCTCTTGCCTCTTTCTGCATCCCTCTTCCCTCTTTGTGCAACTTTCTTGCCTCTTTCTACACCTCTCTTCCCTCTTTCTGCACCCCTCTTGCCTCGTTCTGTACCTCTGTTGCTTCTTTCTGCACTTCTCTTGCCTCTTTCTGCACCCTTCATGCCTCTTTCAGCACCTCTGTTGCTTCTTTCTGCACTTCTCTTCCTTCTTTTTGCACCCCTCGTGCCTCTTTCTGCACCCTTCTTCCCTTTTCCTACACGTCTCTTGGTTCTTTCTGCACTGCTCTTGCCTCTTTCTGCACCCTTCTTGCCTCCTTATGTACCTCTGTTGTTTCTTACTGCATTGCTCTTGCTTCTTTCTGCACCTCTCTTGCAAATTTCTGCACCTCAAGTGCCTCTTTCTGCACCTCAAGTGCCTCTTCCTGCACTTATCTTGCCTCTTTCTATTCCTCTCTTGCCTCTTTCTGCATCTCACTTGCTACTTTCTGCTCTTCTCTTGACTTTATCTGAACCTCACTCTCTTCTTTCTTCATCTCTCTTGCCTCTTTCTGCAACTCTATTGCCTCTGTCTGCAACTCTGTTACTTCTTTCTGCACTTCTCTTGCCTTTTTCTGCACCCTTGTCTCTTTCAGCACCTCTGTTGCTTCTTTCTGCACTTCTATTCCTTCTTTCTGCACCCCTCTTGCCTCTTTCTGTACCCTTCTTGCCTCTTTGTGCACCTCTCCTACCTCTTTCTGCACCCATTTTGCCTCTTTCTGCACCTCTGTTGCTTCTTTCTGCACTGCTCTTGCTTCTATCTGCACCTCTTATGTAAATTTCTGTATCCCTCTTGCCTCTTTCTGCACCCCTGTTCCCTCTTTCTGTACCTTTCCTGCCTGTTTCTGCACCTCTCTTGCCTCTTTTGCACCTCTGTTGCTTCTTTATACACTTCTCTTGCCTCTTTCTGCACCCCTCTTGCCTCTTTCAGCACCTCTGTTGCTTCTTTCTGCACTTCTCTTGCTTCTTTGTGCACCCCTCTTGCCTCTTTCTGTACCCCTCTTGCCTCTTTGTGCACCTCTCCTTCCTCTTTCTGCACCTTTCTTGCCTTTTTCTGCAGTTCTTTTGCCTCTTTCTGCACATCTTTTGCTTCTTTCTGCACCTCTCTTGCAAATTTCTGCACCCCTCTTGCCTCTTTCTGCAACCCTCTTACCTGTTTCTGCACCTCTCTTGCCTCTGTCTCCACCCCTGTTCCCTCTTTCTATACCTCTTTTGCCTGTTTCTGCAACTCTCTTGCCCTTTTCTGCAGTTCTCTTGCCTCCTTCTGCACCTCTGTTGCTTTTTCTGCACTTCTCTTGCCTCTTTCTGCACCCCTGTTGCTTCATTCTGCACTTCCCATGCTTCTTTCTACACATGTCTTGCTTCTTTCTGCACCTCTCTTGCCTCTTTCTGCACCTCTCTTGCCTCTTTCTGCACCTCTCTTGCCTCTTTCTACACCTCACTTGCTTCTTTCTGCACCCCTCTTGCCTCTTTCTGCACCCCTCTTCCCTCTTTGTGCAACTCTCTTGCCTCTTTCTACACCTCTCTTCCCTCTTTCTGCACCACTCTTGCCTCTTTCTGTACCTCTGTTGCTTCTTTCTGCACTTCTCTTGCCTCTTTCTGCACCCTTTGTGCCTCTTTTAGCACCTCTATTGCTTCTTTCTACACTTCTCTTCCTTCTTTCTGCACCCCTCGTGCCTCTTTCTGCACCCTTCTTCCCTTTTCCTGCATGTCTCTTGGTTCTTTCTGAACTGCTTTTGCCTCTTTCTGCACCCCTCTTGCCTCCTTCTGTACCTATGTTGTTTCTTACTGCATTGCTCTTGCTTCTTTCTGCACCTCTCTTGCAAATTTCTGCATCTCACTTGCCTCGTTCTGCACCTCACTCTCTTCCTTCTGCACCTCTCTTGCCTCTTTCTGCACTTCTCAAGCCTCTTTCTGTACCTCTCTTGCCTCTTTCTGCACCTCAAGTGCCTCTTTATGCACCTCACTTGTCTCTTTCTGTACTTCTCTTGCTTCTTTCCACACCTCTGTTGCTTCTTTCAGCAATTCTCTTGCCTCTTTCTGCAATTCTCGTGCTTTTTTCTGCACCTCTCTTGCGTCTTTCTGCACCTCTGTTGCCTCTTTCTGCACCTCACTTGCTTCTTTCTGCACCCCTCTTGCCTCTTTCTGCACCCCTATTTTCTCTTTCTGCACCTCTCTTGCTTCTTTCTGCACCCCTGTTCCCTCTTTCTGCACATTTCTTGCCTGTTTCTGTACCTCTCTTGCCTCTTTCTGTACCTCTGCTGCTTTTTTCTGCACTTCTCTTGCTCTTTCTGCACCGTTTGTGCCTCTTTCAGCACCTCTGTTGCTTCTTTCTGCACTTCTCTTCCTTCTTTCTGCACCCCTTCTGCCTCTTTCTGTACCTCTCTTGCCTCCTTGTGCACCTCGCCTACCTTTCACTGCACCCCTGTTGGTTCTTTCTGCACTTGCTTCTTTTTGCACCTCACTTGCCTCTTTCTGCACTTCTCTTGCTTCTTTCTACACCTCTGTTGCTTCTTTCAGCAATTCTCTTGTCTCTTCCTGTACCTCTCTTGCCTCTTTGTGCACCTCTCTTGCCTCTTTCTGCACTTTACTTGCTTCTTTCTGTACCTCTCTTGCCTCCTTCTGCACCTCTGTTGCTTCTTTCTGCGCTCCCCTTGCCTCTTTCTGCACCTCTGAGTTAGAGGTAGTTTTTGCAAATGTCTGCACCCCTCTTGCCTCTTTCTGCACCCCTCTTGCCTTCTTCTGCACCTCTGTTGGTTCTTTCTGCACTGCTTTTGCTTCTTTCTGCACCTCTTTTGCCTTTTTCTGCAACTCTCTTGCCTCTTTCTGCACTTCTCTTGCCTCCTTCTGCACCTCTGTTGCTTCTTTCTGCACCTCTCTTGCCTCTTTCTGTATCTCACTTGCTTCTTTCTGCACCCCTCTTGCCTCTTTCTGCATCCCTCTTCCCTCTTTGTGCAACTCTCTTGCCTCTTTCTACACCTCTCTTCCCTCTTTCTGCACCCCTCTTGCCTCGTTCTGTACCTCTGTTGCTTCTTTCTGCACTTCTCTTGCCTCTTTCAGCACCTCTGTTGCTTCTTTCTGCACTTCTCTTCCTTCTTTCTGCACCCCTCGTATCTCTTTCTGCACCCTTCTTCCCTTTTCCTACACGTCTCTTGGTTCTTTCTGCACTGCTCTTGCCTCTTTCTGCACCCTTCTTGCCTCCTTCTGTACCTCTGTTGTTTCTTACTGCATTGCTCTTGCTTCTTTCTGCACCTCTCTTGCAAATTTCTGCACCTCAAGTGCCTCTTTCTGCACCTCAAGTGCCTCTTTCTGCACTTATCTTGCCTCTTTCTATTCCTCTCTTGTCTCTTTCTGCACCTCACTTGCTACTTTCTATTCTTCTCTTGCCTTTTTCTGAACCTCACTCTCTTCTTTCTGCATCTCTCTTGCCTCTTTCTGCAACTCTATTGCCTCTTTCTGCAACCTTTGTTGCTTCTTTCTGCACTTCTCTTGCCTTTTTCTGCACCCTTGTCTCTTTCAGCCTCTCTGTTGCTTCTTTCTGCACTTCTATTCCTTCTTTCTGCACCCCTCTTGCCTCCTTCTGTTCCCTTCTTGCCTCTTTGTGCACCTCTCCTACCTCTTTCTGCACCCATTTTGCCTCTTTCTGCACCTCTGTTGGTTCTTTCTGCACTGCTCTTGCTTCTATCTGCACCTCTTATGTAAATTTCTGTATCCCTCTTGCTTCTTTTTGCACCCCTGTTCCCTCTTTCTGCACCTTTCCTGCCTGTTTCTGCACCTCTCTTGCCTCTTTTGCACCTCTGTTGCTTCTTTATACACTTCTCTTGCCTCTTTCTGCACCCCATCTTGCCTCTTTCAGCACCTTTGTTGCTTCTTTCTGTACTTCTCTTGCTTCTTTGTGCACCCCTCTTGCCTCTTTCTGTTTCCCTCTTGCCTCTTTGTGCACCTCTCCTTCCTCTTTCTGCACCTTTCTTGCCTTTTTCTGCAGTTATTTTGCCTCTTTCTGTACCTCTTTTGCTTCTTTCTGCACTTCTCTTGCCTCTTTCTGTACCCCTCTTGCCTCTTTCTGCACCTCTGTTGGTTCTTTCTGCACTGCTCTTGCTTCTTTCTGCACCTCTCTTTGCTTCTTTCCTCACCCTTCTTCCCTTTTTTGCATCCCTCTTGCCTCTTTCTGCTGTTCTCTTGCCATTTTCTGCACCTCTCTTGCCTCTTTCTGCACCTCACTTGCCTCTTTCTGCACTTCTCTTGCTTCTTTCCACACCTCTGTTGCTTCTTTCAGCAATTATCTTGCCTCTTTCTGCAATTCTCTTGCTTGTTTCTGCACCTCTCTTGTCTTTCTGTACCTCTGTTGCCTCTTTCTGCATCTCACTTGCTTCTTTCTGTGACTGCACATAGATGTATCAGTGGGTGATTCACTGGGTGCATGGTTTCAAGAGTGCATCTGTGATGGACTGTATGGGTGGGTGACTGTGTGTATGGGTGTGTTAGTGAGTGAATATATATCTCAGTGGTACATGTGTGAGTAACTACATATGTGAAAGGCAGTATATATGTGTGTTGGAGTATATAAATAGCTATAAGCGTGAGTGTGTGATTGTGATTGTGAGAGTGAGAGTGACTGTATGGATGAGTGTGTGCTTGTATCAGTGATTGTATAAGAGCGTAAGAATGTGCTAGTTTTTGTATGAGTAAGTGAGCTGGTGTGTGTATAACTGTATAGGTGAGTAAATGGCAGTGTGATTAATTATTTGCATGACTGACTAGGTGTGTGAGTACCTCTATGGATGAGTGGCGGTGTGTGAATGTCTATGTAGGTGTAAGAGTGCATATGATAGTCCTGTACTGAGTGACCGTAAGTATGAGTGACTGTACGGGTGAGTGAGTGGATGTGTGTGTAGACCTAAGAATCAGTGAGTGGGTATGTAGTTATTGGTGTTGGAGTGTCTATGGTTTTGAGAATGGCAGTCTGTAATTTACAGTGGGTGTATCAAAAGTTATATTAGGGTGTGAGAAGATGCATGAAATTATCACATGGATGATGTTATCAGTGATGTCATTTGAGATGTCATCAGTGATGTCATCAGTGATGTCACTGACCATGTCATGAGTGATGTAATATGTGACGTCATCAGCAGTGCATTGCGAGGCGCGAGTTATAGTTAGCTGAACTAACTATAACGGGGGAATTTCACGGGTTTTGTACGAGTGCAATGTCCAACTAACTATAACTGTCCCTAAAACCTATGGTTTTTTCAGTGAATTTCAAAGGTTTTTTTAATGCAAATTTCTAACTATAACGTGTCTGAAACCTATGGTTTTTTCAGTGAATTTCAAAGGTTTTTTAAATGCTAATTTCTAACTATAACGTGCCTGAAACCTATGGTTTTTTCAGTGAATTTCAAAGGTTTTTTAAATGCTAATTTCTAACTATAACGTGTCTGAAACCTATGTTTTTTTTAGTGAATTTCAAAGGTTTTTTAAATGCTAATTTCTAACTATAACGTGCCTGAAACCTATGGTTTTTTCAGTGAATTTCAAAGGTTTTTTAAATGCTAATTTCTAACTATAACGTGCCTGAAACCTATGGTTTTTTCAGTGAATTTCAAAGGTTTTTTAAATGCTAATTCCTAACTATAACATGTCTGAAACCTATGGTTTTTTTCAGTGAATTTCCAAGGTTTTGTAAATGACAATTTTTAAATGTATTAATTGTTATCTTTATTTTTTTGATACTGATTTACTACATTTTTTTAAACTATTTATTTTTAAATTACATTGTAATTACATTATACATTACATTACAAAATATACTTTCTCAGAATGAATTACTTTAGTTTAAATTCTTTGCAAATAGGCAATAGACTTTTAAGTACAGTAGTTACAGTTGTTGCAATGGGCAGCACAATTTCAAACACAATGCAACATTGAGCTCAATGTGAATTTCTAGTTAAATGCAATTAGTTACTTTATGGATTACTTTTTCTAACCACAGGACTGGATCCTAGATTCAGTCCTGGGACATCTCCTGTAAATAGTTGAGTAAAAGCGTTTTGGTTACAGTAGTGATTTTTAAGGAATATTATTGTATTTTAAAAGTTGACACAGAGAAACTTTTTCACATAGAATCACCAATGTTATCCTATGGGAGGAAATTCACTTAGCAGGTAAGTAGTGTTATCGTTACTTTTTCTTACTCAGTGGTGGATCCTGGATCCAGCACTGGTGCATCCCCGGTAATCAGTTGAAAGAATGCGTTTAAGTCATACAGGCGATTTTTAAGGAATATTTGAAGTTTGTGAAAATCGACACTGAAACTTTTATGCTGAAAACCAGACAATGGATTCCTATGGAAGGAAATACAAGTTACTGGTAAGTATGGTTAGAATTAATTTTCAGGGTCAGTGCTCGGCTAAAAGATGCAGCACTGGGTTCTCTCCTGATAACAGGTGAGTAAATAGGAATTCGTAGTTCGGCTGATTTTAGAGGAATATTTTAAAGTTCCAAAACTCCACACTTAGAAGAATTTCCAAGTGAAACCAGTCAATGTTAGCCTATGGAAGGAAATTCAAGTTACTGGTAAGTACGGTTAGAATTACTTTTCAGGGTCAGTGCTGGGCTAAAAGATACAGGTGAGTAAATCGGAATTCGTAGTTCGGCTGATTTTAGAGGAATATTTGCACAATGGTGAAGGAAGGGGGTGGGGCCTGAGGTGACATGTCTGCAAACACGCCCTGTGGCGCGTTTTAAGTTGGAGAATTAATTCCTCCTCAATCCCGAGGGTCCCTAGGGGCCAACTAGCCCACCAGATACCTCCAGTATGCGCCAGAGAGCTGCGTTGCAGAGAGGTGGTCAGAGGCCACGCCCCTTTTGCACCTCTCTGCAACGCAGCTCTGTGGTGCTTTCTGGATGTACCTGGTGGGCTAGTTGTCCCCCAGGGACCCTCAGGATTGAAGGGGATTTAATTCCCCATCTTAAAACACGCCACGGGGCCTGTTTGCACACATGTCATCTCAAGCCCCGCCCCCTCCCTTCACCACTGTGCAAACGCGCCCCGTGGCGCGTTTTAAGTCGGGGGATTAACTCCCCTTCAATTTTGAGGGTCCCTGGGGTGCAACTAGCCCACCAGCTCCCTCCATTATGCGCCTCAGAGCTGCGTTGCAGAGAGGTGTAAAAGGGGCGTGGCCTCAGAACACCTCTCTGCAACGCAGCCCCTGGCGCATACTGGAGGTTCCTGGTGGGCTAGTTGGCCCCCAGGGACCCCCAGTATTCAAGGGGAATTCGTTCCCCATCTGCAAACGCGCCAGGGGCGCGTTTGCAGAGTGGTGAAAGAAGGGGCGTGGCCTCCGGCGCGATGCCGGTGTTTTTTTTATTTTTATTTTTAAGAAGGGGGCTGTGTGGCCCCCTTCTTTTTCTAATTTATTGGTCCTGGGGACCCCATCCCCCAGGGCCTGCCCCCTATTTATTTAAAAAAAAAAAAACAATTTGGAAGGGTGCCGCGTGGCCCCCTCCTGAGGCCTTAATCGGCCCTGGGGACCCCATCCCCGGGGCATGGCCTTTTTAATTTTTTTTTATTGTTTTGGAGGGGGGCTGCGTTGCCCCCCTCCTCAGGCCACTTATGGCCCCGGGGACCTCATCCCCCGGGGCCGGCCTTTGTTTTTGTTTTGTTTTTTCAAACTTTTGGGGAAGGGGGCCGCGTGGCCCCCCTCCCGGGCCACTACTTGCCCCGGGGACCCCATCCCCCGGGGCTGGCCCTCTCCGTTGGGGACTGTGGGGGGTCCCCAATCCCCCACAGTCCCGCCGGCTCCCCGCGTCCCTTGGGAGCCGGCATTGCTTTCCACATGGGGAGCTGCTAAGATGCAGCTCCCCATGTGGAAAGCAACTTGCTTTGGATATTGGAAGCGAGAGCAGGTTTCCCTGCTCTCGCTTCAATATCCAAAGCAGTTTGCAATGACAGGACGGGAGCCGCGAGGCTCCCGTCCAGTCATTGCAAACTACAGTGTCCCGAGGGTAGGCACCCCGGGACACTGCAGCAGCCGGCCCTGGGGGTGGCGGTCCCCAGGGCCATCAAGGGCTCCAGGAGGGGGCCGCGCAGCCCCCTCCCTTGAATTGCACAGCTCCGGGGAGGTGGTGGTCCCCGGGGCTCTGGGGGTCCGTAACGGACCCCCACATTAAAATATTTAGTGCCCCGGGGAGGTGGCGGTCCTCGGGGCATGTGGGGGGGCTCAAGCCCCCCCACATAGCCCCCCCACATAGGTAATTTTAAAACAATAAAAAGAAGCCCCGGGGGCGGCGGTCCCCGGGGCTGCGGGAGGGCCAAGAGCCCTCCCGCATCATTTTTTTTATTAAAGCCCCAGGGGGTGGCGGTCCCCGGTGCTTGGGGGCCTTAGAGGCCCCCCACACATAAAACTTAACACCCGCATGCCCCCGGGATTTTTTAATCGGCAGGATCCGCGCACCGTAAGCGCATCCTGCCGATTTTTAAAAAAAAACCTTGTAGGACCCCCTGAGCAGGCCTAGGGGGTCAGGGTGTTTCTACCCTGCCCCCTTTTTGCGTTTTGCGCACTTTTTTTACTGCTTTCTTGTTCCTCGGTTCTACCGAACAAGATGGCTGCCAACACTTCCTGGTTTGGAGTGTTGACAGCCAATTAGCATGCAGCTCGTGGTCGGGAGGGTTTGCGGATCCTCCGTGCCTCTAAATATTGAAACTTTTATTTTGGATTTTCTCAGCAACTACTGAACGGATTTACACCATTTTTAAAAAGGGTGCTTTCTGAACCAAGCACTACCTTTTTGCCAAATTTGGTGTAATCCCGTTCAGCAGTTTTTGCTGTAGCCTTGCATAAAGTTTCCTATGGGAAATCGATTTTTCACTCTTATTTTTTGAATTTCTCCGCAACTACTGAACGGATTTACACCATTTAAAAAAAGGTCGCTTTCTGAACCAAGCGCTACCTTTTTGCAACATTTGGTGTAATTCCGTTCAGCAGTTCGGGCTGTAGCCGTGGCTAAAATTTCCTATGGGAATTAACATGGAGAAAACTGAGAAAATGCGTTTTGGGACCCCCTTTTTTCTCGGCCCCCGCTTGACGAATCAACCCGAGACTTTCACGGTAGGAGCGGAGCGGAGCGCCCCAACAAGTTGGAAGCTTTTGCGAAGATTCGTCAACCGGCGCAAGAGTTATTTCAAATAGAATGTTGCGGATTTCCTATGGATAAAGGTCCTAACTATAACTATCTACTGGCGACCGCCAGTAGATAATATATATATATTCTAAGGGAGACACCTGTGGCACTCAGTTAACAACAACAACATCCCGCAAGGCGGCATGGCCACAACAAACAACACATGCAGGCCTATGGCAAAAGCACACTGGCTGCCTACACAAAATGGCTGCCAGCTACATGGTCACAACAACAAGCAGGAGGCGTGGAAAACAAAGAACACATGTAGGCCTATGGCAAAAGCACACTGGCTGGCTACACAAAATGGCCGCCAGCCACATGGTCACAACAACAATAACCAACAAGGAGGCATGGCCACAACAAAGAACACATGCAGGCCTATGGCAAAAGCACACAGGCTGGCTACACAAAATGGCTGCCGGTCACATGGTCACAACAACAATCCACAAAGTGGCATGGCCACAACAAAGAACACATGCAGGCCTATGGCGAAAGCACACTGGCTGCCTACACTAAATGACCACCAGCTGCATGATCAAACAACAACGAGCAGGAGGCATGGAAAACAAAGAAAGAATACAGGCCTATGAACACTCAGTATACAAAAAAATGGCCTCTGGTCATATGACATGGGGAACAAGACTAATGGTGGCCTATGGCAAACATACTCACACACTGGCCAGACAAAGGAGGCATGGTAAAACTGAAAAAAGCATTAATTCAGCAATGCCAAAAACAAAAATTAACTGGGCTAAAACATTTTACAAAAACACACATCCTTTAAAGGCATCAAATATAATGACCTCACCTATACACTGTTTGCAAAAAGAGTGAAATACCCCCAAAAAAACACATTTTGTAATTTAATCTAATGCCATCCATGACCTAAATGATGTTTCAGTTCAACAGACACCACAGAAACAATTGTTTCATGCACCAATAACTATTTCTGGGCCTCCAGGCTGGAAGGCCCTTTGGCAGACTAGGTCACATAGTGAATTAAATGAATATTGCAAATTTATTAAAAAACACGGAGAACATATACTAAACGTGTGCAACATTTTCCCTTTACAAAAGAAGAAAAATTACATGCAAAAAAATAGCTGGGCCCCTACTGAAACTGCAGGCCATCCACCACAATACATTTGAAAAATCTAATAAAAGTGCAAATAAATCCTGGTGCATGCCCCCAGTCAAAAAAAACACACCCTTTAACACCAGTTTTCCAACTTACTTGTGAAATCTCAAATACAAAGTCCTTAAATCCAATGGCATATATGCAGCAGACAAGAAGAGTGATCCTTCCAGCTCCAAATCCCAATTGAAAGTGACCAGGAGATGGACAAAGCACTGGGAGGATCCTGCTGCACAGGAACAGGAAGTTGGAGTCTTTGGGGCACTTCCTTCCTGTTGGAAATAAACGTTTTAAAAAAAAATTCTCGAAAAAAACCCAACTCCAAGGGCCAGTTGGCGAAGAAAATCCACTCTAAAAGCACTTGAGCACAAAAGCTGCTCTAGCGCTCAATTTGCAATCGGTATACATTGGCGCTGAGTGAGCGCAAAGTCTCGCTTGAGCTCGCTAGCAGCCCAAGAGTATTGTGGTGCGCACGAGTGAGTGCCAAAACCAATTACGAGCGAGCGAACGAATAAAAAAAATTATGCTTCACGCCCAAAAGGCAGAATTCAGGAACTCCACGCTCCTTCGCAGAGCGAGGAGTGCCCGGATTCCGTAAACTCTGTTAGCGGATTAGATTTTTACACCCGGACCGAACTGTGTTAGATTGGAGTGGGGCAGATTGGAGTGGGGTGTGTTGGGAGGATTGGAGTGTGGTGGATTGAAGTGTATTGGGGTGAGTGGTTTGGACTGGAGTGGGGTAGATTGGACTACAGTGGAGTGGATTGGAGTGTACTGCATGATTATGTGTTGAAGCATATTTCAGAAATTTACACATAAAAATGAAACAATGTTGCTATGCAATATTTAGCACAAGATAATCATCATCTTTTGAGAACAGCGCTCATGACGAAAAAAAACGATAAGTGCAAAGTGAGAAAAGAAGACTTAACAAAAGAAAAAAAGTTAACTATAGAAAATAAAACATTGTAATTTTGTTTGTCCTGCTGGGCATGTTTTTGCCAGTCACACACCTTCTGTTTGCAGGGCACTAGAAGTTAAAAAAAAACAAGGCATTGTCCCCCAAGCTAGGAACCTTAATGCTGACGGCAGTTCGGACTTCATAATAGACCGCTGCAGTGTCCGCTCCATAACAGCCAGTCTGAAGACACTCTTGTTGGCAAGGTCTTTCTAATATATCAATGCCTTCTGCTGCGCTTTGAGGAGGAGGACTACAACATCATCACTCTCAACCTTTTATCATCTTCCAGTCTGCATATTAATATCTTTGCACATAAAAAATATACTACGTGAACTTAAAAGCCAAAAACCGAAATGGCTATGTAGATAATTTGAGATTAAGATAGTATACATATTATGTGTGGAGGAGTGAGCAAAATGGAGAAGGATCGAGCTTGGTGGCTAGAGCCATTTTTGTCCTTGTTTACGAAAGGTTTGTGTTCAAGCTCATGTGACACAACTCAAATGTAAATGAATTGATTTACTTATTGTTGTAAAGGCCCACTTTGGTGGAACTAAACTGTTTTGTGTTTGAGGAGCATGTGCTCAAATTTAGCGTTTGAAGGCCATTTGTTCACAACAGGAACTGATGGAACTGATGGCAAAGCTAGACATTTGCACCATCCTTATTAGGTTGAGCCTTGGCAGCGCGCACGCGCTGTCTGCAAGACCTGCTGTCATCAATCTAACGAGGGAAATTCTACCGGCTCCTTACCATTGGTTGACAACTGTGTCGGTCTTCCGTGGTGACTCCTCACTGGTTGTCACTCCAGATTTATCACTTCCGTTTTGTACTGAGGAGCACCGGCCAATTACAGTTCCCTTATGCTCTAGTGTTCTAATTGTTCCTTCGCGGACTACTTCAATAAAGCAGAAGCTTCCACAAATAGCATGCAGGCTGTTTATCGCTTCCTTTCTCTGCACTGCCTCAGCTCTGTGGGGGATGCTGCCTTGTCCAACCCCCTCCCATCCCCAACGCTATTCCAAACTCACACCAAATCATTTAATTTAAATTTTCCCAGCGCGCCATGCCGCGCTTTAACTTTTATGAAAGCGGCAGGCGCCTTACTTTATAGTCCAGCATGAAGAGTGTGAGGTGAATGTGGGCATGCTGAACAGGGCTATCGTGCATGTGTAATTATTAAATGTATCATCCTGGAGCACTCTAATATGCTGCTGGGTCTAGAGGGGCGTCCCTGTGCTGCGGCCTGCCTACTGATTGCCTCCTACATGGCGGGTTGCGTTATTGTTGTGGGTGTTCCCACCCCGGTGCTGACAAAGTTCATTCGCACCCACAATTTCATTTGCTACTCCTCCCCGCTACTATTCATCACCTCCGGGCACTTGTGGCCATAAAGCCTGCATCCTCAGTCTAAAGCCTAGGCAATTGCAGTACGCAGGACTCCCCCCGCATTCTGTTTGCCACTCCAACCTTGCCGCTCCTCTCCCAGCAGCCCAGGCGCCAACATCCTCACTGCCATCTACCGGTCTCAAATGAGGTACACCCCCTGTAATATAAACAGCAACACATGCTGCGTGCCCCTCCGAGGTAGGCAAACATTGCGGGTTGCGATTTTATTTGTCTTTGTAACGTGCATGTGGTGATTCCCATTGTATGTTATAGCCGTTTAATACTGTCATTAACATATGGGTGGACATGCTCAGTTCAATCTGCTTTTTACACTATTAAATAATATGCGCATTGTGATTACACGTGACAGCTGGATTTAAAGGTTACATAAGTGCACTTGCACCGTCCAGATCCTTCTAAGCTGCCGCCGATGTACTGCTCCGGCTACTCTGTTCCTGCCGTGCCAGTGTTCAGACACTTTTCTGCCAGCTGAGAAAGCGCTCAAAAAGAACAGACACAATAGTAAAATGTCCTCTACTAAAAGCACTGTACAAATGATTTCTGTGCACTTTGCTGCTTTTTTAATCATTGATTTAGCATAGCAGCAAAGCGCTCCGATGCCTTCGGTTCATGTCCATAGCAGCAAAGCGATCGGATGCCTTCAGTTCATGTCCGAGCTATATAACATTGCAAAAAAATACTTATCCATAATTAATACAACCCTCAACAATACTGCAGCACCACCCTTTCAGCAATCTTAGGGTACAGTCTAAAAAATGCTGACCTTGATAAGCTGGGGAACTTCCTAAGGATTCACAATTTAGCACAAGACTAGAGAGCTGGGGGTACTTTGTTTTCCAAGTTGGGGCTCAGGAGTGGCCTCCTCTTCCCCCTCCTCTGCTGTGACATCCTAAACCAAAAAAGTTATCAGCATTACATAATTTCCTCTGCACTTCTACAACGAGGCTCTGAAACTGGAGCCAACTCCTCTCACTTCCTGCGGCAGCTACACAGAGCAAATATCCTGAGCAAAGTGGGGCTTTCTAATCTCAGAGCCCCAGGGAGAAACAAAACAAGGTATATACCTCCTCCTGTTGGAATTCTTTCTGTGCGCTTTGCAGCAGCATTTTATTGTTGCAGTTGCATGCTGCCAAAGCCTTTCCACGTAGTTTTGGGATTCATATGGAAGTTGCTACATTATGGCGTAGTTTCAGTTGTCTGCATTCCAACAGCCTGAATCATGGTTTAAAGATACCATTTCCCATATGAGGCTTTACAAGTGTTTGCAGGGCTAAAATTCCTCTGGAGACAATTAAAGCACAAAGTGCGGCATAAGCAGTTCTTGCTCCACAGGTCATTTAACATCTGAATGAGTAGGTTATACCTGAGGGGACGGACATGGTCGTCTACTTCGTGCTCATTTTTCCCAAATAGTGCACTGTTTTTTTCTTTAACAACTTAGCATGTGTTACATTAAAGGGTTAAATGATTAGAAAATGTGTTACATACCCCGTTGACTATTTCTTCACTTATGGGTAATATATTGTTACTTTGGTATTAGTTTTTGGAGACTTTCAACAATGGTTTTGCTCAGCTGTGTTCATCCCCCGCCATACCCCTTCCCCGTATCGCTCACACTTCGCTAAATTGTACATTATGTTTCTTCTACAGTGCCTTGCCCCTCGGATTTTTTATGCTAAGTTGGAAAACAACATTTTATTTGCTTCATGTTTTGGCCATCAACATACTCCTTTTACTTGTACATGTTTGACTTCAAAATATCAGCATCGGAAAATGCTTTATGGTAATTTTGGAATGTAATTTAGCTTAGTTAAACACATGATTTTGGCAAGAAGTAGCAATGTGCACTCGCGCCCGGAGGCGCGATAAAAGCCCCACCCACCTCCCGCAGCGCGGGACGCCACAAAGCTGGTCCTGCTGCCGGTCTTGTTGCCGGTCTTGCCGGATTCACTGCCGTGAGGGGAATGGCTCACACCTACAGTCACTTGCCGTGAGGGGAACGGCCTACATTGTCATCCATGCACCGTGAGGGGAACGGCCAACAACTACATCTCCCAGCAGCCTCGCGCCACCCTGACGCTGCACTCGCGCCCGGAGGCGCGATAAAAACCCCGCCCACCTCCCGCAGCACGGGACGCCAAAAAGCTGGTCCTGCTGCCGGTCTTGCCGGATTCACCGCCGTGAGGGGAACGTCTCACACCTACAGTCACTTGCCGTGAGGGGAACGGCCAACATTGTCCTCCACGCGCCGTGAGGGGAACGGCCAACAACTACATCTCCCAGCAGCCTCGCGCCACCCTGACGGTGCACTCGCGCCCGGAGGCGCGATAAAAGCCCTGCCCACCTCCCGCAGCACGGGACGCCACAAAGCTGGTCCTGCTGCCGGTCTTGTTGCCGGTCTTGCCGGATTCACTGCCGTGAGGGGAACGGCTCACACCTACAGTCACTTGCCGTGAGGGGAACGGCCAACATTGTCCTACATGCGCAGTGAGGGGAACGGCCAACAACTACATCTCCCAGCAGCCTCGCGCCACCCTGACGCTGCACTCGCGTCCGGAGGCGCGATAAAACCCCCGCCCACCTCCCGTCAGTGGCCGTATAAGGCAGGGCAGGGCCAGCCCTCTTGGTTGTTTTATCGGGCACCACCACATACGGCCCAGGACTTGGAACAGGTTCTGCAAACATCTGGAGTGTAAGGCGGTGAGACTTAACTTTCATTTTTCTTCTTTTTTGTTCTCACAGTCACTTGGATCTGTGACTACTACCTCCCTACCATCGCTAAAAACCCCGTAGACTGTTCAACAAGAGGGGGTTCTGCTTTTTAGGGCGGCCTAAAAGAAACTGTTAAAAGTCGTTCCATTTTCAACTATTTTTGAGAGTTAACGGCCAAGCTTTTGACTGCACACTTATATTTGAGCTTTTTGTTTATTTTAGCTATATAGGACTTTTAAAGGATTGTTAAAGGATCTCATAGGAGTACAGTCACCCGGTAGTGATCAGAGCTCTGTTTTATCCTCTCTCTGGTATGCATCCAACATTTTAAGATTTTAGACTCGATCTGAAACAAATCGACTATAGTACTGAAAGCCCTCAGTGTTATTACGTCTTTGGACTATTTTACCATAGATATTTTCACTTGGCAATTCAGCCAATCTTGTGTATAGCCATACTGTACCCTGCATTTTCTTGCATTTTTGTACTTTGCACTCTGCTCTCTGTGCTTTTGCACTTGCGCTTTTTGCACTTTGCATCTTGCATATTTGCACTTGCGCTTCCCGCGCTTCGCACTTAGCACTTTGCGTCTGAGCACTTGCGCACTTTGCACTTTGCGTATTGTGTCCTTGTATCTGTCCTCCCTGCACCCTGTGCCCTGTGATAACTAGCAGTATCTCAACAACATTTCTTTTCCACACAAGATAAGTTGAAAATTTGAAGGATAATGGGCAAACGTATTTATGTCGAAAAGAAACAACAGGCACCCCCGAAGCCAAAAACTAAAGCCCAACCTACCTCCATAGATAGGATGCTCGAGAAGGCAATAGGGGCGGTGGCAACAGAAGTTGAGCGGACAGAGAGACGACTATCATTAACCCCAAATCTGGAATTCCCTCTGGTAGATTTAGATACCTTGCAAGTTTCAGGAGCACTGCTTAATGATACTCCTACGGGCCAAATATCTACAGTTGAAGCAATCAATATCGAACAATGTAGGGGGGATTCACCCACACGGCCCGTTACAAAAGGGAGACCTAAAGCACAAGCAAAAACAGGGGCAAGAAGGAAGAAGGCGATGGGAGAGAAGACAGATGACAGAGATACTGGGATGGGTAGAAAAGCAAATAGTATTTGTTAGACCTGGCATCCTTGGCGTGGGTCTCCCTTCCATTTTTCTATGATGCCTCCAATGTTATTGATCTGTTTTTGCTGGTTTAGATGCTTTGGGCACTGTGCCACTGCTATTCAGTGCCACAGTGCAAGTGCTCCCTATTGTAAATTGATGTATGTATTAGTGGCTCCATGATTGGATGATTGGTTTACTTGTCAGTCCCTAGTACAGAGCACTGAGTGTGCCCAGGGCTTGTAAATCCAATGCTGCTGGTGGGCTTGCAGCACTGGTTGTGCCACCCACAGAAGCAGCTTGTAAAGTGTGTCTCAGGCCTGCCATTGCAGAGCCTGTGTGCAGCCTAGGGCTGCCATGTCGACTTGGTGAGTACACCCACTTACCAGTCCCTAAACCTTCCCTTTACTGCATGTTGGTTATCCCTAAAGTAGGCCCTAGGGCAGGGTGCATTGTAAGTACAAGGTGGGACATGCCCTGGTGTGTGTGGCATGTCCTAATAGTGAATTACAGCCATTTTCGTTTTTCACTATTGCAAGGCTACCTGCTCCCCATAGGCCAGAATGGGCAGACTGACTATTACACCTTATAGTCAGAACTGACCCAGGGAACATGGTAGAAAAACGAATTTAGTATGCCTGAACTCAGAATGATAAAATACATCTTTTAGTGAAGTTGGTTTTAACATTCTGTGTTGGAAAATACCACTTTTAGAAAGTGGGTATTTTCTTGCCTAAACTTCCAAGCCTGCCTCTGCTAGGTTGTGTATTCCTTGTCTGGAGATTGAGTGACAGGGGCTGGGGGTGGCTACAGGAGACAGGGTGAGTCAGCACAGGGCTGAATAGAAAGATCTGCATCCAGAGTGGAAGGAGGAGTTGCACCTGGGTCTGAATAGGGCTGTGCCTGCCTTCCACAATGCTGGCTCCACCTCCTGCCGGGCGGCTGAGCACTCTGCCCCACATTTATTTATTTATTTATTTATTTATTTATGAGATTTGTAAAGCGCTCAATTACCCATGGGTGTCTCGGCGCTAAGGACAGCAGGCGGATACCATATATTGGAGAAACTTACTGATTAAACAGCCAGGTCTTTGTCATTTTCCTAAAGGTTAGCAAAGATTGGGAAGATCTAATCTTTAGTGGAAGAGAATTCCAAAGTTTTGCAGTGGGGACTATAAAACGTTTATCGCCCCATGAGGCTGTTTTAGTGCGAGGGACCCTAAGCAGAAAAGCAGTGGATGAGCGAAGGGCTTGGCCCGGAACGTAAACTGCTAGCTCCCTGATTAGAAACTGAGGTCCTGTTTTACGAAAGGCTTTATAGGCAATACACAAGGCCTTGAACTTTATACGATTCTTCACACATAGCCAGTGATAGTTCCGAATGACATGAGAAATTGGCTTATATTTAGGGGTTCCTGATAGCATCCTGGCGGCTGCGTTTTGGACTGACTGTAGCTTATGAACGACTTTTTTTGGGGCATTTACAAGAAGCCCGTTGCAATAATCAATAGTAGACATAACTAATGTACTAACCAAAGTTTTCCCTGCAGTCAACGGCAAAAATGGTAAAATCTTTTTATCATACGTAACTTGTGGAATGAAGCTGAGACCAATGAGTTAGCATGAGGCAAAAAAGTCAATTTGTCATCGAATATGACGCCCAGGTTCCTAACCCTGGTAACTAGGAGTGGGGGGGAACCCAGTGAGACAGGCCACCAAGAGGAGGACCAAATAGGAGATAGCTTGCCAAATGTCATAACCTCTGTTTTATCAGAGTTCAATTTGAGGCAATTGCTGGACATCCAGCTACTAATTGCAAGCATGCCTTTTGAAAGTTGGCTGCTACCTTTTCACCATCATTATGTATAGTCAACACCAGTTGCGTATCGTCGGCATACGATGTAAGGCCCATCCCATGAGACTTGATTACTCTAGCTAAGTCCGACACATAGATATTAAATAGTGTCGGACTTAGGGATGATCCTTGTGGGACACCACATGGGAGGGCCAATTGGGCAGACTGGAAAGTGCCAAAGTTTACCGACTGAGTCCGGTTGGTGAGAAAGGAAGTCAACAGTGCTCTTGCATTGTGTCGGATACCCATTTTAGTGACACGGTCGATCAAAATGGTATGATCGACTGTGTCAAAAGCTGCTGAGAGATCCAACAATACAAGAACCGCTGTGCCTCTTTGATCCAAAATGATTCTAATATCTTCAGCTGCCTTAATGAGTGCGGTTTCTGTTCCATGGCCTTTGCGAAAACCAAAAATTGAGTGTCGTCTAACAGATGATGATCTTCAAGATACTTAGAAAGTTGAATATTCATCACCTTTTCAAATATTTTAGCTGGAAGAGGCAAGCTGGCTATTGGCCTATAATTTTTTGTGTCATTAGGGTCTAAGTTTACCTTTTTTAACAATGGTTTTATAATAGTTTTCTTCCAGTCCGTAGGGTATATGCCTGAGGCAAACATAGTATTACAAATGCTAGATAGAACAGGTGCCACATATTCTGTGACTAAAGAAAGTACAGCCGGAGGACAAGGGTCAGTAGCAGAGCCTGATTTTACGGAAGAGATTAGGGTTGCAATCTGATCAGGTGTAGTGTTATCAAATTGTAGCAAGGAAAATTCAGTAGTGTTCCTTGCTAAGGACTGGTTAGTAGTATTGGCCTTGGATGCAAAATTAGAATAAACATCATTTACTTTTTCAAAAAAGTAGTTCGCCAAAGAGTCACATAAAGACTGTGAGGGGGCTAAAGAACAGGATGTTTGTCCTGACAGTTTCTGAAAGGAAAGAAGGAGTCAGAAAAACAAAGTGCTCCAGGACTGACCAGAACTGGTTTTGGGCTAGGCAGAGGCCTCTCTGCCTCCAGAGAACAAAGAGAAAAGGTGTATAAAAGGGGACCCAGACCCCTAGGAAATTAGATCACTTTTGGGAAACAAGAAGAAACCTTTGCTGAGGAGCGGAACCAAGAAGAAACTGAGGAGAGACTATCCCTAAGCCTGAAGTGCTGCTTGGGGGATTGGCCTGCAGTGGTTTGCCTGACTGCCAAAGAAAGGAGAAAGGAACTTTTGCTTTGCTGTGACTTTCATCAACTTGTGAAGGATCTCCAAGGGCTTGATTTTAGAGCTTGCCTCCTGCTGAAGTCTCAGGGACAACAGACTTCACCCACCAGCTCCCCCTGTGTTCCCTTGCTGGGAAATTGGACCTTCTGACACACTTGCGTGTCTCTGGGAGCTGGAAGCGCGACTCAACACAAAGAAGCGTGTCGCCGCAGCCGCTGAGTATCGCATCGCCGGAGAAGAGTGTCGACGTCGCAGCAGACGCCGGCGCACCCCCGAAGAAGCGCGCCGCATCCTTCGAAGCGCCTCGCAGCACCGAAGAAGAGTGTCGCCGTCGCATCAGACGCCGTCGCATCCCCGGGGCAGAGCATCGACCTCGCATCAGACGCCGACGCATTGCAACACGAGGCGCGCCCCGCATCCCAGGAGAAGATCGTCGACTTCGCATCAGATGCCGTCGCATCGCCAGGGAAGCGTGTCGCAGGGCCTGTCGCGGCTCCAAAGACTCATCGCAATCGCCGCACGGCCGTCGGGCGTGCACGCATCACCTCTTCGTTGTCGCAACCTCAAGAAGACGCCATTTTGTTTCTTTTGCACCAGATCTTCAACGCATCACTGTCCTTGCGTGTAAGGGACTATCGCATCATCTTCCCTGCAACACTTTCCGTTGCCCTGCGTTACGCATCTTAAGGTACATTGAACTCAAAGTGTCGCATTTTCATTTTAAGAGACTCAAGCTAATTCTACCATCCTTAAAGTACAGTATTGTGGATTATTTATGTCATTTATGGTCTTGTGGTAAATCTATATAAAAGATACTTATTTTTATAATACAACCTGTGTGGTGTCCATTTGTAGTGTTGTCACTGGATTATTGTATGTGTTCACAAATGCTTTACACACTGCCTCTGAACTAAGCCTGTCTGCTCGTGCCAAGCTACCAAGAGGGTGAGCAGGGGTTATTTCAGGAGTGTACCCCTTACCCTGACTAGAAGCAAGGGTCCCTATTTGGACAAAGGTACCTACCTCTGCCAACTAGAGACCCCCAGTTCTAACATTGGTGGTCAGCGGTGAGGATTCTGGACTTGCATTTGTGACTCATGTACAGTGATTGGTGAACACTACCTAGTGAGTGCAGACCATAACGCAACCACATACTTTTGGTAGATATTCTTTTCTGGGACTTTCTATTTTTGCTAAAAACTGCCAAGTTTAATCACCATGGATACAGCAGCATCCATAGCATCTGTTGATAATGATTGGGAAGAGGAGAAACTAGAATGCTACAACTTGAAACAGCTCAAGCATTTCTGCAGAAGATTCAAAGTTTCAATGACCGGTCTCTCCAAGAAGGATGAGATCCAAAAGGCGCTGAGGGCCTGGGTCGAAGCAAGGAATACCCCTGAAAATGAGGAGGGGGCTGAGAATGCAAATGAGCAGCTGGATGGGCCAGTGGGTCCAGGGGAGAGGAGAGAATCTTCCCCCGTGGGTAGCAGTGTTTCCTCCAAGGTCTGTCCCCAGAAGAGCTGGAGGACAGAGAAAAGAGTAGGATGCATGAAATGGAACTGACCAAGCTCAAGTTCAAGGGGCAGTTGGAATTTGAATTGCAATCTAGAAAGTTGGCCTTAGAAGAGAAAAGAATGGATCATGAGCATGAAAAAGTTTGAGGGAGATGGAGTTTAGAGCCAAGAAGTTAGAGATTACTCCCTCTGGTGGCAGCACACCGTCAATGCCTGTTGAGGCTAGGGTGTATATTCCTAAGGATGTGGTTAAGGAGTTTTTTAAAATGATGATATTGGGCAATGGTTCAAGGCCTATGAGGTAGCCATGACTTCCCACCGGGTCCCTGAGAAGGATTGGGGAGCGGGGTTGTGGGGTCGGTTCCTTAGTGAGGGACGGGATACCTTGTTGGACTTGCCCTCTGAAGTCTATAATTCCTACAGCCACATGAAAAATGCATTGATGACCAGGTATGGGTTGACTCCTGAACTCTATAGGAACTGTAAGAAGATTGAAAACAGTACCTGGGTTGAATATGTGACCTTTTTTTGCAGAGCCTTGGATGGTTGGGTAAAGGGTAGCAAAGCAAATGATTTTCAGGCGCTCTTTGATTTGATTGCATGGGAGCACTTGTCCAGTAATTGTTTTCCTGAGCTACGCCAGCACCTGATTGACAGTAGGCTGACTAACCCTAGGCAGCTTGCTGAGGAGGCGGACCGCTGGGTGAGCACCCGGGTCCACAAGGGTCACGTGGTAGACTCCGCCAAGGGTGGGCAGGGTCCCCAGCAGAAGAGTGGAGGGGACAAGGGTAAACAGAGGGAGTTCCAGAGAAGGCCCCAAAGTAAACCCCAAGGGAACCAAGGGAAAGGTTCCCAGCCTCCCCTGATAATAAGCACGGGGCCCCGACAGGTCCACCTGTTCATAGGGGACCCCTGATGTGCTACAAGTGTGGCGCCCTAGGGCCACAAGGCCAATGATCCCCATTGCCCTTTGTTTGGAAAGCCAGCACCACCTGGTGCAGTCCCCCGGCAGTTGGCTAGTGTAGCCCTGGGGGAGGAGGTGGGTGCCCAAGATGGGTGGGATCCTGTAGTATTGTCCCTTGTCTCTTTAGGAGACTCTGAGATGGTCCCTAGGACCCAACTGCCTGAGAACACTAAGAAATACAGGCAGTGGGTGACCATCAATGGCCAAAGGGTGGATGCTCTGAGAGACACAGGAGCCAGTGTGACAGCTGTCAAGTGTCACCTGGTGTCTAAAGAGCAGGTGGTCCCTGATGCATTCTATCCAGTTGTTGCCGCTGACAACACAGAGAGCCACTGCAAGGTGGCTCAGGTTCCCTTTGAGTGGGGGGGGTCTCGGGTACTCTTCAAGTAGCTGTGAGGCCAGCCATGCCTGTTGACTGTTTGTTAGGGAACGATTTGGAGAGCTCCCCTTGGGCTAAGGTGGAGCGGAGTGCTCATTTGGAGATGTTGGGCTTGCCTGATTGGGCATGTGTGACCACCCGGTCCATAGCAGCCAGAGGTGTTCAAGAGGACCTGGAGCCTGAGAGGGAGGCCTAGGTGCCTGCCGGAGAGAGAAGAGGCAGGGGGCGTGGGAAACCGGCCCCCGAAGTTCCCACGGTCCAGGAGGAGGCAGACCCTGAGGGGGATGCTCTGGAGCCTACAGGGGAACAGGTAGCTGAACTGGGGGACCTGCCTGAGCTGACCCATTGGCAGCAAGATGGAGGACCCTCCAGGGAGGAGTTCTGCGAGGAGCAGAACAAGTGCCCTTCTCTCGTGGGTCTGAGGCAACAGGCCACAGATCAGTCTGGATCACATTGGATCTACTGGGAGAATGGTCTCCTGTATAGCGAGCCTAAGGTTGCTGAGCCTGGGTCAGCCAGTGTGCTGGTGGTACCCCAGCGCTTCAGAGCCTTCCTACTGGGTTTGGCTCATGATGTGCCTTTAGCAGGACATCTGGGGCAGGACATGACCTTTGAAAGGCTTGTCACCCATTTCTTTTGGCCCCAGATGCGCAGGAGTGCCGCCACTCACTGCAGGACTTGTCAGACTTGCCAGGCAAGTGGAAAGAGTGGGAGGAAGCACAAGGCTCCTCTCCAGCCATTCCCTGTGGTCAGCACCCCCTTTGAACGGGTGGGTATTGACATTGTGGGGCCACTGGACCCCAAGACAGCCATGGGCAACAGGTTCATCCTGGTCTTGGTGGACCATGCCACCCGGTACCCTGAAGCCATCCCTCTGAGGACAGTGACGGCCCCCGTGGTGGGACGGGCACTGATGGGAATTTTCTCCCGTGTGGGGTTCCCTCTAGAGGTGGTGTCTGACAGAGGTACTAACTTTATATTCAAGTATATGAAGTCCCTGTGGCAGGAGTGCGGTGTAACGTACAAGTTCACCACTCCTTACCACCCCCAAAGAAATGGGTTGGTTGAGAGATTCAACCGGACCCTGAAGGGCATGATTATGGGTCTGGAAGAACCCATGAGGCGTAAGTGGGACGTCCTCTTGCCATGCCTTCTTTTTGCATACCGGGAGGTGCCACAGAAGTCTCTAGGGTTCAGCCCCTTTGAGCTTCTGTATGGTCACCCAGTGAGAGGACCTCTGAGTTTGGTCAGGGAAGGCTGGGAGCAATCTCCCAGGAAACCTCCCCAGGATGTATATAGCTACATGCTGGCCTTCAGGAACCAAACTAGGCGTTTCAGGCAACTTGCTGAGGCAAATCTGGAAGCCAGCCAGGAGGAAATGAAGCGGTGGTACGACCAGAATGCCACTCTGGTTGAGCTTCAACCTGGTCAGAAAGTTTGGGTCATGGCCCCAGTGGAGCCCTGTGCGCTCCAGGATAAGTGGACCGGACCCTTTGAGGTGGTGGAGCGCAAGAGTCCTGTTACCTACTTGGTGAACATGCGGTCTCCCAGGAACCCCTTGCGGGTCCTGCACGTCAACCGCCTGAAGCCCCACTTGGAGAGGTCCCAAGTGGGCATGCTCTTAGCTACAGATTCTGGGATGGAGGAGGAGACTGAGCCTCTTCCTGACCTCCTGTCAGCCCAAGAGCAAGATGGATCAGTGGAGGGTGTGAACCTCTCTACCTCCCTGACACCTGGGCAGCAAGGTGACTGTCGCCAACTGTTGAGGCAGTTTCCTGACCTGTTCTCCCTGGTTCCTAGTGTCACTGACTGGTGTGTCCATGATGTGGACACGGGGACAGTCTTCCTGTCAAGCACAAGGCTTACAGGGTGACTGACAGGCTGAGAGCTTGCATCAAGGAGGAGGTCTCCAAGATGTTTGCATTGGGGGTAATTGAGTCCTCTCACAGCCTTTGGGCCAGCCCAGTGGTCTTGGTCCCAAAGGCTGCCGCGCCTGGTGCCACACCCGAACTCCGGTTCTGTGTGGACTACCGAGGACTCAATTCCGTCACCAGGACTGACGCACACCCCATCCCCAGAGCTGATGAACTCATAGATCGGTTAGGGGCTGCCCGGTACCTCAGTACGTTTGACCTAACGTCTGGGTACTGGCAGATCACCTTGACTGATGGGGCAAAGGAGAGGTCAGCATTCTCCACACCAGATGGGCACTACCAATTCCGGGTGATGCCCTTTGGGATGAAGAATGCCCCTGCCACCTTTCAGAGGTTGGTCAACCAGGTGTTGGTTGGACTGGAAGAGTTCAGTGCTGCCTACCTGGATGACATCGCAGTGTTCAGCGCCAGTTGGGAAGAACATCTGCGCCACCTCTGGGAAGTGTTGATGGCGCTGCGGAGGGCAAGCCTCACGATCAAGGCGAGTAAGTGCCAGATCGGGCAGGGTTCTGTGGTGTACTTGGGACACCAGGTTGGGAGCGGCCAGGTGGTGCCCCTACAGCCCAAGATAGATACCATTCTGGCTTGGGAGCCCCCCAAGACCCAGACAGTGGTGAGAGCCTTCCTAGGACTCACCGGGTATTACAGGAAATTTGTCAAGGGGTATGGCAGCATGGTTGCACCCTTGACAGAGCTGACTTCCAGGAAGCAGCCCAAGAGAGTGATTTGGACTGACACCTGTCAACAAGCTTTTGACACCTTGAAGACAGCCATGTGCACGGCGCCCGTGCTCCTGGCCCCCAACTTCTCCAAAGAGTTTATCGTTCAGACAGACGCTTCAGAGCATGGTGTGGGGGCTGTTTTGTCACAGATGAATGTTGAGGGCCTAGACCAACCTGTAGCCTTCCTTAGCAGGAGTTTACTTCCACGGGAACAGAGGTGGAGTGCTATTGAGCGTGAGGCATTTGCTGTGGTCTGGGCGCTGAAGAAACTGAGACCATACCTGTTTGGGGCTCACTTCCGGGCTCAGACAGACCACAGGCCCCTCAGATGGTTGATGCAGATGAGGGGTGAGAATCCAAAGCTGTTGAGGTGGTCCATTTCCCTACAGGGGATGGACTTCACGGTGGAACACCGCCCTGGTACAGAACACGCCAATGCTGATGGTCTGTCCAGATTTTTCCGCCTTAGTGAAGAGAACTCCCCAGAGGAAGGATAGTTCTCCCACATTTCAGCTGGAGGGGACACGTGTTAGACCTGGCATCCTTGGCGTGGGTCTCCCTTCCATTTTTCTATGATGCCTCCAATGTTATTGATCTGTTTTTGCTGGTTTAGATGCTTTGGGCACTGTGCCACTGCTATTCAGTGCCACAGTGCAAGTGCTCCCTATTGTAAATTGATGTATGTATTAGTGGCTCCATGATTGGATGATTGGTTTACTTGTCAGTCCCTAGTACAGAGCACTGAGTGTGCCCAGGGCTTGTAAATCCAATGCTGCTGGTGGGCTTGCAGCACTGGTTGTGCCACCCACAGAAGCAGCTTGTCATTGCAGAGCCTGTGTGCAGCCTAAGGCTGCCATGTCGACTTGGTGAGTACACCCACTTACCAGTCCCTAAACCTTCCCTTTACTGCATGTTGGTCACCCCTAAAGTAGGCCCTAGGGCAGGGTGCATTGTAAGTACGAAGGTGGGACATGCCCTGGTGTGTGTGGCATGTCCTAATAGTGAATTACAGCCATTTTCGTTTTTCACTATTGCAAGGCTACCTGCTCCCCATAGGCCAGAATGGGCAGACTGACTATTACACCTTATAGTCAGAACTGACCCAGGGAACATGGTAGAAAAACGAATTTAGTATGCCTGAACTCAGAATGATAAAATACATCTTTTAGTGAAGTTGGTTTTAACATTCTGTGTTGGAAAATACCACTTTTAGAAAGTGGGTATTTTCTTGCCTAAACTTCCAAGCCTGCCTCTGCTAGGTTGTGTATTCCTTGTCTGGAGATTGAGTGACAGGGGCTGGGGGTGGCTACAGGAGACAGGGTGAGTCAGCACAGGGTTGAATAGAAAGATCTGCATCCAGAGTGGAGGGAGGAGTTGCACCTGGGTCTGAATAGGGCTGTGCCTGCCTTCCACAATGCTGGCTCCACCTCCTGCCGGGCGGCTGAGCACTCTGCCCCACATTCTGAAAGGAAAGAAGGAGTCAGAAAAACAAAGTGCTCCAGGACTGACCAGAACTGGTTTTGGGCTAGGCAGAGGCCTCTCTGCCTCCAGAGAACAAAGAGAAAAGGTGTATAAAAGGGGACCCAGACCCCTAGGAAATTAGATCACTTTTGGGAAACAAGAAGAAACCTTTGCTGAGGAGCGGAACCAAGAAGAAACTGAGGAGAGACTATCCCTAAGCCTGAAGTGCTGCTTGGGGGATTGGCCTGCAGTGGTTTGCCTGACTGCCAAAGAAAGGAGAAAGGAACTTTTGCTTTGCTGTGACTTTCATCAACTTGTGAAGGATCTCCAAGGGCTTGATTTTAGAGCTTGCCTCCTGCTGAAGTCTCAGGGACAACAGACTTCACCCACCAGCTCCCCTGTGTTCCCTTGCTGGGAAATTGGACCTTCTGACACACTTGCGTGTCTCTGGGAGCTGGAAGCGCGACTCAACACGAAGAAGCGTGTCGCCGCAGCCGCTGAGTATCGCATCGCCGGAGAAGAGTGTCGACGTCGCAGCAGACGCCGGCGCACCCCCGAAGAAGCGCGCCGCATCCTTCGAAGCGCCTCGCAGCACCGGAGAAGAGTGTCGCCGTCGCATCAGACGCCGTCGCATCCCCGGGGCAGAGCATCGACCTCGCATCAGACGCCGACGCACCGCAACACGAGGCGCGTCCCGCATCCCAGGAGAAGATCGTCGACTTCGCATCAGACGCCGTCGCATCGCCAGGGAAGCGTGTCGCAGGGCCTTTCGCGGCTCCAAAGACTCATCGCAATCGCCGCACGGCCGTTGGGCGTGCACGCATCACCTCTTCGTTGTCGCAACCTCAAGAAGACGCCACTTTGTTTCTTTTGCACCAGATCTTCAACGCATCACTGTCCTTGCGTGTAAGGGACTATCGCATCACCTTCCCTGCAACACTTTCCGTTGCCCTGCGTTATGCATCTTAAGGTACATTGAACTCAAAGTGTCGCATTTTTATTTTAAGAGACTCAAGCTAATTCTACCATCCTTAAAGTACAGTATTGTGGATTATTTATGTCATTTATGGTCTTGTGGTAAATCTATATAAAAGATACTTATTTTTATAATACAACCTGTGTGGTGTCCATTTGTAGTGTTGTCACTGGATTACTGTATGTGTTCACAAATGCTTTACACACTGCCTCTGAACTAAGCCTGTCTGCTCGTGCCAAGCTACCAAGAGGGTGAGCAGGGGTTATTTCAGGAGTGTACCCCCTTACCCTGACTAGAAGCAAGGGTCCCTATTTGGACAAAGGTACCTACCTCTGCCAACTAGAGACCCCCAGTTCTAACAGTATTGAAACGGTCAACGATCAACCTGCTTGGGTTACAAAGTCAGTGGTGGATCTGCAAATCCAAGTAAGGGCTATTGTCAAGGATGAGCTTAAATTACTTGTAGAAAGGTTCGATAAGATGGCCACGCTGCTCAAGGAGCGGACAGGTAACAGGGGGGTAGTAAATGGGAATGATGGGTCCGACACTGGTCCTAAAGTCCAGGCCGTAATGAACACCAGCAGGGCCACCTCTTCCTTTACACAGAATGACCCCCCGGTCATTGCTGCACCAAATCCAGAGAGTCAGCATACCACAACCCCCAGCAGAGCCACTTTAGAGAGACAGCACTTCACAACCCCCAGCAGAGTCAATCCAACGTCTTCACACCAACAGTCCAACAGGCAATGGCAACTGAATAGACAGAGGGTGGGGGCAGGATCCAACAAGCGTACTGAAGCTATTAAAGAAAATTCTCCCCTCCCAGTTATAAACTTACCACCTGCTTCAACTCCCTATGTTCTCGTTTTGACAGGTATTCCTGAGCTTAGAGGGGGACAAAACGAATCACACCAGGAATTTAAAAATAAATGCATGTTCTGGTTAGCCAACCATAGACACTTCCGGTATGATGATGAAGGAGAGATCCTAATAACACGTAGAGTTGGTTGGCTGGGATGGAGACCCAAGGACAAGCAAGGCGATTGTATAGTGATAAACTTCATAAACCCATGTGTTGCCCAAGGAATTTTAAACAGAGATGATGGGAGACAGATGGGCACTATTAGAGCCCTCCCGCTGGGTTACTTTTATCCCCCAGAGAGAGCCCATCAAGCTAGAAGGCAAAACGGGTGGGGCTGGAGACTCGATAATCAAAATCACCAAATAGCTACTCTTGACCACTATCGGCCCAGGCAGCCAATTTTCAATATTCCCACATCAAATAGATTCAATGGCTTAGAAGGAGTAGATTGACTCGAGATCAAGGGCACAGGACTCGAAGAACAGCTGGGTGAGCCTCAGGCGGGAATTGCTAAACCCAAGAAGGATGTAGGGCAATGTACGACTCCAGGGGAAGGGGAGACCTGTGGGAGCATGAGCGGCTCCTCAGGAGATAAAAAAGAGGGACATAACATGGCCATAACCAGCAACCGGTTCCCTTTATTAAATAGTGGGACCGTTAAGAAAGCTGCTTCTGGTTTTCGCGGGACCGCGCCCCCATCTACCCCTGCAGCTGTCGCCATAATCAGCACCCCGGATCCATCTAGGCTGCGAGTCCTATCCTGGAATGTAGCTGGTTTAAACACCAAGATAGATAACCCCGAATGGGGCTATTTTATTGACCAATATGAGATCTGTATGTTCCAGAAGACGTGGGCAAAAGGGGATGTCTCAAAATTAGGTTTTGCTGCTTATAGTATTCCCGCAGTATCAGGTGGAAAAGGGCGGCCTTCGGGTGGATTATGCACATGGGTGGGAGTTCACTTAGGCTGTACAGGCAAACAGATAGAAACATCTTCAAATTATATTCTGTGTGTCCTCCTTCACTTCCCGCCAAAGATTACTATTGCCCTAATAAACGTGTATTCAAGACCAGTTAGTCTCGGCCATGAGTCAAAAACACTTGATGAACTAACGTCCTTTCTAGCCACCATTTCAGACAATCATATGGTGATTATAGGAGGGGACTTTAATTGCCAGTATGAGCCATTAGAAGGTATGCTCAAGGACAGCCCTTGTGAAGAAGACCAGTATTGGGCCATCCCAGAGACTGTTTGCCCACTAGTAAAAGTCTGGACCCCTTTGGTGATCCAGATGAATTCTCTTGTTTTAAAACACTCACTAAGGGCATGTAATGGAAGAACAAAGTCTGATACACCTAGTAAATATACCTTCAATAGAAATGAGCGAGGCTCTTTATTAGACTACATCTTAATTGATTTAAAATCCTGGCATAGGGTATTCGACTTTAAGGTCAAGACGCGACACAATAGCGACCATAATGCCCTTGTTTTAGAGTTATATGAGTTAAATCCCGGGAGTGCTACAGGGTTGCATGTTCCAACCGATGCTAGGCTGTCTCTCACCAATTGTAGGAAGAGAGTACGATAGGAAGACATAAACCAGTCCCAAGAAAGGTTAGGCTCCCTGTATGAAGCCATTATCCAGATCCTCTTGAACGGCATCTCAATTGATCTTCAGATGGTGGCCCTGAACCATACTAGGCTAATGTCAACCATGGCCGATTTCTTTTTCCCTATGAAAAATATCAGGCCCAATAGGAAACCTCCTCACCCCTGGTATAATGGTCAATGCCGAATGGCCAAAACAGCCTTGATTACAGCTATCAAGGCCAACGACCGTCCCTTAATTAAAATAAATAGAACAGCCTATCGGACCAGTGTTAGTGAGGTGAAAAAAGGGTGGGAAAGAGATAAGTGGGACACTCTGAGATGCTCCCTGGGTTCCCGTGATATGAGGACTTTTTGGAAGGTGGTTAATACAGGTAGCTCTGAGGCTAAATCGCCAATAGAGCCAAACCTAGAGGCAGATGTGTGGAGGGACCACTTTGAGTCCCTCTACTCGAGGGTAGAGACGAGGTCGATACAGTATATAAAGGCCACTCCCCACTGGTTGATTGCCCGATTTCACCCATGATTACCCCTAGGACCATTGACGATATCCCGACAATAACACTCAAAGAGATAACGGGTGCTTTATGTAAAATAGCATCGGGCAAAGCGCCAGGATTAGGCAAGATCCCTGGGGACTTATTCCGTAGTGAACCTACTATCTGGGCCCCATACCTTTGGGTCTTATTTAATGCCGTTTTACAAGGCATGAAGATTCCCACTAGTTGGGCCGGAGCCGAAATAATCCCAATCTATAAAAAGGGCTCCCCGCTGCTACCCACAAATTATAGGCCTATAAGCCTCATAGACATAAGCCAAAAAATCTTTGCGCGAGTGCTGCTGTTTCGGTTGCAGAGCTGGATGGAGGAGCATAAGATACTTAGTCCCCTCCAGGCAGGGTTTAGAGAAAAAATGTCCACATTGGACCAGATCCTCAGGCTACAAATATTACACTGAAAGATCGAGTGTTTGGAGGGTGGCAGCCTCTACTTAATATTTGTAGACCTGAAATCTGCATTTGATCTGGTCCCAAGAGATAAGTTGTGGGCAGTTCTCCGTGAGCTGGGGGTCCCGGTATACCTGTGCCAAGTCATGAGGCGGTTACACGAAGGAAACTATGCCCAAATTAGATTTGGGAAGGAAGGAAAACTTACGGCCCCCATCCCTGTAGGTAGAGGTGTCCGCCAGGGATGTGTTCTTGCCCCGACTCTTTTCAGCCTGTTTATAAACGGGTTAGCTGATTTTTTACTTATTGAGAAAAATCTTGACGTCCCCAAGCTGGCATCACGCAAAATTCCAGCTATGATATTTGCTGATGATACTCTATTATTATCAAAATCTCCCATGGGGATACAGAGGGTACTTAATAGATTTGATGCCTTTTGTAAAGAAAGAGGGCTTGAGATTAACCTTCAAAAAACGAAATTCATGGTGTTTAACTCAGCCAAAAGTACCCGATTAAATCCATGTTTAAACGGTAATCCCCTAGAGAGAGTATCCGCTTTTGATTATCTCGGCATAACTATCACAGAAACAATGGACTGGGGGGCACAAATCAAAAAATCGAGCCTGAAACTAGCACAAATAGCAAGGGGCCTAACGAAGGTTTTTCGAAAATCCAGCCACAAACCTGTGAGCCCAGCAATAGAAATATATAAGGTTCAAGCCAGAGGAGCGGCATTGTATGGCGCAGAAATGTGGGGCCACCGCCGTTCTGACAGTCTTACGCAGATAGAAAATTCCTTCCTTAGGCAACTGTTTGGTCTCCCACGGAGCTCCCCACTTACGCCGCTCCGATTAGATCGGGGGTATGGGCCATTGCGGAAGAAGTTAACCTCAGACCCCTTTTATTCTGGCGACGTCTGTGGGCTACCCCAGAACTTGTAGAATACAGGGATGAACTAAGAGAGGTGATGAGCCTATCGGGGGCGGGGAATTTACCCTGGCTCTCTCACATTCGACATACTTTAGTGAATATGGGACGGGGTAACCTTTGGGATAATCCAGAAGAGGCATGTGCCATAGTGTCCAGGAAAGAGTTAAAGGACTGTTATTGGGAGTATAAACTGGCTCAACTCCAGAGCAATCCCTTAGTAGGCAAGCTAACTGCAGCTTTTCTAGAAATCAAGGATCGGTATAGCCTAGAGCAGGCGCTGGACGACATTAAGCCGGCAACTGCTAGGAAGCTTTACCTTCAGTTTAGACATGGGGTATTGCCACTCCGCTCCTTTACAAATAAATGGGCGGGCTCGCAAACTCTGGGGTGTCCGGTCTGTGACTGTTCCGTAGAATCAGATTACCATGTGTTCTTTTGCTGCCCCGGATACCTTAAAGCAAGAAAACGGTGGCTGGTTCAGATATGTAGAAAGCTAGGAACCAGGTGCTGTTCTGAGGCCTTCGGGATATTGAAATATGATACTAGCCTCCCTATAGTATATTCGGTAGCAGGCTTTTTATTCTCTGTGTGGTGTACTCGTAGAGTATTTTTAAAACCAATTTTAGAAAATGATGATTAAACTCCTGTACTTCAGTTGTCAAACGAAGGCATTTTAAAGGAATTAACTGTTTATTTTAGAACTATTTTACTGTTGTAATTTAATTATAACATGAATTTATTGGTATACTGGATTGATGTTTTAGAGAATTGAACGTTTTACTAGAGAAGATAAAGCTCTGATCTTTTCAATTTTGTCTGGTAAACTGTATGTATATTCTGCTCATGCACTTTAAAATGGCCACTATTGCTTCCTACCTTTGACTGTCACAGTGATTTACACTAATAGAACACTCACTCAGTTAGCTGCTATCATAGATTGAACTGTATTCCATACTGTTCTAGGCCATACCTGGGTATGTCTTATCTAAACTCCAAAACTGTATGTACCCCGTTTTTTAGTTGATTTTAAAGTAAATGAATTGCAAGCTATTTTACATGTGCTTTTATGGTCAAACTGGCCGAAATAAAGTTATTATTGAATTGAATTGAATTGCTATTGCAAACATTCAGATATATATTACAAGGATGATGCATCGAATGTTGCCTCAAAACAGTTCTTAGTTTGTACCACAAAACCTTAAAGAATGTACTTTAAGTAATCCTGTCCTAATTTGAACTATAGTAAGTCATAACTGTACTTTGTATATAATTGTGTAGGGTGTAGGACAGGCACAGCCTTTAAACATTCAGCTCTATATTTGTGGATTACGTAATTTCATTTTCAAATCTGTGTATTTACTTTCTTGAGAGGTTCTCTATGTTCAACAAAACAGCCACGTTAAGACACCACAATACAATCACATTAAGATGCTACATTACCATTTCCAGCAACCCGGTCATAATATTGTCTCCTTGAAATAACACATCTTAATATGGCACCTGAACTGTGCTGAAACACCATGCCCTCACTGCCAGAATTAGGAAGGGGCATGAAGGGGAACAGTGAAGAAGAACAAAGAGTAAGAAAAACAACATCTCAAATATCAACATGAAGTATTTTAGAGCCTTCTCTGCTTCATTCCCAGGCTTCAAACTCGATCTCTGATCCCTAGACCTCCATTCACCCTCTTACATTTACTCCACTGAAGTGCCAGATTGTATTGCCTCTAAAAGTTCATATTTGTGCTGATATCTTAGTAGGAAAGAATCAATCAAGTGGTCAATTGTTCCTGTCTATTTGCCGCCAGTTCCTATGTTCTCCGATTCTCACCATTTGCAGGAAACTCAGAGCTCCAAAGTGGTGGCGGGCTATACTGTTATGTTTCTGGTCTAGCAAAGGGGACATCTAGTGGGAAGCTACCATCCCACTCTCCTTTTGTGAGACTGCTCTCTAAAATGGCCACCAAACATCAACTTTATACACAAAGATAACACGTGTTATCGAAAGGGGGTAAGAGGAAAATATTATGGAGAGTACATCTCCGTGTAACAACACTGAAATCACAAAGTACTCCTAATGCCACATGCATATAGATTAGTAGATGGAAACGACCTCAACAAAGAGTACACCACCTGATGGTGGGCAAGGAAGCAATCCTTTTGTTTTTATACCCTCACACACCCTAGTGGTGTCATGCTTCATCATCGGGTCATCCTGACGCCTAAAAGTCAGGATGGGCTCGACTAATCTTTCAGGGAGCTCTTATCAATATGTTTTTGGCCAGGGAAATAAAGATTAAAATCTCAGAGAGATCCCGGTGTCCCTTTATTTTGGATCTCACTGAAATATTAAAGAAAGTAAAACTAGGGTCTTTGGGATATTATGGTCCTAGGACCCTAATGCCATCATATTCCAGGGGGTGTTATTCCTCTGCCCTGAAGAAAGTCCAGTACCCGTAGTGGGACTTTTTATGGACTGAAACATGTTGGCATTAGGGTCCTAGGACCATAATATCCCAAAGACCCTAGTTTTACTTTCTTTTAATATTTCAGTGAGATCCAAAATAAAGGGACACCGGGATCTCTCTGAGATTTTTAATCTTTATTTCCCTGGCCAAAAACATATTATTAAGAGCTCCTGAAAGATTGGTCGAGCCCATCCTGACTTTTAGGCGTCAGGATGACCCGATGATGAAGCATGACACCACTAGGGTGTGTGAGGGTATAAAAACAAAAAGGATTGCTTCCTTGCCCACCATCAGGTGGTGTACTCTTTTGTTGAGGTCGTTTCCATCTACTAATCTATATGCATGTGGCATTAGGGGAGTACTTTTTGTGATTTCACCAAACATCAACACCATTCATATATGTTCCTTGACAGGTGGTTCTTCTTCAAACACTAGCCACTTGCTGTCAGGTGGTCCCTGTCCTAACAGTATACAAAGAGCCTCTGATCAGAGTGATAGTGCATCGCCAATCCTTTGACTTGTTTCTGCTGTTGGATCCTTCGCTCCTGCTCTGTGTTGCTCTAGCTCCTGTATTTGGCTGCTCTAGCTCCTGTTCTGCTAATTCTTGTTCTGCTACAAGTTGGCTCATGTTCTGCTCCAGCTTCTGCTCTCCTCCAGTCCTGTCTACTCCAGCTCAGCTCCAGTCATGCTGTTACCTATATCAGCAAGCATTTGCAATGCAATAGGTCTCGCATTTTCAAAACTTTGACCTATTGCTATTGTAAATGAAAATGTCTTTTAATATTGCAGGTTTTTTAAACACATAAATAAAAGGCCTTGTCATTTACAATGCCAATAGCTCAAAATCTCACAAATGCGAGACCTATTGCATTGCAAATGCTTGTTTTTCACTGCGATCACTTTGCTCTAAATATTAAATCTTTGCAACTTAAAATGTTAGTATCTATTTGGAAAATGCAGCTGAAATCTCACAAACAGTCAAGTGTGAAACAAACACGAATCGAGAGTACCCAGTTCGTTACAGTTTGCTTACTTAGTACCTGCGCAAGATGATTTCCTTGTTAAATGCACTTTGATGAGATTGGTATTTTCTGGGTCGCCACTGCTTTGTTTTTACTACTCAGGTTTGTCAGCTCATCACCAGCTTGCTGGCCTCTTGCTGGGTAGCAGTTCAGTTAGAGATTTATTCAGCAGTGCTCGTCACATCAGAGATGTACGCGTCCAGGTCTTTGTGTTTTACGAGGCGGCAGCGGATTTATCAGGCGTACAGTCCTGCCAAGTATCCCGTATCAAGCGTTAGACTAACGCATTTCAGTGTGGTACTCCGCATTACCGCACTGAAATGCATTGTCACGCATATGCGTAGTGTCTGACTCTCAGCTGTGACACTCACTGAAGTGCTGCCTGTTAAGTATGGCAGCTGGCAGCACGCAACCCGTGGCGTGCGAGTGCTGCTCCAGGCTTGGGCAAGGCTAAGCTGCTGGCGGGCTCACACTCGCACCTAAGTGCAACATTTGTATCGTTCTTGTGATTCCTTGCGGCGTGGCGCCTGACATCATGGAGGGTCCAGTCAGGTTGTGTCCATGCCGGCGCCGCAGGGACGTCACATCCCGCTGCTGGAGTGTGGGTTTAGTTTGTTCTGGAAGAAGGCAGCTTGTGACTACTGGTTTGCGGGCAGCGCCGCAATTTCAATCAAGGCTGTGTTAATTGCCCCCGCCGAATTAAATTATTGTCGCAGCTGAGACCGTAGACGGAGAGGAGTCAGTGTCTGCCAGGATAGTCTGTCACTGGACGGCCCTGCTTGGGATTCTCCCTGGACAGCCTGGACGGACGACTATCACTGGATGCAGGCCGGGCGGCAAACTCGATTTGCCAGGGCCCACAGTGGCTCACGACCTGAGCCAGCCTGCAGCCAGCCTTGCACACTGAGGAGTGTGAATATCCTGCAGTTATTGGAGCGTCACCGTCCTCCGGACTCTCGTCCACGGCCCAAGTAAGTACCAGCCTGTATATTAATATCAGTGGCGGCTGGTGACATTTGAAAGTGGTGAGGCGTAAAATTTTAGTTGGAGTGTACAGCGGCGAGCGAGTGTAGCGAGCAAGCCCTAACAACCTAAGAGGGGTTCGGGAGGGGGTTCTCCCATCCGAGAAATTTTTGAAAAAAGAGTGGGCAAATGGTGCATTTCCAAGCAAATTTTAGAAAGCAAAGTTGTACTGTGCGCCCTTCCTGCCAGTATGAATGTCTATGCATTCTGGGCAAACATTGAAGTGAGCACAAATAGAGTTCTCCTTCTCCCATTTTTATTGTTAATTTACTGCTCTTTCAGGCCATTTTCACCACTCCTTATTACATGACATTTTTCCAATTAAAATGTGCCTCAATCTGCTTTGTTCCACCTGTGGAAATTAATCTATTTATTTTCACATGTACTAATGCTGAGCTATCACCCAGCTACTGCTGCCTTCGTTATTCAGCCCCTGCCGCCTAAACTCACAACCACACTTTTGTCTCGATTAAACTGTGATTTAGCCGAAAGAAGTATAATTATGGCTGCAAATAAATAATCAACATTGAAGAGCGATTTCCTTAATGAGATGGAGCGGTTGCACGTCACGGAGTAAAGGGGGTCTCATTAGGCGCTGGTAATGAGGCTTGGGTGGATATTGGAGCTACAATATATATAAACTGCTGGGAAACCCATGTGTGGCCCAAAGTTGCTGCAGCAGGCGGCGCGAGCGCAGCGAGACAGGGACAATGCAACACGGTCATCAAAACAGGACGTTTTTACACATGAGCGTTTTCCCTCTGGAAATAAAGAAACGTCAAATACACATTGCATCCATCCTGCGCACATCGAAGCCACTGACTGAGAGGACGCTATTTTATCACACATATGCATGCGATGAGAGACTCGTCTCTAACTCTACAATCTTTACACAGAACATACAATGCTGAACAGCTCTGTAGTACAGAGTGTCCATCTGTAACGCAACTGGTGCTCATGTAAAGCGCTCTCATACCTTCGGATCTAGTTCGCGCTACATAAAACTCCAAACAAGAACAAAAACTAAAATGTTGTCGGTTTTTAATACTGCCTCCCACTTTCACTTCACATCATTCATCCCAAGCCCGGGGTACTGACTCTTCCAGTCTTCCTCTGTCCTGCCTTCTACGTCCCCGTACGTCCTTCTCCCATACCCCCGCCCCTGCCTCTAACCAGCCCAGAGCCCTGCTATATCGAACTGTTACAGATCGCTGCCTGCAGACGCATCCTTTCGAAAAAATTATAGTAGCGCCCAGAGGCTGTCCGGCTGCAAGCATTGGCACTATCTCATACCATAGCTACGTATGCAGTCCACACACACTGAATTACTTCGCACGGTACAGACCTCTTTATTATGCATGTCGCACTACAGAAGCCCCTGTAACATCTAGCGCGCTGGGCGAAAGCATGTGCGCACTTCATGCCCATTCGTAATCGTACCAAATTAGAAGTGAGGGGCCAGTAGGGAGAAAGAACGCAGAGAAGGAGAACGTGAAACAGAAGTAAAATAAGGTACTAAAGGAAGAGAACAAAAAGATGTATAGAGAGGTCTGGAATTGTGATTAAAAGGAGTTTGGGAGGTAAGCTCAGCAGAAGCAAGTGCCCTGGGCTCGCCCATGCCTGGCGCTGGCCCTGAGCTCGAGTGACACCACAAGTAAACAACCTCGCTCGAGATTCATTTCCTGCCAATGCTACTAATGCAGACAATTTTAGCTCTGTACCACGTCCAAAAACAGTGAGCTCCCTTTAGGTTCAGAATGCACATTTCAAAAGAGACACAGACGGCCTGACGCCGAAACGTGCAAACCTCTTTCCCTGAAGCAGACCTCTGTACCAGCCCTTGTGTCAGCGGAAGCGATGCCCTGCTGCAAGAACCCGCTCTGACGCCCTGAAGCGCGCCCTTGCAACCCCAGTACGCACCTTACCAAACAATGCCATAACGTGAGACATTCCAATATATAACCACACACTCTCCCAAACACAAATGCACGTCCGCCTGTAGTACTCGCTCCGGTCAGTTCCAGTGCTACGATGCCACGCCAGTGGCAGTTAAACGCTACACAAATGCTGGGATAACATAACACAACTTTTCACCGAGGCTGGGATTTCAGCGCGGGCCGTTAGGAGAAGTTCTGAATGAGGAATTCATGTTTAGTGCTTAAACACTTTCAAGTGCTTTAATGGCAAATGTCAGTATTTCACAGCTCAGTGGATCTCGTGTTATCGACCTAGGAGGGATGACAGCGTGAGTCAGCCCCTCTAGGTTTGCACTTGTGAATTAAACCCATTCTGCAGGCGGCGTGCCCTCTGAGATGGACAGAAGGAACACGTTAGAGTGGGAAGAAGGGGAAATGGCGGGGAAGGAGGAAGGAAAGCGGGAGGGATAGGGAATCGAATAGTCAGACACAGAGCCTTGCTCTCTCGTGCTCGGCGGACATTATCTGGTGCTCAGACCCTCAGTAATCCCCCTTCCCTCCCCACGCCGGTCCCTCTGCTGGGCCCTGGTTACCGCGTGATCGATACTCAAGGCCCGGATCGTTACATGTAAGTAACTTAAGTAACGGATTATCAAAGTGGGTCAATAAACAGCCCCAAGCGGTCGGAGGGGTGAGGGGGTTCAAGACCAGGCGCAGTTGCAATACTCGTGGGGGGAGGGGCATGGGGGCCGGGGTAATTTTAAAATAAAACTTACCTGGTCCGCGCCGCCTCTGCTCTCCTGGGCTGGGGTCCCGTTGGCGCCTTCCCCGTTGGTGCCTTCCCTTCAACGTCTTCTGCGTCATTGGAGTGGCAACCCCTCGCTCTCAGCCAATCCAGACCAGCGCCAGGATTAGCTTGGGCAGAAATACTCCCTGCCCATTAGGAGACCGGGGGCTGCGGCATGAAGCAACCCTCGGTCTCTTAAGGGGAAGGCTAGTGCGCATGTTGGGGATGATCGTAAAAATGATCAGCCCAAAAATGAACATGCGCACTATTGCTGGCCTGTGACTGTCTAGTGCGCTGCTGTCTGTCACTCAAACACCCTGAGTGCTGCCGCAGCCCCACCCCCTTCAGCGTCCCTCGTTCTACTTCTCTGACGCTAATTCTAATCAGGAGTCCTGATTGGAATTAGCGTCAGAGAAGTAGAACTAAGAAGTTGAATGGGGCTGTGGCATTAGTGGGGCAACGCCCCAGCGCCCCAATGGACGCACCGCCACTTTAATATAACACACATGCTAATGGCAGAGCGCGATCATGCTGCTGCGACGTCTTCCGATGTTAGTTCGTCTAAAGTGACTGTCAGTTGCCAAGAAATAGGCCATTCAGTTTACAGACTAACAATAAAGGCGATTGGAGTCGCTGAAATAATACCTTCTCTTTTATCTGCTACTTCATACCACACATCTATTTTTTCTGTGAGCCTCCATTCTACGTTGCCTACCTCAGCCTGCCCTGCTGTGTTACACAGCTGAAGTCAGTCACAGACTCTGGACAGGACTCGGCTGTGTAGTTAAGCGATGAGCCGCCCAACGCTTTCTGAAATAACAATTACAGCACCTGCTGTAGTGCCTCAGCTTGAGGCTTGCCTAATCAATACCCGGAGGTGCTGCTGTCAAGTCAGCGAGTTTAATACTGACTGTTGACTCTATACTATGTTCGGCAGCTGAGAGCTAAGCTCATCTGTGCCACTGGCTGCAATGCCTGCGGGGCTGGGCAGGTAGTGGCGCGCCGATCGTGACCGCTTCAGAGTAATGGTTTCATTTGGCCTGAGAGTAATATAGTTTTTGAAATAAGAACACTACAGCGCCCGGCCCTGGCTGCCAGCTCAGCTGTGACCCACCTATGTCACTGTGTGTGCCTCAGCCTTCCCCAGTTCCCGACCGCGGACATGCGTCAAGTCAGTTGACTGTGTTGACTCCTAATTTTGCTGCTGACAAGGCTCTCTGTCTTCTCAGCTGCAGTGCGTAATTAAAATTACGAGTTCCATGTTGTTGGGGCCTCACATCGCCAATGTTTTTTTCTTTCCATTCTTTGTATTGTAGTTCTATATTTTTCCTGGTAAATTCACAACTAGAAGAACTGAAAAGCAAAAAACAAAACAACTGGGTGAGCAATGCACACATGCATGGAATTGGGAAAGTTGAAAACTGTGTTTCAAATAGAAGAGGTGCAACATGTTTATGTGCCATTCAAGCTTCCTTGCAAATAGAACAGGTGTGTTATGAGCAGTAGGCGCACAGAAGTATCACAATTTTGCAGTGTGCACTAATGATCCTTGTGCACACAAATCATCTATAGCATGGGAGCAGCTCCATGTTGCTCTCTCTCACCTGAGTGCTTCTCTTCCTCTCCTATGCTCCGTGTTGCTCTCATTCGTTTGAATGCTCCTCCGATCCCACAATATTCCTCTCCCTTGTCCGCTGCTTTTCATGTCCCCTCCCCGTCCCATCCCGCCCACAACTGCACCTCCATTGCCCCCACCCCTGAGTCCTATGTTTTTTAATTTTGTTTTTAATTTTATACTTTAAAAAAGCGTTTTCCCCCGACTTTGGTAGAGCCAATAGGCCTCAAAGACGAGACCTATTGGATTTGATTGACTCCCAGAGGGGATCCAAAGGGCCCAGTGAGCAAAATCAATTTGTTTTTCTGCCGGCCCACCCGGCAACACTACTGAGGGCTGAGATGAGAATGTTGTTCGGGCCTCGCATCCTGTTAGAGCCGGGTCCCACGTGGGACAGAGAGGCCCTGGAGTCCACACTGTGATGGTCTGCAACTGCACTGGCATCATTAATAGCCAGGGAGGAGTATGGGGGCCCAGTCGGCAAAGCCTGGCCATGGCAATCAGTTGTTAATTGACTTTTCTGTCGATCCTGCCGGCAACACATCAGTGTCCGACCAGGCTCTGGCAGCGCAGCTCTGATGTTTTGCTGCCTCAGCCTGTGCCCCTGCCCAACCCGGATGTGTGTCTACCATATGTGCACAGAACTTTAATAAAATACTGCCTCTGAAATACTTGTTTAATGCCATGGTTACACATTCGTTTAACAGTATGATCAGGTTACAAGTGCTCTTCAATTTCTGGTCCTTTGCAGCAGTTTTTAAACCCTTGTTAGAGTTTCTTGTTGCTCAAATGGGTGTAATTTCTAATATTTATATGTTTCCCTCGTCTTCGCTGCTTAATTTTGCTCACACGAAAGTGTCACTCATAGTCATTGAAATGTCACTCATAATTACACTAAAATTATGAAAATGTCACACATAGCAATCTGAAACCTTGGAAGCTATGGGCGTATAATGCTTGGATAAACGGAGCCTGGGCACACGCTGTGTGTGCGGTACAAGCCTTATATGAGCAAAAGGTGCAAACCAAATATCTGAAATGGCTGATCAGCTTCGGCCTCGCTAGTATGACATACCAAAAGCGTGATAAAAGTGCATTATTAGAGCCGCACTGAGAGTGCGCTGGCATATGTGGGCAAGCAGGAAAGAAACTTTTCGTTTGTGCGTTCTTCCTCCTCTGCTCCAGGGTAGCTAAATTGCCAAAGGTGCTACTTTCACCTAACAATACCCTTGGTATACACAATTCCTGCTTTAACCACCACGTGCACATTTTTAAGGCAGAATCCTGAATAAAACGTATTTGTATATTTTGCGTCCCACCTCCTTTACCTGAGAAAAAGTTACTGTTCTGTTTCGGAGCTCTGGCACCCTGGACACCTGGACAAGAACCTGATTTCATTGTATAATAAAATACGTATAACTCAATGTCATTTCTAAAAGCATGTGTTTGTGTTGTGGTTGTTTTCTATGAATCCGCAAAGTTTGCACACACTTCAGTTTGTTCTGAGATATGATGCTATTTCTAGGGTTCATGGACTCTGCAGAGACTCGTCACACACACAATGCAAACATGCAGCTCATGAACGCCACAGCCCGGATAACGATTTACCATTTCCTGGTGGGTAGCCTCAGCACGTGACAGTGCCTCTGGAGATAAGAATACTCCAGAAGAGAGGTGGGGGCTGAGAGTTAAACTGCCAGATAGCTCTCAACAACCTTTTTTTATACGTGTGACACTTGGCCGAAAGCCACTTTGTAGTTACAATAAACTACAACAAGGGTTGTGAAGAAAACATGAACTTAAGAGCCTCCCAAGGGTGATAATCTACATTCCATTGGCGCAAAAAAGGACAGCAGGCATTTAGGGCCAGATGCATCAAGGCAAAAACCGATCGCGAACGGGCAGATTCGCAGAATCTGCCCCTTTGCGACCGGTATTTTTGCATTTGGGATGCATCATCCCAAATGCAAAAATCACAATTTAAGTAATCGCAAAAATTGCAATTACTTAAATTGCGATTGCATTTAAGGAATCGCAAATTGTGCTAAAACTTTGAAAAATGCACTAAAGTGCATTTTTCAAAGTTACATGTTACACACACACATGCCCTTGGGGGCATGTGTGTGTGCAACATGTGGTCATATGGCAATTTCAGGGGTGCAACATGGTGTCCTTTTGGCACCCTTGCACCCTTGAAATTGCATGCGCAATTTGCGAGTACCATTGCGCATGCAATTTCCATTGATTCCTATGGGCCTCTAGGCCCATAGGAATAAATGGGTAGCATTTCTTTAATTGCGAGTCGCAATTTGCGAGTCGCAATTAAGGAATGTTTAGGAATCGCAAAATTGTTTGCAATTTCTACATGCACAGGCAATTGCGATTCTTTAATTGCGATTCTTTAAAAATCGCAATTAAAGAATCGCAATTGCCTATTTTGATGCATGTGCACCTTAGCGCTTAATGTGGTGCATTCTTGACCCACTGTAAGCGCTTGACATGGTGCGAGCCTTACCTGCTCTCAGATGGCGTTGATCCCCTGGTTCATGACGCTGCCAAGGTTAGCTCATTTGCCAACACTGACAGCTTTCACCCACAGGCACTTGGCTTTTAGACAACTCTTACTTTACTGCTTCAAATCCTGGCCCAAGTAAAGCTTGCACACGTTCTCACCTTGACTGTCTGTCTCTGAAGCACGCCGGTCACCGGCAATTATCAAACGGGTAAAGGAAGCAAAGAAAATCTTACAATGCATGATCTTGCATCTGTAGAATTCCCTTAAAATGGGAGTGGCTAATTACATTGAAGCGATGCAGGGATGGCGAAAGGGGTGACAGGGGCCTTGCAGCAGGGAATCAACTAATCAGCATGCAGGCTGTGAAAAAAGCTAGCAAATACGTCACAATAGTTAAAATAATTTTACATAACGGATTGGTGGAGTGCTATTTTATTTTCAACTTCCGACTGCCTTTAAACTTAGAACCTTTCTTAACATTTCTAGTGAAGAGTAGCATCTGAGGGCAGAGCACGTACCCCGAGGATGTAGAGGGCATGCACACACACAAACACACACTGCCATGTGCCATGCTGATAAAATAAAAGATGCGCAGTGGTGAAACAACAAAGTGGGCGCCCTGCTGATAAAAGAAAGGCCTGCAAGATTTACAGGGCCGTCGGAGTTACAGCGACTGTGCTCTTGTGTTCAGAGGTTAAAACAAACAAAAAAAGCAGTTCCCAAACAGATGTTCGAGTGGTAACTAGTGAATTTATTTTGCACTTGGTCCCTGCTCTTGTGGAAGGATAAACACTGGAAGAGGCATGAAAAACGCATGCCATCAACAAATAGGATGAAAAAATAGAAGAGTGACAATGACACCAGCAAATAGCAAGCCTACGGGTGGGATGTAAGCCCACAGAGTGAATACAGCATGACTCGAAGAGACAGCGCATGCACTGCCTAGGCTCGACCTAAAAACCTTAAAAACAAAAGGCGGGCACTCTAAAAAAAAAACACTTCAAACTTGTTTGAAGTTGACAGCTTCTGTCATTCTGTAGGGCTGAAATTTCATGCATGCCCGAAGACCTTCCTAGAGCGCATCCGCGAGTAATGCCCAAAAAAGAACTAGAGCATATGCGTTCTGTAATGTAATGCTCGCTACTGACACCAGAAGCCGGATACACCATGAGATATCCTGGTAAGCTGCCCAGTACTGACACAGCCAAGCTTCATGTGGCCCACACAGTTGTACGGTAGCAAGCTAAGTTTCAAAAAGCAGAAAAGAATCCGGGAGGTCCTAATGACCCTATCCCTTACCTGAGAGTAGAGTTGAACACGGAGGCCATCCATGTATCCCGCAACCCGGTAGCTGCGTCGTTATTGGAACTCTTACCAAGCCCAGCAGAGGAAGAGATTCAACTCAAAACAACATCTGGAGGCAAAAACATGGCGGACGCCTCAGGGTCTCCCCGTCCTTGATCCAGTCGACAGGAAACAAAAACAGGAAATGCTAAGGTAGGGCTATGTGTTAATAGCCATGTCAGAGGGTGAGTGGGGTTAGTTAGTGTTTTCTATCTTTGTTTCCTGTGATTGGTTGCAATCCTCATTAGTGATGATTGGGTCGAGGACGAGGGACGTGGAGGTAAACTAGTCTTGTGCCTTGATTAGTCCACAAACACATCCATGGGGGGGACATTGACATGACACAATAATAGGAATCTATAGCACCACCTTCTTTTGTCATCAGAACATACTTTCACCTCCAGAGTGAGCGACGGTGTGAAGCAAGGTAACAAACCCCTTTCCGCTTTCAAGGGAGTAACTGTCAGCTGTCCCCTACCTAACCAAGTTCATTCTTGGGATAAGCAGCCCATGAAAGAAATTAACCTCACAAAGCTTGCTGTACAATGGCAACATTCATTCACTTTCTACATGCCTCTAGGCACTAAACAGAAATTAGAACAGGACTGTTAGAAATGGGATCTCTGGTTGGCTAAGGCTTGCGCCAACGCCAGGCAGAGACCACCACTCTAGTCAGGGCGAGGGAGTTACACGCCGAAGATAACCCCTGCTCACCCCCTTGGTAGCTTGGCACGAGCAGTCAGGCTTATCCCGGAGGCCATGTGTAAAAGCGTTCACGCACGCACACAGCAACAACATACCAGGCACACCACAAAAGGAACTCCACACAAGGTTATATCAAAAATAGCCTTAGTATTCTCATAACACATTAGAATAGTAATCACATAATATACATTGTGCCACCTGGCACTAGGTAATATCGACAAGGGATTATGTACACCGGACAGGGCCAACTGGACCACTGTCAGAACCATCACAAAGTGAACTTAGTAAATGTAGGACATATCATAAACGGAGAACACAGCCAGTAATCACTGGCAGACACTGTTCTCAGCATCATCCTGTAACATAAACCATATCATGCACAGTATCACATTTAGGCGTGAAATACATTCTGCGCCAACCTCACCAGCATAAACACATTATGCAATCATCTCATAAGTCCAAACACCTTAGACCCTAACCTCCTAAGTATAACTCACATTAGGGGCATAACTCACAGTAGAGAATAATCTCACTAGCATAAACCACAGTATGCAAATAACCTCATACATAAACCACAGTTAGAGGCATAACACAGGGTGCGTAAATCATAGTACATGAATCACATTTCCTAGCACCACATAAATCACATTAGGGCCTGGCGCCCTACAAACCCCACAGCCCCCCTGGCCAACTGGCCTTCTCAAAGGGGCTCAAAAGCCCTATGTCCAAAATGTCAGGGCGGCTGCCAATGCAGCAGGATCCACGTGCGCAATTGCGCTGGGGCAAAGGAGTGTATCTCACTCCTATCTCATTCACAATGTCCCCAAAGATCTGTGGCCTAAACATTGCAGCTGACGCTACTTGCTGTGCAGCTATGAATCCAATAAGGCCTGGCACCACTGTGCCCTCTCTTGTCCCACTCAGGGACTTCTGATTCAATTTATGCAAAACGTTGCAGCTGCCCGCGCTGGTGCGGCGCAGCTGTGAATAAGCAACATGAAGGGGCCTTGGCACATCTGTGCCTCTTCAGCCCCACTGGGCTTCTTTGCATAACTCGGCCCCCATCGTTGCAGATGCCTGCGCTCTCGCAGGGCAGCTGGGAAATGATCAGCATTGGCACCACTGTGCCGCCTGAGTCCCGCTCTGGGACTTTTTATCTACCAAAAAGTGCCCCCTTTGTTGGAGCGGCCCTCTGTCGGCGGGGCCGCTCTTGAAAGTTGCACCGACACTGTGCCTCGATGGGCACAACCCTCCTGGAGCCCTCACTCACCGGCTCCTGCGCAGGGGGGGAAGTCTCCTCTCACCGCATGCGGGACCGGCATCACTTCTACTGGTCTCCTCCCGGCGGGGGGAAAACTCTGCTCTCCTCTGGCGGTGCGGGGCTTCCCTCTGCTGACAGGAGCCCCGCCGATCAGCTTCCGCACCTCTCCTCACTTCACCCGGGCCCCCTCCTGGGACCCGGTACTTCGCTATGGAGACCGCGAGGCTCGGGCCGGCACTTCCTCTTTCCGGTCGCCGCTCTGCCCAGAGTCAGGCAGCTCGCCTGACTTCCGGGTCGCACTGCAGCGGCCGGCAGCGGCTCCCTTTCCTTGTGGCGGCAATGAAGGGTAGGCTCCCTTGCAATTTAAAATATAAAGCGGGGTAGGCTCCCGCTAATTAATAGAAGCAAAATGCGGGGTGGGCACCCGCTCGGTGCACAAACATGCGGGGTGGGCACCCGCTTCAGCCAGTATCACAGGGGAATCCCTCACGCCGGGATTCCCTCTAAAGGGACGGGCAGCGCCCCGCTGCGCAGCCCACGCTCTCCCCTTCCCTGGGGAATAATTAAAATAAAGCACTCACAAGGCGCTAGAAGCAGACAAAGTCCTGAAGGTCCTTAGAGATGAAGGGGCAATGCAGGGCCCAGGGAGGCAAGCCCTCATGGCAGCCCCCCATGGGCCCCAGCAGCAGCACGCCCCGGCAGGATTCAGGAACAAGAGCTGAACAACTTCATGGGGTCACAGCCCCTATATTTATACCAACATTTCCTTTGTCTGTAGTGCAGGGCATGGGGGAACCAGATGCAACTGGTTCAGGGGGGATTTGGAGCACTTTGTTTTGCAAGCTCCTCTTCCCCTTTGTAAGGTGGGGGCTAGGTGATCAGACACACCATAGGGGGCGGAGCCAGCATTCACTAGGGCAGGCACAATCCTATTCAGAGTCAGGGGATTACCCCTCCCACTACTCCCAGCCCAGATGTCCTATTCAGCCCAGCGCTGACTCACCCTGCCCCTCCTGAAGCCACACACACCTCCCAGCCCCTGTCACTCACAAGCCAGACATGCAATTCACATCATGCAGGCAGACACATAGCACACAGAAATGCCAACTTCTAAAAGTGGCATTTCTCCACCAGTCAGCATAAATCTGCGCACACCATTGCGCAGCATTTATTCTCACGAGTTCATACATACTAAACTCCGACCCTGCTGCTCCTCTCATACCAGGAATTACCACGGACACACTTATCCCCAATGCATTCCTATGGGAGGGCAGGCCAACTTCACCAAATGTACACAGAGAGTGCACGCACTTTACACTGGACCACAGTGCTAAAGTGCCCAGAGGCCTAAAACCACCAACACCATGTCAGAACTTAAGGCAAAAAGTTTAGGGGTGAACCTGCCAAAAAGGGCCAAGTCCAACACAACCCCCTTCCAGCCAAAATGCAGGGTAGACCAATCACTACCTTGATGGGCTTCCATGCTTCGGGCGATAGAACACGGACGCGGGCCCTCACTGCAGGGACACCCTCCGGTTCTACGCCACTCTGAACCCACGTGGTTCCCTCTGAAAAAGAACTCTCAGGCCCAACTAGGCTACCCCACTGGTACTCCCTAGTTGTCCATGGCCAGGACCCAGCCCTAGGCCACCCAGACGTCACTGGTCCTTGCCAATCCACAGAGTGGGGGGCAGTAACCCCTGGCACATAATAGCCATTCTCCACTTCCTTCTCAGCGTAGTTCCAAACTACCACTGATCCTCCAACCTAGGGTCCGCACCCTCAGGCTGACCAGAGGTCACGGGCGAAGCGTCTCCTCACCCTACCTCTACTTCTGGGGTTCTGCGCTCTCCCAGGAGAAGCACCCACCAGAACACAACTCTCCCACCAGTTCAGGACCTCTCTCCATCAACTGGTCTACCACCTGGGATCTACATTCACCGGCTGCACCGGGGTCAGAGGCGAGGACTCCCTCCCTCTGCACCCCCTTCCAGAGTTCTGCACCCTCCCTTCTGAAGAGCAGGGTCCCTTCACTTAAGATGGGCCCCACCTGCCTTCAGGGTAGTGCTACCACACTCAGCCAGGGACCCTAAAGACACCGGCTAGGCCTGCACCACCCCTCTGGAGTGGTACCCTAGAAGGCAAACCGGTCAGGACACTGATTACAGTTGCCCTGCCGTCCAGGTCAGGAAACACCTGCTCCTGGCTCCCCAACCCAGGGACGGTACCCTTTGGTCAGATGCCCGGCGAACCAGGACTTCATGGGGAGCACGCATGCCCCCCGAGGGTGACACATAACTAATGTGTCGTGTGACAGTCTGCCTGGCGCCGATCTCACGACCTCCTGTCCATCTGACAGTGCGTGAAGATCCCCCAGGACAGGAGTGGAGTCACCATGGTCAATCATTGACGACTCAGCCCTTCTGGCTGGCCCCTGACCCGCTGGTTCTTCCACTGGGGACTCTTTCCCCCTCTCACCCCTCCATCTGGACTTCTGCACCCTCCACTTAGGAGTGGCACTGCCAGACACCAGAACCACTGAAGCTCTGCTTACAGAGGCTCCACGTTCTCTAGACACTGGGAGATCCCCCACAAATGGCCTATCAGTACAGCCTAGGATCCCAACCTGGTGTTCCCCTCGGGAACCATCCAGGTCCTGAGACGGGGTTTTGGGCACCTTGGGACACGCAGCCCCACACTCACTCCTTCTCCTCTGAGACAGGACGTGAGTCCCTACACCCCTCCCACTACACTGGGACCTAGCTGGGCTACTCTGAACCTCTTCCACCACTCTGGGTTGGAAGACACCTCAGCCATTCCTGTTGGAATCACTCCCCAATGCCTCTGCAGACCCTCTAGCACACTGCCAGAGGTCTGCCTCCCATGCAAGCTCCTTATAACCAAAAGAACTCACACCCAATCGTCCAGTGCAACACACCACTCATCCACACACGCCCCCCAAGACTGGTGAGACAGTTCATTACTGCCCCTGAATCTCAACCTGTACCCCTCTTACTGGGAACCAGGTACCATACTCTGGGGACTGGGAATGGGACTTCCTGCTCTGGACTACATATTGCTGCCACCACTGGATCCCACCCTTACTGGTGAATCCAGACAACTCCAACTACACTCAGGGGATAACCTACCCTCCCGAGCTAGCATTTTCTCCTCCACACTCCCTCTCTTCCCTCCTATCCACCCACACCTCTGGGGACAGGAAAAGGGATGGGGCACTGCACCCAGCAAGGGACTCCCTATCTATGGGAAACCCCCCCACCTACTGCATCCCCGCCCTGTCATTTTCTCTCTTCTGCCACCAAACATAAAAGCGCAGAAGACTCCTATTTAACAAGCATTGGCATAGCCAATAGGTCTCGCCTTTGGGGCCTTATAAGTGTTTAGCCAGAGCTATTGACTTTGCCAATGTCTTCAAGCTGTGCTGTAGAGAAGTGTGGCTGCTGTGCGGCATGCTGAAAAGTTATAATAAAAAAGTGTCAGAAGCATTTTTGTTACTTTATATATGACCAAGAAAACATTATGTAAAACTGAACGACCATATTAAAAAAAGTATTTACAATAAAAAGTTTCCTCAGTTTTCTTTTGTTCTTGCAATGCTGGCAACTTGTTTCTGCCTATTGCAATGGTTGTTTGTTAAAGCTTTTTTTTTGAGGGGGCATAAACAATCGGAGGGTGAAGGTTGGGAACTAGTACCTGTATTATAACACTAGCAGCGGCCAGACGCTAGGGGAGAATCAACAGATGCCAGATTCCGAGAGCAGGCTGAGGTGGTGCTGAGTGATGCTGAGGTGGTAGTGGTGGTGGTGGTGACTGTTGCGGAGATGATGCTGAGGTGATGCTGAATGATACTCAGGTCTTGCTGAGTGATACTGCTGTGGTGCTGAGTGATGCTGTGGTGGTGCTGAGTGATATTGTCTTGGCGCTGAGTGATGCTGTGGTGGTGCTGAGTGATATTGTCTTGGCGCTGAGTGATGCTGTGGCGGTGCTGAGTGATGCTGTGGCGGCGCTGAGTCTTGCTGTGGTGGCCCTGAGTGAAGCTGTGGTGGCGGTGAGCGATGCTGTGGTGGTGCTGAGCAATGCAGTGGCGGTGCTGAGCGATGCAGTGGCAGTGCTGAGCGATGCAGTGGCGGTGCTGAGCAATGCTGTGGTGGCGCTGAGCGATGCTGTGGTGGCGCTGAGCGATGCTGTGGTGGCGCTGAGCGATGCTGTGGTGGCGCTGAGCGATGCTGTGGTGGCGCTGAGCGATGCTGTGGTAGCGCTGAGTGATGCTGTGGTAGCGCTGAGTGATGCTGTGGTGGTGCTGAGTGATGCTGTGGTGGCGCTGAGCGATGCTGTGGTGGCGCTGAGCGATGCTGTGGTGGCGCTGAGCGATGCTGTGGTGGTGCTGAGCGATGCTGTGGTGGTGCTGAGCGATGCTGTGGTGGTGCTGAGTCATCCTGTGGTGGTGCTGAGTGATGCAGTGATGGCCCTGAGTGATGATGTGGTGTCGCTGAGTAAAGCTATGGTGGTGCTGAGTGATGCTGTGGTGGCGCGGAGTGATGTTGTGGTGGCGCTGAGTGATGCAGTTGTGGCGCTAAGTGATGCTGTGGTTGCACTGAGTGATGCTGTGGTTGCACTGAGTGATGCTGTGATGGCGTTGAGTGATGCTGTGATGGCGTTGAGAGATGTTGTGTTGGTGCTGAGTGATGCTGTGCTGGCTCTGATTGATGCTGTGCTGGCTCTGATTGATGCTGTGGTTGCGCTGAGTGATGCTGTGGTGTTGCCGAGTGAGAGATAGAGTGAAGATATAATGCCCAATTAGAGAGGGTAGTGAGAGAGAAAGAGAGAGAAAGGGTGTACATAGAATAAAGAGTGGAGCGGGATAGAGAGAGAGAAAGAAGGGGAGAGAGAGTGAATGAAGGAGTTTGAAAGAGAAACAGATAAAGGGGTGAGAGAGAATGAAAGGCTAAAAAAGATAGAGAGGGGAGAGTTAATTAAGTAGAGAGAATTAGAGAGGGGAGAGAGAGAGAAGGAGAGAGACAATAAGAGTGGGGGAATGGAGTTTAAATAGAGTGAAGAAGTGACGCGGAAAAAGTAACCTTAAATATAGCTTTGTGCTTTGCGCGAATAAATATTTTTAAAAAACAGTGAGAGACAAAAATACTGGTAATTAGGCTGTGACTCCCAATATAAAACAAATAGCGATATAAGGTGAAATCAACCCACCGAAGCAATATTTCTAACTAGACAAAAAAAAGCTTGCATTTCAATGCTAATCGCTGTTGTTTTTCATGTGACTGTAGTCCAGGGCCCTCAGTTGGTAATGTGAGATGCTGCTGCGATTGAAACATCAGAGTCCAGAGAGTTAATGAGCCATGACGAGGAAATGAGGAAGAGATAGGAAACCCAGATGCCAGCTGCGCGTGCACGCCATCGTGAACTCAAGCTGGTCGCCAGCCGAAAGCCAGTGTTTGCACTTCCAAAACCCGCTTACTAAAACTCTCGGCCAGACCAGCGCAAGCGCTGGTGCAGGCCGAGACCTAAAAATGACACTCTTGAGGAGAACACAAAATCAGAAACAATAATCCCCAACATGTGATTATCTGACGCAGAGTTTGTAGAGTAACCAGTTGTCGTTGTGGTACTGCGCAAATGCAAGTCCTATCCTCACCGCTGCCAACCAATGTTAGAAATGGGATCTCTGGTTGGCTAAGGCTTGTGCCAACGCCAGGCAGAGACCACCACTCTAGTCAGGGCGAGGAAGTTACACGCCGAAGAAAACACCTGCTCACCCCCTTGGTAGCTTGGCACGAGCAGTCAGGCTTATCCCGGAGGCCATGTGTAAAGCATTTACGCACGCACACAGCAACAACATACCAGGCACACCACAAAAGGAACTCCACACAAGGTTATATCAAAAATAGCCTTTGTATTCTCATAGCACATTAGAATAGTAATCACATAATATACATTGTGCCACCTGGCACTAGGTAATATCTACAACGGATTATGTACACCAGACAGGGTCAACTGGACCACTGTTAGAACCATCACAAAGTGAACTTAGTAAATGTAGGACATATCATAAACGGAGAACACAGCCAGTAATCACTGGCAAACACTGTCCTCAGCATCATCCTGTAACATAAACCATATCATGCACAGTATCACATTAAGGCGTGAAATACATTCTGCGCCAACCTCACCAGCATAAACACATTATGCAATCATCTCATAAGTCCAAACACCTTAGACCCTAACCTCCTAAGTATAACTCACATTAGGGGCATAACTCACAGTAGAGAATAATCTCACTAGCATAAACCACAGTATGCAAATAACCTCATACATAAACCACAGTTAGAGGCATAACACAGGGTGCGTAAATCATAGTACATGAATAACATTTCCTAGCACCACATAAATCACATTAGGGCCTGGCGCCCTACAAACCCCACAGTCCCCCTGGCCAACTGGCCTTCTCAAAGGGGCTCAAAGGCCCTATGTCCAAAATGTCAGGGCGGCTGCCAATGCAGCAGGATCCACGTGCGCAATTGCGCTGGGGCAAAGGAGTGTATCTCACTCCTATCTCATTCACAATGTCCCCAAAGATCTGTGGCCTAAACGTTGCAGCTGAAGCTACTTGCCGTGCAGCTGTGAATCCAATAAGGCCTGGCACCACTGTGCCCTCTCTTGTCCCACTCGGGGACTTCTGATTCAATTTATGCAAAACGTTGCAGCTGCCGCGCTGGTGCGGCGCAGCTGTGAATAAGCAACATGAAGGAGCCCTGGCACATCTGTGCCTCTTCAGCCCCACTGGGCTTCTTTGCATAACTCGGCCCACATCGTTGCAGCTGCCTGCGCTCTCGCAGGGCAGCTGGGAAATGATCAGCATTGGCACCACTGTGCCGCCTGAGTCCTGCTCTGGGACTCTTTATCAACCAAAAAGTACCCCCTTTGTTGGAGCGGCCCTCTGTCAGGTGGGGCCGCTCATGAAAGTGGCACCGACACTATGCCTCGATGGGCACAACCCTCCTGAAGCCCTCACTCACCGGCTCCTGCGCAGGGGGGGAAGTCTCCTCTCACCGCATGCGGGACCGGCATCACTTCTCCTGGTCTCCTCCCGGCGGGGGGAAAACTCTGCTCTCCTCTGGCGGTGCGGGGTTTTCCTCTGCTCACGGGAGCCCCGCCGATCAGCTTCCGCACCTCTCCTCACTTCACCCGGGCCCCCTCCTGGGACCCGGGACTCCGCTAAGGAGCCCGCGAGGCTCTGGCCGGCACTTCCTCTTTCCGGTCGCCGCTCCGCCCAGAGTCAGGCAGCTCGCCTGACTTCCAGGTCGCGCTGCGGCGGCCGGCGGCAGCTCCCTTTCCTTGTGGCGGCAATGAGGGGTAGGCTCCCTCGCAATTTAAAATATAAAGCAGGGTGGGCTACCGCTAATTAATAGAAGCAAAATGCGGGGTGGGCACCCGCTCGGTGCACAAACATGCGGGGTGGGCACCCGCTTCAGCCAGTATCACGGGGGAATCCCTCATGCCGGGATTCCCTCTAAAGGGATGGGCAGCGCCGCCCTGTGCAGCCCACCCTCTCCCCTTCCATGGGGAATAATTAAAATAAAGCGCTCACGAGGCGCTAGAAGCAGACAAAGTCCTGAAGGTCCTTAGAGATGAAGGGGCAATGCAGGGCCCAGAGAGGCAAGCCCTCATGGCAGCCCCCCCTGGGCCCCAGCAGCAGCATGCCCCGGCAGGATTCAGGAACAAGAACTGAACAACTTCATGGGGTCACAGCCCCTATATTTATACCAACATTTCCTTTGTCTGTAGTGCAGGGCATGGGGGAACCAGATGGAACTGGTTCAGGGGGGATTTGGAGCACTTTGTTTTGCAAGCTCCTCTTCCCCTTTGTCAGGTGGGGGCTAGGTGATCAGACACACCACAGGGGGCGGAGCCAGCATTCACTAGGGCAGGCACCATCCTATTCAGAGTCAGGGGATTACCCCTCCCACTACTCCCAGCCCAGATGTCCTATTCAGCCCTGCGCTGACTCACCCTGCCCCTCCTGAAGCCACCCACACCTCCCAGCCCCTGCCACTCACAAGCCAGACATGCAATTCACATCAGGCAGACAGACACATAGCACACAGAAATGCCAACTTCTAAAAGTGGCATTTCTCCACCAGTCATCATAAATCTGCGCACACCATTGCACATAATTTATTCTCACGAGTTCATACATACTAAACTCGACCCTGCTGCTCCTCTCATACCAGGAATTACCACGGACACACTTATCCCCAATGCATTCCTATGGGAGGGCAGGCCAACTTCACCAAATGTACACAGAGAGTGCACGCACTTTACACTGGACCACAGTGCTAAAGTGCCCAGAGGCCTAAAACCACCAACACCATGTCAGAACTTAAGGCAAAAAGTTTAGGGGTGAACCTGACAAAAAGGGCCAAGTCCAACAAGGACTAATAGAAAGTAAGGCATCTCAGGCCAACACAAAACCAGACCAGAGCACTTACATGCAGCAGCCACCCGTGCAGGTAAGAGCAGTGGGGCCAGGTGGGGGGTGGGGGGGGGGGGATTTCAGCAGACGACGACGAAGGGAAAATTAAATAAATAATTAATTTTCCCTTGTCGTCTGTCAAAATCTCCCCCCACCCCCGGCCCCACCGCTCTTACCTGCACGGGTTGCGGCTGCTTACACGCAGTTTATTTTGCAACAGGCTCAAGACATGCTTACTCACTCGTACAAGTGATATAATAGGAAGCCTATTATTGAAAGTGTCAACAGCTGTCATATTTCAGTGAGCAGATAACGGGAGGGTGGAGGGGTCCTTGGAGGATGACTGTTAATGTAAATGCTGCACTATGAGACGCTTGCCCGTGGTCTGCCTCTAGGCAGGCAAATTACAAACAAAACAACGCGCAGCAGCCTGCAAGACGCTTTAGAAATCAGCTAAAATAAGCCACGAGTGAGAACAAACAGCACGTTCCTGGTAGGCAAACAGGAGGCCTTAGAAGAGGCTATGAAAATTGCATGAAGCGATGTGGTGCATTGAGAGGCGCTGCGTTTCTGATGAGCCCCAGCGAATACCTTTGATGTTCCAACAGAGCTGCAGCTTTAGCAAACCCCTTTCTTTTTATTTACATAAATTAAGCCTCGGAAAAGAATCAATCGTGCAGATTCTGAGGAAATTAACATGCTCCCTAGTGACCGAAGCTTCATATTTGTTTTTTGTTGTGATTTTTCTCCTTTCGTCAAGTGCGTTCTGCTGACTAGATGTGGCACTTGAGTTTTTGGAAATTGAAAAAATGTTGTCCAGCCAGGTGTAAGCACGCCCAAGGTACAATGAAATACACTGGACTTTCCCCTATTACTATACCGTATATGTACAAACACCGATATACCAGCAAAAGGCACCAGTACAAACCATTTGCAAGTGCCCAACTCGAATTTCGGCCAGGTTTCTCACCAAAAGTGACTTGTGTTCAGGGCCCGAATGGCCGTAGCGGGCACCAGGCGTTTCACCGGTGGGCCGCCAGGGTGGGGGCCTGTTTTGGGCCCCTGGGGGGGCGTTTTTAGTACCGGGGCCGGCAATATCGGCCCCCTGTAACAAAATCGGCCGAAACCGGCCCTGGCAAATAGCTCGGCCGAATCCTCCTCCTCCCCCACGGGGGCCGGCCGAGCAGTTTGCCAGGGCCGGTTTCGGTTCCCAGTCCGGCCCTGCTTGCGTTGCGATACACCATTCACTCTTGGTACCACAGCGTCACATTCCCGCCTGCATGCCGTGCAACTGAAGTGGGTAACCCTACTACGTCAGCCAATATGCTCTGTTTTGTAAACTGCTCCACTGCCCTATGAAAACAGTAATTTGATCGCAAGAGTCTGACAATTAATTTGTCCCCACTAGCCGGTTACTTTTGTGCCAACATCTTGCTTAACACAGAGAAAACATTTGCTTTGTTGAATACAAATCATGCTTTCCCACTTTGACCTTTGACACTCTCATGTCACTCCCTTAACCACACTAGCAACAGCACCAAAACAGTGCATCTTTTAGCAGTCACTCCTAATGCCCTCGCTATATTTTTCTATAGATTATCGAGCTATTTCGTTTTCCATGTTCCAGTGTTAGTTTCATAGGCGGTTGCTCACCACCAGTATCCAAATTGGGTCGGCCCAATCACAACTCCATCTCACAAAACAAGTTCCCAGCCTGTTTTTAAGTAGGTTAAATTAAGCCCTTCTAAAGAAATTATAGGTCAAGTAACCCCCTAAATGTACACTGGTACCCATAAAAAGCAATCATGTCCTCTCAGGCTTGGAAAAAGTCGAGAACTACGTGTGTCATCACATTAAGCTGAATCCTAATAAGAATACATTCTAGGATCGGGCAGAATTTGCTTTGCACAGGCGTAATCTTGTGTAATCGACGGCATTTAACATCACAGAAGTGACCTGTAAGGCCTGATATTATGTCATCACGCCACGTCTCGTCAGCGTAATTGGTGTCAGGGAAGAATCCTGTTAGAGAACACAAGAATAATGCTAGGAGGCTTTACCGAATATGAGCAATTGTTAGTTTCAACATGAGGCACCAATAATCAAGCTTCTGAAATGAATTCATGCTGCCAAGGGAAAACAGATAGAACAGATAGAAGGAGGTAATTCTGAGGAAAATGTTGTCATCATGTGAAGAGGCCCTGTCGCTCTTAATGTAAGCTATCACCTACAACAACCTCGGTGATGCACAAAGAAAAGAGGAGAAAACAAGCACAGGGTGCCTCCTATGATCACTGAGAAATGTCGAAAACTGAAAAGACTAAACCAAACATATTCCCCAGGGGATAAATCAGGTGCTCCAATGGTAATGTGTGTTAGTTGCCTGTTCATTGCAATACACCAGGGATAATCTCCTGAATATGAAATTAATTTGAGAGTTAACCATAAACTACAGCATAATAATGATTCTATGTCAAAACTGTTCTTACACTAGTCGCAATTTATTTTACAAAAATGGAAAACAGCTGAATGAAAAATGATCAGTGCACACAAGAAATAAAAGCTTAAAAACAAATAGCCCTTGAGGCAATCTTTGACAAGTCAATGCTCAGTTTTGGTATCTTTAATGCAAGGAGGCCCAGAGTTTTCAAGGATAATATTACTTATCCAAAAGTAAACAACACCATAAAACTGTCCTTAGTATTTTATCAGTTGCCTTGTGGTGGGTTGGCCCAGCGGCGTCACTAGGGTTGGTGTCACCCAGTGCGGTAACTTACCCCATGACACCATCACATGGGGTGACACCTTTCCCAAATGAGACTATTTAGTAAATAGTCTCATTTGGGAAAGGTGTCACCCCATGTGATGGTGTCACCCGGTGCGGTCCGCACCCCCCGCATCACCCTAGTGACGCCACTGGGTTGGCCTCATATGGGTGATGGCACATTTCGGTCTGTGGGGTGCTTTGTAGACTTTTATCCTTGCATGGTCGATGACACATTTTGGTCTGTGTGGTGCTTTCTAGACTGTGTCAGGATGATCCCAAGAACCTTTAAATTAAATTTACAGTATTGACAGCTAAGTAACAAATTAACATAGATCTAGGCACTCGATCATAGGGAATAGCCTTATAGAGAAAATCCATAAGTATCCCTTACATTTAAAACAACATATCAGATTTTGCTTTACACATTGTACAGTAACTACCACATGGATGTGATCAACAGCATACTGAGGTATGTACGTAGGCTGGAGGATCAAAGCAGGAGCCAGCCAAAGCAGCTAGGCTACCAAATTTCAGCAATAGGGTGCATCAAAAGACATAAATCAATGGAGAGCCGAACTTAAATTGAAAATTGCAAAGATGTCTCTGTGGGGATGTGAGAGTGAGGAAGGAACAATGTAGAATTTCAAGCACTGGAAAAGCTAGCTAGAGCTGGACAGTGGGCCCTACTAATGGGGATATGATGTATAAAGAAGACTCATGTTGTGACTTAAAGCAATTATTTATAAACACAAGGGACTCTAATACATGAGATGATCAAAGTAATAAACAAGTGTCTTCATTCAAAGAAATATATATAACCTGAAATATATAATGAGTGCCAGTTGACAGAAACATGCTTGGTGCTCTTTTTAGTGGATACCCACTAGTGAGTAAAGTGATCAACATGTATATGATGTAAACAAGAACATAGACAGTTTAATAAAAAGACAACAATTAAATATGCTTTGTGTTATAATTCAATGATGTTTTGATCCCTTAAGATGATATGGGGTCATTTTAGAGGCTTACAATCAAGTGATTTAAAACAATAGCAGGGTGCCAGTGGAGAGTTATCGGAGCAAGAGGACTAAGGGGCTGATTAAGATGTTGGTCGAAAACTCTTCTGACCGAACCGGTTTCGGAATCGGTTCCGGCCGAATCAGGTTCTGCGAGTCCGACCGACCCATTATGATGCTTCCGAACATCGTTCGGTCGAACTCGCATTGACTTCAATAGGAGCATGTGTTCCGAACGAGAACACAGGCGCCCGTGAAAAATGGTGTGGCTGGGGAAAACCTTGCAACCTGTGATGGGCACCCCATGGTGCCTGCCACACTGTACATGGTTGTAAAGAGGGGTCCCATGGGTACCCCCACGGGCCGCAACTGGAGGCCTACGGGTGAAGGGGGGCCTGCTACGGGCACCCAAAATCAGATTCCAACAGCAGTATCATGTCTGGCAGACCAATTTGGAACGGCTGTCAGAATCGGATGTTGTAATCACTAGGTCGGAAATAGTGTCCATAGAGCTGTACGATACGGTTCCGAACGACTCGGCCTGTCTGAATGCCAATCGGAAACGAATTGGACAGCCCGAACAGTTTCCTTGCATTGTAATCAGTCGGAAATGTATCCGATTCAGTCAGAAACATAAGTTCCGGATCGGATTCTCTGAATCCGAATCCCGTTCGGAGCCTTTCAAACCACCATCTTAATCGGTCCCTAAGAACCAGAAAATGACAAAATGGTCATGGGGATGCTAATAAAAAACCCAGAGGCAATGGACAGGCTAAAAGAATTGAGCAAAAAGGAAACCCTACCTCAGAACCAAAATAAATGGGTACTAAGAGTTCATATCCTAATGAAACCATCTGCTTGAAGCCTCAGAACCTATGTGGGAGCATCATGGTCTGTGTACCTGTAAAATTCAGAGATAAACCGCTAATATTTTAGAAAAAAAGTGGAAAATGTACTGACTGTTCTGTTGCCTCTAGTTACAAGCTGGCCTGCGCATAGGTGGGAACAGATAATTCATTCAAAGATTCAGTCACAGCAGATTCTTCACATAGCGTAGCAGCCACTCGGGTGCACTTGAAGGAAAAGAGGGATATGGTAAGCCCAAAGCACCTAAGCAGCCCACCTGCTCCCTGGAAAGCTCCTGAGGAAGGATGATCACAAAGGAATCAACGAACACATCAACCCCACTATTAAGTCAATGTTCAGCAAGAAGTCACTGTACCACCGTACCCCTGAACTAGACCATTTATACAATATAAAGCTGACCAAGATGTTATGGATTGACCGACTCCTTTTTTCATTGGTGGAGGGAAAGGGGTTTCTGGAATGTGTGTTGATCCCATGTCCAAGAATGAAAGGTTCCATGCCAGACCTATCTTGAAACTGTTGCTCTGCTAGCACTACATCATCAAGTGCTGGCATTGGTTCGTGAAGCAATGAGGGAGTGTGCTGTTCCATCCATTCTCCTCATGACAGAAATGTAGACCATTTGTCAAGCTATAGACCAAATGTGCATCCCTGCACACTGGGTGACCTTAAAGGGGATTGAGCTCTGGTTAGCCAATGGCCTCACTGTTGCTGATACTTTTCAAGGCATTTGTTGGCATGTAATAGGTGCAACATTCTCCTTGGAGAAAAAACATAAAGCTGCCAACATCCTTGAAGAAAAGTCTACGAATGGCATTGAATTTGTTGTGACTGACAATGGTAGAATATTGTCAAAGACATGGCTGATTTAGAGTCCTATGTTTAGCTCCCTGCAGCAGCTAAACTGTGCAGGGCTTCATCATAAATACTAGATAACAACATACTGGTCACCCGTTTCAGGATTTGAATTTAGTTCACTCATTCTTTCAAAGCCTGGAATTAACTGAGAATCATTCAATGTGCTATTAGAGCCCCTGTTAAAGCAGTCATACAGGATGTCCCAGCCTGTTGGAACCACACTTTTGACATGCCGCAACATCTATTTCAGAAGTACAGGTTAATCAATGATTATATACTACAAAGGAAGGTGTCCACCTTCTTTAAAAAAAATCTTTCTTTATTGGTTTCATAATACAAAAGGGCAACTTTAATGTTTCGAACTTACTGGCCCAGGTGTACCCCTGGCGGTTCAATAAAACAAAATATGTCATGTCTTATCACAGCAATGAAGAATAAAACAGTAAAATAATACATACACTCCCACCTGCTAATAATTTGAGTTCCATAGTATTTAGGAGCCTCCCTTATCACCCAGCACAGACCTACTGCAAGCACATACTTTGGAGTCGTTAGCATCATGTTTGATTGCTAGAATTGTCCTTCTATTTAGCAGGATGGACTTAACAATCCAGTCCAATAAGACAGGCTCAAAAGCACAAAGCATATTATACTCTATCACAGTATGAATTAATAAAGCAATTCATTAACACATACATTACACATAGAAGCGGTGCCACGACAGTTCACGCCAACATATATCATTCCATCTTTATCCCCGTTCTTTCCCGTCTGCCAGCGATCTTTAGCTCCTATTGCCTAGGAACCTTCCCCTCCCCTCAGTTATTATCCACTTATGGCTCATACCCCCCAATGCCATAACGCACCACCACTAAGCAATATCAATAAGGAGGCTCAACTAACTGCAGGAATAGGCCACACACTTCATTAAGCTGAGAGAGTTTATCCTGGATTTTATAAATTCTCCTCTCATATGTGGTCAGTCAAAAAGGTTCAGTCGACCACTCTTGGTGTGTAGGTACATTTACCAATATCTTAATATACAGATTTTTGTGACCACAAGGCCGTTGACATCCATCTTCTCCATTAAACGGTACTGTCATTTGTGTTCAAGCTTAATATTGTGTCAAAACTATCAACATTCCTTATTATCTTTGCAGCAATATTGTGATGTCATATATATTGTGGAATATTTTATGGCAGGTAAGAATATTATTTTTCATTTCCTTAAAAATTATTATAGTTAAAATGTACTTTTTAAAATATTGTTGGTTAAAATATAATGTATTTATTAATATTTGAATGTTTTATTGTATAATTTTTTATTTTTTATACATATATCATTTTGTTACTTAGGGCCTGATTACGAGTTTGGCCGCCTTGGACCGGGCTGTCACACCAGCACCTTGCTACAGGACAGCCAAAGTCAACTGCCGCTGCCCGCCCACCAGGTTACGAGTAATCTTGTGGTCTGGCAGGCGGTCCTTTGATGTTTTGATGGCGATGCCTATTAAAAAGGCACCACAATGGGAATGACAAAGCCCATTCTTGCACGGCATGGACAGTAGAGTCCATGCCAAGCAGGAAAGGGTGTGACTGCACACAGAGGGGCCCCAACATCTGCCCCTTGCAGGAACCCCTTGGCCCTGACACAACAGGGGGATTTCTCACCACCAGCAGCTTCATGGCGTGAGAACCGCCATGAGACTGCTTGCGGTGAGGAAACTCGTAATATGCATGGCGGTGCTGCAGCAGCACCACTAAGTATATTGCAGCCTCAAGACTGCTGCACCACCGGCAGGGACTGTGGATCCCTGGAGGTTGCGCCGGTTCTCTTGAGATCTGACCGCCAAACTTGCAATACGCTGGTCGGACCACTGATTCAGTGGTTCCCGACCACCACCGCACCTCAACCACGAGTTTGGCAGTCCCAGGGACTGCCAAACTAGTAGTCAGCCCCTAAATATTTTGAGGAGTAAGTTGTAGGATTAGAAGGGGATTTGAGCGGGAAATACATTTTTCATTTATTATAATTTTTTTTTAAATCTTAATGTATTATAATAACATGATTTTAATGTAATTGATTTTTTGGGCCTGTTATCAAAAATGTTTTATAACTATCTTTTAAACAAATTTTACAATTATTTTACTAAATATGTTTAAACGATTATTTTTGTAAATATATTTGTTTTTAATTTGTTAATGTAATGTTTATTGTTTTTTAAATTTTTGACTATATATTACAAGATATATTTTTTATTTTAAATTTAAATTACATTCTTTTAATTTACATCCTGTAAATGTTTAAAATTGTAATTTTTAAACTGTCATCATTTTTAAATTGGAACAGATTTATTTTAAAAAGACTTATTTGTTTTGATTTATTTAAAATAAATGTTTATATAAACTTAAGTTTTTTTGTTTAAGTGTAAAGTTTTGCATACTTTATATGGGTTATTATGGAATTGATTTGTTAAATATAAATCACACAGAAATTCAAGATTTTTAAGAAAAAGGGTAACTTCTGAGTTGAAATAGTAATTATTCCTCACCCCAAAATCCAAGAATTTCCACAATGTGGATTGTAACAGTAAATACAAACCCCCAAAGTCCAACGTGTTTCCTACTGTGGCTAAGTTTGAAGTGAGAGTAGTAAATCCAACATGTCCAAAGCCCTACACTTTCCCTAATGTGGTAAATTGTATTGCTTCAATTAAAAAAAAAAAAAAAGATTATATTTAATTTTATATTTTTTTGTTTAAATGAATTTTATTTTTGTGGTTATTATGAAGTGTAGTTGTTAAATATATGTTCCCCCAAAACTCATTATTTTTAAGAAAGTGGGTATGTTTCAGTAGAAATAGTAACTATGTCCCTTCTCCTAACATCCAAGACTTTTCACATTTTGATTAAGTTTGGAGTGGGAATAATAAATTCAAACCCACCAAAATCGATGACTTTTTACAATGTAGGTATGTTTGGAGTTGGAAAAGTAAATCCGACTCCCTCAAAGTTCAACGCTTTCCTGAATGCAGCTAAGTGTGACATGAGAATAGTAAATCTAACCACCTCCCCACAAAGTTAACACTTTTTCCAATGTGCATATTTGTATTGAATTATTTTAATTCAATGTTTATATTTCATTTTTATTGTTTTACTTAAATGATTCACAATCCCTTATATTGTGCCTTTCTACTTTACATTACAATTACCATTAAAATTCACTGACATAAACAAAAGATAAAGAGACAATAAAGTTCATTATGGTACTAATGTTACTTTAGTTTTTTTTAATTTTTTAGAAATTCAGTGAAAAAAACAGATGTTAAAGTGACATAGTTAGATGAAAATGTCAGATAAAAGGTAACATTTTAAACTAACAAAATAATGAAATTCACCAGTTATAGTTACCTGAAGTAACTATAACTTGCGCCCTCTCAATGCACTGTTTATGACCTTCCGTACTACAACAATCATGGCAAGTTCCATGATATCATTAATAAGATCATTGACAACATCATTGACAACATCATTGTGTATGGCGAGGGAGCAAATTGCAGTTACTTCAGGTAGCACTAAATATTATATATATTGTTCATGTTATGGGCCAGCTGTCTGATACAAAAAATAAGCTGTACAGAATTATACAGAGCATAAAGTTAGATATTTACTCAGAAAGCGTGCTTTTCATTATTTGGTGTAATTCCATTTAATAGTGTGAATTCATTCAGTGGTGTTCAATACATTTGTAATTAAAGAGATGCTTGGGTACGGCATGAAGGGTTCATCCTCCAGCATCACGTGATCTCCACTTATGCACCGTGATAGCATATCTATCTATGTGTCTCCATCTACAGGTGCCACTCATCAGTCTAGCAGGTGAATATAATACTCCTGTTGCATGCTAATTAGAATTGCATGCTACAGTGAAAAGAAATTCTCAGGTCGTCACCGGGAAAGTAACAGCATATGGAACCCATCCTGACAAATGCCCTGGACCATTTTTGACCATAGAATAGGTCAGAAACATGTTGAAGTAACAAGAGTTATAGGACCATTATATTCTCCATTGTCCCTTTCTACTGATTTTACTCTGTGCCCTTTCACCCCACCAACAAAGGGATATCTGGGTGTGGATGAGGCATTTTTATTATTCTTGACTTCCCCTGGTCACCATAACATTCAAAGAGCTCCCCAGAATACGGTCGAGCCCATCCTGGATTTCAGGGGCCAGGATGAACCTGATGATGAAGCATGCCGCTACTAAATTGGGTGGTGGTTATACATAAAAAGAAAATACTAATTTATCTCAGTTCACAAAGGTGGTGTGTATCTGCGAAGTGGACTTTAATTTTGTTTTGTTTAGGGCAAGGGATACCCTCATTTGTTTTGTAGCTCATGTTCCGGGAGAACGTACCCCTGTCTTCAGAAAAAAATAATCTCCCCTCTCTCCTGGTAGGCAGATTCTCTGTCGCAGGGCCTTCCACACTGTTGTTTGAAGAGACCTGGGGAAGGCAAACTTTTGTTCCCCCAGTCAGGCTGGCAACAAGACAGTGAGAAGGGGACTGCTCATTTGTCTGGCCACAACTTGGCCTCACATACTCTACATAAGGGAGGAAGGGTTTATCCATCTTTAAGTTTAGCAGTAAGGTACATTGTGGTCTGGTTTTGCAGCAGCTCAAACAGGAACTGCTGCAAAAGTGGGCAGGGGTTCCCCTCAAAACTTTTACCCCATTGGTTAGGGAGGAGACAGTAGTCAACATCAACAACAAGTTAGTGCAAATTATAAATGTGCCACCAGAAGGCACCCTCCTCAGAACACTCTCTGGACCAGTAGAAGAGCAGAAGAAGAACATTGCCTCCTGTTTGAGACCTGTGAAGAGATCTGAAGGGTTGGGTCTGCTTCCAGTTTTACCCAGGACAAGAAGTGCATTCCAGGGGTCAGTTGGTTGGCAACCAGTGTGGCTACAAGGACACAGGAAGCTGCAAGAGACCTTTTCCCTGCAGTTCCCAGCTAACCAGTAGCAACTGGACCTCGACTGGGCCCTGCTGGTGGCCTCTGCTGGAGTGGATTTCTGGAACCCAAGTGCTGTTCATGAGTTTCTAGGACCCTTGGCTGAGTCTAACTGGACTTCTCCTATCAACCCTAAAGAGGTGTGAATTGTAAAATGTGTGGTCTTCCAGACTTCTTTAAGACCAGGGCCAACACCCGAGCCAATCGTCCCAAGGCACGACTTCGCTGGGCTGAAGAAACAGGTTTCTCCCATTTGGAGCTTTTCCACAGCAGCCAATCCATTTCAGTGGGCCCTGAGTAAGAAAATATGTGGCTTGGTGGATTTTAATATTGGATACAGCCTACAATCTTGTCCCACTGGAGCAATTTTGAGTCAGAAAAAGAACAAAGTCTGAATGTTAAAATCTTAACTGGGCAAAGGCACCTAAAGTATCCAGCTGAGGGAAGGTCTGAACTAGGCATGAAAATCAAATTTTTATGCTCAGAGCATTTCCCTCTAAACCCAAATGCTTCAGCAGGACCTTGTCCAACAGCTGGCTGACTTCGAGAGGACTTCCTCTGATACAGCCTGCAACTTGCCCTGATGGAAGATTTTGACTTCCATTTCAGAAACTAAGCCTCAATCTCTAATTTCTGACCAGGAGAACCTGGTTGGATTTTCTAACCCATGCTCCATTGTTGTTGACTTGAAATCATGCCTAGGTCCCTTTCTACCTCAAGTGTTCTGGAAATTCATGTAGCAGTTAGTGGGTACAAGTAAGCTAATGACTATTTCCAAATCAGCTGTTGTACAACAATTTTTCGCTCTCTAAGAAAAACAGCATTTTTCCAGTTCGATTACTCCCCGTACCATCAAAATCGACATTTTTTTATTTTCCTTTGCTGCAATATAGTACTACCGCTTAGTGGCCCATAAAGCTGCAGCCTTGTCTAACCAAAGAGAGAAGCCACCATGTTCTGAACTAATTTCTAGTGTCAGTTTAAGTCGCCAATGCACTTGAATTAGGGATGCCCCTGACTTGTCTTATGGCACACTTGGTGTTGCCCTTCCTACCTCCAGCCCCACGGATCATAAAAGACTGCACTGGAATGTAAATTCATCATGGCTCCTGGAATTCTACTTACTCCCGGTAGATTCTACCCCTAAGAAGTAATTAGTTTGTTGAAGAGATAATGGTGGAACAAAGTTTAAAAATAAGGGGAGGGCGGTTAACTCCACTCTGCGGGCAGAGTTTGTGCAGTTTTGCCACTCCGTGCTCTGCTTGGAAAGTGGATTTTGGCAAAAACTCAGCAAATCTACCTGCAGGCAGAATTTACCGGGGCGCTAACCCTTAGTCTCAGCAATCTCACTGTGGGGGACTTACTTGTGGCAACAATAGGGGTTCTTGACCCCAATAATCAGAATCCAAGGAGACTTCCTCCCCCAACCAGTGGTGCACCAGGAGGCCCCTTTGAAGAGTGGTTGAGAAAGGGTGCGGTGCCTCTGATGACATCTCAGCAATCCCCTGTGGGGGGCTTACTGTGGCAACTATATGGGCTCTTGGCCCCCAACAACCCTCAGCAGCCAAGGGTACTTCATCCCCCAACCAAAAGGGCACCAGGAGGCCCCTTTGCAGAGTGGTTGAGAAAGGGGGTGGGGCCTCTGACAATGTCTCAGCAATCCAGCTGGAATGGACTTATTTGTGGCAATAATAGGGATCCTGTACCCTCACTGACTGCCGCAGTCAAGGTAACTTCATCCCCCAACCAGTAGTGCGCCAGGAAGCCCTTTGCAAAGTGGATGAGAAAGGGGCAGGCCTCTGACAACGTCTCAGCAATCTCGCTGTGGAGGAATTACTTGTGGCAACAATAGGAGTTCTTGGCCTCCAAAGTCCCTCAGGAGCCAAGGGGACTTCAATACCCCAAACAGTAGTGTACCAGGAAGCCCCTTTGCAGAGTGGTTGAGAAAGGGGGTAGGGCATCCAATGACGTCTCAGCAATCCTGCTGTGGAGGACTTACTTGTGGCAACAAAAGGGGTTGTCAGCCCCAACGACCCTCTTAGATGTTAAAAAGAGTTCATGTGGTCTAAAATTTACTGTGGTGAGCCCTCCTTCAAAAGCCAGTCATCAAGGTAGGGAAAGAATAATACCCCTGACCTACCAAAATGGGCTGTGACTATTGCCATCACTTTCATGAACAACCGAGGAGTACTAGTGAGGTCGAAGGGGAACCCAGGAAATTGAAAATACTCCTGGCCTACTTTGAACTGCAGGAAATGTCTGTAGGACTGCAGGATGGTTATATGAAAATACATGTCCTGCAGACCTAAGGACACCACCCAGATATCAATGTCTGGGACAGACAGGATCTTGGCCAGCTTGAACATTCTGAAATCTAGTGGCCACAAACTAAGCCACAAACTGAGCGTGCTGCGGGTGCACCCAGGTGAGAGCCAAGAGAAAGCTAAAAGCACGGCATCACAAGGCTGCTGCTGGTTGTGCAGAGCATAACTGTGAGATGGCAGATGAGCACAGATGGCCCTTCGCACGTACGGGCCATGGCGGCTGAGAAGATCCTACCCTAGGAGGCTGTGGGGGAAAAAGAGACCAGGAGACTTCCTGAGACAGTGGGTCGGAGTGACAATGTGGTAAACTGAGGGCCGAAAGATGACCTGATCAAAGTGAGCCCGGTCTGCGGACTGCTGAAAGACCAGACCATCTCTTGAGAGTGGCACAACCTGTAAACATGGCCTACGGTGCTCATCTCAACGCGAGGGCAAGTGATAGAGCTGCTCTGCCAAAACCAGTGGGTGTGAGAATGCACTGGTGCCCCATAGAAAATATTGACATTGGCTGCTAAGGGCCAAGAGGCCTTATACACGAAGTGCAGCAGCGCAGTGTAGTGCAAAAAGACTGACCATCAGGTGATAACATGCCACTACTGCCCCTTGCGTAGAATTGACACTGGCAGCCACGGGCTGTGAGGCCTCATATGCAGGAAGAGACAGCACAGAACAGCACAACTAAACTGGCCAACAGGTGAGAGCGCTAATCGTTGCCCCATGAAAAGCTTTGATGCAGCCAAGGGCCACGAGTCCTCATAGGTAGAGCGCTGAAGTGCAGTACAGCATAATTAGGCTGGCCAACAGGTGTGAGCACAAGAACATTCCTCCATGCAAGGTACTACCACTGGCAGCCAAGGGCCATGAGGCCGTACAAGCAGAGTGAGGCAGCGCAGGAAAGTGCAAGCAAACTAAGAACTGGTGAAGGCCCTAGTGCTACCTACAAACAGCGCATGCCGAAGACACAGACCCCGGTTCAGGGGGCGAATGCTTAAATACACAAGTGGGACTCTGTCTGACCAAAGCACCTTTGACTAATTCAGCACCCCTTGGCCGCCTTTCATGCGATTGGGTGCCAACAGAGGCCTCCCCTACATGCACTGCAAGCACTACAAAAATGTGAACAGGGGCCCTTCCGCACCGGATGAGACAACCTCACTCAGCTTCCAGGGGCGACTAAAGTTTGGACTTCACTGCAGTGAACCATCGCTTCACTGCATAACTCGAACATTGCCTACGAGTTTTCCGGGCTGCCCTGACAGTGTACACCAATAAGAAACACTGAGATCTGCACTGTATTGCGGGCGGACTATGAGGTGGCAGCAGAGATTGACGCTTGGCTGCTCTGCAACACCTTCTAAACAGGGGGACCCAATCGCGGCTCACATTTGAGATGCAACGTACCACCAGAACACTGCCACCTGTGGCCACAGATCAAGACATGGAAGCACCAACCCATGGTACATTGCCACTAGAAGCGACGCAAATCACCATGCAGCAGAGTTTACAGTCCATTGACGTAAAAAATTGACACCCTGAATCTGCGTATGGATACTTTGACCACAAAGCTTGATAAGCTAATGGTGCACATAACGGCAGTAGAACAAAGCACCTCAACAACTGAGGATGACATGCAAGCAATGAGCATGAAATGCTTGAATATGGAAAAGGTGCTGCGGTAAGGCCAAGAATGAAGACTTAGAGGCACACTCCAGACATTATAATCTTTGCATCATGGGGATTCCAGAGACAACATACACTGGCAAGATGGAACTGTATGTAGAAACACTACTAACTGACATCTTTGGCTCTGACAAACTCTTGTGCATGCTACTGGTAGAGAGGGCACTCAGGTCTCTTTTGCGAGGCCATCACCAGCGGCTCCCACACCCTATACTAGCCAAGCTGCTGAATTACAGGGATCGCGATACAGTACTACAACTGGCGCATAAACATCAGGACATTAACTATCAGGAGAACAATGTGGCATTCTTCTCAGACTTACAGCATCGGTTCAGGTGGCCCACAATGAATTCCTTATTGTAAAAAAGGAACTTCAAAAGGCAGAAATTTCCTACATGATGCTGTACCTGGCCTGCCTACGCATAGAACACTATGAATCCACACAGATTTTTACAACACCTAAAGCAGTAATGGAGTACATCAAAAAGTTATCACCGCGACTTCGGTAGTGACCAGACACTGAAAATGACACCTAGAATGATTGACCTGTTACGATTCGCGATAACCTGTGACCATAGACTGATATATCGCCTGTGACTGGGGCAGGGCTGGACTGGGAACAGAAACCGGCCCTGGCAAACTGCTCGGCCGGCCCCCATGGGAGGGGAGGGGGGGTGCGTCTGAGCTGTTTGGTAGGGCCTGTTTCGTCTGATTTTGTTATAGGGGAGCGATACTGCCGACCCCCAGGACAAAAACGGACCCCCAGGGGCCGAGAACCGGCCCCCATCCTGGCGGCCCACCGGGGAAACGCCCGGTGCCCTCTATGGCCAGTCCGGCCCTGGACTGGGGCTATCGGATGCCCCAAAAAGAAACACTGCAACATGAGTTTCCAAAAAACAAGGTCTAGACCCTAAAGTGGAGCAGGTGGATAAGGGGAAAATGATTGTGACCCCACCTGCCCTACAGAGACACTCTATGGTGTATCTTACCTAACCTGCTACCAACTAAGCCCCTGTCTGCAAACCCCAAACTTTCCCCTCATGTGGCCTGACTCCAAGATCCAAAAGACAGACCTGCAATGGCTGTTATCTCATGTGTCTTCCAGCCAGCCCTGTTCAAAGGAAGAGTACGGGGCATCTGGCTATCACTCCAATGCTACACCCCACATGTATTCACGTGTGTTATACCAGCAAACGTTGGCGACAGTTGTTTTTTATTTACAGTTATATGCTTTTTCCTTTCAGGTTTTGGGATAGCCTTTGGCATAATGGGGACACTGAAGTGGAATGGGGGTGGGGATAATGTTCCATGTTTCTGTTGCCACAAATACACCACCGTTACTGACCATCAATATCTGCACTATCACACATCACACAATATGCCGGACGACACAAAGCATATTTATATCACACTAAAATGGCCCCACCCGGCTGAATATCCCTTTTAACTTGGAATGTACAAGGGCTCAATAACATCCATAAAGCATGTAAGGTCCTAGCCTACCTGGACAGGCACCACATTCAAATCGCACTCCTCCAAGAGACCCACTTGACACAACACATGAAGAACACGGTGGACACCTGCTGGGTGGCGATCTGGCTGGCCTCTTCCTACTACTCCTACTGTAGTGGTACAATGATATTAATTAAGAGAGGGATTCCATTCACTGCTGCTCACACTGAAACTGATGACCAGGTCAGATATGGAATAATACTAGGGAACCTATGTGGCACATTGGTGACCCCGGTGAACACTTATTGGCCCAACATGGACGATCTCGACTTCTACACACAATTATGGAATAGATTACACTCCCTGCACCCCTCTGCCATCATTTGGGGTAGTGACCTAAATACGTACCTAGACCCATCACAGGATAGATCAGCACGTGTGGATTGGCATGTAAAACAAACCACCTAGGGCTTGGACTAGGGCATGGAAGAATATGGACTAGTAGAGCTATGGAGACTGCGCAGCCCTTAAAAGCGGGGGGCACGTTCACTTCCTTGGTAAATGGCTCTTGGTCCTACCTTGATTACTGGCTGGCAACCCGGGAGGTAAACACCTGGACAGAAGATGTGTGGCATCTTGTAAAAACTTTATCGGACCACGCGCAAGTTTGTCTGGCAGTGTAAATACCCATGCTAACCCCACACAATTTCCATGGAAATTTCAGGCATCAGAGCTGCTAGACCAAGTATATTGGGAGTGCTTACAATCAGCCATCGCAGGACATTTTGGAAAAAAACGTGGGATCAGTGGAGGGGGCAGACACACTCAGGGAGGCATTTAAGGTCACAATCAGAGTGATTTGTATAAGTACGTGAGCTGACATCCGAACACAATTGCATAAAATATAAAACACAATTCAAGCACCGGAGCACAACTTTGAGGCTGAGCCCCGGCCTGGTCCATTAGAGAACAAATTACAAACTACAATGCGATGGCTGAGAGCGAGCTGTGACATCTTTCTCAGCGCCATGTGGCAAAGGTGTATGGGGAGGGTGTCTGTCCGGGACATAGTCTGGCAACTTGACTGAAGCCCACCTGGACACCCGGGTAATTTGTCCAAATCACAGACTCTGCCAGGGAAAAGAGATATAGTACACCGCCAATCTTATCTGCCTTCTCTGACTTTTACACAGGCCTATATGCCACCAGAGGCTCAGCCACAGTGGCAGAAACCGCTGAGTACTTGAATGACGTGGCCCTAGTGTTGCTGTCCCCATGCCAATGAGAATATCTTGTAGAGCCTATCACAGAACAGGAGATTTGAAGTGCTTTATGCTCACTTCCCAACGGCAAGGCACCAGGCCAAGATGGCCGGACGGGGGAATTTATAAAGAATACGCTGACCTGCTGGTCTCACACCTTCATGCAGTGTTATAAGAGGCATACACTAGGCAGGTGCTTCTCCCAACCCTCCGCGAAGCCCTCATTATTGCGTTAGTAAAGCCCAGCAAGCAACTCGAGTATTGAAAATCCTACCAACCGCTATTGCTGATAAACATGGATGCCAAAATACAGGTGAAAATACTGGCACAAGGCTCCAATCACTAATGATGAATCTGATCCTGCCAGACCAATCTGGCTTTATACCCACCTGTTCCATGACACATAATTTGCGAACACTATTTGTGCTGCTCCACCAGCTTGACCCATCCATGGACGCAGTGGCGGTACTATTAGACGCCACTAAGGTCTTTGACTCCATCGAGTGGAAGTATATGTTCACAATACTGAGTCGAATGGGAATGTCCGAGGTCTTTCTCAGATGGGTGTGCTTACTATATACAGACCCGGTGGCAAGGGTGCTTGTCAAATGGCACACGTAGGAACTGCTGCCGGTACACAGGGGTATACATCAGGGATGCCCCTTGTCCCCAATTCTATTCTCACTCGCTCTTGAACCCCTAGCGTGCATGCTCCATCAGAGACACACGAACTCTGCATTGCACTTCAGACTACGTACCATCAGTGTTTCCCTCTATGTGGACGACATGCACCTAGTGTCCATACTCTAAGAATATACACGGTTCGAATGGTACTCTGGCCTCAGTATCAACTGGGCAAAGTCAATTGTAATTTCCTTAACCCTGAGCTCACAACCGCACTCCCTGGATTTCCCCCTGGATTGGAGTACTGACTCAGTTAAATATCTTGGGATCTGGATCTACAGAGACTCCGACCTGGTGATCCGTCAGAACTACGGGAAGGGTGTGAGAAAGCTTGAGGAACAGTTGACCAGATGGTCTTGGATGCCGTTCTCTCTGGCATGAAAATATCAGTGCCCCCGAGATTTCTATACCTTTTTGCTACATTAATGTACTGCTGCCACAACATTTCTTCAAAACTATCCGGTCGCACATGATCACATTGGATTGGGCAGGAAAACAGCCCAGGATCAGCTGGGACATACTGACCCTCTCATATTCACAAGACTGTTTTGATGCACCAGACTTACATCTATACTCCCTGTGTGCCCAGGCGCAATTTGCACATTACTGTAATACCTCACATGCGTATACACCACACTTGGCAGAAGAGGCTGATGATGCACTCCCCATTCCACTCAACACCATCTTGCCATACAGATGGACAAATGTGCCTATAGGGGAAATTAACACTATTAACTGCACCACGAAAGCATGGAGAGCACAAGGCGCACGAGCCAAGAAGCTCCCTTTGTATGCTCCCGCGCTCCCCTGAAATTCCACTCGGCCATATCAGTCACACACGAAACAGGTGCGCTAGCCATGTTTTACAAAGCAGGGTTACAGACATTAGAGGATATATTACTCTGGCAGACGTCCAATGCAAACAGCATGAGACACCGCCATTGACATTCACATACTCTGGGCAGCTATGCAGGAGCTATATCTCTCTTTCCCAGCAGAACCCACTGTAGAGAGCCGTCTGGGCTCTCCTATACAATGTTGCATCTGCATGCACTCCGTCCCGAGGAGATAAATAAACGCCAGAAGACCGCTCGGGGTCTTCCTGCCACGAGTAATGCACTGAGTGAAGTGTCGTATTTCCCAGCGCTGCGCAGGGCCCAGAAACACCCAACTGCGCCGCACTACATTGGCGACGAGGCCGGTCGAACTCCGGTGCCTCAATCACCTTACCGGCAGTGCTGGCGGCTCCTGTAAACGCCGCTCCGTTGCCCGAGGGGCTGTGGTGCCCGCTCGTGTGACTGCTGTTGCCGCCCTGGGGCCGCCCTTTGTTGCCCCCAAAGCTGGTCTTCCCACCGCGCCTCCCGCTGGGGCCAAGGGAGCGTGAAAACCATCACCGCCATCACCGCTTGTGTGGAGGAGCAGCGCGGTGAAGACGACAGCTGCAAGGCCACGCCCTGTTTGGCCGAAGACGCGGGCGCGCTTTCCCAAACACTGCAACACCGGCGCGCACGCTCCCTGAGGCCACGGGAGAGCGCGCTGAAGACGACGACCAGCTGCGCATCAGGGTGAGTCACCAGGGGCACGAAGAGACACTGTGCCTTAGCCAGCCTTACATCCCACGCGCTAGCTGGGGCCCCAATATAAGAGGCAAGGTCTGGACTGCTACAGGGAGGGAACTGTACTGCCCCGCTCCCATACCACATATCTGGTGGCACAAGCAGGCCCAAGAAGGCTCCTTTCTCAGAGACTCGAACTGCCTCTACCCTAAACCAAGCACCTGGGGACACATAAAGTGCTACAGAAGGGCCTAACCTACAATTGACGCCTCAGGCCTCACCAAGGGTGCACCTACTGGATCACTTTGGGCCCTGTGGCCTAGAGAGAAAGCAGAAGGGGTGACCCGCCCACCCAGGTCACGTGAAGGTGGAAGATTTGCAACTGCGCCCACACACGTTGGAGCCATGAGCACACCACCCCAAGCAGGTGCAGCAGGTCCGCAGGCTGATGCAGGTGCACCACAGAGAGGGGCCAACGCACCACTGCAGGTGCACAGTCACGCTGCCGTCTCCCCACTGCCTCCTTTCAGCGAAACCACTGACTCTGCCACAGCAGCCCCACGCTGGAAGGCGTGGATAGGACGTCTAAACCACTATTTCAAAGGTACGAGGGAAACAGACGGGACAGTGAAAAGATCGCTGCTCATATGCTATGGCGGCGTGGAAATCTATGACCTCTTCGAAACTTTGCCTGACACTGGGGATGACGATGACTACGAGGTGGCTGTCGAGGTGCTCAACAGGCATTTTGATTCCCAGCTCAACCCCGATTTTGAGTGATTCAAACTACGGCAGGCGAAGCAGTCGGACACTGAGTCGGTGAATATGTTTTACACACTGCTATGTAGGCTGGCGAAAACATGCACCTTCGCCGATCAGAGGGAGGAGATACGCGCTCAAGTGATCCAAGGGTGCCGCTCGGTGCTACTGCGAAAACGACAACCAGGTATATCCCTAGACGAGATTCTCGTCCTTGCCCGGTCCCATGAGCTCGCAGACGCTTGGGCTGAAGAAATGGAGGCTGCCCTGCACAGAAGCTCTGCTGCATCTCACGCTCCCAGGTTCACACCCATCAAGGAAGAGCGGGTTGATGCCATTCAACGGCGCTCAAACACCTTTCACCCCACACCACGGACCTCACTGAGTGGTCTGTGCGGCAACTGCGGCATGGAACACCTGCCGACAGGAGTGTGTGGAGCAAAAGGGAAGACCTGCTCCTGATGTGGGAAGCCCAACCCTTTTGCCAAGGTGTGTAGGAGCAACAGATCCAGGCAAGCCTATGCTAGACCCAGGGGTGCGACGCAACAGTTACGTCAGTTATCGCTCGGCAGCCCGCAAGCCCAGGAGGACAGCCCGCAGCAAGGGCGCAGTTTTGCCCTGGAAGACGACGACATGTTCGTCATCCTTCATCAGCCGGCCGGACAAGCACAGGCGGCCTCCACCGATGTACTCCTTGGAAATAGAGGGATCCACCGTCAGAGCGTTAATCGACACGGGGGTGTCAGTAAACATTATGGACTCGGATCAGTATGAACATTTGTCTCCATGAACCCCACTCGCACCCACGAGAGCCAGTATATACACATATGGTGGGACTCATCCGCTCCCCCTCAGAGGATTCATCGAAGCTACAATCACGAGTGGGAAACACTCCACGATGACCCGCTTTAATAGCACGGAAGGGAGAAAGGGAACCCTCCTCAGCTGTCACACAGCGGAAGACTTGGGCCTAGTCTTTTTCGTCAACCAGATACACGACTCTCACGCCGAGGCCATCATGCGTGAGTTTCCCAAGCTGTTCAAAGGTCTAGGCAAGCTGAAAGGGAAGCAATTCAAACTCCACATCGATACCACGGTCAGATCGACCGCCCTGAGACACCGAAGGGTGCTGTTAAATCTCCGCCCTCAAGTGGAAGAGGAATTGAAGAAGCTGGAGGATCTCGATGTCATAGAGAAAGTGTCTGGCACAACCCGGTGTGTATCTCCGCTGGTCGTTGCCCCAAAACCAAAACAGCCGAGGGCCATTCGACTATGCGTGGACATGAGAATTTCGAATAAAGCGGTCAAGAGGGAGCGTCATCTCACGCCCACCATGGATAACATAGTGGCAGACCTGAATGACGCCATGTGGTTTTCAAAGCTGGATTTGAACGCTGGATATCACCAGCTTGAGCTAGAGCCGGAGAGTAGGTACATCACCACGTTCTCCACCCATGTGGGCCTCCGGAGGTACAAGAGGCTGAGCTTCAGGGTGTCGTCAGCGGCGGAGGTCTTCCAAAACGCCATCAGGGAAGCCTTATCCGGCCTGCAAGCCATAATCAATCTAAATGACGACATCCTGGTGTTCACGAACACCCTGGAAGATCACCATGCTCACCTCCGAGCCACCCTTCAGCGACTGGAAGACTGCGGCCTAACCCTCCACAAGGAAAAATGTTCCTTTTATCAGGAATCCATAGACTTTTTCGGATACATCTTTACGAGCGAAGGGCTGAGAGTGGACCCCAAGAAGGCGATGGCCATCCGAGCTACCAGCACACTGAAGACACCCACAGAGGTCCGCAGTTTTCTGGGTATGGCCACGTACTGTGGCCGGTTCATACCGAATCTGGCCTCCCTCTCTGAACCCCTTTGCGTCCTCACTCATAGTGATCAGCCGTGGGAATGGACTGCTGCGGCCAACACGGCTTTCAACACCATCAAGGCAGCACTGATGGACAAGGCAGTAATGGCGTACTTCTACCCAGGACGATGCACCGAACTGGTCGTGGATGCCAGTCCTGTTGGCCTGGGAGCAGTCCTCCTCCAATAGCACAAGGGAGAAACATGGGTGCCGGTCGCCTATGCCAGCCGGGCCTTGTCGGACACCGAAACAAGGTATGCCCAGATAGAACGTGAGGCCCTCGCAATAAAGTGGGTGTGCCAACATTTCCATCTGTACCTGTACGGACAAGAGTTCCACGTAATAACGGACCACAAACCACTGCTTCCACTGTTTGCGGGGTCGTCACGACTGGTGCCCCAGAGGATAGAGAGGTGGGCTGTGCAGCTGCAGGCTTACAACTTCAAGGTCGTCTATCTCCCAGGTGCACGCAATCCAGCAGACTATCTTCCAAGACATCCAGAGCCATCAGCCACCCACCACCCGCCCGCCGATGTTGCATACTCGGAAGCTTTTGTCAAGATGGTCACATATGAGGCGTGCCTCAAATCAATGACGCTGGAGGAGATCGGGCTGGCCACGACCAACGATGAAACATTAATCAGGGTCAAGAGTGCCCTAGTGAACAATGGGTGGACACGCTTTCTGGATGGTGCCCAGTCGCTCAATACCGAAGACAGCCATGCCCGGCAACAACTCTGGAGGATACGCAGTGAGCTAAGCGAAGGAGAGCATGGGGTCGTGCTACGAGGACACGTCATTGTAATCCCAAAAGCACTGTAAGAAAGGATAGGGATGTTGGCACACGTTGGACACCAAGGGATGGCGAAAACCAAAGCACGTCTGCGGAACAAGGTATGGTTCCCGGGAATGGACACCATGGTGGAAGACAAGGTACGACAGGGCCACTCGTGCACAATCACTGACAATGATCCTGCGCCAGTCATCACCGAGGAGCCGAGCGAGGTACCCTGGTCCAAGATCAGCATCGATTTTGGATGTTTCCTGGATGGCCGCAACACCCTGGTGCTAGTGGACTCTTATTCAAAATTTCCAATTGTAGAAGTGATCGCATCTACGGCGTTCACGCATGTGAGAAGAGCCCTAGACAAGATCTTTGCACTCGTGGGCCTACCAGATGAGGTCCGGTCAGACAATGGGCCCCCGTTTCAAGGCCGGGAATTCCAGGAATATCTGGAGAAGAAAGCGATTAGACATCGGAGGATCACTCCTCTGTGGCCACAGGCGAACTGCGAGGTAGAACGCTTCATGCGGACCCTCAACCGGGCTCTGCGGATCGCTGTGGATCAGGGGGAAGATGCTGACTCGGCGCTGAACCCCTTTTTGGACGCTTACCGGCAGACCCCTCACAGTACAACCCCCTGCGCACCGTCGCATCTGCTCTTCAAGAGGGCCCCTCGGGACAGCATCCCGACAGATCTGGCATGGCAGCCTCCAGAGAGAAACGACATGGCCATACAAGCCAGGAGAATGGAGACGAATCAAAAGGCCAGTGCAGACAGAGGAGCCAAGGTGCCACAAGTGACAGTAGGAGACCGCATAGTGGTGAAGGACAGATACCTCGGCTGGAAGTTCTGGACGCCGTACGAGCTGGAAGTGTGGACTGTGGACAGCGTTCAAGGAATAATGATCTCTGCCCAAAGAGGCAATCAGATGGTTACCCAGAACGTCACCTGTTTCAAAAAAATTCTGGGGCCAACAACCGACTCTGAAGAGCTTGACGAGTCTGGCGAGAAAGCGAGCCATGCTGATGTTGGCTTATCAAGCCCCACAGGTTCCCCACAGGAGCCCCAGGGAACAGGAGAGGGTGTGATGGCCCCTGCTCCAGAGAGGTCCGGCCAGGGCCTCGTGAATGTACCGTCATCAGATGTTTCGGCTCGACAGAGACTAGTTCCAACTCCCGGAGCCAGAAGTATGGTCTCCGGCCGAACTCTGCGCCGAGCCAGAAGTTCAAGGACTATGTGTGTACGTCCCTGTGAGCATGCAGGCTATAATGGACAAGTACTAAAGAAAAGGAGGGATGTAGAGAGCCGTCCAGGCTCTCCTATACAATGTTGCGTCTGCATGCACTCCTCTGGGCGGCCTCGTCCCGATGTGATAAATAAACGCCGGAAGACCACTCGGGGTCTTCCTGCCACGAGTAATACACTGAGTGAAGTGTCGTATTTCCCAGCGCTGCGCAGGGGCCAGAAACACCCAACTGCGCCGCGCTACACCCACCACGCTTGAAGCACTCCAAATTTAGCTTATTAGCCCTATGCACAGAAAGCTTATCACAAGATTGTATAATGCAGCGCAAAGAGATAGTCAGCTCAAAATCTGTCACTGGATAGATGCAATGCTGTCTTTGACGCACATTTCACATTGGGAGACTGGGGATTCTGCTGTACGCTAACGGGAAATTGCAAATTGTGTATCATTCATATCAAATACCTGCAGCAGATGTACTGCACTCCAGTTAGACTGTTTAGATGTGGGCTGCAAGGAGACACGACCAGCTCGAGGTATGGGGCACTAGAAGCAGACTTCCTGCATTTGGCTTGGCTATGCACTCCGGTTCAGCAGTTTTGGATAAGGGTTACAAGGCTCTGTCTGCCATGGTACTGGAACATGTAGACTGCACTCATCAAATACGTTTACTTGGCCTACTTAGGGGCATATTATCAACGGCCAGCGATAATTATCGCTGGCCGTGCTTAGCGACAGATTCCCTATCGCAGGCTATCTCTGGAATTTATCGCCTGGTAGTGCGCTATTAACAACGCGCTTCTCCAGGGCGATAAAAATTCCAGAGATAAGCGAGGTTATCGCCGTTTTGCAGGGAACATCGCTGGTTTTCCAGCGATGTTCCCTGCAAAGCGGCGATACCTCTGCTGATACGACCCTGTGGTCGTATCAGCAGAATCCACCCCTATGTTAGGGATGGCTAAGTCAGGATTTTAGCAGACGTTAGATTTTGGCGAAAACGGCCGTTTTCGCCGAAATCTAACCTCTGCTAAAATCATGTGGGCTGCCTTGTAAATATCGCGATGTGAACATCAGCGATATTTGCAACGTAGTCCATCCGGGGTACGCCCACTTTGCATCTCATTAGAGATGCAAAGATGGGCGTTGGGGAAAAGGGCGATAATGCAAGGATTCACGCGATAGCGTGACCTTGCTGATTAGGCGATAAAATTATCGCCGCTTTTCGTCCGAAAACGGACGCAAAAGCGGCGATAATTGTTTATCGCCTCGTTGCTAATATGCCCCTTAAACGGCTATGTCCAGCAAATCATAAATTTATAGCGGTTGCATTACTACTAGCAAAATGCAGAGTAACTATACACTCGGGAAAGAAATCTGTACCCAAACCTAAACAATGGCTACTAGATATGTCTTACTGTAAGGAACAATTAGAAACCTTTGCTGAGGAACTGCCACTAGCATCGCACCCCAGGGACATTTGGGACCCGCTCACAACCTATCTTATGTCAACACTGGATGTGCTATAAAATATAGTGTGAACTAGAAGGCAATCCTGGGTCACGAATGGGTGGATCTGATAGAACTGGTATTATTATTATTGTACCACCAATGTGACTTGTTTCTAATACATGCTGTAACTGATGGCATATTTTCTATCTCTTTATATGATGAAAAACTTTAATCAAAATAATGCAGAAATAAATAAATAGATAAAAAAATGTTTGTTCTGCTGACATTGGTTCAAAACTGAGCTTACCTAAGGGCCAGGAAGGATCCACCAGGCCTTGTTTACATGAAACTAATGAAAGCTTAACAGAGTGAACAACACAAAATACAACAAATGGCGGTTTTAGAAAGCTTATGATAACCATTTTTTCTGGTTAACATATGTTTTCTCAAGTTTACTGGCATCTGCTCCAAGTTCACATACATGATGCTATTGTCCCCAGATATCATTGGTAGTGTAGACGCTTCATTAACATCCTTTGTTCAACTTTTTTTTAACTCTAGTTCCTCATTTTACCTCAGCAATTTTACTCAACATGCACTTAGCCACTTTATCTCTGGAGAACTTTAACACGCAGTTTCACATAGCATTAGTTTGGAACGCCTAGGTCAGGCATTATGATAGTAAATCAACAAAATCATAGAAACAAAATGTCAAAGCCATTTGTGTGTTGAACTGTATGGTATTGTGAAGGCACAGACCTGCTTTTTCTTCAAAGCTGCACTTCTAATATATTGGATTTGCCATTATAATGTACATTTCTAATCCCAAAGTAGTGCTGTAAGTGTCCTCAAAAACTATGTTTGCTTAGAAAGAATGTATACGGCCTTCTAGCTACATATAAGGGTCTCACAAGGAGGAACAAAAACCTCAAAAAGCGGTTGTGAGCAGTGGAAAACCACATTGAAATAAAAAAGGAACTAAGGTGTACTCGTAAACCAAACATAGTGCCATTACAAAGGAGACACTGCTCATAAGTACTTCTTACCTGGCCTTGTATGGCTGTTTATCTGATGAAGACAGTGAGTTACTGCCAATGCTCCTGTGACGCTCCTGTGTACCTTGTAAAGCAGCAGAGAGAGTGTGATATAGATACCATTGCAGATAACATGATAATGCAGCCTCATGAGCAGGTAGGCAGCAACAGAAGAGAGCTTCAGAAAAACCCGAGCAGCATCAGGGCCACAGGGACAGAACAGGGAGGATCTTCTCATTTTACAGATATGCAGCCAGCATTCCATCTGCTTCCTTTCTGCAGAAAAAGCATGCAGACAGAGCGGGCATTCCAATTGAAAGGGATTAAAAGCCCTAACATCGTCCCTGCATACACTAAAGGAGTTGTTCAGCAGCAGAATGGGTTAGATGGGCACAAGAGGAGGCCGCGCACACTGAAGAACTAGGGGTCTGGTAGGATTGATGGGAAGGGCATAGATGGTTACATGGAGTGAGTGTTCACTGAATAAAGAAATATACATCATCAGCAAGGTTGGGAAGGGCATGGGTGGCCACATGCAGAAAGTGCACGAGGGAACAATGGTCACTGGCAGACTATGTGGAAAAAAGTATGGAATGGAGCCATGCACACTATGTAATGGGTACTTCAAGCATCGGTGGAAACGGCATGGGAGACAACACAAAGTCAGTACACAAAAGAGGAATGTGGCAGCATTAGGATGGATGGGAAGAACACAGATGGCTTCACAAGCTCATTGCACGCTGGCGGAAAGAAACATGAACAGTCTGGGTGAGAAGTGAATGGATTCCATCTACAGCAAGTGTGCAAAGCAGGAAACTGGCATCATCAGTGCAGGTATCAAAGGCATGGAATGGGGCAGGATGCACCTGTGAAATGTGCCTCAAAAGGACATGTAGAAAGGGCATGCATGGACACAGCAGCTTGGCAAAACATAAGAATGTGGCATTGGGGTGATGAGTGGTAAGGGCTTTGGGGGAGCCAGCGCTATTATAGTGGGGTACTTATCGAATAGGCAGCAAATGTATTAGTGACCACATGCAGTGAGTGTGTACCTTTGGAATATAGTTGTTTTTCTTGGATGGGCATAAGCAACGAATTCCACAGATGCACATAAAACGAACTGACAGCAGGTGAGTGGGTGCAAGAGATGTGGGTGGCCAAAGGCAGCCAGTACATGCTGGAAGAATGGGAAATTATCTAGATAGGTGGGAAGTTTAGGAAGGCCACGTGAAGTCAATGCACAATAAAGGAATATAAGGACAGCCACAATGATGCAAGTGCACACTAGAAAACAAATTGGTAGCAGTAAATGGACAAAAAGATCATGAGTGCAAAATGTCACGAATGTGCTCCAGAGGACTGAGGCACCGGCCGGATGGGAGAAAAAGACAAGCTACCACACATAAGTGTACACTAAAGGAATGGCGGACTGTTAGGCATGGCTTGAAGGACATGGGTGGCCTTGTGCATGGAGAAAATATGTACTGGAGGAATGGTGCACAAGTGGGTTCGACTTTAATGGCATAGCATGGCATGTACACAATGCATACATTAGTAATGCGCCAAAATAAGGATGAATACGAAAGGCACAGAATGAGGAGAATGAACCAAAGTAATGGAGTACTAGAAGAATGATACAGCATAGATCAGAAAATTATGGGAAGGATTGTCAGTAGCTTTGAGGGATATTTTGAGTGTTAAATGTATAATGCGAATTAGTATCAGTCGCTCTGCACTCAATTCACATGTGTATACTGAAAAAAAGCTTTTGCAATTGAAACTACATTATTATAATGTGTTAAAGTATGTTTTTCTGGCTTAGGTGAACTCGGCCCCAGTTAGGCCTCAATGCCATCTTGTTCAAAATGGATGCTGTGTCATGATGTTCCTTCTGTGTTTATATTTCTCACCTGACACTACATGCAGCCAGATGTGGTTTGCTAATATCCGCATGACACTGATCTCACTAGAGGAAGCCTTTTGTCACATTCTACAAGGTTCTTCCTGCCTGCGCGCTGTATTACATTCATTAACAATTGTTCTATGTTGTTTATGTAACTTGTTTGTTTTTGCACCACTACACGATATTAGGTCATAAAGGGCGAACCAATATTCATGTAGCAGGTTAGTGCTAAGGTGATAGGGTTATGTGATGTTTGAAAATGGAAAAATGTGATTTGTTGGCACAGTGATCATACTATGCTGACTTTGCAGTCCCAGTAATATTATGTGTAATAAAACTATAGATAAACCCTTCAAATTGGGAGTAAGCCAAAACTTTTTGAGACCTTTATTTAGTCTCTAGGGATGCTGTTCTGTTTGATTTCTTACTGATTTTGTTGCACCATGAGACTTAGTATTTCTCTGATTTTTCCATTATTATATTATTCTGTATCTGATAACTTGATGGCAAATTACTTTTATGTTATCAAATGAGCTACTGCTGCATCTACAAGTTACTATTTGCTGTATTGTGCCTTTATATTTTGTAATAAACGTTCATGCCATTCTTATTTCTAACCTTGAACTCCCTTTTTGAGTCTGCCCTTTCTTATTGATTGTATTTTGAAATACTATTATGAATTGTGTCTCTAGGGACACATTGGCTCATAGACTTTGAGGTTAACATTATCCCCAATTAACCCAATGTTTGGGTACGCCACTGTCATGCAGAATTCCTAGGGCTCTGCACGCCCACAGCTCCTATCTTGGTATGTGGAATAGCTGTTTTTCCAAGCTTGGGATGAATTCAGATTGCCACCATTTGTCCACTGTTTACCAGTTGGGCTACCCCTGCATTTTTCTACCATGGTTTATATTCACATGATAGTTTGTTGTTATGCTGACTAATTGTTTCTCTTGGTACGGTATTGCTACTGCATCAGTGCTTAATTTGAGCCGGGGCTTTCCGGTGCTATGCACCGGCACTTAATTGGTTTCCGGTGCTCGGCACCAGCACCTAATTGACAACAGCATACTTAGAACAGTCCACCACATGGTGGCGCTGTTCATCTAATTTAGAGATGAGCAGAACAACGGTAGTTTAGGAATACAATATACATTTAAATTGCTAATACCTGCCTCCCCAGCCATTCCTTTAGCTTTGGGGACCTGGAATAATCTGAACTGTTGCATTTACATGCGAGAGAGATGGTTAGTAGTTCTCTTGGCAGCGATGACAAGGGCGATAGGTGGTGCAAGCTGCAGTGGCCTCCTGGTCATAGCCCTGGCACTTAATATTTTACAAATTAAGCCCTGTACTGCATGGTCACCATGTTAAACATGAGAACTAGCTTTACTCTGTTTGCAAACTGCGTAATTAAGTGATCATTAGGGGATCTAGATGTACGCTGGTATGGCTGGTTGCCACGTACAGGTCATTTTATAGCACTGAGAGACAGTATAACCATTGGCTACCTATTCCAGTATGATTATTTGTTCGGCCCCTCTATGCCATATTTTTGGAAGAGGGGGTGATCCCAATGACTAGGTCTGGTCTTAGCACCCATTGTTGAGCGGTTGAGAAATTTGAGTTGTTAGAGGTGATGGATACATTTATGCAGACGTATAGCCTTGTTTATGTGCAGTCAGTTAAAATACACACTGCAGTATTATATTCTAATTGACTTAATACAAATATTATATACACATTTTTCTAGACTGGTTCCGTATGCAGATGACCATAGTGACTCAGACCAGAATAATATAGCCATTGTCCAAGGAAAAGCTAAGACTAATTGCCACATGGAGACATTGGATTTAAAATCTATAGATGGAATTCCATACAGGTATATCATATATGGAGGCAATTGAGTTTGGTTTATTTCATACCTTAGGTTTCTGATTTAATAGTGATTATAAAATATCTGATACATTTTTGTTGCTCTCAGGATGAAATGAAAACAAATTTCCATAGAATGACTAATGTATTGGGTTGGACTGTTTCACTGATGAGGGATACCGATAAAACTAGATACTTAAAATAAAAGTAGCTCTTGGATCAGGGTAATTTGTTTAAGAACAGAAAACTTAAAACATATATGGGCCCCAATAAGACATTTAAATTGATGCATATAATAGTAGGGGAACAATTTTAGTTTGGGTGAATGATAGTATAGATTCCCTACAAGTTATGAATGAACGTAATGTAGAATCCCTTCTCCAATATCGCAATATGTGTCCATTCAGGTAGCTGCTTTTTGCCACTTACTTTAGTGGCGGCCCGGTCTGTGGGTACTTCCTGCGTCCCTCTGCTGTACACACTGCCAGGAAGGAGAACTCCGGGCACACGACGGAGGAGACTACTATCCCCAGGACCCTTAGCGCTTGCCAACGTGCTTAAATCAGAGACGCTGGCCCATGGTTAGTGTAGCTGCTTTTGCCACTTACTTTAGTGACGGCCCGGTCTGTGGGAACTTCCTGCATCCCTATGCTGTCCCCACTGCCAGGAAAGAGAACTCGGGGCACGCGAAGGAGGAGACTACAATCCCCAGGACCCTTAGCACTTGGCAACGCGCTTAAATCGGAGACGCCAGCCCGCTGCACGGGATGCGCGCGGGCCGTGCCCGGGCGAATCCCGGGCCAAGGGCAGGCCCGTCCACACCCGGAGGAGCCCGGAGGAGGCTGGGCTGGGTTCACTCTCTGACATCAGGATTTGGGGACCCTAAGGATCTTCACTCTGAGGCACTGTTTTTATCTAATATTGCTCCTTCTATAAAGCACATCGTAAGAACAATGGTCAAGCGCAAAGGTCTTAGTGAGCACCGGGGGGTGGAGTTGCGGGGACATTAGAAAGGTTTTTAATGAGGGCTGAGTCGGTCTTGACCCACGAAATCAAACTAACAGAGAGACGTCTCTCTCTGGACTCTCTGATCGCCCAGAAGCATTCTTCCCTTGGCTGCAAAACTGTGGACAGTACCCCTTTGATTTCCCCTCCAGCCCCTGTGCCTGCCCCTTCTGTGCTGCCTATAGCCCCTGTGATGCTGGCTGTACCCGTTTCTTGTCCCGTTGAGGTCACAACCAGACCAAAAATAGTCTGCAAACGTCTCATTAGATATTAACAGTGAGCCACCAGTAAAAAGAAGAACGGGTGGTGGCCCTCAAAAGCAAAATATACGAATTACTAAACAAAGAGGAAATGGAGACATGGAACCTGGCCTAAGCTCAACCTTGCGTCCCACTGTTATTGATGATACTACTACTTCGTTTGCCCGGGGAAGTGATGACGACAAATGGAAAAGACTAGAGACAATGGTCACTGTAATTTTGAACCCTGTGTTAATCAAACTATCTCAAATGGTCACACATCGAGGGGTTGGGTAGACTGACTCCCCACCAAGGTTTATGCCCTTGCTCATGCCCTGGAGCAGCTTCGGACCCTCCAGCACTTCAAGGTTGGGGGCTTGCCCAAGGGAGTTTAATAATGAGGGGCACCAACCACATATGGACAGTAATGCGAGCAATACTGTAATTACCTCTCGCCATTGTCATCAATTGCCGCCTCCCCACCCACATGAGCATCCTTCTAACCTGGGTGGAGATACAATCCCTCAGTCGCATCTCACTGCCATTCCAAATGGGTCAGTTACTAATGCACGACCATTATCACAGGGAGAAGGGAGGGAGCCCCTTTTAAGGCAGCAAAAATTGAATATGGGGAGACCCGTTAATGCACATCAGTCATTGCACCTTTCACAGGCTTCATCCCCTCTTGTACGGATCTTCGGAAATGTCACGATTCTGAGGGAGGACCAGGCTGAAACCACTATCCAACTAATGGATAAATCCCTGCATTGTTTGTCTCGCCAAACATCTTGTAGGGGTAATGGGGGTGTTCCATTGGCTAACCAAATTATCATGGCCAGAAGGGTGGAATGGCTGGGACCGACTATGAAATCTATGGAGGGCGATTGTGTGATTATAAATTTTAACAACCACCATGCATCAAGATCCCTCCTAGGTCATCTACGCAGGGACCCACCGAAGGGCACACAAATCAGACCATTACCCTATGAGTTATTTTTAGGCCTTCTTTTGCGCTGGCAAAAGAAACCAGAGCTTTCTTGGGGGGGGGGGGGCAAATGAGGGATGACGTACCATGCAACATAGGTAACCTAGGGGTAACCCTTGAGAATAGATTTGCCCCTCTCTCCGACCTGGAGCACTGTGATTGACTACATTCACCCATAACTGAGGAACTCGCCACATTGAAAGTTATACCCTGCAATATCCAGTTGACCCCTGAAATTAAGGAAACCAGGAAGGGGCAAAACAATGTATTTAAAATAACGTCCTGGAATATTGCAGGTATTACAAACAAGCTGAACAATCCAGATTGCCTAAAACTCTGGGAATACCGAGCTATCTCGTGTTTCCAGGAGACATGGGCAATAGCCTCCACTTTTATAAATGGCTATCGCTCCTTCCAAACAAACGCAGTTCCATCAGTATCAGGGAGGGCCAAGGGGGGGCTCTTAACATTAATCCCTAATACTTCGGAAATGAAAGTAAAGAAATTTGAGGCCACCAGCCCTTACTTTCATCTCCTTATTTTAGAAATGGCAAACAAAGGTGTTTGACTCCTAATTAACTACTACAACAACAATTTCGGCTCAAACATGCATTCAGTTGTAGATGAGGTAAACAGGACAATTGATGAGGCCTCAATCTCAATAGGGAAAAAGAAACCTTTAAGTATCATCTGGGTGGGTGACTTTAATATTCACCCATGCAAGTATACCCAACACCATGTCTGTGGTTTGGAAGACCTGATGGGATCCCCGGTCTACCACTTCTCCCACAGTAAATACAGATGCAGTCTCAAGTTAGAAATGGGATTTCTGGTTGGCTAGGGCAAGCGCCTAAGCCAGGCAGAAACCACCATTCTAGTCAGGGCAAGGGAGTTGCACACTGAAGATAACCCCTGTTCACCTCCTTGGTAGCTTGGCACAAGCAGTCAGGCTTATCCCAGAGGCAATGTGTAAAGCGTTTGCGCAACACACTCACACAGCAGCGACACACTAGGCACCCCACAAAAGAAACTCCACACAAGGTTATATAAAAAATAGCCTTTGTATTACTCATAAAACACATTAGAATGCAATCACATATATGTGACACCTGGCACTAGGTTTTATTTACAGGGGATTATATACATGACAGGACCAATCTGGCCACTGTCATAACCATTAGAATGCACAGTTAGAGAAGCAACCAGTAATTACTGGCAATGGCACTTAGCATAAACACATTATACATAAATCACATTAGGTATAAATCACATTAGGCATTAATCACATTAGGCATTACTCCTAAATCAGCAGTGCACCACAGTAACACTAACAAGGTGCACACATCACCTTAGGGCCTTACGCCCCACCAGAACACAAGGTGATCCCAGGCCAACTGGCCTTCCTCGGGGGCCCGTCTTGGGCTTCCCCGCCATGCCCTCTGTCCACAAAAGTCATGGCTCTATGAGCACGTGGCTTCCACCGGCCCGTACTTTTAATGGGGGCGAGGGTGCAACTCACCCTTGCTTCTTTTATGGAAAAAGAAATGCCACCGTCGTTGCAGCTGGCGGCGCAGCTGTGCACACAAATAATCACCAACAGTGTGCTGTGTCAGCCCCACTTCAAACTGGCCCCCTAGCTGCCAATGCAGCAGAAATAAGGCCCGTAATGCACAGGGAGGCCGGCACTGCTACCAACAGGTTGCGCAATGCCCTCGAGGGCGGGAAGACCTCACTCAGTCTCTCCCGCGTAGGCAATTCCCCCAATGGCTGGACTCACCCTCACTATGGCGAGTCGGGCCCCAGAAAGCTGACGTTTGGCTTCTCGATGGCCATGGCCACGCCACTGCGGCCTTGCGTCTTCTTCCTCTTCACTGGCGGATGTGCAGAGGTTGGGCGCTTTCAGGATAGGCATCCGTGGCCGGCTCTTCTGCCCTCACTTCTCCATTATTGTTGGGAACCACACGGGGCTCTCCCTCATCTGCACGGGAGCCCCGCACACAACCAGGTGTCCTTCGCCTGGCTTCCTGCTCTGGCCTGGCTTCCTCTGGCCGGCCCGCCCACGGTCAGGCATCCCTGCCTGACTTCCGGTTGGCGGTCTGCTTCTCGCAAGGGACAGAGCTCGTGAGCGCAAATGAAAAAGAACGAATGGCTCCCCAAGCTCCCTCATGAAATCCAGGAGCAGTATTCACAATGGGGGGCGTCCCAGGTACAAGGACCATCAGAGCGCTCACCCTGCGCTCGCCGTCTCAGCAGGGGAGGCTCTCCACGCTCTGGGTCTCTCACGGCGAGACACCACCAGGGGCAGGCAGCGCCCCTCTCCTGCAATTGGCAAAGGGCCAGGCTGGGCAATAAAATGAAAGCGCTTCACCCGTAGGTCACATCACTGGCAATGGAGCCCCCTTGAGTGCTCCAGACACTTTCCTTCAAAATAGCAGGAAGGATAACAGTCCAGTCCCTCCTGTGCTCCAGAGAGGAGCAGCACATCGGGTATAGCTGGGCCCAGGCAGGCCAGCTCACAGGGCTCTCCGGCAGAGGGGCAGTCCTTTGTGGCAGTTCCTCCTGGCACCCAGCAGCCCTTCAGTAACACATCTCCAAGCAGGTACCAAATCCATGGGGTCACAGCCACAATACTTATACCAGCCAGGTCTTTGTTCTCCCCCTGGCACAGGGCTCTGCGCCCGGTCCAAACCAGTTCTGGGGGGCACTCACACATTTGTTTACAGTGCACAACAGTCCCCATTGACAGTGTAAGTCCTGGCCCCAGACACACCACAGGGGGGCAGAGCCGGCATTGTGTAGTGCAGGCACAGTCCTATTAAGGCCCAGGTGCTACTCCTCCCACTACTCCAAATGCAGGTCAGCCTATTCAGCCTAGAGCTGACTCACCAAGCCCCTCTGGAGTCACTGCACCTCCCCAGCCCCTGTCACTCCAGAGCCAGACATGCAATACACATCAGGCAGGCACAAAGGCACATAGCACACAGAAATGCCCACTTCTAAAAGTGGTATTTCTAAAATAGTGACAATAAATCTGCACACACCATTACGCAGCATTTATTATCACTATTCCAAACATACCAAACTTGCTCACGCTACACCTCTCAGATCAGGAATTACCACTGAAACACTTATCAGGGAATCCCCAATGCATTCCTATGAGAGGGCAGCCTCACAGTAGTGAGAAACCAAAATGGCTGTTTGTCACTACCAGGACATGCCACACAGTTAATGTACATGTCCTACCTTTTACCTACAGCGCACCCTGCCCATAGGGCTAGCTAGGGCCTACCTTAGGGGTGACTGATATGTAGTAAAAGGGGAGGCACAGACATGGCACCCACTTTATGTCCCACGTCACAGCGGCAGTAAACTGCGCACGCAGGCCCTGCAATGGCAGAGGCCTAAGACAGGTTTGAAAGGTTACTTTGGTGGGTGGCACAAGCAGTGCTGCAAGCCCACCAGTAGCATTTAATTTACTGGCCCTGGGTATCTGAGATACCACTTTACAAGGGACTGATAGGTAAATTAAATACGCCAAAGAGGTGTAGACCAATCTTACCATGTTTACCATAGAGAGCACAAGCACTTTACACTGGACAGCAGTGATAAAGTGCTCAGAGTCCTAAAACCACCAACACCAGGTCAGAAAAAGTACCAGGAGGAAGGCAAAAAGTTCAGGGATGACCCTGCAAAAAGGGCCAAGTCCAAATCAACCCCCTTCCAGCCAAAAGCCAGGGTAGACCAATCATTACCTTGATGGGCTTCCCTGCTTGGGGCAATAGAACACGGACGCGGGCCCGCAACTGCAGGGGCACATCCAGTCCTACGCCAATCTGAACCCATGTGGTTACCTCTGTCAAAGCTCCCAGGACCAACTAAGCTACCCCACTGGGACTCCCTAGCTGTCCGCGGCCAGGACCAGGCCCTAGGCCATCCAGATGTCTCTGGTCCTTGCCAACTCACAGAGTGGGGGGTGGTAGCCCCTGGTACATAGTATCCATTCTCCACTCTTCCTCTCATCAGTGCAGTTCTAAACTGCCACTGATCCTCCACCCTAGGGTCTGCACCCTCAGGCTGACCAGAGGTCATGGGCAAGGCTCTCCTCCCCCTACTTCTCCTTCTTGGGTTCCGCACTCTCCTCCTAGGAGAGGCACCCTCAGAACATAACTCTCCAACCAGTTCAGGACATCTCTCCTGCAACTGGTCTCCCAACCTAGGATCTAAACCATCAGGTTGAACTGGGGTCAGAGGCGAGGACTCCCTCCCTCTGCACCCCCTTCCAGAGTTCTGCACCCTCCCACCTGGAGTGGCACCCCTAGAAGACAAACCGGTGAGGACACTGCTTACAGTTGTTCTTCCCTCCAGGTCAAGCAGAACCGGAACCTGGCCTCCAACCCAGGGACTACACCCTCCTGCTGAGCACCCGCCTGGCACACCAGGACTTCCTGGGGAGAACTTATGCCCCCCCCAAGGGTAACACATAACTCCTGTGTTCTGTGACAGTCTGCCTGACACTGATCTCCCAACCCCTGTCCATCTGACAGTGCGCGAAGACCCCCCAGAACAGAAGTGGTGTCACCATGGTCACTCCTAGGAGGCTCAACCCTTATGGCTGGCCCCTGACCAACTTGTTCTTCCACTGGGGACTCTCTCCCCCTCTCACCCCTCCATCTGGACTTCTGCACCCTCCACTTAGGAGTGGCACCGCCAGACACCAGAACTGATGGAGCTCTGCTTACAGATGCTCCAAATTCTCCCGACACCAGGAGATCCCCCTCAACGAATGGCCTAGTAGTACAGCATAGACTCCCCACCTGGTGTTCCCTTAGGGAACACTCCAGGCCCTGAGACTGGGTTTCAGGCACTTTGGGACGCATCCCATTCTCACTCCTTTTCCGTGGAGACAGGACGTGAGTCCCTACTCCCCTCCCACTACACCGGGACCTATCTGGGCTACTAAGAACCTTTCCCACCACCCTGGGCTGGGAAATACCTGGGCCACTCCTCTTAGGGTCACTCCCCAATGCCTCCTCAGACCCTCTGGCACACACCCAGAGGTCTGCCTCCCGTGCAAGCTCCCTGGTATCAGAGAACCCACACGCCAACAGGTGTTGGCTTAACCCTGGAAAACAACAACAGAACATGTTCTCTCTGACAATCAGATTGAACAGCCCTTCAAAATTGTTTGCCTTGCTACCCACCACCCAACCTTCCAGTGCATCACATCATTCATCCACAAACTCCCCCCAAGACTGGTTAGACCGTTTCCTACTGCCCCTGAACCTCAACCTATACCCTTCAGATGTGACACCCTGTTCCTGGGAACTAGGTACCATACTCTGGCCTCTGGGAGTGGGACTTCCTACACTGGACTCCAAATTGCTGCCAACACTGGGCCCCACCCTCACTGGTGAATCCAGACCACTAAAACTACACTCAGGGGACATATCCTCACGAGTTAGCTTTTCTCTGGCGAAGGCCCTCTCTGCCTCCGCCATCCTCTCTTGCGCTAAGACCCTTTCAGTCTCTAGCTATTTCTCCTCCACCGCTAGCCGCGCTAGCTCTGCACCCAGCTTGGCATGCTCCAATTTGAGCTTCTCTAACTCCAGCTGGTGCTCCCTTTCTTCCCTCCTATTCACCCACTCCTCTGGGGACAGGGAAAGGGATGGGGCACTGCCCCCGGCACTGGACCCAGCAAGGGCCTTCCTCTCTACGGAGTCCTCACTATCTACTGGTGTCCCTGCCCTGTCAATTTCTCCCTCCTGCGCAGATTCTTCAGGACCTCCCCCAGACCCACTAACCTCTTGGTATGTGGACTGAGAACCCTCCCTCTCATGGTCCTCCCATTCCCATATTTTCTCTTGCCACTGGAGTAGGGTTTCCTGAAGATCTAGCTGGGTGTCTGACCCCTTCACTACTAGGTCTCTCTCTTCACAGAACCCCCTCAACTCCAACATACTGTATTTGAGCAACTCCCTTACATTAAAGGTAGATTCCATTTTTGGCAAGGCACAAAGACACAAGTGCAACACAGGAGACCTAGGTGTCAGAGCTGCACAGGAATACACAATTCAAAAAATGACACTTTGAGGAGAATAAAAAACAAAATCAGGAGAAATCCCCAAACATGTGATTAGTCTAAACTGTAGAGTTTGTAGTGCAGCTATGCGTCACTGTGGTACTGTGCAAACGCAGGTCCTATCCTCACCGCTGACAACCAAAGTTAGAAATGGGATTTCTGGTTGGCTAGGGCAAGCGCCTAAGCCAGGCAGAAACCACCATTCTAGTCAGGGCAAGGGAGTTACACACTGAAGATAACCCCTGCTCACCCCCTTGGTAGCTTGGCACGAGCAGTCAGGCTTATCCCAGAGGCAATGTGTAAAGCGTTTGCGTAACACACTCACACAGCAGCTACACACTAGGCACCCCACAAAAGAAACACCACACAAGGTTATATAAAAAATAGCCTTTGTACTACTCATAAAACACATTAGAATGCAATCACATATATACACTGTGCCACCTTACGCTAGGTAATACTTTACAGGGGATTATATACATGACAGGGCCAATCGGGCCACTGTCATAACCATTAGAATGCACAGTTAGAAAAGCAACCAGTAATTACTGGCAAAGGCACTTAGCATAAGCACATTATGCATAAATCACATTAGGTATAAATCACATTAGGCATTACTCCTAAATCAGCAGTGCACGACAGTAACACTAACAAGGTGCACAGATCACCTTAGGGCCTTAGGCCCCACCAGAACACAAGGTGATCCGAGGCCAACTGGCCTTCCTTGGGGGCCCATCTTAGGCTTCCCCGCCATGTCCCCTGTCCACAAAGTCAGGGCTCTATGAGCACGTGGCTTCCACCGGCCCGTACTTTTAATGGGGGCGAGGGTGCAACTCGCCCTGGCTTCTTTTTTGGAAATAGAAATGCCCCCGTCGTTGCAGCTGCCCGCAATCTGGCGGCGCAGCTGTGCACACAAATAAGCACCAACAGTGTGCCGTGTCAGCCCCACTCACCGCGAGGCCTCCAAACTGGCCCCCTAGCTGCTAATGCAGCAGAAATAAGGCCCGTAATGCACAGGGGGGTTGGCACTGCTACCAACAGGTAGCGCAAGGCCCTCAAGGGCGGGAAGACCTCACTCGGTCTCTCCGGCGTAGACAATTCTCCCAATGGCCGGACTCACCCTCACTCCGGCGAGTCGGGCCCCAGAAAGCTGACGTGTGGCTTCTCAATGGCCAGGGCCAGGCCACTGCAGCCTTGCGTCTTCTTCCTCTTCACTGGCGGATGTGCCGAGGTCGGACGCTTTCAGGATAGGCGTCCCGGGCTGGCTCTTCCGCCCTCACTTCTCCGTTGTTGGGAACCACACGGGGCTCTCCCTCACCGGCACGGGAGCCCCGCCCACAAGCAGGCCTCCTGCGCCTGGCTTCCTGCTCCGGCCTGGCTTCCTCTGGTCGGCCCCGCCCACAGTCAGGCTCTCCCTGCCTGACTTCCGGTTGGCGGTCTGCTTCTTGCAGGGCACAGCGCTCCTGAGCGCAAATGAAAAAGAACGAATGGCTCACCACGCTCCCTCATGAAATCCAGGAGCAGTATTCACAACGGGGGGTGTCCCAGGTACAAGGACCAGTAGAGCGCTCAACGTGCGCTTGCCGTCCCAGCAGGGGAGGCTCTCCATGCTCCGGGTCTCTCAAGGCGAGACACCACCAGTGGCAGGCACCGCCCCTCTCCTGAAATTGGCAAAGGGCCAGGCTGGGCAATAAAATGAAAGCGCTTCACCCGTAGGTCACAGCACTGGCGAGGGAGCACCCTTGAGTACTCCAGACACTTTCCTCCAAAATAGCAGGAAGGATAACAGTCCAGTCCCTCCTGTGCTCCACACAGGAGCAGCACATCGGGTAGAGCGGAGCCCAGGCAGGCCAGTTCACAGGGCCCTCCGGAAGAGGGGCAGTTTTTTGTGGCGGTTCCTCCTGGCACCCAGCAGCCCTTAAGTAACACAGCTCCAAGCAGGTACCAAATCCATGGGGTCACAGCCACAATACTTACACCAGCTAGGTCTTTGTTCTCCGCCTGGCACAGGGCTCTGTGCCCAGTCCAAACCAGTTCTGGGGGGCACTCAAACATTTGTTTACAGTGCACAACAGTCCCCATTGACAGTGTAGGTCCTGGCCCTAGACACACCACAGGGGGGCGGAGCCAGCATTGTGTAGTGCAGGCACAGTCCTATTCAGGCCCAGGTGCTACTCCTCCCACGACTTCAAATGCAGATCAGCCTATTCAGCCTAGCGCTGACTCACCCAGCCCCTCTGGAGCCACTGCACCTCCCCAGCCCCTGTCACTCCAGAGCCAGACATGCAATACACATCAGGCAGGCACAAAGACACATAGCACACAGAAATGCCCACTTCTAAAAGTGGTATTTCTAAAATAGTGACAATAAATCTGCGCACACCATTACGCTGCATTTATTATCACTATTCCAAACATACCAAACTTGCTCACGCTACTCCTCTCAGATCAGGAATTACCACTGAAACACTTATCAGGGAATCCCCAATGCATTCCTATGAGAGGGCAGCCTCACAGTAGTGAGAAACCAAAATGGCTGTTTGTCACTACCAGGACATGCCACACAGTTAATGTACATGTCCTACCTTTTACCTACAGCTCACCCTGCCCATAGGGCTAGCTGGGACCTACCTTAGAGATGACTGATATGTAGTAAAAGGGGAGTCACAGACATGGCACCCACTTTATGTGCCACGTCACAGGGGCAGTAAACTGCGCGTGCAGGCCCTGCAATGGCAGAGGCCTGAGACAGGTTTGAAAGGCTACTTTGGTGGGTGGCGCAAGCAGTGCTGCAAGCCCACCAGTAGCATTTAATGTACTGGCCCTGTGTATCTGAGATACCACTATACCCGGTGACTGATAGGTAAATTAAATACCTAAAACAGGTGTAGACCAATCTTGCCATATTTACCATAGAGAGCACATGCACTTTACACTGGACAGCAGTGATAAAGTGCTCAGAGTCCTAAAACCACCAACACCAGGTCAGAAAAAATACCAGGAGGAAGGGAAAAAGTTCAGGGATGACCCTGCAAAAAGGGCCAAGTCCAACGCAGTCGCAATAGGTTTTTATTAACTAGGGATATGGCATTAGTCGGTAATCTAAAAATCCCGACGGATTCTCCACAGAAAACATTCCGTCGGGATCTCCATGAATCAACTATTGATTTCATAATGACTTCTAATTCCCTTAGGGGCAGGGTCATCCATCTAGACGTTCAGTTTACGTCCCTAGTGACCATGCCATACTAACTTGTGAGGTATTTTTGCCTTCCAGGAAGGTGACTAACCATCAGATAATAGGATCCCCATTACTGGCTAGGCAAAATGGCTATCAATTAAAGTGGGCTCAAATTGATAAGCTAAAGCTGATTCCTGAGGTGTTAATGAAGTCTCAGGAAAATATCACTAACTGTTTAGACCTAGAATTACCACTACCAGTTTTGATTAACTCCTTTGGAGAACTGTTAGACCAAATAAAGATGGCACTTACTCGCTATAAATTATCTACCACCGCAAAGAGTAAAGGTTGGTTTGACTCCCCCTGCACAAAAACTAGGAAGGCCCTCATCAAAGCCCTGAAAAACCAACCTAGAAACATGGCCCAAATTACCTCAATCTGTACTGAATACAAAGTAGCAAGAAGGAAAAGGGAGAGACTCATAAGGGAGGAAACCTCGGCCAAACTTGAGCATGCAGCATCTACGGGCAATAGTAGAGAGTTTTGGGAGATAATTAACTCACCCTATCTTAAATCTAATCAGAACCCCACCCTAGACACCAATGTAGGTGAAGAGGATTGGGTGGCTCATTTTGTGAGTATTTTCTCTCCCATTACCTCTCCTGTTTTACCTCCCGGCATTATACATCTTAGTGACCAGGATAAATTATCCTTCTCACTTGCAGAAGTGAAGACCGGGCTAGTAGCCTGTAGCTGCAGGAAGGCTCCGGGCCCTGATGGGGTCCCGAAAGATTTTTTCCAAGATAACCTAGATCCCTGGGTACCCCTACTGACCAATGTTTTCAATAATATAGCCCTGGTAGGCCCTCCTCCGTCCTGGAAAACCAGTATAATTGTCCCAATATATAAGAAAGGTGATAGGGGAAATCCCAAGAATTATATGCCAATTTTGCTTTTAGATACAACAGTTAAATTGATGAGCCGACTTCTCCTATCGAGGTTGGAGTTATGGGCACAGGAGAGGAACATTTAAATGCAGTCACAATATGGGTTTCAGCGGGGAAAAGGTACCGTCGAACAGTGTCTGACCCTCTCTCTAATTATAGATAAATATACCAGAACGAAGGGTGGGAAAATCTACCTTGCATTTATGGATCTTTCGCAAGCATTTGACTGTGTGTCCCACACCAAGCTCTGGCACATAATGGAGGAGATGGTTTTGAATCAGCTCTAATCAATTTTATATGTCAGTTATATTCGGACGCTTCAGCATCTGTTCGCTACGGGAAAAATGGGGAATGTACCCGTCCCTTCAAGATCTTAAGGGGGGTAAGGCAGGGTTGTGTCCTCGCTCCATTCCTTTTCTCTATTTATACGAACGGTGTGGAAAGGGCGCTCGTGGGCACAACCCTGGATGTCCCTGTGTCTGCTTCCCATCCGTTATCTACTTTGGCTTACGCTGATGATGCCTTACTGATTACTAGAACAGGGCTAGGCCTCCAATCTCTCATTTCAGCCTATGCGGCTTTCATGGCCTCATTGGACCTCAAAGTCACCCAATCAAAATCATTTGCAATTATAGCTGGGGCAGGCAAACGAGGTAAAACCCTGTGGGGCATATTTACAAGCCCCTTGCGCCACTTTTGCGCCGCCGTTGTGTCACGCATGTGACGCAGCGGCGACGCAAACCATGCGCCGCGTTGCGCTATATTTTACAACGTGACGCATCTAGGGAGATGCGTCACGTAGTAAACCCCTGCGCCACATGAAACCTGCGTCAGGTTTCGTGTGGGCGGCTACCGACGCAGGGGGCGTTCCGGCGCAGGAACGCCTCGGAAAAGTGACGTCGTGAAATCTACAAGATTTCACGCAGTCACTTTTCTCGGCAGCTAGTGTGTCAAATCCTTACGCCTGCTTCAAGCAGGCGTAAGGATTGACGCACCATGTTAGGGATAGGGAAGGTTGGAACAGTGCTGGAGTTGTGTCGCGGTTGCGACACAACTTCAGCACTGCGCCAACCTTCCTCCGGCAGATGCGTCACGCATCTGCTTATCCTTGCGCCACGATGCGCCGCATTTTCCCTGGCGCATCCCTGCTGATATGCAGGGATGCGCCAGGGAACGTAAATATGCCCCAGTGTTTTTATATGGATTCGGGAAAAATTGAGGGAGTGGACTCCTTCCTTATCTGGGGGTACTCTTCGATAAAAAACAAACGTGGACACAACTGGTTGAGGGAAGAGCCTTGGGAATGGAGAGGATCCTAATGGCGATAAAGTCCTTTGCCAATAAGTTGGACACAAAGCCACTAGTCCCCATTAAGAAGATTTATCGGGCCAAAACAAAGTCTGCGGCGACATATGGGGCAGGGGCTTGGGGGATGGCACCAATTGATTCATTGCAAACAATTGAGAACAGTTTTTTAAAGTCACTGGTGTCTCTCCCGCAATCATACTCGAATTACATACTACATATCGAGCTGGGCCTACCTTACATTACTGACTCAATCAGGCTAGCCCCGATCCTCCTGTGGCTCTCCATATGGTGTCGGGATACGGTGACCCTAACCCAAAACATTATTAGAGATTGCCTAAAACTGGAGAATTACAGCAGAATCAGATGGCTGAACTATGTAGAGCGGGAGTTGACTATCATGGGACAAAAAGATTTATTTAAGGACCCGACAGCCTGCAGAAGGATATCTAGACAGAGACTGGCTGACATATTTAACCAGAGGGTTCAATACCTCAGAAGGCAAAGGAACTATAATAAACAGTCGGTTCTTGCTTACCAATTAGTTCCTTCCCTGTTAGAGGGAGGATATTCATATATAGCGGACATACCGATGTCGCAGCACAAATTTATTTTAACACGCATCCGCTTGAACCTCCTTCCTCTGATGCTAGGTTTCCCAGGGAAGAGGTTTAAACACTTAGGGGCAGATTTACAAGCCCCTTGCGCCACTTTTGCGTCACTTTTCCTATGTTAAAAGTAACGCAAAAGTGGCGCAAGGGGCTTGTAAATCTGCCCCTCAGATCTTTCGCAGTGCCCATGTGGCATGCAATCACCCCAGACCGATCTTCACCTTATGTTCTTTTGCGGGTTTTATCAGGAGGAAAGTAAGGAACACATCACCCCGATTTTGAAGTAGTTCAATTTTAAACAGTGTCCGGTCGCATTATATTTCTTGAAATCACTTCCCGACCCCTTAGCCTGTTTTGCAGTAGCACGATTTTTGTGGGCGTGTATGGGAAAAAGGAAGCAGCTGGGTTTATGATCGGTTATGGTTTCCTTCTACAGTTTATTGGGCAGAATTTTATCTTTAGATAAACTGTATTTTAAGCTATATTTTAATTGATGCTTGTATATATACCTAATCGGGATGTTTATAATGAATTTTGTTCTGACAATTTAAATGAATATGAACTTGGCATTGTATGCTTATTGTTGCAGTTGGTTTAACTGCTTTCGTTTTTATGTACTTTTATGATCTTAACTGGAAAGATCGAATAAAGTTCTTAAAGTAAAGTAGAGTGTCCATTCCACAGCTAAAGATATATGTTAATGGGATATGAATAATTGCTTTTTTATGGATGAAAACGTGTTCACTGTATTTCTTAAATAAATTGAGACAAACAAAGCATTGTAATGCAAATGTGATAGCGGATTCTAGGATGAGATTTGTTATTTTGCCATTTTTTGTATGTTGGGATCATATGCTTTTAGAAACAACTTGCTTTTAATGTTTTTAATTTTTCAGCAATTAGTTGTTATAAAGCTAATGGAATATGCATATTTTTGTTTGTAGTCCTGAAGAAATTCATTTCGAACGAACTGCATTTGCTAAAGGCTGCGATCAATTTCACTTTTTTCTACTATAAATGAACTGATACAAGACTTAAACAAATGCACATTTTCGTATTTAAGTATGTACTGGTAGAAACATTTCACATTGTAAAATGAACCAACACATGACTGTCACCTCCACTGGGCCAGATCTCATCCTCTTCTTACGCACATTTCCCCTTAAAAGAGCACTGGTGCTGTACCTTTGTAAGTGGTATCAGTGGTTGTTCCCAAGTCTGTAATTGGTACCATCAGTAGTATTGCCTAATAGAATCTTCTTAGCTGGCTGGACAACATGTCTAGAATCCTAAGTTTCCATTTGATTACTGCTTTGTGAATTTTGCTAAGTCTTGCTTTGCTCATTTGAACCAATTGGATAAATGCAACCAAAAACAATGCAGACTTGGACTGCAAACATGGAGTCCTGCTTGCAAAACACCATCTGACATTCCTAAAGGCTGTAACCTTCAGTATGTGTCTGCTCTTGATTCAATGACTTTCAATCCTGTTCTTGTGTTTCTCCCACCCAAGAGCATTTCGGTCTGACAATGTTCTTTTTGGATGAGTTGTATCCTTCCTCTGCATACTTGAGGGACTCGTTTTTAGGTCGAGCCTAGCGTTGCAGAGCATGTGCTGCACGCTTTGCGAGGCTTGCTGTATTAGGGTATGTTTTAGAAGTGGTGTGGAAGCCCCGCCCATATTTTTCATTGGCTGGCATCAACTTCCATGGTAAATGCTGGCTTCCGATTGATAATGAGGCGTCTTAGTCCCTCCTTGTTACTGCCCTGTCTCGTTCTGGGATCGCCCATCAGGACTGGATCTTTTACTTGCGGCGTTATACTGTCTCAATCATTAGTCACTAAGCACTATATTTTTTTCACAATGGCGACAGCTTGTCTGGTATTTGTATTCCAGGTTTTAGCGCGGCGCGGCTGTAGAGCCTGAGAACCAGGTCAGCAGAGCCGTTGTAGAGCCAGAGAACCAGGTCAGCAGAGCTGCTCTAGAGGCAGAGAACCAGGTCAACAGAGCCGCTGTAGAGCCAGAGAACCAGGTCAGCAGAACCGTGTAGAGCCAGACAACCAGGTCAGCAGAGCTGCTCTAGAGCCAGAGAACCAGGTCAGCAGAGCTGCTCTAGAGCCAGAGAACCAGGTCAGCAGAGCTGCTGTAGAGCCAGAGTACCAGGTCAGCAGAGCCGTTGTAGGAGCCAGAGAAAAAGGTCAGCAGAGCTGCTATACAGCCAGAGAACCAGGTCAATAGAGCTGCTGTAGAACCAGAGAACCAGGTCAGCAGAACAGTTGTAGAGCCAGAGAGCCAGGTCAGCAGAGATGCTCTAGAGCCAGAGAACCAGGTCAGCAGATCTGCTCTAGAGCCAGAGAACCAGGTCAGCAGAGCTGTTCTAGAGCCAGAGAACCAGGTCAGCAGAGCTGCTCTAGAGCCAGAGAACCAGGTCAGCAGAGCTTCTGTAGAGCCAGAGAACCAGGTCAGCAGAGCTGCTCTAGAGCCAGAGAACCAGGTCAGCAGAGCTTCTGTAGAGCCAGAGAACCAGGTCAGCAAAGCTGCTGTAGAGCCAGGGAGCCAGGTCAGCAGAGCCGCTGTAGAGCCATAGAACCAGGTCAGCAGAGCCACTCTAGAGCCAGAGAACCAGGTCAGTAGAGCCGCTCTAGAGCCAGAGAAACAGGTCAGCAGCGCCGTTGTAGTGCCAGAGAACAGGGTCAGCAGAGCTGAAGTAGAGCCAGAGAACCAGGTCAGCAGAGCTGCTGTAGAGCCAGAAAACCAGGTCAGCAGAGCCACTCTAGAGCCCGAGAACCAGGTCAGCAGAGCTGCTGTAGAGACAGAGAACCATGTCAGCATAGCTGCTGTGGAGCCAGAGAACCAGGTCAGCAGAGCTGCTGTAGAGCCAAAGAACCAGGTCAGCAGAGCAGCTCGAGAGCCAGAGAACCAGGTCAGCAGAGCTGTTGTAGAGCCAGAAAACCAGGTCAGCAGAGCTGCTCTAGAGCCAGAGAACCAGGTCAGTAGACCAGCTGTAGAGCCTGAGAACCAGGTCAGCAGAGCTGTTGTAGAGCCAGAGAAACAGGTCAGCAGAGCCGCTCTAGAGCCAGACAACCAGGTCAGCAAAGCTGCTCTAGAGCCAAAGAACCAGGTCAGCAGAGCTACTGTAGAGCCAGAGAACCAGGTCAGCCGAACGTTATAGAGCCAGAGAACCAGGTCAGCAGAGCCGCTGTAGAGCCAGAGAACCAGGTCAGCAGAGCCGTTGTACAGCCAGAGAACCAGGTCAGCAGAGCTGCTGTAGAGATCCGCTCTAGAGCCAGTCAACCAGGTCAGCAAAGTTGCTCTAGAGCCAGAGAACCAGGTCAGCACAGCTGCTGTAGAGCCAGAGTACCAGGTCAGCAGAGCCGTTGTAGAGCCAGAGAACGAGTTCAGCAGAGCTGCTCTAGAGCCAGAGAACCAGGTCAGCAGAGCCGCCCTATAGCCAGAGAACCAGGACAGCAGAGCTGCTCTAGAGCCTGAGACCCAGATCAGCAGAGCTGCTGTAGAGCCAGAGAACCAGGTCAACAGAGCTGTTGTAGAGCCACAGAACCAGGTCAGCAGAGCTGCTGTAGAGCCAGAGAACCAGGTCAGAAGAGCTGCTGTAGAGCCAGAGAACCAGGTCAGCAGAGCTGCTCTAGAGCCAGAGAACCAGGTCAGCAGAGCCGCTCTAGAGCCAGAGAACCAGGTCGGCAGAGCTGCTGTAGAGCCAGAGTACCAGGTCAGCAGAGCCGCTGTAGAGCCAGAAAACCAGGTCAGCAGAGCTGGTCTAGAGCCAGAGGACCAGGTCAGCAGAGCTGCTCTAGAGCCAGAGAACCAGGTCAGCAGAGATGCTGTAGAGCCAGAGAACCAGGTCAGCAGAGCCATTGTAGCACCAGAGATCCAGGTCAGCAGAGCTGCTGTAGAGCCAGAGAACTAGGTCAGCAGAGCTGCTGTGGAGCCAGAGTACCAGGTCAGCAGAGCCACTGTAGAGCCAGAGAACCAGGTCAGCAGAGCCGTTCTAGAGCCAGAGAACCAGGTCAGCAGAGCTGCTCTAGAGCCAGAGAACCAGTCAGCAGAGCCGCTGTAGGGCCAGAGAACCACGTCAGCAGAGCTGCTGTAGAGCCAGAGAACCAGGTCAGCAGAGCTGCTCTAGAGCCAGAGAACCAGGTCAGCAGAGCTTCTGTAGAGCCAGAGAACCAGGTCAGCAGAGCCGCTGTAGAGCCGGGGAGCCAGGTCATCAGAGCTGATGTAGAGCCAGAAAACCAGGTCAGCAGAGCCATTGTAGCGCCAGAGATCCAGGTCAGCAGAGCTGCTGTAGAGCCAGAGAACTAGGTCAGCAGAGCTGCTGTGGAGCCAGAGAACCAGGTCAGCAGAACCGTTGTAGAGCCAGAGAACCAGGTCAGCACAGCCGTTCTAGAGCCAGAGAACCAGGTCAGCAGAGCTGCTCTAGAGCCAGAGAACCAGGTCAGCAGAGCCGCTGTAGGGCCAGAGAACCACGTCAGCAGAGCTGGTGTAGAGCCAGAGAACCAGGTCAGAAGAGCTGCTGTAGATCCAGAGAACCAGGTCAGCAGAGCCGTTGTAGAGCCTGAGACCCAGGTCAGCAGAGCTGCTGTAGATCCAGAGAACCAGGTCATCAAAGCCGTTGTAGAGCCAGAGAACCAGGTCAGCAGAGCCGCTCTCGAGCCGGAGAACCAGGCCAGCAGATCAACTCTAGAGCCAGAGAACCAGGCCAGCAAGCTGCTGTAGAGCCTGAGAACCAGGTCAGCAGAGCCATTGTGGAGCCAGAGAACCAGGTCAGCAGAGCTGCTGTAGAGCCAGAGAACCAGGTCAGCAGAGCTGCTGTAGAGCCAGAAAACCAGGTCAGCAGAGCCACTCTAGAGCCTGAGAACCAGGTCAGCAGATCTGCTGTAGAGCCAGAGAACCAGGTCATCAGAGCTGCTCTAGAGCCAGAGAACCAGGTCAGCAGAGCCGCTGTAGAGCCAGAAAACCAGGTCAGCAGAGCCGTTGTAGAGCCTGAGGCCCGTGTCAGCAGAGCCGTTGTAGAGCCTGAGACCCGGGTCAGCAGAGCCGCTCTAGAGCCAGAGAACCAGGTCAGCAGAGCTGCTGTAGAGCCATAGAACCAGGACAGCAGAGCGACTCTAGAGCCAGAGAACCGGGTCAGCAGAGCCCCTCTAGAGCCAGAGAACCAGTTCAGCAGAGCCGCTCTACAGCCAGAAAACCAGATCAGCAGAGGCGCTCTAGAGCCAGAAAACCAGGTCAGCAGAGCCGCTCTAGAGCCAGAGAACCAGGTCAGCAGAGCCGTTGTAGAGCCAGAGAACCAGGTCAGCAGAGATGCTGTAGAGCCATAGAACCAGGTCAGCAGAGCTGCTGTAGAGCCATAGAACCAGGTCAGCAGAGCTGCTGTAGCGCCAGAGAACCAGGTCAGCAGAGCCATTGTAGCGCCAGAGATCCAGGTCAGCAGAGCTGCTGTAGAGCCAGAAAACTAGGTCAGCAGAGCTGCTGTGGAGCCAGAGTACGAGGTCAGCAGAGCCACTGTAGAGCCAGAGAACCAGGTCAGCAGAGCCGTTCTAGAGCCAGAGAACCAGGTCAGCAGAGCTGCTCTAGAGCCAGAGAACCAGGTCAGCAGAGCCGCTGTAGGGCCAGAGAACCACGTCAGCAGAGCTGCTGTAGAGCCAGAGAACCAGGTCAGCAGAGCTGCTCTAGAGCCAGAGAACCAGGTCAGCAGAGCTTCTGTAGAGCCAGAGAACCAGGTCAGCAGAGCCGCTGTAGAGCCGAGGAGCCAGGTCAGCAGAGCTGATGTAGAGCCAGAAAACCAGTTCAGCAGAGCCATTGTAGCACCAGAGATCCAGGTCAGCAGAGCTGCTGTAGAGCCAGAGAACTAGGTCAGCAGAGCTGCTGTGGAGCCAGAGAACCAGGTCAGCAGAACCGCTGTAGAGCCAGAGAACCAGGTCAGCAGAGCCGTTCTCATAGCCAGAGAACCAGGTCAGCAGAGCCGCTGTAGGGCCAGAGAACCACGTCAGCAGAGCTGGTGTAGAGCCAGAGAACCAGGTCAGAAGAGCTGCTGTAGATCCAGAGAACCAGGTCAGCAGAGCTGTTGTAGAGCCTGAGACCCAGGTCAGCAGAGCTGCTGTAGATCCAGAGAACCAGGTCATCAAAGCCGTTGTAGAGCCAGAGAACCAGGTCAGCAGAGCCGCTCTCGAGCCGGAGAACCAGGCCAGCAGATCAACTCTAGAGCCAGAGAACCAGGCCAGCAAGCTGCTGTAGAGCCTGAGAACCAGGTCAGCAGAGCCGTTGTGGAGCCAGAGAACCAGGTCAGAAGAGCTGCTGTAGAGCCAGAGAACCAGGTCAGCAGAGCTGCTGTAGAGCCATAGAACCAGGACAGCAGAGCGGCTCTAGAGCCAGAGAACCGGGTCAGCAGAGCCCCTATAGAGCCAGAGAACCAGGTCAGCAGAGCCGTTGTAGAGCCTGAGACCCGGGTCAGCAGAGCCGCTCTAGAGCCAGAGAACCAGGTCAGCAGAGCTCCTGTAGAGCCATAGAACCAGGACAGCAGAGCGGCTCTAGAGCCAGAGAACCGGGTCAGCAGAGCCCCTCTAGAGCCAGAGAACCAGGTCAGCAGAGCCGCTCTACAGCCAGAAAACCAGATCAGCAGAGGCGCTCTAGAGCCAGAAAACCAGGTCAGCAGAGCCGCTCTAGAGCCAGAGAACCAGGTCAGCAGAGCCATTGTAGAGCCAGAGAACCAGGTCAGCAGAGCTGCTGTAGAGCCATAGAACCAGGTCAGCAGAGCTGCTGTAGAGCCATAGAACCAGGTCAGCAGAGCTGCTGTAGCGCCATAGAACCAGGTCAGCAGACACGCTCTAGATCCAGAGAACCAGTTCAGCAGAGCAGCTCTAGAGCCTGAGAACTGGGTCAGTAGAGCCGCTCTAGAGCCAGAGTACCAGGTCAGCAGAGCCGCTCTAGAGCCAGTGAACCAGGTCAGCAGAGCCGCTCTAGAGCCAGAGAACCAGGCTAGCAGAGCTGCTCTAGAACCAGAGAACCAGGTCAGCAAGCTGCTGTAGAGCCTGAGAACAAGGCCAGCAGAGCCGTTCTAGAGCCAGAGAACCAGATCAGCAGAGCTGCCCTATAGCCAGAGAACCGGGACAGCAAAGCTATTGTAAAGCCTGAGAACCAGGTCAGCAGAGCTGCTCTAGAGCCAGAGAACCAGGTCAGCAGAGCGGCTGTAGAGCCTGAGAACCAGGTCAGCAGAGCCGTTGCAGAGCCAGAGAACCAGGTCAGCAGAGCCACTCTAGAGCCAGACAACCAGGTCAGCAGAGCTGCTCTAGAGCCTGAGAACCATGTCAGCAGAGCCATTGTAGAGCCAGAGAACCAGGTCAGCAGAGCTGTTGTAGAGCCAGAGAACCAGGTCAGCAGAGCTGCTCTAAAGCCAGAGAACCAGGTCAGTAGAGCGGCTGTAGAGCCTGAGAACCAGGTCAGCAGAGCCGTTGTAGACCCAGAGAACCAGGTAGGCAGAGCCGCACTAGAGCCAGGGAACCAGGTCAGCAGAGCTGCTCTAGAGCCAGAGAACCAGGTAAGCACAGCTGCTGTAGAGCCAGAGAACCAGGTCAGCAGAGCTGCTGTGGAGCCAGAGAACCAGGTCAGCAGAGCTGCTGTAGAGCCAGAGAACCAGGTCAGCAGAGCTGCTGTAGAGCCAGAGAACCAGGTCAGTTGAGCTGCTGTAGAGCCAGAGAACCAGGTCAGCCGAGCTACTCTAGAGCCACTGAACCAGGTCAGCAGAGCTGCTGTAGAGCCAGAGAACCAGGTCAGCTGAGCTGCTCTAGAGCCAGAGAACCAGGTCAGCAGAGTTGCTGTAGAGCCAGATAACCAGGTCAGCAGAGCTGCTGTATAGCCAGAGAACCAGGTCAGCAGAGCTGCTGTGGAGCCAGAAAACCAGGTCAGCAAAGCTGCCTTAGAGCCAGAGAACCAGGTCAGCAGAGCTGCTGTAGAGCCATAGAACCAGGTCATCAGAGCTGCTGTAGAGCCATAGAACCAGGTCAGCAGAGGTGCTGTAGCGCCATAGAACCAGGTCAGCAGACACGCTCTAGATCCAGAGAACCAGTTCAGCAGAGCAGCTCTAGAGCCTGAGAACCGGGTCAGTAGAGCCGCTCTAGAGCCAGAGTACCAGGTCAGCAGAGCCGCTCTAGAGCCAGTGAACCAGGTCAGCAGAGCCGCTCTAGAGCCAGAGAACCAGGCCAGCAGAGCTGCTCTAGAACCAGAGAACCAGGTCAGCAAGCTGCTGTAGAGCCTGAGAACAAGGCCAGCAGAGCCGTTCTAGAGCCAGAGAACCAGATCAGCAGAGCTGCCCTATAGCCAGAGAACCGGGACAGCAAAGCTATTGTAAAGCCTGAGAACCAGGTCAGCAGAGCTGCTCTAGAGCCAGAGAACCAGGTCAGCAGAGCGGCTGTAGAGCCTGAGAACCAGGTCAGCAGAGCCGTTGCAGAGCCAGAGAACCAGGTCAGCAGAGCCACTCTAGAGCCAGACAACCAGGTCAGCAGAGCTGCTCTAGAGCCTGAGAACCATGTCAGCAGAGCCATTGTAGAGCCAGAGAACCAGGTCAGCAGAGCTGTTGTAGAGCCAGAGAACCAGGTCAGCAGAGCTGCTCTAAAGCCAGAGAACCAGGTCAGCAGAGCGGCTGTAGAGCCTGAGAACCAGGTCAGCAGAGCCATTGTAGACCCAGAGAACCAGGTCAGCAGAGCCGCTCTAGAGCCAGGGAACCAGGTCAGCAGAGCTGCTCTAGAGCCAGAGAACCAGGTCAGCACAGCTGCTGTAGAGCCAGAGAACCAGGTCAGCAGAGCTGCTGTAGAGCCAGAGAACCAGGTCAGCAGAGCTGCTGTAGAGCCAGAGAACCAGGTCAGCAGAACTGCTCTAGAGCCATAGAACCAGGTCAGCAGAGCTGCTGTAGAGCCAGAGAACCAGGTCAGCAGAGCTGCTGTAGAGCCAGAGAACCAGGTCAGCAGAGCTGCTCTAGAACCTGAGAACCAGGTCAGCAGAACTGCTCTAGAGCCATAGAACCAGGTCAGCCGAGCTACTCTAGACCCACTGAACCAGGTCAGCAGAGGCGCTCTAGAGCCAGAAAACCAGGTCAGCAGAGCCGCTCTAGAGCCAGAGAACCAGGTCAGCAGAGCCGTTGTAGAGCCAGAGAACCAGGTCAGCAGAGATGCTGTAGAGCCATAGAACCAGGTCAGCAGAGCTGCTGTAGAGCCATAGAACCAGGTCAGCAGAGCTGCTGTAGCGCCAGAGAACCAGGTCAGCAGAGCCATTGTAGCGCCAGAGATCCAGGTCAGCAGAGCTGCTGTAGAGCCAGAAAACTAGGTCAGCAGAGCTGCTGTGGAGCCAGAGTACGAGGTCAGCAGAGCCACTGTAGAGCCAGAGAACCAGGTCAGCAGAGCCGTTCTAGAGCCAGAGAACCAGGTCAGCAGAGCTGCTCTAGAGCCAGAGAACCAGGTCAGCAGAGCCGCTGTAGGGCCAGAGAACCACGTCAGCAGAGCTGCTGTAGAGCCAGAGAACCAGGTCAGCAGAGCTGCTCTAGAGCCAGAGAACCAGGTCAGCAGAGCTTCTGTAGAGCCAGAGAACCAGGTCAGCAGAGCCGCTGTAGAGCCGGGGAGCCAGGTCAGCAGAGCTGATGTAGAGCCAGAAAACCAGTTCAGCAGAGCCATTGTAGCACCAGAGATCCAGGTCAGCAGAGCTGCTGTAGAGCCAGAGAACTAGGTCAGCAGAGCTGCTGTGGAGCCAGAGAACCAGGTCAGCAGAACCGCTGTAGAGCCAGAGAACCAGGTCAGCAGAGCCGTTCTATAGCCAGAGAACCAGGTCAGCAGAGCCGCTGTAGGGCCAGAGAACCACGTCAGCAGAGCTGGTGTAGAGCCAGAGAACCAGGTCAGAAGAGCTGCTGTAGATCCAGAGAACCAGGTCAGCAGAGCTGTTGTAGAGCCTGAGACCCAGGTCAGCAGAGCTGCTGTAGATCCAGAGAACCAGGTCATCAAAGCCGTTGTAGAGCCAGGAGAACCAGGTCAGCAGAGCCGCTCTCGAGCCGGAGAACCAGGCCAGCAGATCAACTCTAGAGCCAGAGAACCAGGCCAGCAAGCTGCTGCAGAGCCTGAGAACCAGGTCAGCAGAGCCGTTGTGGAGCCAGAGAACCAGGTCAGAAGAGCTGCTGTAGAGCCAGAGAACCAGGTCAGCAGAGCTGCTGTAGAGCCATAGAACCAGGACAGCAGAGCGGCTCTAGAGCCAGAGAACCGGGTCAGCAGAGCCCCTATAGAGCCAGAGAACCAGGTCAGCAGAGCCGTTGTAGAGCCTGAGACCCGGGTCAGCAGAGCCGCTCTAGAGCCAGAGAACCAGGTCAGCAGAGCTCCTGTAGAGCCATAGAACCAGGACAGCAGAGCGGCTCTAGAGCCAGAGAACCGGGTCAGCAGAGCCCCTCTAGAGCCAGAGAACCAGGTCAGCAGAGCCGCTCTACAGCCAGAAAACCAGATCAGCAGAGGCGCTCTAGAGCCAGAAAACCAGGTCAGCAGAGCCGCTCTAGAGCCAGAGAACCAGGTCAGCAGAGCCATTGTAGAGCCAGAGAACCAGGTCAGCAGAGCTGCTGTAGAGCCATAGAACCAGGTCAGCAGAGCTGCTGTAGAGCCATAGAACCAGGTCAGCAGAGCTGCTGTAGCGCCATAGAACCAGGTCAGCAGACACGCTCTAGATCCAGAGAACCAGTTCAGCAGAGCAGCTCTAGAGCCTGAGAACTGGGTCAGTAGAGCCGCTCTAGAGCCAGAGTACCAGGTCAGCAGAGCCGCTCTAGAGCCAGTGAACCAGGTCAGCAGAGCCGCTCTAGAGCCAGAGAACCAGGCTAGCAGAGCTGCTCTAGAACCAGAGAACCAGGTCAGCAAGCTGCTGTAGAGCCTGAGAACAAGGCCAGCAGAGCCGTTCTAGAGCCAGAGAACCAGATCAGCAGAGCTGCCCTATAGCCAGAGAACCGGGACAGCAAAGCTATTGTAAAGCCTGAGAACCAGGTCAGCAGAGCTGCTCTAGAGCCAGAGAACCAGGTCAGCAGAGCGGCTGTAGAGCCTGAGAACCAGGTCAGCAGAGCCGTTGCAGAGCCAGAGAACCAGGTCAGCAGAGCCACTCTAGAGCCAGACAACCAGGTCAGCAGAGCTGCTCTAGAGCCTGAGAACCATGTCAGCAGAGCCATTGTAGAGCCAGAGAACCAGGTCAGCAGAGCTGTTGTAGAGCCAGAGAACCAGGTCAGCAGAGCTGCTCTAAAGCCAGAGAACCAGGTCAGTAGAGCGGCTGTAGAGCCTGAGAACCAGGTCAGCAGAGCCGTTGTAGACCCAGAGAACCAGGTAGGCAGAGCCGCACTAGAGCCAGGGAACCAGGTCAGCAGAGCTGCTCTAGAGCCAGAGAACCAGGTAAGCACAGCTGCTGTAGAGCCAGAGAACCAGGTCAGCAGAGCTGCTGTGGAGCCAGAGAACCAGGTCAGCAGAGCTGCTGTAGAGCCAGAGAACCAGGTCAGCAGAGCTGCTGTAGAGCCAGAGAACCAGGTCAGTTGAGCTGCTGTAGAGCCAGAGAACCAGGTCAGCCGAGCTACTCTAGAGCCACTGAACCAGGTCAGCAGAGCTGCTGTAGAGCCAGAGAACCAGGTCAGCTGAGCTGCTCTAGAGCCAGAGAACCAGGTCAGCAGAGTTGCTGTAGAGCCAGATAACCAGGTCAGCAGAGCTGCTGTATAGCCAGAGAACCAGGTCAGCAGAGCTGCTGTGGAGCCAGAAAACCAGGTCAGCAAAGCTGCCTTAGAGCCAGAGAACCAGGTCAGCAGAGCTGCTGTAGAGCCATAGAACCAGGTCATCAGAGCTGCTGTAGAGCCATAGAACCAGGTCAGCAGAGGTGCTGTAGCGCCATAGAACCAGGTCAGCAGACACGCTCTAGATCCAGAGAACCAGTTCAGCAGAGCAGCTCTAGAGCCTGAGAACCGGGTCAGTAGAGCCGCTCTAGAGCCAGAGTACCAGGTCAGCAGAGCCGCTCTAGAGCCAGTGAACCAGGTCAGCAGAGCCGCTCTAGAGCCAGAGAACCAGGCCAGCAGAGCTGCTCTAGAACCAGAGAACCAGGTCAGCAAGCTGCTGTAGAGCCTGAGAACAAGGCCAGCAGAGCCGTTCTAGAGCCAGAGAACCAGATCAGCAGAGCTGCCCTATAGCCAGAGAACCGGGACAGCAAAGCTATTGTAAAGCCTGAGAACCAGGTCAGCAGAGCTGCTCTAGAGCCAGAGAACCAGGTCAGCAGAGCGGCTGTAGAGCCTGAGAACCAGGTCAGCAGAGCCGTTGCAGAGCCAGAGAACCAGGTCAGCAGAGCCACTCTAGAGCCAGACAACCAGGTCAGCAGAGCTGCTCTAGAGCCTGAGAACCATGTCAGCAGAGCCATTGTAGAGCCAGAGAACCAGGTCAGCAGAGCTGTTGTAGAGCCAGAGAACCAGGTCAGCAGAGCTGCTCTAAAGCCAGAGAACCAGGTCAGCAGAGCGGCTGTAGAGCCTGAGAACCAGGTCAGCAGAGCCATTGTAGACCCAGAGAACCAGGTCAGCAGAGCCGCTCTAGAGCCAGGGAACCAGGTCAGCAGAGCTGCTCTAGAGCCAGAGAACCAGGTCAGCACAGCTGCTGTAGAGCCAGAGAACCAGGTCAGCAGAGCTGCTGTAGAGCCAGAGAACCAGGTCAGCAGAGCTGCTGTAGAGCCAGAGAACCAGGTCAGCAGAACTGCTCTAGAGCCATAGAACCAGGTCAGCAGAGCTGCTGTAGAGCCAGAGAACCAGGTCAGCAGAGCTGCTGTAGAGCCAGAGAACCAGGTCAGCAGAGCTGCTCTAGAACCTGAGAACCAGGTCAGCAGAACTGCTCTAGAGCCATAGAACCAGGTCAGCCGAGCTACTCTAGACCCACTGAACCAGGTCAGCAGAGCTGCTGTAGAGCCAGAGAACCAGGTCAGCTGAGCTGCTCTAGAGCCAGAGAACCAGGTCAGCAGAGGTGCTGTAGAGCCAGATAACCAGGTCAGCAGAGCTGCTGTAGAGCCAGAGAACCAGGTCAGCAGAGCTGCTGTAGAGCCAGAGAACCAGGTCAGCAGAGCTGCTGTAGAGCCAGAGAACCAGGTCAGCAGAGCTGCTGTACAGCCAGAGAACCATGTCAGCTGAGCCGTTGTAGAGCCTGAGACCCGGGTCAGCAGAGCCGTTTTAGAACCATAGAACCAGGTCAGCAGAGCCACTCTCGAGCCAGAGAACCAGGTCAGCAGAGCTGCTGTAGAGCCATAGAACCAGGTCAGCAGAGCCACCCTAGAGCCAGAGAACCGGGTCAGCCAAGCCACTCTAGAGCCAGAGAACCAGGTCAGCAGAGCCGCTCTATAGCCAGAAAACCAGGTGAGCAGAGCCGCTCTAGAGCCAGAGAACCAGGCCTGCAGAGCCGCTCTAGAGCCAGAGAACCAGGACTGCAGAGCCGTTGTAGAGCCAGAAAACCAGTTCAGCAGAGCTGCTGTAGAGCCATAGAACCAGGTCAGCAGAGCCATTGTAGAGCCATAGAACCAGGTCAGCAGAGCTGCTGTAGAGCCATAGAACCAGGTCAGCAGACACGCTTTAGAGCCAGAGAACCAGTTCAGCAGAGCTGCTCTAGAGCCTGAGAACTGGGTCAGTAGAACCGCTCTAGAGCCAGAGAACCAGGTCAGCAGAGCAGCTCTAGAGCCAGAGAACCAGGTCAGCAGAGCCGCTCTAGAGCCAGAGAACCAGGTCAGCAGAGCCGCTCTAGAACCAGAGAACCAGGTCAGCAAGGTGCTGTAGAGCCTGAGATTAAGGTCAGCAGAGCTGTTGTAGAGCCAGAGAAGCAGGCCAGCAGAGCTGCTCTAGAGCCAGAGAACCAGGTCAGCAGAGCCGCCCTAGAGCCAGAGAACCAGGACAGCAGAGCTTCTGTAAAGCCTGAGAAACAGGTCAGCAGAGCTGGTGTAGAGCCAGAGAACCAGGTCAGCAAAGCTGCTTTAGAGCCGGATAACTCTGTCAGCAGAGCTGCTATAGAGCCAGAGAACCAGGTCAGCAGTGCTGATCTAGAGCCAGAGAACCAGGTCAGCAGAGCTGCTCTAGAGCCAGAGAACCAGGTCAGCAGAGCTGCTGTAGAGCCAGAGAACCAGGTCAGCAGAGCCGCTGTAGAGCCAGAGAACCAGGTCAGCAGAGCCGATGTAGAGCCTGAGACCCAGGTCAGCAGAGCCGTTGGAGAGCCTGAGACCCAGGTCAGCAGAGCTGCTGTAGAGCCAGAGAACCAGGTCAGCAGAGCCGCTCTAGAGCCAGAGTACTAATTCAGCAGAATTGCTGTAGAGGCATAGAACCATGTCAGCAGAGCCACTCTAGAGCCAGAGAACCGGGTCAGCAGAGGTGCTCTAGAGCCAGAGAACCAGGTCAGCAGAGCCGCTCTAGAGCCAGAGAACCAGGTCAGCAGAGCTGCTGTAGAGCCAGAGAACCAGGTCAGCAGAGCCGTGGTAGAGCCTGAGACCCAGGTCAGCAGAGCCGTTGGAGAGCCTGAGACCCAGGTCAGCAGTGCTGCTGTAGAGCCAGAGAACCAGGTCAGCAGAGCCGCTCTAGAGCCAGAGTACTAATTCACCAGAGCTGCTGTAGAGGCATAGAACCATGTCAGCAGAGCCACTCTAGAGCCAGAGAAGCAGGTCAGCAGAGCCGTTGTAGAGCCAGAGAACCAGGTCAGCAGAGCTGTTGTAGAGCCAGAGAACCAGGTCAGCAGAGCTGCTCTAGAGCCAGAGAACCAGGTCAGTAGAGCAGCTGTAGAGCCTGAGAACCAGGTCAGCAGAGCTGTTGTAGAGCCAGAGAAACAGGTCAGCAGAGCCGCTCTAGAGCCAGCCAACCAGGTCAGCAAAGCTGCTCTAGAGCCAAAGAACCAGGTCAGCAGAGCTGCTGTAGAGCCAGAGAACCAGGTCAGCCGAACCGTTGTAGAGCCAGAGAACCAGGTCAGCAGAGCCGCTGTAGAGCCAGAGAACCAGGTCAGCAGAGCTGTTGTACAGTCAGAGAACCAGGTCAGCAGAGCTGCTGTAGAGACAGAGAACCAGGTCAGCAGAGCCGCTCTAGAGCCAGACAACCAGGTCAGCAAAGTTGCTCTAGAGCCAGAGAACCAGGTCAGCACAGCTGCTGTAGAGCCAGAGTACCAGGTCAGCAGAGCCGTTGTAGAGCCAGAGAACGAGTTCAGCAGAGCTGCTCTAGAGCCAGAGAACCAGGTCAGCAGAGCCGCCCTATAGCCAGAGAACCAGGTCAGTAGAGCTGCTGTAGAGCCAGAGTACCAGGTCAGCAGAGCCGCTGTAGAGCCAGAAAACCAGGTCAGCAGAGCTGGTCTAGAGCCAGAGGACCAGGTCAGCAGAGCTGCTCTAGAGCCAGAGAACCAGGTCAGCAGAGTTGCTGTAGAGCCAGATAACCAGGTCAGCAGAGCTGCTGTAGAGCCAGAGAACTAGGTCAGCAGAGCTGCTGTGGAGCCAGAGAACCAGGTCAGCAGAGCCGTTCTAGAGCCAGAGAACCAGGTCAGCAGAGCTGCTCTAGAGCCAGAGAACCAGGTCAGCAGAGCCGCTGTAGGGCCAGAGAACCACGTCAGCAGAGCTGCTGTAGAGCCAGAGAACCAGGTCAGCAGAGCTGCTCTAGAGCCAGAGAACCATTTTGCTATATGTTGTGGAACTTTTTTAAATCGAAATAGTTTTGGGGGAACTTTTATTTCGCTTGCTGCTAATTATCAAATTCTTTTACCCTGTTACTGGTTCTAATGTAATTTTATGTGGAGTGTGTTATACTCCTATTAATTTAAAATTGTATCGGGACTCGTTTGGTCCCAGGCGGCCATTTTGAACTACCCACGCGCTGATTGCGGTCAGCGCTCCACTCGTTGCACGCCACCCGCCCACTGCCTTATTTAAGGGGCTTGTGTCGGACGTGCAGCACCTGTGAGGTTCTTTGACATTTTGCTATATGTTGTGGGGGAACTTTTTTAAATCGAAATAGTTTTGGGGGAACTTTTATTTCGCTTGCTGCTAATTATCAAATTATTTTACCCTGTTACTGGTTCTAATGTAATTTTATGTGGAGTGTGTTATACTCCTATTAATTTAAAATTGTATCGGGACTCGTTTGGTCCCAGTCGGCCATTTTGAGCTACCCACGTGCTGATTGCGGTCAGCGCTCCACTTGTTGCACGCCGCCCGCCCACTGCCTTACTTAATGGCCATGGTCCGGACGCGCAGCGGACGCGCTCAGCGGGCGCGCCGATGGCGCACCAAAGGTGCGCCAAAGGCAAGCCCGTCTGCGCCCGTCCGAGACCGAACGGGACCAGGGGCCATAAACTACGCTCAAAATGTAGCTCCTCCGGTACAGCTGATTCAATATTCCTCTGAACAACTGTTGCATCTTCGTGGTAAGCACCATTCCGATTGTAGCCTACTCTGTCCTATAAAAGACACCATCACTTGTTCTTGTTGCAATTTTACCTTTTGTACCAACCTTTTAAGTGAATCCAATAGTACAATCACAGTTAATGCCCCATTTCAGCAAAATTATGGCCTTTCTTCTAACAAACTTTTTAATTTTTGGAATATTAATTGTCGATCCCTCCCTAAACATAAGGAAGATATTTTTAATTTACTAAGTAGCGAAGAGCCTGATGCAATTTTTTTAACTGAAACATGGTTACACGCTAGTTCAGGACCCAATGTGGCCATGGCTTTACCTGCCAATTATGCCATAGTTAGAAAAGATAGAAATTTAAAGGTAGGAGGAGGCATTGCACTAATCTTTAAAAATGTTACTCATGCAAGTTTGAGGACCTGCCTTTTGCCGGTTGTGAAGCAGCTCTATTTAAACTCACCTTGACTTCACAGTTTACTCTTTCTGGTATGTTGGTTTATCGGCCCCCAGGACCAGCTGGTCTCTGGGCGTCATCATTCCCAGACTTGTTTGCCCCCTACTTACTTAAAATGGCTAATTTCACCATTTTGGGTGATTTTAATCTCCATCTTGATAATACTGAGTGTACAATTAGCAGCGCACTGATTGCGGACCTCTCTGCAATGAATTTATCACTTTGCAATAGTGGCCCGACGCATATGGCTGGTCACTTATTAGATCCTATTTTTTCTAATTTATCCCACATCCAAAGCTTTCCTGCTCTTCCGTTATGCTGGTCAGATCACTTTGCGATCAAGTTTCAATGTACAGTTCCACTGAACTTGTTCATACCTGCAACTGGAATACAATCCCAATCCAGAAACTGGTGAAAACTGGATATGGAAATTTTTAATCGAATTTTGTCCAATAATATTCCAAGTATTGGTTTAATATCATTATCATCTTTGGATACTATTTATAGCTGGATTTCTAATGCAGTCAATGACTGCCTTCCACTCTCTGTCAAAAATTGTATAATCATCGTCCCCCTGCTCCCTGGTTTACGAAACAATTAAAAATCGAAAAAGTAAATGTAAAGCATTGGAAAGATGTTGGAGGAAAGACTATTCCATTGATTCTAAAACTACATATAAAACTGCTTTAAAAAAATATCATGTTTTATGTAAACTAGCTCGAGCGGAATATGTTTCCTCCTCTATTTCCAATGCACAAAATTGTTCCCGTACTTTGTTCACAATGGTTAAAAAATTGGCTGGCTCGGACACGCAGCCCATTTCTCCTATCCTAAATGAATCACAATGTAACACTTTTGCCAACTTCTTTATAAATAAAGTGGAGCAAATATATCTGACATTGGATAAAATTAGGCCTACGGTGCCTATTCAGTCAGTTTCCCCTCTTGAACCCATCTCTACAGTTGAACCTCCTATGAAATTGGAAATGTGGGCGCCTCTTAACATTAATTCTTTAAAAAAAAATTTAGGCAGCATTAAATCAGGATCTCCCTGTGACCTTCTTCCTGCTCCTGTACTTCTACAAATTGAGCAGCCATTACTGGAAATTGTTATGGAACTACTTAATGCCTCACTTCAAGAGGCTTTGGTTCCGTCCGATTGGAAACATGCTATGGTCCTCCCACTGTTGAAAAAGGCTAATGCTGATCCTGATCAGTCATCTAATTTTAGGCCCATTTCTTTACTTCCTATTTTTTCCAAAATCTTGGAAAAACATGTAAACTTACAACTATCCAAGTTTATTGAATCTTCGAACTTTTTACACTCCTCTCAGTCTGGTTTTAGAGCGGGCTTTTCGACCGAGACGATTCTTCTTGGTGTTACCAAAATGTTACGACAACGTTTAGATACAGGTAACACAGTGGCCCTCATATTGTTAGATTTGAGTGCCGCATTTGACACGGTTTCTCATACCGTGCTAATTAAATCTTTGCAGTCACTTGGCATCACCGGGACAGCACTTGGCTGGTTGACTTCTTTTTTATCTAAACGGACCTTTCAAGTCTTTTCATCTAGGGCTACTTCTAAAATTCTTTTTTCTCCTTATGGGGTACCTCAAGGGTCAATTTTAAGTCCCCTTCTGTTCAATGTCTATGTACAAACTTTGGCAGTGATTGCAGAAGAGGCTGGGTTATCTCTTTTTTCTTACGCCGATGACACCCAAATAATTTTTTTCCTGTCTATGGGAAAGCTGCAAGGTCCTTCAACTCTTCAAATGGGCTTGAGTAACATTGCATCTTGGATGCAAACCAATCTACTCAAGCTCAATGGTGAAAAAACGGAGGTCCTTATTTTTGGGAAAAATGAAGACCTCTGGGGCCCCCAACATTGGCCCAGTGAAATGGGGCCTTTACCCTTGCCCACCTCTCAAGCCCGCAATCTGGGATTTATTATGGATAATAAATTATCCATGAAACAACATGCGGTAAAAACTGCAGCCACCTGCTTCACCATTTTAAAATGGTTGAAGAAAATCATCTGGATGCTCCCTGATGCTACCCAAAGGACTGTAGTCCAGGCACTTGTTACATCCAGACTGGACTATGGGAATATTCTTCTTTTGGGAGCAAACAGGGATGTGTTACGTAAGCTCCAGATGGTGCAGAATTCTGCCGCTAGGCTGCTTTGCAAAATCCCAAGAATGTCTTCTATTTCTAATGCTTTGAGAGATTTACACTGGCTTAGAGTGGAAAATCGGACTAAGTTTAAAGCCCTGGACTATATGTTCAAGATTAAGACTGGTACTGCCCCTCAATACCTGCAAAAACTTGTCCATCTCTATCAGCCTTCTCGCCTGTTACGCTCTACGTCACAGGAAAAATTTATGGTTCCCAGGATTAAACTCACAAGAATGGGTGGCCGCTCTTTTTCTTATCTTGGCCCTCTCTTGTGGAACTCTCTTCCCATAGCGATCCGTAAAGAAACACGTCATTTAAATTTCCGTAAATTAGTAAAAACTTGGTTGTTCAATCAATAATTTTTACTTCTTTTCTATTTTGTTGTGGTTCCTTCAGGTCTGCTCTGGGAAACCCTTTTTGGGTAGCTATGCGCATTATAAAATCAGTTAACATAACATAACCAGGTCAGCAGAGCTTATGTAGAGCCAGAGAACCAGGTCAGCAGAGCCGCTGTAGAGCCAGGGAGCCAGGTCAGTAGAGCTGATGTAGAGCCAGAAAACCAGGTCAACAGAGCCATTGTAGCGCCAGAGATCCAGGTCAGCAGAGCTGCTGTAGAGCCAGAGAACTAGGTCAGCAGAGCTGCTGTGGAGCCAGAGAACCAGGTCAGCAGAACCGCTGTAGAGCCAGAGAACTAGGTCAGCAGAGCCGTTCTAGAGCCAGAGAACCAGGTCAGCAGAGCTGCTCTAGAGCCAGAGAACCAGGTCAGCAGAGCTGGTGTAGAGCCAGAGAACCAGGTCAGAAGAGCTGCTGTAGATCCAGAGTACCAGGTCAGCAGAGCCGTTGTAGAGCCTGAGACCCAGGTCAGCAGAGCTGCTGTGGAGCCATAGAACCAGGTCTTCAAAGCCGATCTAGAGCCAGAGTACCGGGTCAGCAGAACCACTCCAGAGCCAGAGAACCAGGTCAGCAGAGCCGCTCTCGAGCCGGAGAACCAGGCCAGCAGATCAACTCTAGAGCCAGAGAACCAGGCCAGCAAGCTGCTGTAGAGCCTGAGAACCAGGTCAGCAGAGCCGTTGTGGAGCCAGAGAACCAGGTCAGCAGAGCTGCTGTAGAGCCAGAGAACCAGGTCAGCAGAGCTGCTGTAGAGCCAGAAAACCAGGTCAGCAGAGCCACTCTAGAGCCTGAGAACCAGGTCAGCAGATCTGCTGTAGAGCCAGAGAACCAGGTCATCAGAGCTGCTCTATAGCCAGAGAACCAGGTCAGCAGAGCCGCTGTAGAGCCAGAAAACCAGGTCAGCAGAGCCGTTGTAGAGCCTGAGGCCCGTGTCAGCAGAGCCGTTGTAGAGCCTGAGGCCCGTGTCAGCAGAGTCGTTGTAGAGCCTGAGACCCGGGTCAGCAGAGCCTCTCTAGAGCCAGAGAACCAGGTCAGCAGAGCTGCTGTAGAGCCATAGAACCAGGACAGCAGAGCCGCACTAGAGCCAGAGAACCGGGTCAGCAGACCCCCTCTTGAGCCAGAGAAACAGGTCAGCAGAGCCACTCTACAGCCAGAAAACCAGATCAGCAGAGGCGCTCTAGAGCCAGAAAACCAGGTCAGCAGAGCCGCTCTAGAGCCAGAGAACCAGGTCAGCAGAGCCGTTGTAGAGCCAGAGAACCAGGTCAGCAGAGCTGCTGTAGAGCCATAGAACCAGGTCAGCAGAGCTGCTGTAGAGCCATAGAACCAGGTCAGCAGAGCTGCTGTAGCACCATAGAACCAGGTCAGCAGACACGCTCTAGATCCAGAGAACCAGTTCAGCAGAGCAGCTCTAGAGCCTAAGAACCGGGTCAGTAGAGCGGCTCTAGAGCCAGAGTACCAGGTCAGCAGAGACGCTCTAGAGCCAGTGAACCAGGTCAGCAGAGCCGCTCTAGAGCCAGAGAACCAGGCCAGCAGAGCTGCTCTAGAACCAGAGAACCAGGTCAGCAAGCTGCTGTAGAGCCTGACAACAAGGCTAGCAGAGCCGCTCTAGAGCCAGAGAACCAGATCAGCAGAGCTGCCCTATAGCTAGAGAACCGGGACAGCAAAGCTATTGTAAAGCCTGAGAACCAGGTCAACAGAGCTGCTCTAGAGCCAGAGAACTAGGTCAGCAGAGCGGCTGTAGAGCCTGAGAACCAGGTCAGCAGAGGTGTTGCAGAGCCAGAGAATCAGGTCAGCAGAGCCACTCTAGAGCCAGACAACCAGGTCAGCAGAGCTGCTCTAGAGCCTGAGAACCATGTCAGCAAAGCCATTGTAGAGCCAGAGAACCAGGCCAGCAGAGCTGTTGTAGAGCCAGAGAACCAGGTCAGCAGAGCTGCTCTAAAGCCAGAGAACCAGGTCAGCAGAGCGGCTGTAGAGCCTGAGAACCAGGTCAGCAGAGCCGTTGTAGACCCAGAGAACCAGGTCAGCAGAGCGGCTCTAGAGCCAGGGAACCAGGTCAGCAGAGCTGCTCTAGAGCCAGAGAACCAGGTCAGCACAGCTGCTGTAGAGCCAGAGAACCAGGTCAGCAGAGCTGCTGTAGAGCCAGAGTACCAGGTCAGCAGAGCTGCTGTAGAGCCAGAGAACCAGGTCAGCAGAACTGCTCTAGAACCTGACCACCAGGTCAGCAGAGCTGATCTAGAGCCAGAGAACCAGGTCAGCTGAGCTACTCTAGAGCCACTGAACCAGGTCAGCAGAGCTGCTGTAGAGCCAGAGAACCAGGTCAGCCGAGCTGCTCTAGAGCCAGAGAACCAGGTCAGCAGAGGTGCTGTAGAGCCAGATAACCAGGTCAGCAGAGCTGCTGTAGAGCCAGAGAACCAGGTCAGCAGAGCTGCTGTAGAGCCAGAGAACCAGGTCAGCAGAGCTGCTGTAGAGCCAGAGAACCAGGTCAGCAGAGCTGCTGTAGAGCCAGAGAACCATGTCAGCTGAGCCGTTGTAGAGCCTGAGACCCGGGTCAGCAGAGCCGTTTTAGAGCCATAGAACCAGGTCAGCAGAGCCGCTCTAGAGCCAGAGAACCAGGTCAGCAGAGCTGCTGTAGAGCCATAGAATCAGGTCAGCCTAGCCACCCTAGAGCCAGAGAACTGGGTCAGCCGAGCCACTCTAGAGCCAGAGAACCAGGTCAGCAGAGCCGCTCTATAGCCAGAGAACCAGGACTGCAGAGCCGTTGTAGAGCCAGAGAACCAGGTCAGCAGAGCTGCTGTAGAGCCATAGAACCAGGTCAGCAGAGCCATTGTAGAGCCACAGAACCAGGTCAGCAGAGCTGCTGTAGAGCCATAGAACCAGGTCAGCAGACACGCTCTAGAGCCAGAGAACCAGTTCAGCAGAGCTGCTCTAGAGCCTGAGAACTGGGTCAGTAGAACCGCTCTAGAGCCAGAGAACCAGGTCAGCAGAGCCGCTCTAGAGCCAGAGAACCAGGTCAGCAGAGCCGCTCTAGAGCCAGAGAACCAGGTCAGCAGAGCCGCTCTAGAACCAGAGAACCAGGTCAGCAAGGTGCTGTAGAGCCTGAGATTAAGGTCAGCAGAGCTGTTGTAGAGCCAGAGAACCAGGTCAGCAGAGCTGCTCTAGAGCAAGAGAACCAGGTCAGCAAAGCTGCTTTAGAGCCGGATAACTCTGTCAGCAGAGCTGCTATAGAGCCAGAGAACCAGGTCAGCAGTGCTGATCTAGAGCCAGAGAACCAGGTCAGCAGAGCTGCTCTAGAGCCAGAGAACCAGGTCAGCAGAGCTGCTGTAGAGCCTGAGAACCAGGTCAGCAGAGCAGTTGTAGAGCCTGAGAACCAGGTCAGCAGAGCTGCTCTAGAGCAAGAGAACCAGGTCAGCAAAGCTGCTTTAGAGCCGGATAACTCTGTCAGCAGAGCTGCTATAGAGCCAGAGAACCAGGTCAGCAGTGCTGATCTAGAGCCAGAGAACCAGGTCAGCAGAGCTGCTCTAGAGCCAGAGAACCAGGTCAGCAGAGCTGCTGTAGAGCCAGAGAACCAGGTCAGCAGAGCAGTTGTAGAGCCTGAGACCCAGGTCAGCAGAGCCGTTGGAGAGCCTGAGACCCAGGTCAGCAGAGCTGCTGTAGAGCCAGAGAACCAGGTCAGCAGAGCCGCTCTAGAGCCAGAGTACTAATTCAGCAGAGCTGCTGTAGAGGCATAGAACCATGTCAGCAGAGCCACTCTAGAGCCAGAGAACCGGGTCAGCAGAGGTGCTCTAGAGCCAGAGAACCAGGTCAGCAGAGCCGCTCTAGAGCCAGAGAACCAGGCCAGCAGAGCCACTCTAGAGCCTGAGAACCAGGTCAGCAGAGCCGTTGTAGAGCCAGAGAACCAGGTCAGCAGACCTGCTGTAGAGCCAGAGAACCAGGTCAGCAGAACTGCTGTAGAGCCAGAAAACCAGGTCAGCAGAGCCGCTCTTGAGCCTGAGAACCAGGTCAGCAGAGCTGCTGTAGAGCCAGAGAACCAGTTCAGCAGAGCTGCTGTAGAGCCAGAGAACCAGGTCAGCAGAGCTGCTGTAAAGCCAGAGAACCAGGTCAGCAGAGCTGTTGTAGAGCCTGAGACCCAGGTCAGAACAGGTGCTGCAGGGACTGGAGAGGTACAAACGTAATCAGACACAGAAGAGGTGCAATGATGCAGCGTAATATGGCACATTGTGTCGCAATATTTTGCTATTTTGTCATTTTACAACACAGTAGTACTGTCTGGGCAAACGTTTCTCCTCATTAGCAGCACTCTAACATCCGAATACAGCCGTCAGCAATGAAATGGTGACATTTAATCTTTGCAAAGCGTCTATCCCCCCGGGGGACCACGGCTGATGCTTTTTAAAGCCTCTTTTGATCCATCTGAGCTAGAATCAATGTTTGCAACTGATACAGAAGATCTGAATCATGCAACAAGTGTGGAAAATATGTAAATACTCCAAGAACGCGGCGGCCACAATATTGCGTTATTCCAGTGGTCCTGCCTATGAGCAAAGACTTGTAGTGTAATGGCCTTGATTTACTGACTGTGTTGTAAATCCATGGAACTGTCCCCCAGAAGAATATTTGGGCAAAAAATAACCTCGAAGTACTGATTCTGTGGTACTGATAAAGTAAGGGTAAAAGTGGAGGCCATGCAAGGTCACTGAAATCAGGAAGGAATGGGCAGTTCTGGACAGCATTGTCATTCTCCAGGTAGGAATTCCCATGCAGGGCAGAGCCAAGTAGCTGGGATGAAACAAGCATTTGCAATGCAATACGTCTCTCATTTACACGAGTTGAAGCTATTGGCATTGTAAATGACAATGTCTTTTATTTATGTTTTAAAAACCAAAACATAAATAAAAGGCATTGTCATTTACAATGCCAATAGCTCAAACTTGCGTAAATGCGAGACCTATTGCATTGCAATTACTTGTTTATTTTACAGTGAACACTCAATGGGAGTGTTTGGGTTTCCTCCTCTGCTTTTTGCCTTCCCCATTGCCTGTGCACTCTCTTTCCCTTCGTTTCACCCTCAATCCCTGATGATCCCTGTCCCATTCTCTGTTTAATATATATATATTTTTTTTATTTTGCAATTTGTATATGGCCCAACAGCTGCAAAGTGCCACCAGGCCACTCGCTTGCTTTTGACTTTACATTTTTTTAAATAAATTACCGTTTCAACATGACTCCCCAACCGCGCTACAACATAAGCATCTGCACACCTCAAAACACAAACAAACACGTCATGACACAAGCGTGAGCAATAGGCAGAAATCGTGGAATTGGTTTTCTATAATAGAAACCATATTACAACATTGCCATGCATAAGTGTGCATGTTCTTGGTGCATGCATTCACATGTAATTGCTAAAAAGAATTACAAAACTAATATCTTGGCCATTTATAGAAGAACCCAATTGACTTTGCCAATGCTTTTTAATTAGTATATTGGAAACGCTCTAGCAAACAATATTTTATTTCGGCTGAGATTCTTTTAACAGCCTTGTGTGATAGTTTATCAGCGCTTGAAAAAAAATCTGCGGCACATAATTAGAATTGTGCTACTTGTAAAATTGATAAAATATAGAGTATATTAGCAAGACCGCGATAAAATTATCGCCGCTTTAGCGGCAGGAAACTGCCGCTAAAACGTGCGATAATGGGCTTGCTAATATGCGTTATAGAATTCCAATAGAAGCCCAGGTTAGATGTGCAGGACATCTAACCTGGGCTTCTATTGGAATTCTATATCGCATATTAGCAAGCCCATTTTCAGCGTTTTAGCGGCAGTTTCCTGCCGCTAAAACGGCGATAATTTTATCGCCGGTCTTGCTAATATGCCCCATAATCTTACGCAATCCATACAACTGCTGAGCTGATCTTTTTCCATTTTACCTACAAAAGTATATAGGAAAGATGATAGGATGTTAACACCAAAGGTCTTATCTACGTAGCACCCTGTGAACTTACCTGACAATATATATATATATTTATTTTAAATGCAAAGAAATGCTCTTTTCATAGCATGAGATGATTAATTTCTCAGTCTCGAAAAATGGAATTAAAACGCCATGACCTATCCTGCGCTCACCTTGAACCAGAAACAAATTGTGCTCATTTCATCTAATCTACTTAGAGTACATTATATATTTTTAGCTCTTATGTATAATCTTTAGTTTGGAAAGGTAATTTATAAAACAAATGTAAATTGATATTTGAATATTTTATGAAGTAAATCAAATATTTAATACTTTGACAAATGAGTAGGAAATAACACTATTAATTTTAGAGAGCCATAATTTGTCTGGTAATTTTATTCCAACCATTCTTTTCACAGATATTATTCTCATTTAGTCCCCTTGGAACTGTGCCACAAATATGCTTCACACAAATATAATTCGAACTTGTGAATCATTTATGATTCACAAGGGTAAAAAAATCGTGTACATATGGTCAACAGTACCTTCTTCCATTCCAATCTTAGGGGTATATTCACAAGAACGTGTGATAATTACCGCAAGAGTAGCGCAACGCAACTTTCAGCATCGCAGCCCATCGCGGGAAACTAACCCCGTGACAACGTGGAATTCACAACACGGCGGTAACATGCGATAGTTGTCCGACACCGCGGCCAATGCTCGCGATACAACCACCTCGACGGAGATAAAAATACAAACCACAACGCGAAAAAAGCTGGGATGGGTCAAAGCGCGATAAGAAAACAGTGACAACCAGCACGAGGGCAGCAATACTCACGCGCAATGCGGGAAAAAGCACAAGAACAGCATACGGAAAATGCCACAGAACAAAATACACCAACAGCGGAGTACCACGGATGCACCCTGGCCAACTGCAGAGGACAGCATGCACACCACAACATCCAAGCACCGTGGAAGACCAGAACCTACAGGCACACCTCATGAAAGAGACCAGTGGCAGACAAATCAGAGCTGCAGGAGTGACACACCCACCGTGCAGCATACGCACATAAGCAGAAGTGCACCTCGACATTGACAACATCCCGGTACAAACAGCAACACCTCCACAACTGAACACAGGACACAACTGGTTCGGAAAATGTGCACAACCTGGCAAATCACATCTGAAACCCCAGGGATATGTAACATGACAATGTACAATTCCAATCTGTAACCTGCAAATATGTTTTATTCACACATGCAGTGCAATTGGACATCTACTACTGTCCCATGAATGCCACGGGCGGTCACAATGTGTCAATGATGGAGTCCCTATGGGCCATTCCTTCTGCAGCTGCAGTGGGATGTGGGCCACCTGCCCCATCACCACCATCATCGTCCGGTACCTCTGGAACTGGGATCCATGGGGCCCTGGTGTGAACACAGATGTTGTGCAACACACAACATGCAACGATCATCTTGCACACGATCTCCGGGCTTTACAGGAGCTTCCCACCAGTGCCGTCCAGGCACCTGAAACGTGACTTCAACACGCCAAATGTGCATTCAACGATGCCCCTGGTGCGCATGTGGCCGCATTGTACTGCCTCTGGGCGGGTGTGTTTGGGTCCCGGAGGGGTGTCATCATCCAAGGGCAGAGTGCATATCCTCGATCACCTGTGACAGTGCAGGGAGAAAAGAGACAATACTTGGTTCGGCAGGATGTGATGGCAGGCCCACCAATTCAGTGACGCTGTGTGTGGGGTGAGTGTAAGCCAGCCCTCAGGGAGTAGCTGGTGCTGGCAACTACACCAACAGTCATCAGGCACACAGACATGCGATGTCAGAACTACAAGGGGGGTGACTCGATAAGCACAGGGCTAGTCGCCCCGGATGCACAGCAGCCGACACGGGCCCACCGCCACGGGACGCTGACCTGCGGGAGACTGGGGTAGGGTCATGAGGGCAGAGCAGTGCCTCACATGTGTCATGGCTGCAATCCGCATCTCCACACGTTCAGCTGTTGTGTGGCTGTGGTGCCATGTGAAGTCTGTATTGAGTGCAGGGGTAGCCCAGGATGACCATGGAGTGGTGTAGTCATGTCTGGTAGGTGGTTGTGTAGTTTGACATGTCGGATGTGGTTTGGTCATGTGTGCATCCCCACAGTTGTGCTTTGTGCGTTGGTGGCTGTGGGATGTGTGGTGTGTTCATTTGGTACTTACCAACGAGCAGTCCCGTTCCATATGTGCCATCCTGGAAGCACTGGTTGATGATGGACTGTCGGAAGATGAAGGAATCATGCACACTGCCTGGGTAGTTGGCGACGACATTGGTGAAGAGTCCCCGTTGGTCCACTATTGCCTGCACATTGATGGAATGCGTGTGCTTCCTGTTGCAGTAGTGGTGTGCAGTATCCGCAGGGGGCACAAGTGGGACATGTGTGCAGTCGATTGCCCCCAACACGGCCGGGAATCCGGCTATGGCGTAGAAGCCTTGCTTAGTCTCCAGCTGTTCCTGCGCAGTGTTGTGGAAGTGAAGGTACTGGGGTATGAAGCTGATGATGGCATCCAGGACAGGTGTGATGAACTTTGATAGGGCTGGCTGTGAGACCCCTCCGACTCTGGCAGTTGTTGGTTGGAAGGTCCCAGAGGCCAACAGGTGCAGCACTGCCAGCAGCTTTGTCTGCGGAGGGATGTTTGTTCTCCGCTGTGTTGGAACCGTCAGCCTGTGGGCGATGTGGGTCATGATGCTTAGGATGGTTGTCCTTTTGAGCCTGTAGTGGGCAATGACTTCTGCGGGCGTTAGGTCTGTGAGGAGTGGTGCGTTGCGGTAGGTCCGCTGTCTTACTCTACGCTGCCTCTGTGGTGGTCCGGGGGCGGGTCTGGGTCCTGGGGGTAGTGGCGGTCCTGGGGGTGGTGGCGGTGGGTGTTGTGGCCCTGTTGGGGCTCCGAGCTGCATGTAGAGTAGCTCCATGGCGTCGTTTGTTCTTCGGGTATGGCTGTGTGCGGGGCTCCGTTGCCTACTGGAGGTAGACGTCCGTCTTTACACCTGCTTGAGGCAGGTGTTAAATACCTGCGGCTACCGCGGCTTATCGCCTGTTTTTGGTTCGCTTCGCAGTTCTGTCAGTTCGTTGTGAAAGTGGGGCCTGATTCACAGAACTAACTTACGTCAAAAACGTAAAGTTAGTACTTTTGGTATTCACAGAATACACTTACTCATTTTGGTATTCACAGAATGAACTTACTCATTTCGGTATTCACAGAAGTTAGGACTCCTAACTTTAGACTCCTAAATGCCTTCTGTGAATACCGAAAGTCTTAGGTTAGGATTTTTCTCCTAACTTTACTACTCCTAAACTGAGAAAATCCTAACTTTAAGACGTTCGGTATTCACAGAAGGCATTTAGGAGTCCTAAAGTTAGGAGTCCTAACTTACTACTCCTAAACTGAGAGAAAATCCTAACTTTAAGACTTTTCGGTATTCACAGAAGGCATTTAGAGTCCTAAAGTTAGGACTACTAACTTCTGTGAATACCGAAATGAGTAAGTTCATTCTGTGAATACCAAAATGAGTAAGTGTATTCTGTGAATACTAAAAAGTACTAACTTTACGTTTTTGACGTAAGTTAGTTCTGTGAATCAGGCCCGTGGTGTTGTTGTTATTTCGTGTGTTTTTGCACGGGAACGCCTACTCTGCATCTCATTAGGGTTAGTTGGTGGTGTCCGCCGTGGTGTTAGATTTTGGGGCAGTTATTGCGGGAATACTGGCGTTGTCTGCAGTTTGCACCAGCTTGTGAATGGGGTGTTAAATCTATCTCCACTTTTGTTGCGTTAAGGTGGCGATAAATCGGAATTGAATCCTTGTGAATATGCCCCTTAGTCTTCCCCCACTCCTCCGTAAGTGACACTGACTGATTGGTTCACCGACTATTAATCCAATAGTAGAACTTCACATGCCCCTGCAAGGTCATGCCACTACTCCTCTATTCTGACTGCAGCACTATTATTCGTGATGAGTAGCAGAGGAGCCAACTTCCAAGATTCCTGGGGCAGAGGGAGGCCAAGTTTCATGTCACGACCCCTAAATACTTTGATATCATCGGTAGTGACATGATCTGAAGTGACACGTCCAGGCGTTACATGGTATGTACCACTGAATAAGCCAATTGTCACATCTTTGCTTGTTTTCAGGGCTTAATATGTTAAATCAGGGCCGGCCTTAACACTGGTGGCGCCCTGTGCGACAATGTCTTTTGGCACCCCCCCCAATGACCACCTCTGCCCTGGATTCCCTCACTAGCGCCCTTTAACAGTGCCCTCTCAAGTCTCCGTAACCACTGTCTCTCGGATTCATTTAGTTTGATAGCACCACTCATACCTGTGTACGGTGTCAGAGCACTTTACACCACACACACATTGCACAGAGAAAATGATATGTGTGTAAATCAGTGTATAGGAAATGTTACTTCAGACAGTAGTGCAAGGTGTAGTGTAGGAGTGACATGTCCTCGATACTGGTAGGCAATATAGTGTAAGAGTCCGTATTCTGGTAAAGCGCAAATTCAGAATGTAAAACATAACATCATTGTTAGGGGTTCTTTTTAATAATAAGAATTGTTTTCTAACCAAATGAACCCTTTTGGCAAGATAAGGATAATGAAAGACTGGACAAAAAACATATAGCTTTAACATATACCTTGCAGTTTGCATGCAGCTCTTTGATGACAGTTAATAGCTCAATGCAAAGACGTTTTAAGGCATGGGCAAAGTGGGCCTTGGCCCAGGGCCCCAGGCCTTTAGGGGGGCCCCCTGATAGAGGCAGCTAGGTTCTGCAGAGAGGCTTGCCCTGATGACCTTTAATAATTTTTAGCTTGTTTTAAATACTGTTTTTAGTTAATTTATTTTTAATGTATGTGATGTGTGAGAGGCTGCTGCAGACAGTTTGCATAAAATATTGTGCTTACGTTTCATGCCACATCCATAAAATAAGTTTCTTTGAGATTAAAACAGGACCTCACATATTAGAAATGGGAGGAAGTCACAGATTTTATTTCACAGAAACTATTTGCAGTAATATTAGTGAGCTGCTGGTGTATCTCAGTATCTTAGACGTAAATGCATTTACAATTTGGATGAGTGTGACTGTGCACTGTCTGTGACCTGGCCAGAGAGGCCGTGAAAGAACTGCAATTGGTTAATAAATTCAAACCTAATCCAAACAAGGGCCCCTAAATACGTTTGACCCAGGGCCCCAAAATCCTTAAGATGTCCCTGGCTCAATGTTCTATATTAGAATTTTGACTTATAAACGACAAGTAACAAAATGAGCTCTCTTACAAAAGCAGTAACCCACTGACCTATTTACATTATATGCACTTTGTTATCTGCATGGTACACGTTCTTAGCAGCAGGCAATTTAACCCTCTGCGCTACCTTAGGACGAGTCAAAACTTCCACTAGACAGACCTCCGGTCTCTTTCCAGGAAGTGATTAATCACCAGAGTTCCCTTGACATTTTAATTGATGCCTGAAAATTGCTGGAGGCCAGGAGGCGGCAGCAGGTGCTCTTGAAATTATAATATATTTGGGAAAATGACGCCCCCACCCCAAGTCAGCGCCCGGTGCGGTGGCACCGATCGCACCGCCCTAGAGCCGGCCCTGTGTTAAATAATAAATGCCTTTGACCAATGATTTCTCAGAAGCCCGTGGCCAGCGCTGCTGAATGTCGGGGTTGTTGAGTACCAAGGCTAAATAATCTTTATTCAACCTTATGCTTCTTTCATTCACTACCAGACACTCCTTGCCATTTTATCTCACTCTTGCAGTTTCTTTTTAGGTCTGACGTTAGACAAGACCTTTTGATTTTACCAAAATATGTATAATATACTTACATATAGGGGTTTTAAGTCACCTCTCTTCATTCACTTGTCTGTTGTAGTGTAACTCACATTTTGCTTCCACCCACTACAGTATATAGCATGGAGCAGTGGGTCAGCCTACTAAGCTACTGGTTAACATCACAATGCGTGACTGCATTTTGCTATCTCAGAAGGGGCATATCTACACACAAGATAGTACCCTTCAGTGTCAGTGCTTTTGTTTTTACTTTATAATTACTTTAATGATACCTTTGTGTTTAGAGAGTCTGATGTGATAGCAGGATGCTTCTGATGCATATTCCATCTTTATTGGATACCATCTCTGCCAATGCTGTTGTAAATTCTTTTTGGGAGAGTTTTGCTTTTCTGACTGCTGCTATTGCACAGCATACTAGATCAGAGTGTGCTCATTTGAAGCTGTTCTGTACTAACTTATCCTCTTTTTACCTCCTCTCATTCTTTCTTTCTCAAACTTTCTTTTCTTTCTTTCTCTTTCCTTCTTTCTTGCCATCTTTCATCTTTTTTCTTTCTTTCTTTTTCTTTTTTTCTCTCTCTTTCCTTATTTTTTCTCATTCTTTCTTTCTTTCTCTTTCTTTCTTCTTTCTTTCATTATCTTTCCTTCTTTTTTATTTCTTTTGCCTTCTTTCATTCATGCCTTCTGTGAATCCTTTGTTCCTTCTTCCTTTCTTTATGTTTCCTTCTCTTTCTTTCTTTCTCTTTTTCCTTCTCTTTCTTGCCTTCTTTCCTTTTCTTTCCTTCTTTTTCCTTGCCTCTTTCCTTTCTCTTTCCTTCTTTCTCGATCCTTCTTTCTATTTACTTCTTTCTTTCCTTCTCCCTCTCTCATTCTTTTTCTTTCATTCTCTTTCTTTCTTTCTTCCTTTCTTTCTTCCTCTTTCTTTCCTTCTTTGTTTCCTTTCTTTCTTTATTCTTTCTTTCTTTCTTTCTTTCTTTCTTTCTTTCTTTCTTTCTTTCTTTTTGTTCTCTTTTCCTCTCTTCTTTCCTATCTAGTTTCTGTCTATCTTTCCTTCATTCCTTCTTTCTTTTCTTTTTCTTTCTCAAAAGCAGCTTGCAGCCAATGGCAGACTGTTTTTTTTTTAGGTCTGTGTTAGCCATGATCTTTTGATTTTACTAAAATTATGCGTGTTGCATAATTACTTCTAAGAGTTCCAGCCAGACTTCATCCATTAGTCTGTGGTTGCTGTAATTAAGTTTCCTCTACCAACCACTCCAGCATGCATTAGGGGCAATGTATCAGCCCACTTCAGCCATTGGCTGACTTCACTATGAGTTGCAGCATTCTACCTTTTAACAATAATAAGAGAAACGTTCACAAACAAAATAGACTCCTTCAGTTGCAGGGAGTACTATGGTAAGGTGTGTTTTTTGGAGACTAAAAAACTTTTTGGGTTGCAGCAATTTTTTTTTTTTTAGATTGATGAGGGCCTGGCATATTCTCAAACAATAAAGTTTTGCAAAAACATGACAAAACAAGAATTGGCAGAGGGCTGGCAGCCGACACCAGACCTATTGGCTATGTCAATGCTTGTTCTTCTCTGCTTTCTCATTTTGTCACTGTTTTCCATTATCTCTTCCTCCTTCTTTTCTCTTTTTGTATTTTTCTCTCCGTTGCTCTGGATTAATGTTTTATGAGGAAAAATAGGAACCGAACTCTAAAATTGAACCCCTGGCTTAAATTAAGCACTGCTTGTTCTGCTTTGCAAACACAATGTTAGGGATGTCCTCTACACCAGAACAGTGGGAAGTCTGAGAGTTCCAGCAGTGCAAGTTGGTAGGTCATTGGACTATGGGAAGTGCAACCAGCATAGTGGTCAAAGATTCTGGCAGTACACCAACGTTCCGATAAAAGCCACTCAAAAGTGACACTAGATCTCCTATCCTGCACAAAGCAATTAGAAGTGTAGAAAACAAGCATATGGGTTTAAAGAACACAAGACCCAGGCAAAGACTAACAGTCGGCTATATACACCAACTGCTCTTCCTCGCATGTCCGTGACTCTATCAATAGACATTATTCACCACCTAATAAGCAACACACACCAACCAGGAACAAAGCAGGAAAATGAAGTTCTGCAAACATTTGCAGGTAACTATGAAGACAGCCCCGGAGAACTCAAAACATTACTTGGTAAAACTTAAAAGTATACTGTGTAGAACTCTACAAAACTCATAAGATGGCTTTGATTCATCTTTAGCATAAACACGTTTTTCTATAAGCAGAATGTAATTGAGCCTTTGTTGAACTCCTTATCTGATGTTCAAATTTTACATTCAACTTCAAAGGATTTAGCACTGTATGTGTCTATAATTTAAATCACGTTAGACCCTTTGTGGCAAACTGCTAGTATATTTGTTAATCGTATGCAGAAATATTCTTCTAAATATCATTTACAAAACTATTGTCCCATTGGGTGATATTTTTCTATCAAGGCTGACCTATTAGCAAGGATGTAGGGGTTTAATTGCAAGTCTAATAAGTTAGATCAATCAATCAATCATGTCACTTATAAAGCGCACTACATACCCGCGAGGGTCTCAAGGCAGCAGATTGATTTTGAGGTTCTTGCAAATTCATTGCAGCGTGAAACAAGTAAAACTCTTTTTAGACATACTTAACAAAATATCATTCTAGCTATCAAAATGACTAAGTATGCCTGAAATTGCCATGGCTCAAGAAAACAAAATACTTACGCAGTCCGTCTCAATAAGGCTCCCAGTCCTTACGGCCAGTCACATCCTTGCTTCTATTCTGAAACAAATGAAGTTTGCCCACTCTTCCACTTCCACCCAAAACATCCAGCATAGGCCAAATACCCGATGCAAAACAGTGGGGCATATTTATAAAGAAATGATGCAGTTTGGCGCTGCAAGCAATTTAGCTTCTCTGTGCTACATCATTTAAAAAGTACAGGGATGCGCAATATTCACAAGAATACAGCACACCTCTGTGTTTTCACTTGCAATGGGGCTAAAAAAGCTGCCTAGCACCAACGCAGGCAGCCTTACCTCATGGTGCAAGGGTGCCTGCATTGCAGGGATGATTGTTTATGTGCAGGAAGGGATACCTTCCTGCACATAAACAATCATTAATGACGATTTGCTCCTTCTGCAGCACACACAGAGGGCCTGATTCACAGAACTAACTTACGTCAAAAACGTAAAGTTAGTACTTTTTGGTATTCACAGAATACACTTACTCATTTTGGTATTCACAGAATGAACTTACTCATTTTCGGTATTCACAGAAGTTAGTAGTCCTAACTTTAGGACTCCTAAATGCCTTCTGTGAATACCGAAGTCTTAAAGTTAGATTTTCTCAGTTTAGGAGTAGTAAAGTTAGGATTCCTAACTTTAGGACTCCTAAATGCCTTCTGTGAATACCGAAGTCTTAAAGTTAGGATTTTTCTCCTAACTTTACTACTCCTAAACTGAGAAAAATCCTAACTTTAAGACTTTCTGGTATTCACAGAAGGCATTTAGGAGTCCTAAAGTTAGGAGTCCTAACTTTACTACTCCTAAACTGAGAAAAATCCTAACTTTAAGACTTTCGGTATTCACAGAAGGCATTTAGGAGTCCTAAAGTTAGGACTACTAACTTCTGTGAATACCGAAATGAGTAAGTTCATTCTGTGAATACCAAAATGAGTAAGTGTATTCTGTGAATACTAAAAGTACTAACTTTACGTTTTTGACGTAAGTTAGTTCTGTGAATCAGGCCCAGAAAGAGCAAAATAGAGGAGAAATAAAAATATTTCTCCTTGTTGCGCCACTCTAGCGCCTTCTTTTCAATGGCTTTAGTTTTTGGTGTTGCCTCAGATTTACAGATCCTTGTCAATCTGGGGCAGCGTAAAAAAGCAATGGGTGTTGCGGTGGAACGCTCACAGCAACACCCATTGCACGCCCTTTTGACGCAGAAAACTGCATGAAAGGTTGTGATATTTACAACGCAGCGTTAAGCCACACAAAGTGGCTTAGTGCCGCATTGTAAATATGGAGCAGGCCGGTGCACCACCAGAGCCTCGTAAAAAGTGACACCCAATGCCCTTGTAAATATGCACCTGTGTTCTCTGCTTCTTTATAAAACTGACTCTTATCTCATACAGTCCTTACCCTCTCTACTGCAAGTGCCAGCATGTAGCATAAGTGCCCAGTTATTTATTTAGCGCATTATGCTAACACCCTTCTATGTGCTCCCCGGTTTTGCACATTACAGAGATACTGGAGATAACATGGTTGCCTTGGATCACACACTGTGGTCAACTGTAGAAGCTAGAATTAAAACCAAGGCCACCATCTTAATCACTGCATCACCTCAGTATAGGCGTCATGCATGTACAATTTACAAACCCGTAGACTCGGCACATCTTTCTACTCACACATTATTTCTAGGGTTTCTCGTCATGCTGCTGGCTTGTAAATCCCTTCTCTCTTCGCTGTGGAAGGTCACGTGTGTTTCATGATGCTTACATTTCTAGGGTCTGAGTCCGTATTTCTAACTCTGCAGCTCTCAGGGGCATATTTTCAAGAACGGGCGATAATTATCGCCAACCTAGGTTAATGCAACTTTACATAACACTGTCTATCGCGGGAAACTAACGCCGTGTTAACGGCGTATTCTCAACACGCCGGCAACAGGCGATAGTATCCCGATAACGCGTCAAATGTCCCCGTAAAAATTACCGGGACAGCGATAAAAAAGGAAATCCGAACGTGAAAAAAGTGGCGATGGGCCAACAGCGATAAAAACATCAGTGAGAAGCAGCGCCAGGCTTGCCATTCCCATGCCAGGCGGGAAAAATCACCATAAAAACTGCCCAAAAAAAAAAACACAAACTACAGAGAAGCACCATGGAGGAAGCTGGAGCAAGTACAGAGGCCAACCAGAACCCCACAAACCCCCCGGAGGACCAGCCAGGGACCTCGGGGAAGGAGAAGGGCAAGGAGAAGAAGAAGAGGAACCCGTGATTCAGTCCGCAGGAAAACAAGATACTGATTACGGAGGTCATAGAACACCACCAACAACTGTTCATCACCTCCACTGTGTCATTGGCAACTAAAAATGCAATATGGCAGTCCATCTTGGCCAAGGTGAATGCAGTCGGAGTGAAGAGAAGGGAAGTGGACGACTGCAAGAAGCGCTGGAATGATGTGAAGCGCAAAACCAAGCTGAAACTCGCCAACAACCGGAAAGCAGCAATGCAGACTGGAGGTGGGAGTCCAGCGCCACAGCAGGAGCTGGATGAGATGAGGAAATGGTGTCCACAGTCATCAGTGGGGAGACGGTGGCAGGAGTTGGGGGACCGGACACTGCTCAACATGACCTGAGCCAACAGCAACAGGGTGAGTAACGACCAGGGACTGGGGGGACGGTGGGAGATGGGCACAATGGCACACATGCACAATTAAGTATAGCACAGTGCACACCCACAATTACTCTGGATCATGGTCCTGACCTCCTTGGCACACTGCAGCACACATAGAATCAGCAAGTAGGCCCCCGTTCACAATGTGCCCAGAGGGGGCCCTCCCCACACATCACTAATCTTACAACAAACCCATGCACATGTGCTGAACCCAGCAAAGCTGTGGGTCCGTGAGCCACACTGACAAAGCAAGTGACAATGCATGACGATTAGCATGGCTGCAGTCCAATCATCATGACATGGTGCACGCCACGACACTGAGGTGGCACGCAGGTCACACTCTGACACATCCACATGCACAAACAACCCCTGACGTCAACAAAACATCTGCGGACAGACCATGCCCAAGAGTCCCAACTAAGCCTGGGCAATGAACTCCGCAGAGATTTGTAAATTACGCATTCCATAAAAAACACGGAATTCAGGCAAAAACTCTGTTCCTCCACGTAGCAGAATCAGCTACTAAACTGCACCCACAAATGCTTTGATAAAACAACTTTACTTGCAAAAAGACCACCCACAAATGCAACTTTACCTGCAAAAGCATATAACCAATTCACAGAAGTGAACTTTGAAAATGAAAAATATCAGGCAATGAGAGGTGATGATTTTGGGTCCCCTAACCTAGGGGAGGATCAAGCAGATGCCTTGAACACAAAGAGCATATCATGCTGAACGATTCAGTGGTGGTCCCATCCTCTTAGAACCACCCCAAGCACAGTTATGGCCAAAAATACAAGCCCAATCAAAGGCCCTGCAAAGCATTATGGGACGAGATTAGCAGTGGGCAGTGAATATTATAGTATCCAATATCAAAATAATTCTACAAAGAGCTGCAGTTCAACTAGTCGTTACTAGGTGTCCCTCATGAGTCAAATGCAAAAGCATTGAAATTATTATATCAAGCTGTAGTTCAACTAGTCGTTGCTAGGTGTCCCTCAAGTCAAATGCTTTTGCATTTGACTCATGAGGGACACCTAGTAACGACTAGTGGAACTGCAGCTTCATGACAGGGTTTCAATGCTTTTGCATTTGACTCTGTGAGGGACACCTAGTAACGACTAGTGGAACTGCAGCTTGATGTAATAATTTCAATGCTTTTGCATTTGACTTGTGAGGGACACCTAGTAACGACTAGTTGAACTGCAGCTCTTTGTAGAATTGTTTTGATATTGGATACTATAATATTCACTGCCCACTGCTAATCTCATCCCGTAATGCTTTGCAGGGCCTTTGGTTGGAATTGTATTTTTGCCCATAACTGTGCTTGGGGTGGTCCTAAGAGGATGGGACCACCACCGAATCGTTCAGCAAGATGTGCTCTTTGTTTTCAAGGCATCTGCTTGTTTCTCTCCCTAGGTTAGGGAGGATCCCAAAATCATCAACTCTCTCACGGCTTGCTAAATTTTCATTTTCACTTTTGTGAAATTACTACATGCATTTTAGCATGTAAAGACAGAGATACTTGTTTTTTGACAAAATTATATGAGGTTTCTGTTTTATTAATTGAAAGTCCGATGGAACGGAGCGAAGTTGCGGAATTGTAGTAGTACTCCGCAAATTACGCCCACCCCTAGTTCCAACTCCCACCAAGAGCCCAATTTACCCAAGTCTGCAACATCTCAGCACTGCATAAGCACAGAAGTGAAAGGCACACCGCCTGAAAGTGATAAGGTCCAGCAAAATCAGAGCTGCAGGGGCGACTCTCCCACAATGCAGCACACGCACATAAGAAACAGAGCACATCAACATTGACAACAATGTGGGACAGACTGCAACACTTTCACAACAGAACAGAGGACACAACTGCTGCTGCTTGTGTGTAGAAACTGGCCAATCACATTTGGCATAGCAGGAAACTGTGAGATGATAATGTACAAGTACAACCCCACATCCCTGATGGTGTAGAAATGTCCACGGTCCCGCATCAAATAGGCATCTCCTCACAAACAGTCACAATGTATATTGTCATGCAGTCTGTATGTAAACTTGTCCAATGCGTGAACGTACATGGAACACACTGTTAAACTACATCTCCCCTTCACATTACAGAGCGACAATCAACACCCCATGCAGAGCAGACCGTACATCTCTTCACTGATGATGAAGAGGACCTCCAAACCATCGACACCGACGCCCTCCAACAGCTCATGGACACCCTCAGCACCCCACCCCCAGGAGCAGGGCAACCCAGCTGCATCGAGGAGACCCCACCCCCTGCACAGACCACACAGCAGGAAGCACCCCCCACCACGGCTGTTTCCCAGGACCCCCACGACCAACACATGGCATTCCAACGCCGTGTGTTAGAGGGCCAGAAGAAGATGGCTGAGCAGGTGCGGGTGGGGTTTGACCTCATGGCAGCCAAACTAGATGCCATACGTGGGTGTCTAAGTCCCATCAGGGACCACTTACAGTCCCTAACGGACACCCACAGTCTGCTCCATGCTCTCCAACAAGCCATGGCTGACATCGCTGGAGTCATGACTCTGAGACAAGAACAACTGTCTAGTCAGAGTGGCTCCAGCGATGACAACCCGGAGTTGGGACGCATGCGGAGGATCATTGAGAACATGGAGCGGATGCAGGCGGAAAGAATGGCTGCCACGGCTGCACACCAGCGAGATCTACCTGGGATCTTCCATGCCCTGCATATCCTCATCATGGCATTGCTGCCACAAGGCCTGGCGCAGATGAATGCTGCTGCTACTACTCCATCCACATCTCCGCCCCCTGACGTGTCAGTGCCTCACAGTGCGGCAGACAATCCACCTCCGGCCCCTGATGTGTCACTGCCACACAGTGCGGCAGATATTCCACCTCCGGCCCCTGATGTGTCAGTGCCACACAGTGCTGCTGACACAACACCACCACCCACATGTGAGGCACATCACACATCAGAGGAGGATGATGTGGATGATTCTGCCTTTGTGGTAAGAAGGAAGCGGTAGCATTCATCTCCGCCATATTTCCTGTTTCAGCTTGGTTCTGCCCTCTGCATCATGTCCTGGAACAACACCTTCCACTGTCCCCCGAGACACTCTGCGACACTCACCTTGGCCCTCGATATGGACTGCCATATTTGTTTTGGTTACCAATGACACAGCAATCAGACTGCGGACTGCACTCTTCCTCTTCCGATGAACTTGTCAATCCCTAAAGGACTCTGGCTGGCCCTCCACGGGGCAACAACGTCAAGTGGGGTTTACATGGCCATGTACAGGTCCAGCTTCAACACTCCACCGAATGTGATTAAAACATTCTAATTCACACAGATGTGTCATGTCAATGATCAAGCAAGCATGAAAGTATGGATGAATATAGGGGCAGTGATTCCAAAAAAAGGTACTCCCTGGGAACTGATATCAATGCGCATGTTTGACCGTGACCCAGATAGGCAGTGTGATGACTGGGAATGTGTGAACTAGCTGTGGCCTCATTGCTCCTAAACAACAATCTCGCAATTTCCCAACTTAGCCCCACGCCAATGTAGGAAATAGGGCTGTGTGTAAAAAAGTCAAAGTTATGTGGATGCTACAGCTCGGAGCAATGATTTGTTTGAGTGTGCAGCGGTTGGACTCCTGGGATGGTCTGTGCGTAAGTGTGAAGGTCAGTCCATGCAAGAGAACTGCGAGCAAGGACTTCTGTGTGTGGGGTGTGTATACGTTGGTCTTTGGTTAGCACTGTGCGTAGTATGGGAGTCGTCATCAGCTGCTATGGTATCTCTCAGGGTGTGCCGGGCGCATGCAATTCCAAGCTCGGAGGTGCAGATGTGCCACCGCCTTCTAGTCAAGACAAAGGAGCTTTCATCCCTAATGATAGTTTGTCATCTGCTTGCATTCTGGAAATGTGACGTGGACTGGGGGGGGATGTCACTGCTTCGCCTTCCGGCACGGTTGAACCCTTACCAGCCATGTACGTGTCCTCATGGTCAAATTTGCATGCTCTGATGTAGCAGTGTTGTTTAGCTTCAGTCTGACAGTGATGGGTACAGGTAGCTGTGAGGAGGCTCGTGACTTCTCACCTTGCACCTATTAGCTGACACTGTTCACTACTATTGATGGATGACGTCCGTGTACACATGTGATCTGTACATGGCACATATGTCCAGGGGACACCTTGGTGTGTTCTACGCAAGGTATTCCTGCTGGCTTTTTGGCTGGTGTGCATCTCCCATGTTGCTGAGGTGTTCACTGTGCCTCCATCCCCCTTATGTCCATGTTGCTCATGTTGTGGGACTTGAGTCACAGGGTGCATCTCTGCATCAGGGTGGTTCATATTTGACCCCAAATGACACCCGCAATTTCATTTTTGACCCCAAATGACACCCGCAATTTCATATTTGACCCCAAATTACACCCGCAATTTCATATTTGACCCCAAATGACAGCCTGTTGTATTTTTTTGAACACCAATGACAGCCTTCATGTCATGTTTTTGTACACATGTGATACGCTGATGAGTGGGATTACGTACTACATTTGACACCCTGTGATGGTATTCCGAATACGTGACACCCTGAACAGCCTCTCTGTACAGAGGTGACATACCCACCATCTATTTGCTATTTGTGAGATTGTTAGCACTTAATGTTGCACTTACACCTGTCAGAGTGATGTGCTAATGCAGAGGACTGACATGCACACAGGGAATGTGTGTTGCAATGAATTTATTTGCACATGCTGTTCATGTGGTCATTTCGTACTGTTCCATGATTGCTAAGGACTGTCACAATGTGACGTGGTCATGCGAAGAAATTGTTAATATTTGTGTTCCTTTGGGCTATTCCTGCTGCAGCTGCAGTGGGGTGTGGTCCACCTGCCTCATCTTCCTCATCATCGTCCGGTGCATCTGGCACTTGGATCCATGGGGCATTGGTGCGTACACATATGTTGTGCAATACACAACATGCAATGATCATCTTGCACGCTATTTCTGGGCTATACAGGAGTCTTCCACGTGTGATGTCCAGGCACCTGAAACATGACTTTAACACGCCAAATGTGCGCTCAACAATCCCCCTGGTGAGTTTGTGGGCCACATTGTACTGCCTCTGGGCCGGGGTGTTCTGGGCTCCGAGGGGTGTCATCATCCACGGGCAGAGTGCCTATCCTTGATCACCTGTGAGAGGTAAGTGAGATTAGTGTAAACTGGTGGTTCTGCATGCTGTGTTGGCAGACTTACAAGTTTTGTGGTGTGTGATTTGTGTGACTTTGGGATTCATGTTTGCCATGTATTGCTTCTGGCGAATGTGCGGGGTCAATGTGTATTACGTAGCCTCACAGCTGCTCCTCCCTCCCCCCGAGCCCATTTACTTGTGTGCGCTGCGCGGTTGCATCACTTGCACTCCTACGGCACACCATTGTCATGCCTGTCTGCGCATGTCCGCAAGCCTGTCAACAACACTGTAATGTTGGCCATTGAAGGTGGGCTGCCACGTGTGTGTAGGCCTGTGGTAAGGATAGTGGAGTTCAGGCCTGGCTGAACTCGCGCTGCGATTGAGGCTAGGCCTTTGGCTTATGCTGCGGCAATGAAGGTACACACACAACAGTTGGCATGTATGAGCCAAGACCCCGAGCGGTCTTGCGCTCCTTTATTTATCCATTCGGGCGAGCCCGCCCTCCGGGTGCATGCTACATTGCAAGTTTGTCGATTAAGGGCCGGGTGGCGCAGACACCACAACAGAGACAAACGCCATTGTTACTTTTGTGGCCAGTCCGGAACTGAACCATGCCCAGAGCCCAGGACTGAACCAAGCCCAGAGCCCCGGGCCATTTCTTCACACTCCTCACACTCCTACGGGTGCGCCGCAGCGGCGGCACTGGGATGTCGTGCGCTTCGGAGTACGTCTCCAGATGTTCCACCCAGGCTTTCCAGAGGCCTGCCTGGGACGGGGGTGGCCCTGTGACTGTGAGGGGCTCAAGTGGTGTTACCGAGGACATGCTGTTGGCTGCTGGAGGCGGACTTGTGGGGTAGCCCCACGGGACGATGACTTGTGGTGCACTGAGTTAGTGGCACCTGAGGCACTGCGTCTGGCAGGGGCCTACCGCCACGTGGCGATGACTTGCGGTGCACTGAGGTAGGCCCACCTGAAGAGCTGAGCGGGTGTGCAGCCTGCAATGATGCTGTGGCCTGGAGGCTGGACGGTGACTTGCAGTGCACTGAGGTAGGCCCACCTGAAGAGCTGAGCGGGTGTGCAGCCTGCGATTATGCAGTGCACCTGGTGGGCCAGACTGGAAAGGATTTGTCTGTTAGCCTGTTGGACTGCAGTGGAGGCCAGAGGGAGCAGTCAGCACACACAGAACTCCGCGGTGCGGTGCCGCAGGGTGCGCTGGGGGCCTGTTGCGCGGAAGCCAGCGATTGGCTGAGGAGGCTGCCAAGCTCGCGGGCCTCGGCCCTGAAGATTGCACCGGCACGTGGTGGGCCCTCTTGGAGACACACCGGTGGCGGCAGGTGAGCAGTGAGGCCTGGGTGCGCAGGGGTGGGCAATCACCGCTGGGCGCCGGACAGGTCTGGGGACCAGCGGGCTGGGGTGCAGCAGGCACACAGGATCACGCAGGCACCACCGGTCACGGCGGCAGCCTCGTGGCAGGGTGAGGGGCGCCGCCCTGGCAGACACGCCCCTGCAGGCGATGACGAGTTGTGCGCCGGGTGGCGTGTGACGTAGGCTCCTCGTCACCGGTGTTAATTTGGCCGATGAAGGTGGTCGGCCACGTGTGTGTAGGCCTATGGTCAGGATATGGCAGACACAGAGACACACGCAGTAGTTACTTTGGTGGCCATCCCGGAAGTGAACCGCGCCCAGAGCCCCAGGCTATTTATTCACACTCCTACGCTGGACTGCCGTACGCCGGCCCAGCCCACTATGCTTACGCTTACAGGGGGGCGACATAGCTACATGTCCGAGGTCTTCCCCACTGCCTGAGGTAACATGGTTGCGTCCACTGTCCACAACACTACACACACCAGCTGTATATGTCCACATGGACATGTCTGTGCTCTGCATACTCATGACTGTCCAGCACATCACCGCCACACTTGGCATTGTGTACATTCTTATTCATGGGTCACTTGCCTCCTTCGCACATTCTTGGTTCCCACCTCTCCCCACATTCTGCAATTGTGTGGCAGAGGGGCTATGCCTTTGTGGGTGGTTTGTCTACATGTCTGGCCCCTGTTACCACAGTTACTTGTGTTGTCATGTCTGGTAGGTGGGCATGTTGGTTGGCATGTTGTATGTGATTTTGTTACGTGTGCATTCCCACAGTTGTGAGTTGTATGATTGTGGAGTTGAGGTGTGTGGTGTGTTCTGTTGGTACTTACCAACGAGCAGTCCAGTTCCATAGGTGCCATCCTGAAAGCGCTGGTTGATGATGGACTGTCGGAAGATGTAGGAATCATGCACACTGCCTGGGAAGTTTGCGACGATATTGGTGAACAGTCCCCGGTGGTCCACTATTGCCTGCGCATTGATGGAATGTGTGTGCTTACTGTTGCGGTAATTGTGTGCAGTGTCGGCAGGGGGCACAAGTAGGACATGTGTGCAGTCAATTGCCCCCAACACGTGCGGGAAGCCAGCTATGGCGTAGAAGCCTTGCTTGGTTCCCAGCTGTTCCTGCGCAGTGTGGGGGAAGTGAAGGTGCTGGGGTATCAAGCTGATGATGGCATCCAAGACAGGTGTGAGGAACTTTGATAGGGCTGGCTGTGAGACTCCTCCGACTCTGGCAGTTGTTGGTTGGAAGGTACCAGAGGCCAACAAGTGCAGCACAGCCAGCAGCTTTGTCTGCTGTGTTGGTACCATCAGCCTGTGGGCAATGTGGGTCAGGATGCGGAGGATGGTTGTCCTTTTGAGCCTGTAGTGGGCAATGAAGTGGGCAATGACTTCCTCTGGCGTTAAGTCTCTGAGGCTGGTACATTTTCGGAAGGTCCGCTGTCTTGTTCTGCGCTGCCTCGGTGGTAGTCCGGGGGGGGTGGTCCGGGGGGTGGGGGTGGTCCTGGGTGGTGGTGGTGGGTGTTGTGGCCCTCTTGGGTCTCCAAGCTGCATGATTAGTAGCTCCATGGCATGTGTTGGTCTTCAGATGTGGCTCTGGGCTGGGCTCCCTTTCTACTGCAGGTTTTCGCCCTACTTAAGACCAGAAAGAAGCAGGTCTTAGGTTCCTGCTGCTAACACGCCTTATCGCATGTTTTAGGCTTGCATCGCCGATCTGACTGGTCGTTGTGAATATCGCGAAGTGGTGTTATCGTGAGTTTTTGCACGGGAACGCCTACTCTGCATATGATTAGCTTTAGTTGTCGCTGTCAGCCTTGGCAATGTTTTTAGCGGCAGCTATCGCAGGAAAACTGACGATATGGGCTGTTAGCGCAGGCTAGTGAATAGGGCGATAAATCTATCGCCACTTTCGTGGCGGTAAAGTGCCGCTAAATCAGCGATGAGTCCTTGAGAATATGCCCCTTAGACTCTAATAAAAGACCGACAACCGACATGCCAGGCAAATGCAAACACGGATCTATTAAAAGCATAGTTGTCAATGTCACCAGCAAAACCGGGCAGCTGCAGAAATAATTTAGACTCCTACCACCCCAGTGCCACGTAGCCAGGGACTCTTGACAGAATCTTTAGCACTAGCGCCAACCTTTTTATACTTTTTTGTTTGTTTTAAATCTGTGTAAAATGTGCACAAGATGTGACTTGACGTGCTGTCACAAAATGAAAACCCCAGCTGGGAAAATAATCTAAAAGCTGTGTGTATTCCACCAGCAGCCAGGTAATTAGGCAGGACTGTCCAGCTAGCCAGGGTTTGAGAAAATGAGGGTCTGTATTTCTTTTTACACGTAGCCCACACCCTATATACGCAGAAGGCAAAGTGAACGCTGGGTCAAAGAATGTGAGGACCGCCTTGCGCTCTTTGCGGTTTGTGCGTCTTTCTTAGCGAGATGACAGGTGTACTTTCTGTGCGGAGGGCCGACCGCTGCCGCTATGTGGGGCTCGTTGACTCTCGATTCATAGGTTACCATGTCTTTGGGAAGAAGATGGGCTGCGACTGACCCGTAAACAGCTTTTGCGTGGCCCGCACTCTGACTTGACTTATTAATGCCAGCCAGTTACTATTACAGACAGCGGCTTTGCCGATGTGGCATAGGCTGGAATGCATTAATGCAAGCAAGGAAAGTGGTGTCTCGGAAGGTATAAACATAAAGATGTAACTGCGGTGCAGGTGGTCAATCACATCCATGGTCTTCGGTGGCACCCAATCTTCTGCACTAATGATAGCTGCACCCCTACTTACGTCTCCACGTTCTCTGCCGTTATACTTGTCTTTCGAAGGAAGTCTCCATACCTCTATCCTTGTCGTCCTCCCTCACTTTCACACCCTTCTCCCTATCCGTTTCCTCTCGCCCTCTGTCCCCCCTTTTTTCTTTCTCAGCCTTTCGTGCTTTCTTTTCCTCTTTTTATTCCCCCTTTGCTTGTCCTTACCTCCTCTACTTTCTCCTACTCTATGATCATTAAGTCCCCCTCCCTTTCTGTAATTTCCTCTCTTCTTCTCTTTCTACCACCTTCTCATTTTCTTTCATCCCTTTCCACTCCTCAATTATTCCCTTATCTTCTATTCTATCCATCCGTAGTCTTCCACCTTCTTCGTCCCCAAAGAGTAAAAACAAAGCCAGGCCCCAGGCACGCTATGGGGCATATTTACAAGAAAAGTGACGGAGCACGGCTCTAGCCTTCTTGGCTTAACGCCGCGCTCCACCACTTTTGAAACGCAGGGCTGCACTGTATTTACAAAAGTGCAGCCCTGCGTTTCCGGCTGTTGCAGCTGCCTAGCGCCAATGCAGGCACGTTTGCACCATAGTGCAAGGGTGCCCGCATTGGGGGGAATGATTGTTTATGTATAGGAAGTTGTCCCTTCTTGCACATAAACAATCTTAAATGGAGATTTGTAACTTCTATGTGTGCTGCTTTGGGCAACACACATAGAAGTTACAACTCATCATTTTTAAAATGATTGTTTATGTGCAGGAAGGGACACCTTCCTGCACAAAAAACAATCATGCATGTTGTTTTGCTGTTTGCACAATGCAGCACACATAGAAAAAGCAAAAACGAGGAGAAATAAAGCATTTCTCCTCGTTGTGCCATGTTAAGACCAGGTTTTTTTTGGTCTTAATTTTGGCGCTGCCCCATATCTACGCCACCCTTGTAAATATGGAGCAGCGTCAAAATTAATGGGTGTCGCAGCGGAACACCCACCGCAACACCCATTGTCCACCCCTTTCATGCTAAGTATAGCGTGAAAGGTTGCTGTATTTACAATGCAGTGTTAAGCCACATTAAGTGGCTGAACACAGCCTTATAAATAAGACGAAGCCTGTATCGCCACAGGAATGTAAGAAAAAGTGACGTTCTTGTAGCGATAGGGATTTGTAAATATGTACTTATGTTTTTGAAAAATTCGGAAAGGGCAGCCTCTAAAACAAGTGCAGCTGCTATTGGGATACTGGGCTCACTTTCGCCTGTGGACACTGGTGCTACTACACCTGCTGTACTATTGATAGCTGTGCCCTGATTACAGACATCGTCAATGTGGCTTGTGCAGATGCTGCAAACCCACCTTAGCTTGCTTAATTGGCTCATAAAGGATCTGTGAATTGAGATCCTTCAAGAAACACCAGTTGCTTTCATAAAAAAGTAACATATGGGCCATTGTCAAATGAGTAAGAAACACTTGAGTGGGATTCTGTTCAATAATATAGCCCTATAGCCCGCCATAGCGGACTATACCGGCCATGCCTTTAACAAGGGAGCAAGACTTTTATGTCGGTATAGCCCAGCTATGGAGGACTATAAGGCTATTAGAACATTCTGCCAAAAAACAAAGAAGGGAGTGAAGAGGTATAATATGTCGTGGACTCAGCCTCCTCTACAAGTAATGAAAAAACAAAGGGAGTCCACTCTCAATTCAAAAGAACTGTGCTATCCTTACAAACAGTGACTTAACCCAAGAGAACCATTCGGTTTCTAGCATGGGAGAAACGATATGTGTTCTAAAATAACCCTCACCCACCAAAAGGTCCCTTGGTGGCATGCTTCATCATCAGGTTCTTCCCACCCCGCTGCGGGACGGGGCATGCTATGACCTACGGATATGTGGGAGCACTTTCAAGTGAAGTGAAATAATGTGTTTGATGTGAGATTGGAAGGGTCAGAAGATAAGAGAGTTATAAAATACCTGGCTGCATGGAAAACTAAACTTTAATACTCCCTATAGCTGGTATTAATAAAAGTGGGGAAAAAGAGGAAAAAGTGCTATAATGGGCAGTTTCCTCACGGGTCTACATGTTTCGAAGCCTACCCCTAAGCTTCTCTTCAGGACCTAGGATGTTGATCCCTTTTACCACTCTGACTGTTACCTAGTGTGGTCAGCCTAGTCAATGTCAAAGGCAAATATGCATCTTGTCAAAAATACATTCATCCAATACCTACTTGGTATTCTCTTTAAAAACGATACTTAGGTTGCCTTATTAGGGCCCCATGAGCTTCAACACGGGAGGGGAGGAGCGCTTGTAGTCAAACATTTGTCAAAGCATCTCTCTTGCCCAAGACACTGCCTGCCCGTGGACTCCCTTTGTTTTTTTATTAGAACATTCTGCCACTAGAGGGCAGAATGTTCTAACAAATAAAACAAAGGCCCATGGAGTCCGAGGGGATTGAAATCCCCTTGTGCTCCATGATACCTTTGTTCACAGCAACAGCTGTGAGTGACAACATTTGAATTTTGGAGCCCCAGGCTTCTACTGGCCGTTTGAAGCCCGGAGCACTGTACTGTTTTCAACAGAGCTCCCAACATTCCAATTTTCTAATAGCTAATGGGCATGAATAATGTGCAGAGTATCAATAAATATGCATTCAGCAGAACATAGATTTATTGACATTTTATGGAAAGGTCACTGGTGAACAAGTCTTTTGTGGCACAGCACTTTATGGCCCAGGACTTATTATCCCCTGTTCATCTTCCTTGAACCAGTCCTTACCAAGTGAGTTTTATTTCATCCTAGAGACATGTTTTAGCTATACAAGACCTTAAAAAACTTTATTTCAACAAGAATATACCTGGTCCCATTCTTTAGTCAGTTCCACAATGATGTCCTATCAATAGGGACCACGCCCTAAAGACATCCTGTTTTTTCTGTTTTGCTTCCGGTGCTAATTTGCCAATCCCAACTTTGGTAAGTTTTTATGTGATTTGCGACATGCTGATCATGAGGCAGAGATTCGGCCAGTGGAGGGATTTGTTTTTGCTTTACATACGAAATTATCTTTCCTGATCCTCTGCATAGAGGGTTTCCCACTGCTGTCCTTGCAGCTGTGCTTCAGCCAGTGCAGGGGGCCTCTTGCAGACTAGCCTTCTGTACCTGGACACCACTGTCATCCCATATACTCGGTGGCTATGTCTGCACTGGCACCTCCCTTAGCAATCATTTTCTTTTCCACAGTGCTTAAGTCCTCAATGGCCTTTGTGATAGACCCATTCTCTTCATCATTTGCAGGCAAGATCGTGCAGCAGGAGCTCCCATTCTTGTGACAAACTACACCTTCCATGGCTGTTAGCATGTCAAGGATGTACCGGTGCTGCAGGACTATAAGTCTCATGGGACGTAGTTCTTCCTTGATAGCATTCAGCCCATCCCTGGTACTGTTGATGGCCCGCATGTCTTCGTAGCTATTCACCTGGAGTCAGCATGCATTCGCCTTGATCTGGAACATCGTAATGAGGCTCTCGAAAAAGAGTTGGGAATCATTGAAGAGCCGGTACTCCTGGGGTATGTCATTAAGGCTGTTCAGACAAAGTACTAAGCATACCGTCGATGTCGGTGGAGCAAGGTGACAGAGCCCATTATTGGATGGGCATGGATGTGGGAAATATTGGCTGCTGGAACTACCAAGTGGACATCATGCATGGTCACCAGGGTGCACAGTCCATTCCATCGATGTGGCAGTTGGAGATATAGACATTCTCCACAAGGCCAGTAGAAGTCCATTAGGCTGGAGGTGCCATGCTGCATGTCCAAATTAAAAATGGTGCTATTGCATCCTGAGTTGCGCCCCACAGGTACCGTGCCATTTCCTAGAAAACAGAAAAGAGGTTACTTTAGTTTGAAAGATTTTTTAGGTTTGTACATTTTCTCCCCACCCCAAGTGTACCTTCCAGCTTCCTTAGACCAAATCCCATAGCACTCATCCTCAACTTCCCAGTCTATCCCATCATCATAGTCTGAATCAATCCAGGGAGCCCCTAAGGATGCTGCTCTGCATATTAAGTTCGCTGGGGGACTCCATTTGCCATGTGTAAAAATGCGTGACCACTTTTTGAGGATGACCCTTTTTTACATGGGGATGGTGTACTATTAAGTTGGTTGGGGTCACAAGCTGCAGATGGGGCTGATATTGTTAAAAACCCATGCTGTCTAGTGGAAGCAGTCTTGTTGTCGAAATATGCTACTTGTCGTCTACGCATATCTGCCAATTCTACCTCAAGTTGAATCCTATCAGTAATAACCTTGAACACTATTGGTGTGTGCTCCCAGAGGGTAGTGCTAGCATATACTTCAGATATGTTGACCCCATTAACCAGAATTTGGCCCCGAATTCGGCAAAGAAACAGGTGTAAAAGGCACTTTGCAATGCGTGGGGCACTTCCTGTGGGAATATCAGTCTATCTATGCCTACTGCATGGGGGATGTATGAGCACACATAACAGGATTCATTAGTCTTCTGCATTCCAGCTATGGCCATTTCACTGTACCACATGTTGTCTTGGAGAGAGTCATGGGTGCTTTGTTGCCTGTCTACTGGGGCATCCCTACAATGACGGGAGGACCTAGGAGGACACATTGTAGCGTTAGCGGTGCTATTGCAGGGAATCGAGGCATTAGAACACGTTGCATTACCAAGGAGGCCATTACCCTCAGTACAGATGTCAGTAGGAAAAGGGGAAGGGGATATGGGGTGCATAGTAGCGTGGGCAGCTTCAATTATTTGAGTATTACAAGCTTTTTTATCAACATAATGAAAAATAATAGCGAACTAGTTAAACATTGCTAGTGCCACTCTGACAATAATATAGATTAACAAAATACAAGTACATAACTTTGCATAAGACACTTCGGTGCCACGGGTGTTGCGGCAACGGCTGAATCCGTAGACCACTAAACGATCGTCGTCTTCTTCTTGGACAGTCAGTGGAAACAAGTTGCCCTCCTCTTGTTCATTGTTTAGTGCTGAGGTGGTGCAGGACCGACCCTGATGTCGCTCCGGTGGATCCATGCCTTCCTTTTGGTGATGCGGACAGATGTGGGTGAGTAGTCTGTGACTTTAAAATGTCCTTCAAACTTTTGGACTGCCTTCTAGACAAAGATCTGTGTTCTGGGACGGATAGGTGGGAGCTCAGGATCGATGGGGCCCTACTCCTTCTGCTTGGATATCTGAGTAGAAAGGAACTACACAGCACAGGTTAATTCACACAGATACTCATACATTTCAGCTTTCACAATTTCAGAAGAACTTCCAGTATCAGTTTTAGGCCTTGTTGATGGAACTGATATATTTATTGATCGTTCTGTGACAAGCTGATGGGGCGTTAGGTGGTGGTCGGAACTTGGAGAATTTCAGAGTGAAAACAGCGCAATTGGTAGGCTATAGAGCCATTTTTACCCAATGTGGCACTTATCTTGCTTATTTTATTTTTGAGCAGGCCATTAAGGCGTTCACATATGTCATTGCTTTGTGGATGGTACGCTGATGTTAATTTATGTTTAATCCCTAACATGGTCATTAGAAAGGAAAAAATGGCGTTTGAAAAATGGCTGCCGTTGTCTGACCGGATTCCGTCCGGCAAGCCCCAGCGCGAAATGACCTGCCGGAGAAGGAAATTGGCTGCTGCTTTCGCATCACAGTGAACGCATGGTCCAGCTTCGATCCATCGTGAAAATGGACAGACCACTACAATGAGGTATCGGTAATTCTGACATCTATCAATCATGTCGACAAAGTCAATGTGGAGTTCTTTAAAGGGGCCTTTTGTTTTTGGGATTGTGGAGGCAATTGCTTTCATAGTTGGGTTTAGTGAGTACTGTTGACAAATGAGGCATTTGTTAACAAAAAGCTGTATTAGTTCGTGGGCATTTGGGATGAACCAGTCAGTTTGTATGGTGCTAGACATATTATCTCGTGAAACATGTGTGGGAAGGTGTAACTGGTCTAGTGCCACCTGCAATAAGGCCTGTGGCATGACAGATTTTCGTGTGATGGTTTGTTTATAGATAAAATGTTGTACTCCCCTCTTCTTCTATAACTCTTTCTCTTGATCTGGTGTACTTTCTTGTATTTCTCTAAGGTGTAATCCTGCAGTGTGGTTGTTGGACTTGGCCCTTTTTCCCTGAATTTTTCGCTTTTCCCCCTAGCCTTTTTACTGACATGGTGTGTCTGAACTGAAAATAATAAATGCTGTGCAATGGTGTACGCACCTTTATTTCCACCATTGTAGAAATGCACCTTTGTAAAATGTTACTTTTAAAATGGACGCCCTTCCTGTCTGCACATGTGCCGCCTGTCTGAGGTGAGTTGGCGGTCTAGTTGTCTGTTTCCCAGCACCCCCAGCTTTTGGAGGGAAGCCTGGCACCCAGGGTGCTCTACACCTCCCCTAAACCAGTTGGGACCGGTTTCCCAGGGAACCTTCCAGAAGCTTCCAGCCCTTTCTGGTAGGTGGGGTGAGGGGGGCTGAGCCTCCATGTGCTCAGACGGAGCGTGGACTAGATTGAAAGGGAACACTCTGCCAGGAGGTACCGCCAGATTGGGCCTGTTTGCTGGCCCCTGTGCCCATCTGCACCCCTCCGCTGTCCACAGGGCCAGTGAGAGCCCTTTACTGGAGTGAAGACTGCTGTGTCAGGAGGAGTGCCACTTTATGGGAGATGACTGCTTCTAGGAGCTGCTGTCCTGTTCTGATGAGTACCCACTGCCTGCTGATCTTACCAGTATTGCCTGCCTGCTCTCCTGCCGTCCTAAGCCCAGCACCTGGTGAGCACTTTTTCTTACTGCCAGCTGCCTGCTGCTTAGCACTCTGTGAGCACGTGGTCTGCCCAGGAGAAGAGAGGAGCTGATGCCTGCAGCGCTGTGCTGCTAAAGCGCTATAACTGTGCCACAGGGGAAGAAGAGCGCTGCAACTTTATTTTGTGGGACTTAGCGCTACAACCTTATTCCTGCACCAGGAGAGCGCTGCCTCCAGCCCTGCCCAGGAGAAGAAGGTGCGTGGGTCCTGCAGCGCTGGGCTGCCGGAGTGCCATATTTGCATTGACTGTGCTCTGCTTGCTGCGAGAACGCTATAACTGTGCCCAGCAGAAGAGGAGCGCTACATTTGAAGTGACTGACCATCCCTGCCTGCTGGCTAGCGCCTGGAGAAGAAGAGCGCTTTATCTTGTTGCCCAGGAGGTGAGGAGCTGACATCTGCAGCGCTGTGCTGCGAGAGCGCTATATTTCCAGTGACTGTGCCTTCCTGCCTGCTCACTAGCGCCTGGGGAGGGCTATATTTCATTGCCAGTGAAGGGGAGCGCTACCACTTTATGGTGTGGGACCTAGCGCTTTGTGGGCGCTACAACTTAATTTCAGCCCAAGAACTTTCCTGCTGCCTAGCGCCTCGTGAGCGCTATATGTAAATTGCCAAGGAGGAGTCCTGTGGCGGAGGGGGCCCGAGGCACATTGTCGGTGCCTGCCCCTCCGCGCTGCTGACGAGGAGAAGGCTCCGCTGAGGGTGAAGCCAGGAGAGGTCCCAGAAGCGGGACCTGTCGGGGCACATTGCCGGTGCCCGGAGACTGCAGAGACATCCAGAGGGGCCCCAGACTGCCGGTGAGTGGGGCTCAGTCATCCTGTGGTTGGGGGTGTGTCAGGGCACATTGTCGGTGCCCGCCCCCGGTGCCAGTATTCTTTGGAGGGCATTGGTTGTGTTTAGAGTCCCATAGGAGGGGGGCTCCAACGTGCCCAGTACTTGTTTCCTCCCTCAGCTGCACAACAGAGGCATTTTGGGAAATTCTAGAGTCCCAGAAGAGGGGCTCCACCGTGCCAGTGTTCTTGTGGGCAGATTCCTGTTAGAGCCCGGAGTGGGGCTCCCTTCGCTGCATTGTTGGCGCCAGTGCTTGTTGGGTTTACCCAGCTACCCCGCAGGACAGGGGGCAGCTGCCACGCATTAGGGGCATTGGATTACCCAGAAGGGAAAGAGAGAGGAGTGAGGGACCCTCCTACCCTAGCGCTTTGCGCACCTTTGTTTTCGCCGCCCTTGCAGCCAGTCCTGATTATGGCCTAATGAGATGCCCAAGGAACTTATGTTGAAGCTGTTAGGATGCATAATGTGCTTATATGCCTAAGGTGAAGCCTCATGCCGTACAACAATGTTTTCATGCTGAGGTTATTCATAATATGTTTTACACTTCAGGCTCATGTGCCTATTGAACTGCCTCATGTGTTATGGCCCATGCTGAGGGTGTTGCCTTTTAGGCCTAAGGTGGTTATACTCCAGGATTGGTGCCTAGTGTATTTGATGTATGCCTAACGTGTCTTTACACTGATGATATTGTATCTATGCCTCATTTGTTCTACTGCCCAAGGTGGCTGCAGGCTAATGCTATGCGTAAGGTGTTTCAAAGGTTGATGCCTGACGTTATTTTTCCCCCAAGGCTTATACTGTTGGTGTTCTGCCTAATAATTTCTGCCTCGCGCTAATGTGTCCATGCCTCAAGTCATGCTGCGGGGTACTAGGTTCATACCAGATTACGTTTTATGCCTAATGTGGTCCTCTGCCTAAGGTTATGCCCACAAGGATGCCTAATCTAAGGTTGCCTAAAGCTAACTGGATATATGCCTAGAGTGATTTTATGCTTATGCGAATATGATGCATACAGTGTTTCTATGCCTGACCTAAAGCATTTATGTTAATGAGGTTTATGCCTATTTTTGTGCACCGTGGGCTTTGATGCCTATTGTGAATTATGACAATGAGGTTATGATGCTACATGTTTATGCCTACTTGATTTATGCAAAGGCAATGTTGCTACGTGCATGGTCTTGCCAGTAGGTACTGGCTGATGTACCTTTATTATTACTACTGGACTTTCATTTGTTCCTTACGCCTACATTACTCCTAATTATATTGTGATGATGTTGGCAGCGGCCCGATTGGCCCTGCCCTGTAAATAACCCCATGTAAATGATTGCTGGGTGTCAGTTGGCACCGTGTTCATACCTGTGATAATATCCTAACGTGTTCTGCATAATACATATGCTGTTTTTTCATGCAACCTGGTGTGGAGTCTCTTTTTGTAGTGTGCCTGGTGTGTCGCCTGTGTGTGCTGCGCAGATGCTTTACACATTTCCTCCGGAGTTTGGCCTGCCCGCTCTGCACCACGCTACCCGTTTCTAACAGTGGTCATATGGCTATATATCATCAATAGTGTGTGGATGTGAGAAATCAGGCGTGTGTTTCTCTTCACCTTTTTTACTCTGTTGTTCTGTTGTGGGTATATTCTGGGTAAGTAGGATGGGGGCGTACTGACATTCTGGTGGTGCCTCAGGCAGGGGCCCTCTGGCAGCGGCAATAGCTGCCCAGTCTGCCAGAGCATTAACTCTGGAGACAAAGTCTTGCCCATTTGTATTGGCTGCACATTTGACTTCGGCTACTTCAGCTGGTAGGGTCAGTGCATCAATTAGTTCCTCAAGTAAGTGTATGTGCATGACAAGTGTGCCATCTGATTTAAGGAAGCCACGCCTTTTCCAGCGAAGGATGCTGGAATGCGTCGTTGTTGTGACATATTATGCAGAGTCTGAATAAACAGTGATGCGTTCGTCCGCCCTGCTCTTCAAGGCGGCAATCAATGCCACTAGTTCTGCTGCTTGAGCTGAGTAGTGTGAAGGGGATGTAATCTGCTGTACAATGTCTAGGGAGTCAGAGGAGTCATTTTGTCACTCTCTAACTACTGCAGCTTCTGTATACCTGATCCCTGTTTCTTGATCAATGGTAGAAGATCCATCAAGATAGTATATTGTACAGTCTGGCAATTGGTCCTCTTTTGCTGCTCCTGATCTGGTGAGTATGTGGGACAATCATGAGGGTCATCATCTGTGGTGGCAATGGAGTGGGCGAAGAATGTTGCTGGGTTTACCGTGTGACATTTAACAAACTTCAGGGATGGCAATGATAGTATGACTTTGTAGCCAGATACTCTTTGTGTGGTAAGAGTGGTCTTAGCTTTCTGTATTATTGCAAACACAGCATGCTCAGTGTAGTGTTAACGGGGAACCCATGACTATGGGGGTGCATTTCTCAACAGCGAATGCTGCAGTTGCCAGGGCTTGTTTGCAAGGGTAGTGTCCTTTCATTACATAATCTAGCATACCACTGAATTAGGCACTGGGTTGGTGGCCCATGGGGTATTTTTGGGTAAGGAATGCTGCCATGACTTGGCCGTCGCAGTGAGTGAACAGGTAAAATTCTTTAGTGTAGTCAGGGGACCCTAACACTGGTGCATTTGTAATCTCATTTTTTAGCTGTGTAAAGGCTGTCCTCATTTCAGGTGTCCACTCTAGCTTATCATGTCTGTCCTTGGCCATTTTCACAGCTTTCAGCAGTGGGGCAGTGATAGTGGTAAAAATAAAGACCCACTGACGGACATAGTTAACTAAACCGAGAAATGTCTGCATTTCTTTCACTGTCTGTGGTTCAGGGGTGCACTTGATTGTCTTAATTCTATCTGGGGTGACTCTCTCCTGATGCTGAGAGCAGTTGGCCAAGGTAGTGTATTTCTTTCTGACAGTACTGAAGCTTCTCTTTGTCCACCTTGTATCCTCTCTGTGCTAAAATGGTCAACAGGGCAATGGTATCTTTTCTGCATTGTTGTTCTGTGGGCCTGAAAATCAGAATGTCATCGACATATTGCAGCAAGGTGCTATTACATTGAAAATTAGACAGATCAGCCTTCACAATTCTATTAAAAACGCTAAGGGATTCACAAAACCCATGGGGTAACCTCGAGTAACTCATTTGAGTACCACGAAAACTGAAACTGGTCAGATAGTGGCTGTCTGGATGCAGTGGGACACTGAAAAGGGCATTTTTTAAGTCAATGACGTAGAAGTACTCTATGTCTGGGGGAATATTTGTGAGAATCACTGATGGATCTGGGACAATCAGAAATTCTGATATCACGATGTTGTTAAGGGGCGTAGGTCAGGAACCAAACGCCATTGATTAGTCTTTGCCTTGCGAACAGGAACCAGACAGGTGTTGCACGGGGATGTGTAGGGGTATATGACTCCCTGATCCAGTCATGCTTGTATGATGGGGGTAATACCCTCCTCTGCTTCTTTGGACAAGGGGTACTGGCGCACTCTGGGTAGTATGGCACCCTGTTTGAGTGCTAATCTGAATGGGGCAGCAGAGTGAATGAGGCCTACATCATTTGGGCCAGAGGTCCGTCCAAAGGTTGTCAGGTACTTGAGCCAAATCAGTGTCACGTATGCGGTCAAATAGTTTACCTGGAGTTGGTGTTCTTATTTCTATTGTCACTGAGAGGGGAATTGCATTTTCACAGACAGTCTCACTTTTTAAATAAAATTCAGGAGGCCCAAACAGTTAGTCATCTACAATATCCCTCACTAACCTTCCTGGTTCAATGAAAATGACACAGGCCCAAGTGCGGGTGCTGTCATCAAATGCTTGGAAGGCTCCGTATGTGGGTGTTATTTTGAGACATTGTATGTCTTAGATCATCTGTTTGTCGGGCATTTCGGAATTCTGCGACTGTGGCCGAAAGAGGAAACTCTTTTGGTAGTTGGACAGTGCAGCCTTTTAGTTCTGGTGTTGTGGCAACAACGATGTGCACTGCAGCAGAGAACCCTTGTTCGTCCACCAGGCAGGCCCTTATCTGATCACTTAAGGAGGAGTCCACAGTCACTGCCATCATCCTGGCCCAAGGTATGCCCGGAATGTAGCAAGTCACGGTACTGTCTTAATCAAATTGGATGGTCATGTTGAGTTTTGCCATGAGGTCACGTCCCAGGAGATTCAGTGGAGACCGCGGTGAGAAGAGCAAACTTTGCTCCACAGAGTGACCTCCTATCTCTATTAGTACTGGGTCTGTGAAAGGGACCCTAGCTATTGCCCCAGAGAATCCCTGTGTATCTGCTATCCGATCTGAAATGGGCAGTGTTCCTCCCGTAATATAGGAGTAAGTAGCACCTGTGTCTATGAGAAAGCTGTAAGTCTTGTTGTTTATCGTGACAAAGACAATGGGGTCCTCCTCAACATTGGTTGTACATGACAAAACTGGGCACACAAGAGTTGTCTGTGGGCTGTTCTTACAACTATACCCTCATGTCTGGTATTGCTGATTGGTGTCCTGCACAAATGGGTTGTTGGAAGCAATCACCGTGCCCCATTGAGGTGCACGTTGCTGTGGTGGCATCTGAAGTGTTGGTGCTTGTGGCATCATCTGGTACACGGGTGTCTGTTGCACCGGCACCTGCACCTGCTGAATGGGTGCCTGTAATTGGGCTACTGCGGGTGCCTGGAGGTGTGCTTGTTGCTGCATGGGCTGCTGTTGTATTGGTGGTAGGTAGGAGTATATTATTTGGGGCTGAATTGGCTGTGGCTGGGGGGACTGGGTAGGGGTCTGTTGTGGAGGCCCTATAATCACTGTCCTTCCCTCACTCCACATTTTGGTGCAACAGTCTCTTTGAATGTGGCCAAGTTTCTGACAATAATAGCATACGGGGAGTCCTGACTGCTCTCCGGCCCTTTGTTGTCCAACCCCTCTTCCTCTATCCTGCATTCCTGTGTTTTTAGCCCTGTTTTGCTGGCCATCATAGTATGGCTGCTGTGGCTCATTGTTATAAGTGGGCTGTGTCTGCATGTAGGGTGCAACTTCCTGCGTGGTGCCTGCCAATGCATTCATGGCATTCTGAGGAAATCCTGTAACAACAGTCATCTGGTTAACTGGTGCTGCAAGCAAGACTGTGTCCAGTGTGTCTTTTTTCATATTATGTTTCTGCTGGACTAGTTTGGCAGCTGCATTTCCAATTGCTAACTGTCTGTTCCTGTACTGCTCTTGCTTTTTTTTACAGAAGTGAATGATTTGGTCTTGTATTTCAGGCCACGGTTTGCATTCCATGGCTACTATCCCATCTAACTTCTCCTGCACATCAGTGGGGAATTGCTTCTTCACTGTGTGATAGAAGAACCTACAGTTCCCTCCTGTTGCATTCCATTTCTCCCCCAAATCCTGATGCCATTCTTGTTTTAGTCGTGAAATGTACTTTGCTGGGTCTTCATTCTGTTGCATTGTTTGTGACATTAGGGACCCTATGTCTGGGACATCAGGGAATTTGCGGCGCATCTGGGACCATACACAGGCTCGTATTTTGTTGACTGGAAAGCCATCATACTTTGTTTCAGTGAGCGTAATTTTTTTTATTGATGTTTTTAGTAAATCTTCTGCTTCTTCTCCGATCTGAGAGGTGAGCCGACTCTTGATGTCCCCTATCACAAGGTTGACACCAGCAGTGTGTTTTTCTAGGGCTGCTATCCATTTACCAGCATCCTTTGTCAATGGCAGAAGTTGTTTTTTCAAATTGTCTTTTCCCATTTGGGGCCATGGGACATACAGAGGGGGGTCATTTGCGTTTTTGAACAGTAGGGGCATCTGGTATGTTACTGTGGTATTTGCTGCTGTGGGTCGTGTGGGGTCAAATTTACGTGCATATTTCTGCCAGACCGTTAAACTTGCCCTCATGTAAGGGTAGTCCCAATCTTCGTCTCCCTCCCCGTGTAAGATACAGTCTTCTGCAGTTGCCATATTCTGTGGATCAAAGGATCTAACTCATGGCCACGGAATCATTTGTGGTGCAAGACTTTCTGTCCCCAGCCAAATCAATAGTGAAGGGGTTGACATAAAAGTCTGAACCCTCCCCACGTGTAACTATTTCATTGGACGTTAGGTCGTTGCTCTGTAATTCATTCTGTTTACTGAGCATCATGTTATAGTAATTTTTCTGCCTTGTGGTACGCATTAGGGCTGTTCCTGAGACATCATAGGACATGTCGTCAGGTCCCTAACACTGTCAGTCTTTCTATCTCAGTTCTCCTCTGTTTCTTAATTTTTTGTTCATCCTGTTCTGGATGATCCCTATCTGGTGTGGTTTGTATGAAAGCATGCGTGGACCCAGGTGGTGGGTCTATAGCGTGTGTCTTGGTTGGGGGTGACGTTTGCAAAGGTGCTTGTTGGGCTTGAGCAGAAGAGTTGTCATGAACGGTCATGGTGGCTGCAAGGGGCACACCCGAGACAGTGGGCTCATAAATTTGTGACATTCCCACACTCTCTCTTGCATTGGGAATGTGTGGCGGCAGTGCCTCTTGTAGTGAGGTGTCTGTCCTTGCACCTTTTCTATTTGATGGGATATTTACGTTACTGGGCATTTCACTGAGTGTATCTTGTATCTGCTCTATTTTCACTGACAGACATCGGACAGATGCAATGTTGTCCTTGGGGCTGGGTGACTGCACCTTTTGAAAGAAGTCATTGTCAAAGTCTTCACGTGTTATGCTATCCATGCTCTTACTTAACTCAGCTGTTTGTCTCCATTTGCCTAAGTCTGAGAGGGCAAGTGACCCTGAGAATTCCTGTTCACTGCTCCTGAATTGCCGGGTGGTCCAGGGTGGCTGTCCTATCCTTATGCTGGGACACAGCACTGCTTAGTGGCAACTGCTCGTGGGAGTAGCGGCGTTGGCTTGGAAGGCGTTGCTGTTTGCCAGTGAAGGAAGTGCTGGAGCTAGAGTGTGTGCTGTGAGCTTTTGTATGTGATACTTGGAAGATGTTATCGCATTCTTCATCGTCATCTTGCTGTTGTGCAACATTATTTTGTACTGGTTTAAGCTTCAGTGTGAACTGTGCATCTATTTGGCCTGGTAGCCCTTGAACTAAAGCTTCCACCACTGGGCTGGGACCACTAAGAGGTTGCAGTGCTTGAATTTCGTCCATTATTTCATTGTTCATCGGGGTAGGTGGTGGAAGAGGGTCATCTGATATATCAGAGAAGCCAGCAGCAGTCAGATAATTTGAAGTTGGGGCTAAGTCTGAGGAAGTGATGAGATTAGGGAAGTGATGAGTGGGTCTGAGTGTTGGCTCAGTATTTTCTTTAAAGATACACCACAATGCTAGAGTGTCTTTGTGCTTTTGAAGCTTGCTGCCTGAGTACTTAGCCTCTAGGGAAGTAGTGGCATGGTCTAGTGTAGCATGGTCAAAGGTGCCTTCAGGTGGCCAGGGGTGTGTAAGATTCTTTGTGTGCTTGTGTAGCTCCCTGCTGTGTTTAATTATGCGCTGACCTTGCCCTGTGAAGTTTTTGAGTACATGCTGCAGGGGAGTAGCCATGGTAACTCTGTTTATAGGGCTGTTCTTGTATGTAACTGGGAGACGTAGGCAGAGACTATTGTCAGCCTTACCTTCTGATCCTGTCTGATATCGATGCCTAAAACCTGGAACACGGTCAGGAGAACTGCACTAGTTAAGGGTGTTGCTGGAATGAATGAGGAAGGGTCACCTTCTTAGAGACCTATGGCATGGTCGTTAATGAGGTACAAAACAATCTGTGGTGCTAGGGATTCTACTGATGTCACATTCATTCTCTAGTCTCTCAGGTGTTGTAAAGCTTTCTCTATGTCGCGCACTGTGTTCTGCTCTGCAGGCGATGTTAGAGGGCGTGAGGTGAGATAGTTAATTAGGACCTCCTTGTGGTTGACCCTGAAGCCTGGTGAGTTGGACTCCTGAGAGTCCGCTTGTTCTACTGTATTGTCAGAGTTATATGTGGATGATATTAACGTGTCTGGGGACGTGACATATGAGTGGTGGGCTTCCTCTATGGACCCCACAGAATAGTGAGACCCTGTCGGAGAATCCCACCAATTTTCAGACTCTACTGGAGAGACAGGTGAATACGAAAAGGGTGTATACTGTGAGCTTCCAGCAGTAGAGGACTCCTGTGAGCAATGTTGCCAGACTAGATCTGGGCTGGTAGAATCTGGAAATGCTGGGCTAGTCCTTGAATATGTATGGCCACTGCACTGTAGCGGAAGCCCTGTCAAAGTCAGTAGGGACACCTTTACTTCTTGTGTTGCAGTTACATCTATTCCCAGTATGTCCCAAGCTGTCGACAGAATATCACTTTGGTGTGCAGTAATTGGTGTTATTGTGTCTATTCGACTGTTAAATAAGGCAACTGGTCTGTTGTGCAGTAGGTGGAGAATTACTTCTGTGCTCTCTCTGCCTTCACCACTCATTCTAGATGTAACTTATTTCTAGTGCTGTTTATTTACTTTTATTTGTAGTAGGTAAGTACAGGGAGGCGAGCGTTAACTGTATTCAAAGGTGCTTTTTATTGTTGCCTTTGTATTGGAAAAAACCTTTATTTTACTCACAGACTAACGCTTTAATTGGTGAGCCTATGTTAATCTTTTTCTAGAGGCTTCATTGACAGGAAATTAAGCTGGTGTTTAAGTTATGGGCTACAATGCTTCTTTTAAATATTTATATTCTTTCAACAGGATATAATGGGCAGGGGGACAAAAAGGGTATTTTGAGCTCAAATTAGCAGGGTACTAACAGGGTACGCATATACTTAACAGGATGGAGCACTCCAAAATTCACACAACATATATATATATATATATATATATATATATATATATATATATATATATATATATATATATATATATATATATATATATATGACTACTGAGCGGTCGCCAGTAGATAGTTATAGTTAGGACTCCGTGGCGCGTTTAAGATGGGGAATTAAATCCCCTTCAATCCTGAGGGGTCCTGGGGCCAACTAGCCCACCAGGTACGTCCAGAAAGCGCCACAGAGCTGCGTTGCAGAGAGGTGCAAAAGGGGCGTGGCCTCTGAACACCTCTCTGCAACGCAGCTCTGTGGCGCATACTGGAGGTATCTGGTGGGCTAGTTGGCCCCTAGGGACCCTCGGGATTGAGGAGGAATTAATTCTCCAACTTAAAACGTGCCACAGGGCGTGTTTGCAGACATGTCACCTCAGGCCCCACCCCTTCCCTTCACCATTGTGCAAATACTCCTCTAAAATCAGCCGAACTACGAATTCCGATTTACTCACCTGTTATCAGGAGAGACCTCAGTGCTGCATCTTTGAGCCCAGTACTGATCCTGAAAAGTAATTCTAACCGTACTTACCAGTAACTTGAATTTCCTTCCATAGGCTAACATTGACTGGTTTCACTTGGAAATTCTTCTAAGTGTGGATTTTGGAACTTTATAATATTCCTCTAAAATCAGCCGAACTACGAATTCCGATTTACTCACCTGTTATCAGGAGAGAACCCAGTGCTGCATCTTTTAGCCCAGCACTGACCCTGAAAAGTAATTCTAACCGTACTTACCAGTAACTTGTATTTCCTTCCATAGGAATCCATTGTCTGGTTTTCAGCAGAAAAGTTTGTGTCAATTTTCACAAACTACAAATATTCCTTAAAAATCGCCTGTATGACTTAAACGCATTCTTTCAACTGTTTACAGGAGATGCACCAGTGCTGGATCCAGGATCCACCACTGAGTAAGAAAAAGTAACGATAACACTACTTACCTGCTAAGTGAATTTCCTCCCATAGAATAACATTGGTGATTCTGTGTGAAGAAGTTTCTAAGTGTCAACTTTTAAAATACAATAATATTCCTTAAAAATCACTACTGTAACCAAAACGCTTTTACTCAACTGTTTACAGGAGATGTCCCAGGACTGAATCTAGGATCCAGTCCTGTGGTTAGAAAAGTAATCCATAAAGTAACTAATTGCATTTAACTAGAAATTCACATTGAGCTCAATGTTGCATTGTGTTTGAAATTGTGTTGCCCATTGCAACAACTATAACTACTGTACTTAAAAGTCTATTGCCTATTTGCAAAGTATTTAAACTAATGTAATTCATTCTGAGAAAGTATATTTTGTAATGTAATGTATAATGTAATTACAATGTAATTTAAAAAATTAAATATCTAAAAATAAATAGTTTAAAAAAATGTAGTAAATCAGTATCAAAAAAATAAATATAACAATTAATACATTTAAAAATTGTCATTTACAAAACCTTTGAAATTCACTGAAAAAAACCATAGGTTTCAGACATGTTATAGTTAGGAATTAGCATTTAAAAAACCTTTGAAATTCACTGAAAAAACCATAGGTTTCAGGCACGATATAGTTAGAAATTAGCATTTAAAAAACCTTACAAATTCACTGAAAAACCATAGGTTTTAGGGACAGTTATAGTTAGTTGGACATTGCACTCGTACAAAACCCATGAAATTCCCCCGTTATAGTTAGTTCAGCTAACTATAACTCGCGCCCGCAATGCACTGCTGATGACGTCACATATTACATCACTCATGACATGGTCAGTGACATCACTGATGACATCACTGATGACATCTCAAATGACATCACTGATGACATCACTGATGACATCATCCACGTGATAATCTGATGCACCTCCTCACACCCTAATATAACCTTTGATACACCCACTCTAAATTACAGACTGCCATTCGCAAAACCATAGACACTCCAACACCAATAACTACATACCCACTCACTGATTCTTAGGTCTACACACACATCCACTCACTCACCCGTACAGTCACTCATACTTACGGTCACTCAGTACAGGTCTATCATATGCACTCATACTCCTATATAGACACTCAAACACTGCCACTCATCCATAGAGGTACTCACACACCTAGTCAGTCATGCAAATAATTAAACACACTGCCATTTACTCACCTATACAGTTATACACACACCAGCTCACTTACTCATACAAATACTAGCACATTCTTACGCTCTCATACAATCACTGATACAAGCACACACTCATCCATACAGTCACTCTCACAATCACACACTCTCGCTTATAGCTATTTATATACTCCAACACACATATATACTGCCTTTCACATATGTAGTTACTCACACATGTACCACTGGGACATACATTCACTCACTAACACACTCTTACACACACTTACCCACCCATACAGTCTATCACAGATGCACTCTTGAAACCATCCACCCAGTGAATCACCCACTCACACATCTATGCACAGAGTCGCACACACCCCACCCACACAAACACTCAGGCACCCATACAGATACTCAGACAACCAATCAATAACTCATATAGACACTCATGTAGCTTTTCACAAACCCATGCAGCCACTTACACAGCAACAGACAGACGGATACAGACATTCACCCAGTTTAGTCACTAACCCATGCATTCAGTAAGATACGTTTAATCACTCACTTATAGAGTTAGTCACACACCTACTAAATCAACCATACAGACACTTATACACCCACTCATTCTTCAATACGCCTTTCCCTATATATATTAAAAATATTTAAACTTTACAGAAACACACAGTCACTGGATGATGTAATCAGTGATGTCATTTGAGATGTCATCAGTGATGTCATCAGTGATGTCACTGACCATGTCATGAGTGATGTAATATGTGACGTCATCAGCAGTGCATTATGGGCGCGAGTTATAGTTAGCTGAACTAACTATAACAGGGGAATTTCACGGGTTTTGTACGAGTGCAATGTCCAACTAACTATAACTGTCCCTAAAACTTATGGTTTTTTCAGTGAATATATATATATATGTATGTATATATATGTATGTATGTATGTATGTATATATATATATATATATATATATATATATCTATATATATATATATATGAGTGCCTCGCTTTTTCTCAACTCCTCTCCATGGGAACATGAAACGAGAGTAGACCCAAATTCTGTGCAAATTTCGTTTATTTACACCAAAGTTTCTCCGCCATGACGCGTTTCGGCAGATCCCTGCCTTGATCACATGACAGCGCTACAACTTGAGGGATACCAATTTAAAGTGACAGTGTGCAATGGTCTTAGTATGGACATGGAAGAAATCCTACATTCTCCTGTACATATCCTTTCAACAAATATCTGCGTTAATGCAAATTTGTAGACTTTGCTGGGCAACCTTTTAAAATGTACGGTTCATATGCCCTAATTATATAAATACACAGTTCATTCTTCTGCATATAAATAGACCATAATAATCTTAACACTAATTGCATGAATGCTTTTAGGATACAGTGATTTCTTGTCTGTTTCATATCACATAGACCAGATGTAAACGTATTTTCTGTGCATAACATATTAAAAAGTGCTACCAATAGTGCAAATATTGTAAAGTGCTAATGCTGAATCAAATTAATAATCAAAATTGAACTAACAAGAGTTATCTGATTTATGGTTTAGTACCCTTTTACTGGCATAACCCTTGAAAAAAGTGCAAATGTGCAGGTGCAAAGTTAGCAAATAGCTTATATTATCCCAGTTTGCAAGCAATTGATTCCCATGATTGTAAAAAACATAAATATACATATAAATAAATAAATACATATAAATATCCCTTAGTACAATTCAATTACCTCAAACAGAATAAAACCATCTAGAAGATTTCTTTTATGTGTGTGTGTGTATTTTAATCCACACTACTCCATATTTGTTTTATGATGATTTTAACTATAAAAGTGCATTTTATTTAGACATCTCTATTCGGTATGCCCCAAATTTTTTTTTTTTTTTTATATATTCTACACTCAGATCGGTAAGGTTCAGAGCAGCAAATTTCAAATTTGAATTATGTCTTGTGTTGTAACAGATGGATGTGTCTGGGGATACTGTATATTCGGATCATCCGCCTAAAATTCTACTTCATGATTTTAAAAGGATAAAACCATTGTGTTAAAAGATGTTACAGGTAAGTATACAGATCCTCACTCATATTGTGGCCTCCTGGTTGCTTTGTGTCTAGTTCCAAGATATAACGTGTTTCCAGGCGCCTCAATTTCGATTCACGGTCGCCACCTTTTCTTTGAGGGGGGACAGCATCTATAACATAGTACTTTAGATGTTTCAGGTCACTATCATGCTGTTCTTGAAAGTGCCTTGCCACTGGGTAGCTTGGATCCCTATTCTTGATTGCCCTTATGTGTTGTAGAATCCTTTTATGGGCAGCTAATTTTGTGCTGCCTACATAATTAAGATTGCAGCTACACTCTAAGTATATATGTATATATGTATATATATGAAAAAACCACACTCTGATTGAATCCACTTTCTCTGGAAATCAGGTACGAACAACAACGTGCTCGGTGATGAAAAGTGCTTTATTGCAGACTCCACAGCATGACGCGTTTCCCGGTCTTGATATATATATATGGCAAAATACTCTGCTTTGCACTTGTTGCTGAAAGTACGAACAGTATATGTATATATATATATATATACACAATTTAACATACCTAGATTATGTCTCGCTAGTGAATAAAACACAATTTGAATACAAAGAATGCAACACTGAGTCATTGCACAAGATACGGATCTTAGAAGGAAACACAACAGAGTCACTTGAAAGGGTGGAGACAGAAAAAACATGAATTACCCACAGGAGAACACAACAGTTTCTTCAAAAAGTTGACAATTCATCCATTATTATTTAAAAAGGCAATATTGTGCACTCCTCACACTGTCCATCCATTGCCAGAAAACAGAAATGAGAAGAAGAATTTGTATATTGTAAGAAATATTAATAGATATTGTTTTGTCTTTAGACAGAGAGCAGGAAGCTGAAAAGGGAACTGGTTTAGAAGTTGAAGTACTTCCTCTTATTTTGCTATGCAGTCAGAAATGTTTGTTGTTATTAATGCGAAAAATACGAAAAGTTAGCAGGGTGCGCTTTCACAAAGTTATTTATTTTATCTATCAGCCGTTAACATTTATTAACCCTTTCTATCTGCAGAAGCTGGAGATTTCTAATACTATCAGCACTAAACCTCCCTTACCAGTCACCAGACATGGACTGACTAACACTTTTATGAGTTCTGACCCTTTTAGAGCCCACAGGAGCTGAGAGACGCAAGACACAACTCTCCTTTCCCTATTTATAGTAATTAAATAGGTACATGGCGTATCGCATCAGGTATTGAAGAAAATACACTGGCATGCTCTAGACGCATGATAGATCTCGCTTTTCCTGCCCTATTTACTCGCATGACATGTCTCAAGCATAGACGTGTGACAAGTGATCCCTATCCTGTTAGAGAGGCGATATGAAGAAAATGCAAAATATTAGAACGTGCACAGGAAACCCAAAAACTACCTCCTCAAACATCAAAGTTCTAAAATAAATCCTGGCTCAGTGCCTGGGTACGCGTTTTATTTTAAAAGAGAGTGTTTAGTCGTGGCAAGACACCAGTCTGAAAGAAGACAGGGGCTTAGGCAGCACTACACCTGCAAGCCCTCAACCAACCGCACCCAGACACTTCACCGAGGCAAGGCAAAGAGAAAAAGCAAAAAAACTCTTTGACCTACCCGTGTGTGTCTCGTTGTTCAGTCAGGAAGAGCCAGAGAGGGCCAACTCCGGCCACAGCCACAGGCGAAGTCTCTTTCTCTACAGTCCGGAAAGTATTATGCACATCCCTTCGTGGTCGCCAAATGTTGGAGTGTGGTTTTTACCACATAAACTGGCACAGAAATGTGCTATCTCAGATAACAAGACACACGTCTGAAAATGCAGGAAGTGAGTCAGGAGTGACACTATTTATTCAAACATCTAAACAATGAAGGTCAATAACACATCATTAATTAAAAATAACACCATGCAATGTAGCAAGTTACAAGTGTCAAAGACACATCGCTGATCAAGAGCAAAAACATGCAATCTAATAAGTTTAAACTCACGGCAATGCAAAGAAAGGGAGAGAGAGAGAGAGAAAAAATGAACATCAAAGTACAATTAAGCATTACAACCTCAATCAAAAGCTAAATAAATCAGTTAACCGGGAACACCATCGTCGTGAAAATACACTATACAAGCTGGTCAATGAATGGGCCGGTAAGTAGCCATTTTAGACACATTTAATGAGGAACCGTTGACAGCAAGATCTAACTTTGGCAGGTGCTTGACCGCAGAACATAACAAAAGTTTGAAGATTTTATCAAAAACACTGTGCGTCACTTCTCAGAACCTTTAAGGCGGAATCTCCTTATACGGTACATAGTGCATATTATGGTTATTGTCACTTTAAGCCATGTCGCAGTCTTAGTTTGCAAGGCAAGCAAAACATCAGGTGAGAAGCTTTGGTATGGTACAGTCAGCCCCCACCCCTACTCTTACTCCATCTTGTTCTTCTAGATGACAGATGCATCCTGTTATTGCTACATCTTCTTGATGTTAAGAAAGATGTGCACACAGAGGACAGGGGCGGAGAGTGGGGGCCTGGTGACTTGTTTATCAGAAAAGCAGTGAACTGAGGTTCGTGTCCTTCACAGGAGAGATAACTGCAATCTTTTTAGATAGGCATGTGGCCTACCATCTCAATGAATGCTTAAGGCAATATGGACAATTTAGCAAACCCTTACCTATTGACTGACAGGGACATTCAGGATGCTCCAGACGTGGAAAACAATAGTTGAGGCATTATATGGTAAAACTGGACCCTGGTTCAATATGTAAGGGTGTGATAGTGTGTGATAAGGTGACAGTGTCTGTGTTTTGCTGCATGATGTTTGACAGATAGTGATTCTGAGTTTGACATGATGGTATGTGTGATGTGTGTATTAATGTTTTGGTGTGTGTTAGTGTAATGGTGTGGGTGTGTTTTGATAGGTTTGTGTGCTTATATGTGTAATGGTGCATGTCTAATGATGTGCCGAGGTGTGAATATCTCTTCGTGTATGTTTGAGTGCATGTTAGTGTGTGCATGTGTTCATGAGATCACACGTATGCTTGTGTGATGTTATGTTACATTTGGAGATGACTGGGGCTGATGGGAGGACGTAATGGCCGTGTGACGAGTACATTCGCAGAAGACAATATGTTTTTGATCCACTTCACAGGAATCTTTTTTCTTTGTTTTTTACTGCCTCTGCTGCCTAATGGAGTTGGAAAGGGTTCTTCTCCCATGGCCCAGTTTTGCTGAAACTAGTTTGTAGCTGCACTAGCAAGTAACTCTTCTTGGTTGCAGCTATTCTATCCAGAGAGTAGGTGCTGTAACCAGAACACCCTAAAACTTTATTTTATTCATCCAAAACTCCATATTTCTGTTCTTTCTTTTTCACTACCCAGATTTCACTAAATTCTTTTCTCTTTGATTTTTTACTTGCTCGCTGACCGTCTCTTTCTTTTTTCTCAAATCCTTACTTATCTTCTTGCTTCCTTACTCAGCCTGTCCTTCTCTTGTGCTTTCCTTTGCTGATTTTTTTGTTATTCATCCCTTTCTCTCACCTCGTAACATAGTGCCTAGTATTCAGGTACCCCCGTTCAAATATTAGTTTACCATATCAGCTTTGCACCTGCTCACCAAGCTAAAACGTACAAAAAAATGTATTAATAATCACATAGGCAAAACCTATTGCATTTACTGTTTGTTTTTTCATGCCTATCCTGCGGTATGCATCTCCGTATGGTTTGTCGTGATGGCAGTTGTGTGAAGGTTTGACAATCTGCATAGTTTGCAATCGAAGGACAGGTAACATTCCTTGGTTCTAGCACATCTTGCACAGCTTCATTCTTGGAGCAGCATGTAAATATTTCTTTGCTTTGCAAGTCGGCATATGCTAAGCCTTGACTTACTTCAAAATGTGCTGCTTTGCCATTTTCAAACAGCAGCCAATCTGTAGAACTGCTAGCAGGAGAACTTTCTAATTTGATACTTTTTTCAGTGGCAGACCTGGGAGTGCTCCAATGGCCCCAGGATTGCATTATTTCTCCGCTCAGAGAGGCTGGCTCACTGAGTTAGTATTCAACTCTTGTATATGCCTTTTCATGTCAGGTGTTTGATCCATAATAGGCACCATACAGAGATCCATAGAGGAGACAAGGGTTACTAAGCCCAGAATGTGGTGTTTGAAGTCATTTGTAAGTCTGGGCGGAGTCCGCGGAGTTCCGCTACATGGATAAATGCCATTTGTGGTAATTTTTAGTGCCAGGTGCATGTCCGCTCTGTGCAATCATTGTGAACGGCACCATACACAGCGCAAGCAGGTGCTGCTTCCTTTCTGCTGCGCGAGTAGATTTTTACTCGAGTGGCAGCTTTCTCAACGCAAATGGATGGTTTCTCATTGCGAGCGGTCGCAGGCATACGCAATCACTCGTAAGGAGAAATCTGACCGCCCGCGTTGTGAAATATCGCCGGGAGGTTGATTTTCCACGTTTGTGCACACCATCTTGATGTTGACGATCGCAAAGATGGAAAAATATCGCCAGGAGGTGGATTTTCCTCGCTCGCACTCGCCAACTTGCCGTTGACAAATGCTAGCAAGGAAAAAATCTCCGCTACGCATAGCGTAGTTTTTTGGAACTCTGCGAGCTCCGCGTAACACGGAGTGTGGAAAACTCCGCAAACTCCACGAGCGGAGCGGATTTCACCGCCCAGACTTAGTCATTTGCCATTAGTGTCCTGGGGTCCATCCTACCATCACTGTGCAAACGGGGTCAAGTATGCCCTTTCTGTACTTGACTCTGACGGTAGCGAGGGCAAGAAGTCAAAGGCTTCTCAGGACGGTATTGTGGGGGACAAGAGCTGGAAATAAAATAGTCAACCAACTGACACAATAATGTATTGTCTATCCCAGTGCTTATGCTTTGACGTACAAAAAAGTACTTTAATCAGACACCATAATGTAATACTGAACAATGCACTTAGGGGAATCAAATACAGCGCTGCAATCCTGCTTGCAATGATTCTTGAGGTACTATACTCTTCAGCACCCTCTCTTCTGCTGATATATGCCCCAGCATCTATAATTTTGCAGATACAATGTCGAAAAAGCATCAGATTAGGGACAAGTGCAGTGTTCGCAAATCACACCGACTGCATAGATGTGCCCCAGCAGTTCAATTTGAGTTCACATCATGGTGGTAATTCACTCAAAGGCTTAAGTTTGCTCAGCAGCTGAATTGGGTCTGTGACTCAACCTCTGACAGTTCTATGGTCCTGAGGTTACCTGAGTCCAGTGTGGTGCAGGAGAGATACTTGCAGTGGTCCTGATCCTGGGCTGCTATTGAATTGTTGGACCCCTCTACGGCCTCACTGAGAACTTGACATCTTAGCATTTCCTGTGATGCAACTCCTGCAGCTGCTCTCATCTTTGGCATTTGCAACCTCCTCAGGCCGAGTGAAGACAGGGCACTGGTAGGGAAGTTGCAACCTTTGGGTGAAAATGGATCTTGTGAAGTTCTTCAGCAGTTATGGCCTCGGACCGACCAGGACTTCCGCCTCTGCATTGACAGATGTTCAGTCTCCAACGTCAGCAGTGGCTGCACCAGTATCTCTGCAACAGTGGACTGCCAATCTCACTCAATGCTTGATCTTTGCAAAAGTATGGATTCTGTTCACAACCAATTAGGGAGCTCAGGGGACCCCATCAGTACACTGGTCATTCCTGACTTCACTCCCTTATAGTATCTTGCTCTCTCTAGCTTATTCCCCACTCCTGGAAAATTGTGTGCTTCGCCTTTCTGGACAGCCTCTCCTTTTGAAGGCCAAGCAGAGAGGCATAACACAGGCCCCTGAAGCCCCATTGGCTCAGGGGGCCCCAACACTTCATGAGTGTGCCGTTCATCCCAAGGCCAAAGAATATCTGTGAGATATGGGGAACTTCAGGGGCCCTCATCACATTCTGCAGAGGGCCTTATAATTTTGCGTTACTCCACTGGCCAAGTACACTCCATTCTCTGTCTGCAAGCATGCTGGCTTTTAGGTTTCATCAGGCAGGCCCTTAGTTCCTCCAGCAAAAATTGCAGGCTTGAGATTACCTCTCAGAGGCTGGCTGTCATACAGACACCAACCTGTGTCACCAGCAGTCCTTCGAGTACTCTGTGGAGCACAACCTTTCTTGACTAATAATAGCTTAGAACTGAAACAAAGTGGGGTGGGGTGCATCACACTTTTATGCACATTTTCCAGACAGGGGAGGTGGATATACTGTCTACATATTAAGAATTAGTTTGGGTTTGTTCTCTTTCAGATATAAACTTTGTGAAAGGTGGTGGCTTTCACAGTAGGTAGCAATTATGCTGCCCCATGTAAGTAACCCCTAATGTTGGCCCAAGACAGCCCCCTGGGCACGGTGCAGTGTATTTAAAAGGTAGGATATACTGGTGTGTTTTACATGTCCTTATAGTGAAATATTTCTTATTTTGTTTTTCACTATTGCAAGGACTATCTCTCCCATAGGGTAACATGGGGATTGCCTTGAACTATCTTTTAAATGTAATTTCCCTTTGGAAGCAGATAGAGATTTGGAGTTTAAGGTCTCTGAACTCACAATTTAAAAACACATCTTTTGGTGAAGTTGGATTTTAAAGTGTGTGTTCGAAAATGCCACTTTTAGATAGTGGGCCTTTTCTTGTCTACCATTCTAAGCCTCTGCCTGTCTGTATAATACATGTCTGGGTTGGTGGGTAGTTGGGCTCTGGTACATTCACTCTAGTCATTCACACAAAAGGGTACTGAGGCATGCCTTGCATATCCTGATGGCCCATCACCAGGCTGATGGGCCTTCCTGAACTAGAGTGTTGGGAGGAGCTGTCACTGACACCTGAATATGGGTGCACCTGTTCTCACACAAAGCTGTCTCCAACCCCCATAGTGTGTCTAGAGCCAGGCCAGGCAAAGGCAGGGTCTTTTGCACTACAAAGAATTTGTTTTGAAGTTTGCCTTCTTCAAAGGCAGAAAGGGGTATTATTATTGGACCTCTGACACCCCAAACACAGTCCACTTCTGGACTGAGGACATGCTGCCAGGAAGAAGAGCTGGATGCTGTAATAAGGACTTCCACTCTGCCTGTTTCTTTGTTATGCTGGCCTGATGCTTGCTGCTTCTGTCCTGGGAGTGAAAGACTGGACGTTGCTTTCTGTATCCTGCTTCCAGGGTTGTCCAAGGGATTGAGTTGAGTTTGTCTCCTCTTAAGAAGTCTCAGAGCCATCAAAGACTTCACCTACCAGTGCCTGGGCTCTTCTGCTGAGAGCCCTGACTTGCCAAAAGGTGCCAAATCCAGTTCCTGGTCCCTTGGAAGTGCAACCTGGTGATCTGAAGGTGAAAATCCACGCATTGACTCCCAGCGCCTGTTCTATTGACTCAGCACTGTAAAAGATCGACGGAGCACCTCTGCCTGCCCCAAAGTGTGGTTCTCGAGAGAAGGATTGATTACGGCTTTCACTGCAGGCCCCAGCTTGCCGCTGCAGAATATTTAGCCTTGTGTCGCCGACGTCCATGGCACCCACTCCGACTCCGATGCAGCTACTGCTTTGAGGATGTGGAATCAACATAGCACCTGTTTTACAGCTGTGAAATTGACACAGTGCCTGCTTCACCTCTGTTACTCTGACGCAGCACATCTGGATCATCCCTGGGTGCCGATTCTTCATCAACACTGAAGTAAGGAACCGAGGCTGCCTGTCAGGAAACTGACCCATCACCTCCCCTGCCTGTAGGGAACCGACGCATCACCTCCCCTGCCTGTTGTAAGGGTATGTGTGGATAGCTTGGGCTAATCAAATTAGCCAGTGTTTTGCTTCATCTGAACAATATGCTAGGTGTTGTTGATAAGCATGGATGTAAAGCCTTATAGTCAATCAAGAAATGCCAATGTTTCCTTAGTATACTGTAGAGTTTCCCTGAGTTAGGGTAATAGCTTCTAATAAGATGTATTTTCTCTAATGAACCCCCTAAGCCCTTCTGTTTCTGTTTAAGTGTAGACACCCATGTTAGATGACAGGCCATTTTCTTCGCCTTTTCTATCACAGTCCTATTATAGCCCCTGTCTAGAAACCGTTGTCCAATATCTAACAGTGCTGTATCAAAGTCAGCAGTTTCCCTACAATTCCTATGAGCCCTTAAGATTTCACCATACGGAAGGGCATTGATTTTGGGGTTTAGGGTGAGAACTAGTCGCATGTAGGAGTGAATTATATGAGGTTTCTTTTCTGTGCCTTTTACTACAGATTCTGGTACCGTGGATATACAGTTCTATGTCCTGGAACACAATACATTCTTGACTAGTCCAAATGTGAGAAACATATTCCAGTCATTCCTGTTCAGTTAAGTACAAAAGTCATTTAGGAGCTCTAAGTACCCGGTCCAGATCATAAAACTATATTCAATGTTCCTCCCCAATAATGTATACTGTCAATCCGTCTTGCTTCTTTCTCGCCCCAGATCAACTGTGCCTCAAACCATCCCATAAAGAGATTAGCAAAAGACAGAGCAAATCTGAAAGCCATCACAGTTCTGTGTAACTGTTAATACCAGGTACCATTAATAAAAAAAAACATTATTTACAAGGATAAGTCTAATAATTTTCAAGGGCATCTCTGTGTGTTCCAGGTATTCAAGAGCTCGAGTATTGAGAAAGTATCTAACGGTCTTGATACCCAGGTCATGTGAGATGTTAGTATATATCGAGAGACCACATCCATGGTCAACATTGTCATTCTAGCTTCCCAAGTTACATCATTCAGTAAGTTGAGAATATGTTTAGAGTCCTGGATATAGGATGTGACGTTCTTCACATAAGTCCTCAGGAAAACATCTACATATTGTGAAAGTCTCTCTGTGGGTCCTCACATTCCAGCCACTAAAGGTCTCCCTGGAGGTAACTGTAAAGTCTTATGAACCTTAGATAAGGTGTATAGGCATGGATGTCCTGGAGAGTCAAAAACATTCATCATCACTAAGTAGTCCTGCACCATTAATCTGTCTGGTAATCTCAGGCATAGGGTTAACATCCAAACATTTATAATTAGTGACAACTCCTCGTTGGGAATACACTTCACAATCATAATCTGGTTTATTCATCAAAACGATATTGCCACCCTTGTCTGCCAATAGTACAATCAGATCTTTATTATATTGTAAAACATTTAAAGCCATTCATTCATCTGAAGTTTAGCTAACCTGAAAAAGAGTTCTTTTTTTCCGGCGTCAGTTGTCCATCCATTTATCCAATTCATAATTGACCACCGTATAAAACAGGTCAATACTTTTACCAGGTGTCAACTGGGAAATTTACTTCGATTTAGGCTTAAGTCCACTCTCCAAACTCAAATCTGTACTTAGTTTTAAGTCTGCTAATAACCTACTCATTGCGATAGGGATCTTCCTCATGATCCGTCAATGAGAGAAGTGTAGTATTATCATGTGCTTTTTGTACTGTCAGAATACTGAATACTGTGGCTTCTGTACTAGGTCTAGTTTTCTGTGGATGCATAGTAAAGAACTTCTCAAGTTTTAAATGCCATACAAATTTATACAGATCAAGCTTTACTTCAAGTGGATTCCAACATTCTACAGGACAAAAAGTTAAACCAAGTTTCAGCACTGAGTACATATTCAGAGTTATCGTAACATTTGACAAAATAATTACATTCACATCCTGACTCCTATCCACAAGGGAACCACAGTCTATGTTTTATTCCATGACCGAGTCTGCATACCCCTTATTTCTTCCTGTTGTTCCCGTTCCTCTGGTCCCCCTTCTGATCTTGGTGTTTCTTTTGACCTTGTTCCGGGCGTTTGTTTCTCGGTTTCCCATTCTTATTCGAATGACCTTCCTTAAAAAAGTACTTACTTTGTTCATGTTAGCCGCCCCCTCACCCGCATCCTCATTTTCGCTACTACATAGGTTGCAAGAAGGGGTGGACACCTCACTACACACAGAAGAATCCCGGCTGCTGTTAGGCCGATCATCTTTCTTTATTGAGTGGTCAAATCATTTAGTGAAGGAAAAAACACTCCCATTGTTACTCCATCTCATCCCTATGAAGCTCCCTTGCTTTCCATTGTTTAATATCTTCCTGATGTCTACACATTAGATTTTCCAAAATCGCATAATTCTTTTGCTAGGTTCAGGCAAATTCAATGCTAAGATTTCCAGTTGAAATGATTCAATGTCTTGCAAAAGTTTCGTTATCTTTCTGTCTGCATTATTAATAAAAAATGTTCATTAGATTCATAGAACTCTTAGTAAGTTCTTGCTCCCAACATTCTAATAAATCTTCCTCAAGGTCATCGTATGTTGGGATAATTTGAGACCTCAAGCCTCTTGGACTTCTATGAAGTCTAAGATATTGCTTCAATGTAGCAGCATCACACCATTTAGACATTTCAGCTTTTTTAAGTTTCTCCAAATGAATAAATGTGTCCTTCAGTCCCTCATTACCTTTTGTGTTCCATTTTCCTAAGGCCTTATCCACTGTAATACCTTTACTTAAACTTCTGAACAAGTCATCATCTATTTGATCTCTATCCATAGTACTAGTCATTTTCTACACCCAGTAAATCACTGCGAAAATCCATACTTACACTAGCGTGATTTGAGAGCGGAGCACATTATTTTGGGGCAGCGCTGTGGTACTGTTTAATTATTGATTGTGCATGGCACTACTATTACTAATGATTTGTAACTGAGTGATATTCTTATTATATTGGTTTGTGTAATGCGGTATGATTATAAATATGTACCATAAGTATTATTAAACTGGAATTGATTGGAGATTGGAACTATTATAGGCCTTACAGCCTTACCGTAAACTACTCTACACAGTTCGACTTTGCAGGTTATTTTCCTTGTATATACTTATAATTTCATTTTCTTTTTTAATCTCGTTATCTCTCTAACTTTAAGGTGCACTGGTGGTTCTAAGGTTATTGATTTCAATGACGAGCATGCATATTAGTTTGTTTCATTTTTTGGTTTATCATTTTATGGCACTATATATTTTTTACATTTCTCCCGTGGCATGTCACAACACAATTACGTGGTTTGGAATACTTATAAGCATTAGATTGCGAGGGTATTTTGGTGGTTAATTTAGCATTAGGGTTAACTTCTTTTCACAATACTTGATTCACTGACACCTTTTGGTGGGTGATGGTGTTTCCCCCAAAAAATACATCAGTAGGTCTCACACTTATAATTTTTGATTTCAAATTGCAGCCCTGAGGAAGTCGAGAGCGTACTCGCCATACGGCGAAACACTTGTTGGCTGGCTGTTTTTGTAATTACATGAACAATTCATGAGCCACATGATGGATATGGAATAGAGAATATTTTAATCTTCACAGCTTCAGAAACTGGGTAATTGACTATTTGAGTGCTCAGAACTTTTCCAAGCGGGTGAGCAGGGGTTATCTTAGCTGTTTGACTCCCTTACCCTGACTATAGTTAGGGTCCCTACTTGGAAAGGGTGCAAACCACAGCAAACTAGAGACCCCATTTTTAACACAAAGGCAAAATGTAAGTTTTCTGCATTATCAGCCCTACTAAAGTAGTAATCAGGGATAGACAAAAGAGGAAACATCTTCACCTTGAACCACAGAAACTACAGTCCAATCCCTTCGCCCATACCATCTACCAAATCGTAGTGCACAGAAAGAACTAATAATTGACCTTTTGTAAGAAGGTTATTATCGCGGTGCCAGGACCAAATTGAAAAGTCAGTGTTGGAAATGGTCCGTTCTAGGGTTCTTTCCCTCGACTTTCCGCTGTTCTCCTTCCCAGGTTTCCACTGATCTAAATGATATCCTTAGGACTTTGGGCATGTGTGACATGGCCATTCAGTGCCAAAACACTCTGCTTGTCATATACATACTGGTGATTGGTGTATACATGATTGACTGATTTGAGTCAGCTATAAGCCCCATGTCTAGGGGTAAGACATATACCCAGGGCATGTACCTCAAATGCTTTTCCGTTGGCCTGCAGCACTGGTTGTACAGTCCACGGAGGTAGTTAATCAATCGTGCCACAGGTTTGCCCTGGTGGGGCCTGTCTGCACATGTTACTGTTACTCGGCTTGGCAGTTAAAAGCTACGTGCCAAGGCTGTGCATGTCTCTTGTTATATCGTAGTTCTCCCTGGAAGAGGTAGGGAATGTGCTTGTGTGCGTGACATGCAAGGATTGTGAATGGCACTGGGTGGTGTGTTCAGTTCGACGGGGCCTGCTTCTCACATTAGATTAGCACAGGGGAATGTATGGAAAGGTTATTGCGCAGGATTCCTGATGGGCAGAATAGTAACAGTATAGTGTTTGTTATCGATGAGTTCGTAATGGCGATTCCTCTGCGGTAGTGTGAGTGGATTTGACATTATGTGGGTGGAGATGTCACTTTGGGAAAGTAGTCATTTCGATGCTCAGTGCTCTGTGTGCCTGTCGGACTGTCTCCAATTCACATCTGGGTGCTGGGGGGACAGCTACATCTGAGCATTCCTGATAGAAGGCCATAAACAAGGGGCTCAAGGGAAACTGCAGACCTCTGAAGGGGTCTCTCTGGAACGGTTATGTGGGGGTGTAATTGGTACCTGCATTCCAAGGGGCAGGGTCTTGGCCCCACTAAAGATAGCGATCTAACCTCCCTGGGTGGGCTGGCAGACAGGACAGAATTTAGAGAGGGCCTGTGCCTTTCAAAGTTGCCTTTTGAACTGATTGCATCTTCAAAGGCCATAGTGAGTATTACTACTGGGACTCTGGCCTCAGAAGTTTTGAGATGCTTTTGGATTTGGAAGCATACAGTGCTGGTTCAATACTGGGACATCGACACGAGCAATCATTAGGGCATGAGGGACTGCAACTGGATTATCCGCAGTCTTGTGGTGGCTTGGAGCTTGTTGTGCGCCAGGAAGGGGACTATTACTTGGTGGATTTTGCCTGGGTGTTGCTGGCCTGCAGCTAGTGCCAATTGTCGTGGCCCAGGTCGCTAAGTACTCTCCAATGGCCAGTTGGCTGGCCTCCTGTCCACAAGACCCCAGAGACACAAAGGATCTCCCTGTTTCCACAGAGGTGCAGCATAAATTGGCTGAAGTGATTGTTGGTTGGAATGAGGATTGTCCTGACGTACACCATCATCACAATGTGCATAGGACTGTGCTTGTAAAGATAAGCAGCCCACATGAGATGCCGGGACAAGTGGACTTTTTGAGGAGAGCAGGGAACTTGCAAAGTCCGAGGCACCCATGCTCCCAACCAGGGGACCTGTGCTAGCTTGCACTTTGGAGCGTGTGGTGTCTGAGGGGTGTTGGGGGACCTGAGCGGGGAGCGGAGACTGTCTTCAGCTTCCAGATCGGGAGGATGACAGTGCCTGACATCACTGCCTCCATCCAAGGTCACTGGTTCTCTCTCCCTAGACCCACACCACCATGTACTTTGTAGTGGAGAATATCGTGACGGGGCCCGAGAGGATTCATTGTGCCTTGTGGATAGCTACAGCTGGCTGTCCAGAGCTACAGCAGCTTGCACCTATGCCACGGGGGAAACATTTCTCCAGACTTGGAAGTGCACCAGCCTCCTGGGTCACAACCTTTTGTCTATGGGGGAATATCACTCCCGCACTCATGCAGGTGCCGTCGGGTACCTGGAGGTCAAATCCGGATGGACAAAACTAAGTAACTGTTTCTTTCCATTTTAGGTGGTTCAGTCAATCTAATCAATGTGGTGCTAGCAGGGGCAAAGTGTATTGTTAGCTGGTGTAGTTGAGTGTCTGAGGGGCTTGGTCACAAGGCGTAGTCAAATACCTGTGATTTTTTGACCATTGCAAAAGTGGGGGTATGCAATATTGGGAATGTTGTGTTTGTTGATTACCTCTGAATAGGACATATAGGGTTATGCTGCTCTGCTGCTAATGGAAAAGGTTTGACAATTGCATATAGCTGTAAGGTATATTTTCAATCTGCATATCGTTTTGATTTCAATGTATATATCATGTTGATTTCGATGTGTGTGTTTAATACAAAGATCAGTGTTTTATACATACGGGGCCCGATTCACAGAACTAACTTACGTCAAAATCCTAAACTTACAACAATTTTGGTATTCACAGAATGAACTTACACATTTGGGTATTCACAGAATGAACTTACACATTTGGGTATTCACAGAATGAGCTTACACATTTGGGTATTCACAGAATGAACTTACACATTTGGGTATTCACAGAATGAATTTACTCATCCTAACTTTATGTCCGCACTCGGGCGAATTTCCGGCCCGGTGGTGGAATTCTGGCCGGAGGTGGAGATTCCGGCCCGGTGGTGGAGATTGCGGCCCGGAGGTGGAGATTCCGGCCGGTGGTGGAATCTCCGCCACCGGCCGGAATCTCCACCATCGGCCGGAATCTCCACTTCCGGGCCGGAATCTCCACCTCCGGGCCGGAATCTCCACCTCCGGGCCGGAATCTCACCACCGGGCCGGAAATTCCGGCCCGAGTGCGGACATAAAGTTAGGATGAGTAAGTTCATTCTGTGAATACCCAAATGTGTAAGTTCATTCTGTGAATACCCAAATGTGTAAGTTCATTCTGTGAATACCCAAATGTGTAAGTTCATTCTGTGAATACCAAAATTGTTGTAAGTTTAGGATTTTGACGTAAGTTACTTCTGTGAATCGGGCCCACTGTGTGGAGCCTTTTTGCAGCTTACGAAGTGTGTTGCGAGGGTGGTGTTGTGCTAATACTTTACACGTTGACCTTGAGGATAAGCCTGACTGCTCTGTGCTAAGCTACCCAAGGGTGAGCACAGGTTATCAGACATGTGTTTCTTACTCATCCTATCTAGGACAGGGGATTCTGACTGGCTTCGATGCGTCCCAGCAGGAAACAGCATTTACAACGCTGTCAACACAACGCGCTTCCATTACAACGCGGTCGTTACAACAACCGCGTTGTTTCTACGCGATCCATTACATCGCAAGTTGTATCAACGACTTGCTGTAGGGGGCGTGCAACACCAGGGAATGTGTTGGATTTTAAATCCAACACCTTCCCTGCTGTTGCGCAAACTGGAGTAGGAATAGTAATTAATACTATTCCTAAGTCCAGCGCGCCCCTACAGCAAGTCGCGTAGAAACAATGCGGTCGTTGTAACGACCGCGTTGTAATGGAATGCGTAGTAAAAGCATTCATTGTAAAGGCCCATATTCGTCCCAGCCAGCCTGAAACCGCTGGGTCTAACAGTCAGGATACCAGTTTCATTAGAAGTCAGACACTCAGCATAGGTAAAACCCCATTTACCAAGGGATAAATACCAATAGATTATTGTTGCCTATTCTCACCCCATAAACTTGTGATGGATGAGTGCTGAAGAGACAGATTTAATACGTGTAAAGAGGCAACAGACTTAGAATTTTTTGGGCTGTGATTGGTGCAACTCCTTCACGGGTAAGTCTCATTCTTCTTGCAGGCAGCATCGCACAATTGGATACCTTCTCTTTGTTTAAACAGTCAGGGTCTTGTGCTTCTGTTCATGACTTACAGTTGCCATGGTTGACTCCCTAAGAGTGGCAGACTCAATGCTATTACCTGGCGTCTGTGCAATCAGTGATTGCTTCTTTGAGGCTTCCAGTGCCTGCTGGGACTTTCAATTCTTGATACTTCCTGCGAGACACTTTTGAGGGACCCATTGGTTACAATTTAGTCATAATCGATATGCTAAACCCTACTGGTATCCTTATGTAGACTACTGGGTGTTATGGTGCGTATGTGCAAAAAAGGCCCACAAGCCCTCTCACTTATTTTTGTGCTATGTATGTTGCAGAGAATGTTTTGTTCTAATGGTTTATTATGTCACATATGTCAGGGTTTTGGTAGGATAAAAATGCATGTCACAAACATGACAATCCTGATTTTATGTAAACATGACTGCATTTTTATTAGAGTGTCTGTGGATTGGTGTAGGGTCTAGAAAGCAGACTTATAATCATATTGCTAACAAATTTGTGCTTGGTTGATTTGTTTTCTGTTTAGAAACTCTGTGTTTTCTGAACCCATTCAAATTAATAGAGCAGAGAAGAGAAGCTTTCCACGTCTGTGGTGCATGCTTTGTATCTGTGGCTGCAAAGGAAGATGACCTTGCCGAAACCTTCTTTGGAAGAATGGAGAAAAAGAAGCATTAGCTTCCCTAGCTTCCGTATGCTTCTAAAAAAAGGCATTGTTCGGCATTTCTATAGCCAAGCACTAATAATTAATTCTTGCTCCATAAGACACAATTGGTGATAAATGTATATTAGGTGCCAATGCAGGATTAGCGTTACACACATGGACGTTTTGCTGAGGGGAGATGCTTAATGACTGAGTTTCTACTGCTGACCCAATGACAGAATAAGGCATGAATAATAATAATAATAATAAATGCCATTTATAGAGCGCACGGCTACCTCCAACGGAGGTGTCCCGGCACTAGATGCAGATTCACACTGAGGAAAAGAAAGGGGGGAGGCTACGGGAGGCTAAAGAGCCAGGTTTTCAGCGCTTTCCTAAATGCTAATTCTGACTCTATCATACGAAGATGGACAGGCATGGAATTCCAAAGTGACGCAGTTCTCACCGCAAAAGCTCGGCCACCTATCCTAGATTTAGAGAAGCGAGGAATCCTGAGCAGTTTCAAGTGATTAGATCTAAGAACCCTGTTTTGATGATAGTTTTGGAGTCTCTGTTTCAGGAAGCACGAGACCCGATCTCTTGCGGCTCTATAGGCGATGGTGAGTGCCTTATACTCAATCCTCCTTTTGACAGGTAGCCAGAGGAGGCTCCACAGATGGGGGGAGATGTGGTGGCAAAATGGCACTTTCCTAATGAGTCTAGCTGCGGCATTTTGAATTATTTGCAGCCTTCGGATCAGATACACTGGTAGTCCAACATAGAGGCTATTGGAGTAGTCTAGCTAGGACGTGACCAAAGCATGGCCCACTGTCTTCCTGCAGTCAATAGGCAGGAGATGAAGGAATCTCCGCAGGGCTCTCAGCTACCAGAAGCAGGTCGAGAAGACTTGGTAAATCTGGGCTTTGCAGGAGAGGTCCGTCTCAAATTTGAACCCCAGATTTCTAGATGAAGGGAATTTATTAATGACTTGGAATAATTGAAGCTTAGTAAAATAATGTGTCCATATAAATTGGATTGCCGACAATATTTAAACTTTTTGTAAGGACAAGGCTAATAGGGTAGATTTGTGTAATGTAATATAATTGGGATCTGTCTAATATTTACCATAATCTGCATTAAACCGCTAAGAGGGTTATAATAATTACAATCATTATGATACATATAGCTTGTTGAGAGATACTGCACAGTAACTTATCATACCAAAGTAAAATACCATTCACTGTGTGCACCTACTGATTTGGGGATACAAGAGTGGGGCTCAATTTCATCATCACCGAAAGATAAGAGATTCTCTGACAGGTCTTTCTGACTCATAACAGAGCATAATTTACTGGATGGGGAGTGAGAGAGACACCTGCCAGTTCTCATTTTCTCCAAAATTGGTACATTTCCTTTATGAGCTTAAGGGGATCTTCCGATTGTGACCCAATAAATATTGGGGATAAACATGACAATTCACCTAAGAATTCACTCTAGTTACTGAATTGTTAATAATGCTTACCATGTGGGCAGATTCCTTTCTTTCCTTGGGTGACAACACCATCAATCATAGCTCACTTCGTTCCTTCATTTTCTTGAAGTAACCTAATTGGCTAGTCCAATCTGAACTGCCAGCAGTTTCAGCAGCCAGTGATTAGTTTTGAATTCTTGGGTTTTGTATCTTTTTGTAACTAGGTTTAATCTCTTGTTCCAAATTTTCACAAAGGATTGTGTTCTGCCATGCCCAGGCTTAGTGATATCACAGGACCATTGGTGAATGTGTTAGTCTTTCAAAAGTCCATGGTGGACCATGAGTAAGACAGCTTCTTCTGAATGAGCTATTCCCACTGGTCAGTTTTCCCACTAGTCAGATTGCCAGTTCCTGTACAGTCACTTTTTCAGGTAGTCCTATATCCCACAGTAACTATAAGCATGTGTCGGCTTGAAGCTCTGCTCAATCACAAGGAGTTTCAAAGACCTCAACAATAAATAAAAATGAATAGTTTTTGGTTTTGTTTGGACAAGCCTATTTGTCTACAGGCATCAGCACTGGATGATATTAGCTTTCCGGGTATTCGCTTGAGCCTGGCTCTATCTTCTCCTTGGTTGGGTGTCGGATGGCTCCTGCAATCTGCTTAGTCCCCATGTCTCTTCATCAGCTGATTCCTAGGGCTCATGTATCCTCTCTCGCACCTTCAGCTCCAATTGCTTTGTTTTTTTGATCTAGCATCAGTCTGGCTGCTCTGGCCCTCCTTATTACCTTTCTTCGAATCCAGATTCAATTTTGTTTGGAGCTATTCTTGAGGTTATAAGACTCATTAGAATAGTGTCATTGCAGTTGGGAGGTTTTACTTTTGCATACCTTTCAGCAGACATATGGGACAGATATATTGGCTCCTCTGCATGGACCTATGTTTGAAATGTCACTTGTTTGACTGTCATCAGCCCACTATGAGGCTTGGAAACAGTCCAATGTATCAAGCAATTGGAGTTTGCAAGACCCAATTACTGAATGGCGCAAGACGGAAGATGAACTCAAAGCCACCCTTATAACATCAAACTCTCAACCCCCACTCTTGTTATGACCAAAGAAACAAATCTGGTACTCGAGTACTTTCAAACAGCAACAAAGGGCACTGAACAAGGAAATCAGATCCATCAATCTCCATCCTGATTCCCAGGCACAAATAAAATTTCGAGAACTACGAAATGCTTATAAAAGAGCATTCTGGGAAGCGAAAGGGCCCAAGCTGACTAGGACTGGGTTGCCATAGTGTCAGCTTGTAAAAATAACTCAAGATCTCTCTGGTCACTAATAAATAATCTAGACTGATACTCTCCGGGCTCAGCAGGCAACAACATAACACAAGAAGCATGGATGACTCATATAAGCTCCCTATATGGCAATCAAGATGTGAATGTACCCTATACCACTAAAAATCGATGTAGTAACCTTTTACCCTTCTCTCAAGGCAAAATCAAAAAGAAGATTGGAGAAAGCAGAGGAAAATGGTGCCCACAGCCCAAATGCCCTCCCCGGGGCCATATTTAAAGAAGACTGCAGGTTTTGGGGTGCACAATTCCACACCTTGTTTAATTTCTGTCCTGCAGCAGAAGCAAACCCAGAATCAAGGCATGGCTCTATTTTTCAGCCAATATACAAGAAAGGCTCCTACTCCTCCCCGGATAGCTACCACATGGCCGGTCTTATAGACACAGACTCCAAAATCTTTGCAGGCCTGATACTGGCTGAACTGGAAGAATGGGCAGAAAGTAAAAATCTAATTCTATTTAATCACACAGGTTTTAGACCAGAATCTAGCACTACAGACAATCTGGTTACACTTAGTATGATCATGGAGAAATGCTTTTGTAAAGGACAACTCTTATACACCAGCTTTTTGGATTTCTCCAAAGCCTTCAGTCATATTAACCGAAATATATTATGGAAGAAGCTGATCAATTGGAATATTTTTACAAACCTTTTACCTGTGATACTGCCCTTATCCTCTAATAATTGGGCTCAGGTCAAACTTGGTCAGAATAACAGCTTGACTGACAAAATTCCAATAAGGAGAGGCTTGAAGCAAGGCTGCATCCTCGCTCCAATTCTTGTTAATCTCTTCTTGGCGTACCTAAGCACATACCTAGACTCCGCCAATTCCCACCCTCTAAGCTTGGGTTCTCGAAAAGTGTCCTCACTACAATATGCTGATGACCTAGTACTGATAAATCTGACCAGGATTGGGCTACAAAGGTAACTCAATTATCTTAATCTTTACTGCATCAAAAACGAAATGACCATCAACCTCACAAAAACTCAGGTTGTGGAGTTTGGCAGGAAGATCAACAAGAAAGGGAGTTGGGCATTGGGTGGGCAATCTATTCTTTGAAGTTCATCATATAAATATCTTGGCTTCTGACTACAAGATCGGCCGTTATACCGACTCCATCTTAACCCACTGAAACCAAGCATTGCTTCCTTTATTTCATCATTTCAATTAATACATCTCAAACTACAAAGCCCAACATTTCTCACGCTACTCACTGCATTAAAAGCCAAGTTCATCACAGCACTCAGCTATTGGAAAGAAGCCTTTCCAGGAACTTTTGAGGCTTTCCTTAACTCTGCAAAAGTAAGGTATTCAGTTTCATGTTCCATCTCCCCCAGAATGCTCCGCTTTCACACATTCGATTCGAATTCAGCCTGAACAGCCAAGATTTAACACAGAAAGGCTCTCTACTCAAACATATTGCTATTAAGGTCCTCAGACGAAGCCACATTAAGTGCTTTGATGCGGAAAGAAATTCAAACAGGTATTCAGACAAATTCAAATAGCTGGGCTTGAACCCTTGAGGTGGCGCAGAAGGATCCAAAAGCAAAAGAGCTATGGGATCTGTCACTACCCCACAACTCCTTTAAAAGCGCACTAAATAAACAAATAAGAAGGATGTCATGGCTCAGAGACAAGGAGGAGCTCCGCAGAACAAGTCACACATGGACCATCATTGACTCCTATAAGCAGCCTCGTCCACCGTTATATATAAACAACTCTACTCAGATCTTTCTATAAAAATAAGTTACTTCATCTTCACTTTGGTCAATGTAAAACACTTGATTACATCATCAAATGACTGCCGAAGCCACTGCTTTCTATGTGCAGACTTTGCCATTCACATGAAGAAAGTTTGACCCATATTTTATCGATCTGCCCCATTCTGTTAGCTGAACGTAAGAAATTACTGAAAAAAATCTCCAATCAGCACATTATTTCAACATGTCCGCATGCATTACTTTTTTCTATGAAAGGTGAATCTCCTCAAATAATAGCAGCCTTTATAAAATTAATTCTCACAGCTGACCAGCTATTGATAGCAAAAGGCCCGATGACCACCATGCATTACTACAAACAATTAACCTGAATTGATATAAGTCTGAAGTTCTGGTCCTGTTTTGGGAATGGAGGGGCATAGCGATACTTTGAATATATTTGTAACAACATTGACTACATTAGGCCGTTGACCAAGGGAATCATAACACTTGGATGTTGAGACATCACTTGACCAAGTCACCTTTATTGTATTGTTCTCTTGACGAGTCTTGTTTAAATCCCTCATGCACTTTAGATGAGTTTGCACATACACGTTTGCACTTTAGCCAGGAAATAAGATAGGAATGCAAGGGAACAGCGTCACTTTGAACAAACTTGTTACTCCATTGACTTATTTTGGTGTACTGTTCTCTGACCAAAGGAATCACAATACATGGTAGTGGAGACATTATCTGTATGCAGTCAGCTTTATTATTCTCTCCTTTTGAGGACTCTTGTACAAACCTCTCCTGCACTTCTGGTGAGGATGCACATACACCTCTGCGCTTTAACTTGGAATAAGGCTGCACAAAACAAGACACTGAGAGATTCTATGATAAAACTCTAAATAGACCATAGTTTTATCATATTTGTTCACCCTAATAAATATATACTAATATTTTATTTCCACTGTCGCTGTTTAAGTAAGCTAAGGAGTGGAACTACACTTTAGATCTTGACATATGCACTTTTACTAGTACTAATTGAAGATATTGTAAGTGCGATGATCACTCCCATTTCTACCGTATTCCCCTATGAATTTTGTAACAACTTCACTGTGGGGATGTCTTCTATACTAGTTTATGTTTTAAAAGTAAGGAATCAAGAAAAACTTAGCAGTAATGCAGTTACTTGCATTATAATTCAAATTTTAGTCTATTTTATATAAGATCTTAATACAGAAATTTGCCCAAAATAATACCATTTATTGTCAGTAATTGCAATCTTTTTATTATTCTGTTTGTTTGTGATTTTAATGGCTTTCCTGTAGAATTTATTATTGTTTTTACTAACTGAAAATAAACTCACTTTGAGATTTACTTCACTTGTTTGGCTCCTGAACACAGCCTTCCTCATGGGTTGATTGATACCAATCTTTTTAAACTCCTCGCCTAACTCATGTGACCTAGAGGTTAAAGTCCAAGATTCTCAGCCTGCAGGGTAAGGGGGTCCACTGCTGCTGTAGCCATGTGTTTCTTAGAAATTTTGTTATATCACATGATTTTTCAAGTATTTCTCTGGTAATTTCAAAGTCCTTACTATTCATATTCCTTTGTTCTGTACCTGGAGGTGTTCCAAGAAGTGTACTGGTGTAGGGTCCCCCGAAAGCATGGCTCAGAGTTATGAGCTTTTGCATTTAGTGCTAAGGTTCTCTGGTGATCTATGTTTGGATTCCCCCATTTGGTATCAGAATACACATTTTCAGGCAGGCTGCATGTGATGTCCTTAGCATGTTGCATGGCCTCCTTGGTTCTATTCAGGAGTTGCTGAGTCATTGGACTGTCCTCCCTGGTCCAGGAGCCTTCTTTTTCCTCTTAACTCCCTGAGTTCTGCTATTGATACAGATTTTCTCCTGGTGGCTTTTATTTGGTCCATCCACTGTGCATTCTAGCTTTTGAACTTTCTTTCTTGTTTCTAACTTTGCCCTTTCTGTTTTGGATCCTGGTCTTCCAGGTTTCATTGCCCCTTTTAGGGTAACTTATCTTTTGTTCTGAAGATTGTACTTCAGACACGGTTAGGGCTTTCTACTTCAACATGTGTTCTGGCAGGACATGCAAGTGGTTTTTGCCAGGCATTGTAGGAACCTTGGGTTCAGGTGTGTCTAGAGAGGTGTGCTTCTCTCTATTTTCAGTTCTTCATGGATTCTTATTGTTCCAGGACTGTTGTCACGTTTGTACCCATGCCTAAATGAAGGATCAGAGCTTACCTGAGTTCATGCAGTTTTGGAAGAGAAAGTCTCCAACGTGCCACCTTTAATGCACTGCTGCATGCCGTGCCATGTTGAGATTAGAGTAGCCTACTTTTGGCTACATCCTTCAATGTTTGCCTGCCACATACATATATATATTTACACTTGGCATTATGTACTAGTGTGACACAATAACACTAAAGATATATGGTGCACTGACCATATATAAGTGCATTTATTGTGTGCTTTGATATATATGTGTGTGTGTGTATGTGTGCATATTAATGTTTTCCTTTCCAGAAAAATCTGGACTGCTTATATTAATCCTCTTTAGGTTTAGATTGTAAGGTGGTGTGCTAAAATGCATTTAATGCAGTGAATTCGCTAGGGATTAGTGAGAATCAGTCACAAGTGTGTTTAATGCTTTCTTTATAAATTGTGACCAGTTGCTGTTTTTGCTTAAAATTACATGTATTGGCTATTGTGCTACATATAAGAGTACCGTATGGAAAAGCTTGATTCCTTATTAAAGATTGCATTTATTGAATTATACATAGGTTGTAGAATTGATATGTTTTGAATAGAAATGTTAAGTTAGAGTGATTGTGAGCCTTAAACTTACAGTTGAGACAGTTAATACTAATGTGAAAGTTGTTTTTCTGCATGTTTATTTCTCCTTTGCCGGTGCAGACCAAAAGCGTTTGTTTGTTAGTGAAAAGCACATTGTATTTCAGAGATAGAGAGATGAGAAAGAACTGACAAGGTAAAGTGATTTTAATGAAGAACAAAGAGCGTATTAACAGTTGGTATTATGAGATGAAGGGAGGAACCAAGGTCGCTTTGGAAGCAGAGACTGGAATATGGGAGTAGTGTTAAAGGCACTAAGGGGCTCATTAGGATGGCGGAGGGACCGCCACCGCCGGGGCGGCTTTGGCGGTCCCTCCGCCATCTGACTCCCGTTTCCCCCCGACACATTAGGATGGCGGGGGGAATCGCTTTGTGACCGCGGCGGTCACAAAGACCGCCATCCACGCTTCAGCCACAGGCAATCGTTGCGATTGCCTGGCAGAGCGGTCAGCATGGGTATAATGGCGGCGGTGCCTATCAGGTACCGCCCGCCAGATTACAATGCTGGCGTCAGCCAGCCTTTCCATGGCGGTGGAACCGCCATGGAAAGGCTGGCAGAGGCTGGGTTTGGGGGCCCCTTGCAGGCCCCCTCTGTGTGGGGGGAGGGTGTGTGTGCACTGGGCCATTTCCATGCACAAGGTGGCAGGCACCGCGTGGTGACTGCCATGTTGTGCATTGAAATGCACTACGTGGCATTTTGGCATTGCGGACGGTGCTGCAGCCAGCAGCACCGTCCGCAATGATCAGGGCCCTGGATGCGCCCGCCATAGTGGCGGGCGCATCCTAATACACACAGCGGGACCTCCACCTTACCGGCGGGCGGTCCCAGCACCCAGATGTCCGCCCGCCATCGTAATGAGCTCCTAAGTTCTTTCTGAGAACTGAAAAACATAATATGATGTGTTTGAGGTTGTTAGAAATGGGGGTCTCTAAATGGCAATGGTTTGCACCGTTGTCCAAGTAGGGACCCTTCTTCCTAGTCAGGGTAAAGCATTTGTGAACACATACAGTAATACAGTGAAAACCCTACAAATGGACACCACACTAGTTTAGAAAAATAAATAATCTTTATCTAAACCAAACAAGACCAAAACGACAAAAATCCACAATGCAGTAATAAAAATATGACTTTCAAAAGGTAGAAACAGTTCTGCTCAAAGCAAATTGCAAATGCAACACTTTTCACACAAAGTACCTTGGATGCATCACTTGCACAAACAAAAACTGTCACAGGGAAGGTGATGCGTCGGTTCCTTACGCCCAGGGAATGTTATGCGTCGGTTCCTTACTTCAGGGGAGGTGATGCGTCAGTTTCTTTCTGTGGCCCCTGTGTTCTTGCAGGCGTGGCGCCCAGATGCGATTCTCGAGGACCGGGGATGCATTGGTTCTTGCAGTCGCGGTCCCACAATGCGTTGGTTCTTGCAGCCGCACAGCCGGGCCTGCATCGGAATCGGTGCTGTGATCTCGGACTCTGTAGATCGTGCACTCGATGCAGTGTGCAGCAATTTCTCGAGCCGCGGGCAGGTGCTGCGTCGGTTTCTTTAGCAATGCATTGGAAACAGGTGCGGATGTGTCACGCTTCTCGCCGTTGCATTGCTTTCCCAGCTCCCAACAGCAGGAACAGAGACCCAGAACAGCAGCAGGCACCTCCTGGCAGGTCAGAACTCCCAGCAAGGAAGTTCAGGGGAGCTGGAAGTGAAGTTTTGTATCCCTGAGACTTCAAAAACAGGAGTCAAGCTCTACTACAAGCCCTTGGAGATCTTCCTCAAGCAGAGGACACAGCACACAGCAAAGTCCTTGTCCTTTCCTTGGCAGAAACAGCCACTGCAGGCCAACCCCAGACAGCACACAGCAAAGGGGCAGTACTTCTCCTTAGTTTCTCGAACTCTTCTCCTGGGCAAAGGTTCCTCTTGAATCCCAGTAGTAATCTAAATGTCTGGGGTCTGGGCCCCGCTTTTTTTAGCACAAAATCCTTTGTTCTCTGGTGGCAGAGAAGCTCTTTGCTCAGCCAAAACCAGTTCTGTCCTCTCTGGTGCAGCTGCCCGGCAGGAGGTGGAGGCAGCATTGTCCAAGGCAGACCAGCCTATTCAGGTGCAAGGAAATCTCCTCCCTTTACTCTAAATGCAACCCAGGTCTATTCAGCCCAGCCCGATTCATTCAGGAAAGGCAGGACACACATCAACCCCCGGTGGCTGTCTGAGAGAGTGCACATTCCCAGCCCCTGTCACTCCAAAGCCAGACAGTCAATCCACAAACCCAGCAGAGGCACACAGCATGGCTAAGCAAGAAAATAACTACTTTTTAAAAGTGGTATTTTCAAACACCGAACATAAAACTCATCTTTACTAAAAGATGCATTTTTATATTCTAAGTTCAGGCATACTAAACTCCATCTTTCTATCTTGTTCCAATAGGAAGATATATTTATAAGATGTTATAAGTAAAACTCCTATTCTATCCTATGGGTCAGATAGCCTTCCAATAGTGAAAAACTAAATTGGCAGTATTTCACTATCAGGACATGCCACACACATCAGGGCATTTCCTACCTTTTACATAAACTGCACCCTGCCACAGGGGTACCTTGGGCCTACCTTAGGGGTGGCTTGCATGTAAGAAAAGGGAAGGTTAGGGCCTCACAAGTGGGTGCACTTGCCAGGTCGACATGGCAGTACTAGACTGCACACAGACACTGCAGTGGCAGGTCTGAGTTACATTTACAGGCTGCTCATGTGTGTGGCACAATCAGTGCTTCAGGCCCACTAGCAGCATTTTATTTACAGGCCCTGGGCACACACAGTACACTGTACTAGGGACTTAGCAGTAAATCAAATATGCCAAGCATGGAATCACTGATCCATAAATACAATTTACAGGGAGAGCATATGCACTTTAGCACTGATCAGCAGTGGTAAAGTGCCCATAGTCATAAAATCAACAAAAACAGGGTCCAAAACAGGAGGCCAAAAAGCAAAAAGTCTGGGGATAAACCCACTGGACAAGCCAGGTCTAACACAGGTCATGCTTTCTCCCAGGTTCTTTGTGCTTTTGTATTAGCGAACCCACCTTGGGTTTAGTCAGATTTCCTTTAGACTTGAAGAGGTACAAACATCTCTTGACATCCCTGATTCTGTGACTTCATGCTATACGTGATTCTTTACTTACAAAACTTTTACAGAGATTCAGATGCTTCAATAGGGTTTCCCCTATCTCTAGGTTAGTGTAGGGTTTATTAGATGCTGCAATTCGTTTTCATGTATGGGAAGAAGGATCAAAACCATTTGACAAGTCACCAAATTGTTGCAGTGGTTCGAGAGTGAGTTGTAACAGTGGAGGAGTGAGTATGAATAGGGTACTGTACAAAGGGCTTATGCTTAGCTTGCAGTGTTTGAGGCAATTGTGTGGTGTCCAGCCAGGATTGCGTGATCTGATGTGGTAATGTTTTAAATTGTGTGAGTTTGGTGCTTATTGTGGAGAAGCTATGTAGTCCGATGTGGCCTAAGATCCCAGGATGATATTAAAAAGTGTAGAAGACACTGTATTGTAATTCCCTGCTGAGGTTTTGTGGGGTTTGTCGTGAGATATGGTCAACAGCGCAGACAGGGACGTTTATCTTTTGTGTGAAAGTGAGGTACAATTAGTGTAACAGACCTTTTGCGCTGAGGAAAGCTGCACTGATAAGAGTGATTCCCCACAGGATGAGGTTTAATTTGAATGTGTGTTTGTGTTACTTTGTATGACAGATTTCTCTCAATCCTTTAGTAAGGCAGACAATTGTTACTTGTTGTTATTGCATTGTATTTAGTTGCAAGCATTTTTCTGAAAAGAGTGCATGTGAAAGTTGTAAAGTAGGGTGAGCTGCTGAGAAGAGTGAGATTGTTATCACAGCGTGCCGCGCTGGGATAGGTCGATTGGTGTAAAAATGCGCTGTTATTGGCTGCCTGCATCATGAGGTCCAGTGCTGTTATTGCTTGAAAGAAGAAGTGGAAAGAGGGACTGTAAAGAGAAAGAAGTATAAAACAAGAGACTCTGGAGAGAAAGATGAAAACAGTGATAGTGATACTAGTGATAGTATTTTAGATGTATTAATGTCTGAGCAACCATGAGATTCAAACAAAGGGCAGTGGGAACGTGACTGCAAGTGGGACCACTGGATTGCCTACTGCACCAGTAATAACGAGTTCTGGAATGATAGCAATATTTCTTGTACAGAAAAACCAGAGTGTGATGTTAACTATTACAGTGAATCAAAATATGATAGGAGGAAATTCAGGCACTTGCATTCCTGGTTGCACAGTAGGCCCAGGCAGAGTTGCACGAAGTTGTTGAAAAACTCAGCAGCGCTGTGTGGAGTTCCACGAGCAGGCGGAGTTCCTCACCACTCCCGTTCGCGAGATATACACAACGCATAGTGTGTTCTCATGCCAGAAATCAAGTGCTAATGGCACCATTCAGTTTGCATGGGCACGAACATCTTGTTTGTGCTCTGTCCATGGTGCTAGGGCCTACTTTTTAAATCAGCTTAATTCATCCAATCCTACCCTGTTTTGCGTGACTTTTGCACTCTTTTATTTTTCACTTTACTTTCTTATTTCCTTCCTTCTTTTTCCTTCCTGTTTCTACTTTATCTTCCACTCACCCAGCGCCATGGCAGAGCAGGGGAGTGGCAGCACCAGGCTCTCCCAAACCAGCCCCACCAGCTCCCTACCTTGCAGTTGGTAGCACTGTGAAAGGGTGCAGCCCGAGTGATCTTTTCAGAGGTAGAGGTGGCCGCACTATTTTTTTTTATATGCAGTGCACCTCCCCTGTACCATGGCAGCAGACGGCAGACCTAAAATTGGGTACGCCCTGTGGGAGCGTAGGCAGCAGTGGGAGAGCGTGTGCCAGGCTGTGCGCCACTGATCTGGGGTCTGGCGCACCCAACATTAGTTTATGCACCGGTGGGCTGTCATCCTGGATAGGGACCAGGACCTGCTTGACCTGCTGGATGTGGAAGTTGCAGTGCTCAGTGAGAAATATTTATTTGTTGTGTTCTATCTATGCTAATATTTTTCCCCAAATAGCAAGCATGCTGCTCACACTCAGGAAGATAAATTTATCTTACAAATATATGATCATAGAGTAGACAGGCGCTGGGTGATGCTACCTAATCCTACTCGTTGGCACTCACTTGGGCTGTTTATTTAAGAAGTAATGCAGAGACTCCTCTGTCCTGTCACTAAGATAGTTGTAGATATTAGTATTAGTGAGTTAGCACATTTTCTCACTTCTCTGTGCCTTTATTTTTTTGTAGCTCGTATAGTCCCCAAGACTCAGAGGCAGCGCAAGAGATAAGAATAGTCCTTTTTACAATCATTCATTTCATGACTGATCTTGGATCAATTAGGTGAGAGCAATTACAACAACCAACAATTACAGCTGTGGCAGCATGTACTATCGGGCTAATCAAACTCGCAACTGTCATCATCATCAGCATTATAATAATAATATGTAGCCTAGCACATGCATAATGTGATGATCACCACATGTCTGTTTCCAGTTACCTACAACAACAGGCCCTCCATCCAACCACCACATAGTTTCAAATTTGAGCCAGCCAACACACACACTCAGCAACATAGCATTTCCCAAATCAAGTAAAATCAACACACCTCTCTCACCACTACTCAAGTTGAGTAGGCCTCTTTGAGTCATCACCAAATGTTTGTTTCCATGAAGTTGATAACTTCCTTCTTCTGGTGGCAGTTGTTGAAGTAGTCACATCCGGAGTCCTTCCATCAACATCCTGACTCTGAGTAACTAACGTGTCCTACTCCGTACGACTAAGTCCTGACTCAAATGGGATAGATCGATCTGTAGTGCAATGTTGTTGAGGAACAACAAGAGAAACATTGAGTCATTTTTTGTGTAGACTAGATTTGTGTTTGTTAGCTGTAGGGACTGGTTTGGGTCAGGTCTTTGAAGCGTGTGAAGCAGAAAACAAAACAGTGTGGTGACCCGGAAAACAAATTTCACTAAGTGTCAAAGGGGAAGGAAATATCACCTTCAGTAAAATAATGATCACCTGTCGTTAGGCAACCAACATTGTAAATTAATCATCAAAAACACAATCAAGCTTAATAGTTATAGATAAACAATAAACACCCAGTCTCACTGCCTGCCACTACATGAATCCTCTCAACACACTCACAAACAACAATCACTCTTTATATATATCAACCTTTGGTGCGTGAATGCCATTTACCTGTTCTAATTCAGGCAGGGTGAAAGTGACTTATTGTGGATCCATTGTGTCATGAAACACACATTGGCCAGTCTTGTAAATCAAATAATATGGAACAGTCTGGCTAGGGGAATAAAGAAAGGATAGATAGGCACGGGATGGACCAGGCACAAATTTGTCTCTCCAATGTCCTGGAGGGAAATGGGGGGGAGGCTTCTTCCCTACATCCTGGTCCAATTCCAGTCCTCCAATAAATGGTGTCTAAAACAGTAGGGCTGCATTAGTCAGCAGACACAAACAAACAAAATAAAAAAATGTTCCCCTAGCTTTTTTGTCGTCAAAGCAGTTGGGCAATAGAAATAGAAAATTCTATGGTTGGTGGCCCAGGCCTAGTAGTCAGGGAAGTATAGTTTGTCCTCAAACTCAGGTTGTATGCCCAGAAGTAGGTCAGCTAACATACTACTACCATGACCTGAGTCTGGCCAATCACCTTCATCCTCCTGTCGTACTTCAGGTATTGTGTAATTCAGTGGTATAAAGTGCTGATTCATTTTGATCATGGTTAATCTCTCCACGGTTTGGGGTGAGAGACTGGTCCTTCTCACTGTGACAACTGCAACAGCTGCACTGAACACACGTTCAGCGGACTCACTGGCAACCAGGCAAGCCAGATAGTTTATTGCCAACCTGATGAGTGCTGGTTAGTGGCGCCTCTTCCTATACCAATACACCAATGAGTTTTGATCAAAACAGACCTCTGCTGGGTCATCAAGATAGGCCTGGACCATCCTCTCAATATTCATTGGTGTTCCACCTTGCTCGACCTCTTTTGCCTTCCCCTCTGCACTAGACTTAAGCCCTGCCTGTGGAAACTAATCATATGAAGATGTTGGGGCTGATGCCCCTCTTCCTGTTGTTGCTGGTAATCTTAGTGTTGGTTTTAGCTGCTGTGAGCCAACAGCACTACCCTCAGGCTCTGAAGTTAAAGGCTGCACCACAGAACTTGTGCCCTGGAGGAGTGGGCCTCTAATTCCCAGCCTTTCTTTTTCTAGGACACTGGCTTGCTCAGCAATCCACGTTTTGTGGTTTGAAACATCTACATCTGAAAAAGGCATGAAAGTGGCCAATAAATGTTTGTACCTTGGATCAAGAATTGTGGCACAGATGTAATTTTGGATGAAACAATGTCTCTTTGCACCCTTGTATTAACAGATAAGTGAAGGATTAAGCTCTCCACCAACTCATGTGCATCTTTTTTTCATCTACACATTTTAGACACCTCCTTTAGCTGTTCACCTGTAGCATATGCAATCACAGGATAGCTTGGCCCATGGTACTGTCCTACTTGCTCACTTCTCATGTGAAAACCACTAAAGGAAGTAGTATCTCTGTCAGGCATTTGACTAGGCCCCATTGGTGCACCTCAATGATCATGCCTTTCACAGTTGCATCCCCTCTTTGCATGGCATATTCATTGATCAGTCTGTACTGCTCAAACAGATGTTGCAACATGTAATAAGTCCATTTCCAATGTGTTTGCACCTCTTGTATCAGTGTTTTAACTGGTGTTCTATTATCACGCTGAATAACCCTCAGCTGCTTACGGGCATTAAAAGAATGGCTGAAATGAGTGCAGATTTCTCTGCAGATGGACAGTAAGTTGCTGACTCTGTCTTCTTTTTTGAGAAGGTCCTGTACAATGATGTTGATGCAGTGCGCCAAACAAAGGACCCAGAAATAGCCACCATCTGCCTTAACTATATTACTACCATTGTCCGTGGCAACAAATCCAATGTTTAGTCCTCTTGGTCACAGCCATTCAAAGATCTTGTTGTTAAAGTCTTCTAAGATGTTTGCAGCAGTATGGGATTTCTCCACGCTGAACATGACTACTGTTGTATGCCTCCGAACACTCTTAAAACTTTCTTCAGGAATAAGACCTGCAGATATCTTTTGCTTTACCCCCGCAAAATAGATCCAGTGTACAGTGATGCACATGTAATCAGCACCTTGGCAGCTGGTCCACGTCTGTCCTCAGGTGGATAGTTTGAACAGCACTCTGCTGCAAAGCTTGTCTAAGCAATTCCAGCACATTGTGATTTCGTGCTGGAACAGCAACTCTGGCAAAATAGGACCGGCTGGGAACCTTTCATTTCGGGCAGATGGTTGCCACAAACTCTAGAAAACCCACCCCTTCCACAAAAGAAAAAGGGAGGAGGTCCAGCGCTAACATTTTAGCCAGCTTCACAGTGTGCAAATGTGTTTCGGTGGGTGGTTGCTTTTGAACTGCCCCTCCTGCCTAAACATGCCAGGAATAGTAGCCTAGATTTTTTTCTTTTCTGGTGCCACTGATGCAGGTGATTTCTTGAGAGCAGAAAGTGGTCGCTCAATGTTCATCTCAGTGGGGCAGTCACTGCCTTGGTGTCCTTACCTGAGTCTTGTGCCATAGTGATGTTGCTTATGTGGGCGATACTACTGCACTGCTGGGAACAGGGCTGATTTGTGTAGCAAAAATGTCTTCCTCTTCTTCACCTTCCACCGTGATAAAATCGGATTCCTTGCTCAGTCTTTCACCCCCCTCACCAACACCACTTGCAGTTTTTAGCCTGCTAAGGTGCTCCTTCCACTGGATTGGGTGGTGTTTTCTCAAATGGGTTGTTTGGCCTCCGGTACCATAGTTTGTGCAAAGCTTACCTAACACTTGCTCTGCAAATGGAGCATATGGCAATGTTCAGGTCCTTCTTGCTAAACGTTTAGAAGTACCAAACTGGGGAGGTCCACTTTCTGACACAGGTGCCACTGCCAATGTCGGATGAACTGACAGAAGGTGAGTGTTTTGACGTTTGCCTCTCTGCAGTGCCTACTTCTACTAAGATGGTTGTGGATGTAGGTCACTGCAGGGGCCTTGTAAACATGGCAGCTGGCGGTGGTGGTGGTGGTATCTGTGCCTCATCCCTCAGAGCAGGTTGAGATGGGTAACATCGGTCTCTACTGGGGCTGGAATAAAATCTATGATGACTGGCTCATCGTCATCCTCCTCCTGTACATCCATAACCCTAAGGCTTTCAGGAATCTTCCTTTTCCCTAGCCTCTCCTGGCGTATCTCACTCTCAGACTGTTAGAATTGTGATCATCAGACAGGGGGCTTGGAGAAGAAGATGGTGGACTAACCCTCCTTTTTCTTACTGGAGGTCTGTAAGACAATGTATCTTCTGAAAGAGTGGCATCCTCTACTTACTAAGCATGACGTTCAATCTCCTGAACTGCTCCTACTTTGGGAGGAACTACTATTGCTGGCTGGGGCTGTTGTTGTCCACTTATCTGAGTTTCCTGCAACGATTGGGTACTAATTTGTGAAAGAGATAAGTCCATTTCAACATCAGTGCTCGTTGGTGTTGCCTTAATTAGACTGCCTGCCTCTGTGACAGACATGGGCTTGGGCCTAGGTTGGGGTGGGTCCCCTAATGTGGGGGTGATGCTCCCAGCTTGCTCTCCGTTGGGGCAGTCACAATTTTTTTTGCCTGAAAAAGGTCAGGGGGCGACATACGAGTGGTGGTAAGCTCCTTCTTATCACTGGCCACTTTCTTGGTAGCACCTTTCTTTGGGCCCATCTTGAAGTTGTCAGTTGGCAGTGGCACCTTAGCTTCAAAAGCTGAAAAGATGTCTGTGATGTGCGGTCACGCGTCACGTCGTGCACATGCCTTCTGCCTGGCGGTACTGTGGGTGATGTTGTCTCTTGTGCACCTTAAAGCAAACAAGCAACAAGAATATCAATGAAACATAGCATTGTTGCAGTTCAATTAGTAGAATAAACAAACAATATCATTTAATGTGGTCAATGGTTACGTAAGTTATAATAAATAATTAACACAATGTATCCATTCATAAAACCACACCAACATAAACTTTCATGGTGTACCCTCAGGAAGGATAAGAAAGAGCAACATTAACAATGGAATGCGGCACTCAGGGAGGTGCAGGTGACAATAGAATAATCCTTAGACAATGAATGCTGTTGTGCGCCTATAGCAGACATGGGTATGATTCCAGATATTAGGAAAATGGGGGGAAAAAATGAAAACTATTAAAAAAATTACATTAAAAAATTCAAATTAAAAAATTTAAATTAAACATTTTTAAAAATATTAAACCAAAATAAAAAAAATAAGAAAAAAACGTAAAATTAAAAATGTTTTAAAAAATAAAAATTCAAAAACCTAAAATTTGAAAATGTAAATATTTTTTTATAAATAAATTAAATTATCCTCAAGCACATAATTCATTAAACTGCTATCGCAACCATCCATGCAAGCCTAATGCACAGGGTCACATTGGCTGGATGCACAAAATGACTGCCAGCCAGTGACACATGGTCAACAACTACAACTCTGAGCAAAAAGGCATTGGGATATAAGAGAAGACATGCAGGCCTATGGCAAAATCACACTGGCTGGCTACACAAAATGGCTGCCAGCCACATAGTCACAACAAGCATGAAGGCATGGGGGACAAAGAACAAATACCATCCCATGGCAAAAGCCCACTGGCTGCCTACACAAAATGGCCGCCAGCCACATGGTCACAACAACAACCAGCAAGAAGGCATGGCCACAACAAAGAAGACATGCAGGCCTATGGCGAAAGCACACTGGCTGGCTACACAAAATGGCCGCCACCCACATGGTCACAACAACAAGCAGGAGGCCTGGAAAACAAAGAACATATGCAGGCCTATGGACACTGACTATATAAAATGGCCCCTCGCCACATGGCATGAGGAACAAAGACGAACGGTGGCCTATGGCAAACACACTCACATACTGGCCAGACAAAGGAGGTGTGGTGGTGGTAACACAGACAACAACACAGCATTAATTCAACAATGCCAAATATGAAAATGAACATGTCTAACATTTTTTACAACAACACACATCCTCCAAAGGCATTACTCCACACTATACACTGTTTGCAGGAAGAAACAAAACGTGAAATACCACAAAAAACACATTTTGTATTTTAATCCAATGCCAACCATGGCCTAAATGATGTTTCAATTCAACAGACACCACAGAAACAGTTGTTTCATCATGCACACATGACTAGTACTGAGCCTACTGACTGGAAGGCCCATTGGTAGACTAGGCCACATAGTGAATTGAAAGAATATTGCACATGTATCAAAAAAACACAAAGAAAATGCACTAAGCTGTGCTACATTTTTCCTTTACAAAATAAGAAAAATTACGTGCAAAAAAGCAACAACAACAACCCGCAAGGAGGCATGGCCACAACAAAGAACACATGCAGGTCCATGGCAAGAGCACACTGACTGCCTACACATAATGGCCGCCAGCCACATGGTCACAACAACAACCAGCAAGAAGGTATGGCACAGCAAAGAAGATATGCAGGCCTATGGCTGAAGCACACTGGCTGGCTACACAAAATGGCAGCCAGCCACATGGTCCCAACAAAAAGCAGGAGGGCCTGGAAAACAAAGAACACATGCAAGCCTATGGACACTGACTATACAAAATGGCCTATGGCCACATGGCATGGGGAACAAAGACAAATTCTGGCCTATGGCAAACACACTCACACACTGGGCAAACAAAGGAGGCATGGTGATGTTAACACAGACAACACAGCATTAATTCAGCAATGACAAAAAAAGAAAAATAACAGGGCTAACATTTTTTACAATACACATCCTCCTAAGGTATTACTCCACCCTATACACTATATGCAGGGAAAAAAACTTGAAATACCACAAAAACACATTTTGTATTTTAATCTAATGCCATCCATGGCCTAAATGATGTTTCAATTTAACGGAAACATTTGTTTCATGCACCCATGACTAATACTGGGCCTATTGGCTGGAAGGCCCAATGACAGATAGTGAATTATAAGAATATTGCAAATTTATTTAAAAACATGGAGAAAATGTACTAAACTGTGCTACATTTTTCCTTTACAAAATAAGAACTATTACATGCAAAAAATAACTAGGCCCCTACTGAAACTGCAGGCCACCCTAGACAATAAATTTCAAAAATCGAACAAAAATAGAAATAAATCCCGGTGTATGCCCTCTATCAAACAAACAAAATCCTTATACAAAAGTTTTTTAACTTACTTGTGAAATCTCAAATACAAAGTCCTTAAATCCAATGGTATATGCAGCAGACACAAAGAGGGATCCTTCCAGCTCCATATCCAAATGAAAAGTGACCAGGAGATGGACAAAGCTCTAGGAGGAGCCTGCTGGACAGGAACAGGAAGTTGGAGACTCTGTGGCACTTCCTTCCTGTTGGAAGAAAAAGTAAGAAAAAGAAAGGACCCCTTGCACAAAAAAACCCAATGCTAATGGTCCATTTGAGAAGGTATTTTAGTCCAAATAGTCATGTTGAGAAGATTTAGATGCCTCTCGAGGAGAGAAACTTCCGCAGGTTGCAGCCGTGGTAGATCGTGCGTGTCCGCTAACGTCACAAAATATCTGCTGGAAGTCGCTGGTGCGGCCTAAAGCCATGTTAGTGACCACAAAATCTATCTGGAGCTTGCGGGCGGGCTAGCAAATCTCGTGGCGCACCCAAAAGGCTAGGAAATCTCGTGGGCACTCAGGAACACATGGCAAGTTGCTCCCGCACTCGAAAAACAACATTTCAATTGCGCCAACAAAATATAACATCCGCTACGTTGCGGAGTGCAAAATGTATTGGTAACTGATTTGCCGAATTGCACAAACTCCATGAGCGGAGCGGAGTTCTATTGCCAGGCATAGTACTTAGGCTGTCCACCATTCCCAGGATCAAAGAGTGTTGTTGGACTTCAGGAAGACTGGTGATGAAGTCCATGGAAATGGGTTCCCATGGTGTAGTTGGAATTGAAAGTGGGTACAGTAATTAAAGAAATCAAACATGGATATTGCTATGATTTGTAGATAAATACATTGTACATGCTAGCACCCCTACAATACTGTTTAAAGATTTTTGAATATTCACTATTAATTTGTATGATTGTTTGATTAACCTCTAGGCTTCTGGCTTGCAGTTGTGCCTTCTGGCTATAGCTAACATTTGAGCTTTCTAGTTATATACAATGCTGATACTAGCACAGGTAGGACTCACTCCAGAGCTGCACACACTTATCGTTTTCACTTTTTGATGCTTATGTTTCCAAATGTTTAATAGGTTGACAGAGTGCCCCGTAACCTACATTTATAAAATAAACCTTTTGCCAAGCCTAAATCTTCCATTTTAATATATATAAGTCATCCCTGGGGTAGGCTCTTAACAGGATATAGGGCAGGGTACAATGTATTTAAAAAGTTGGACATGAGCATTTAAGTTTCACATGTCTTGGTAGTGAACAACTCTTAAATTCATTGTTCACTATTTCAAAGTCTACCTCTCTATTACGATAATATTATGATTATATTACCTTATTACATTTAATAAGTGATAACTTTTGATTGGGATCAGGAGGGAAAGTCATGTTTGGTGTCTAAGGAATTGGAATTTAAAACCCTTATGTTAGAAATTGGATTTCTGGTTGGCTAGGGCATGCGCCTAAGCCAGGCAGAAACCACCACTTTAGTCAGGGCAAGGGAGTTACCCACTTACGATAACCCCTGCTCACTTCCTTGATAGCTTGGCAGAGCAGTCAGGCCTATCCCAGAGGCAATGTGTAAAGCATTTGTGCAACACACTCACACAGCAGCAACACACTAGGCACACCACAAAAGGAACTTCACACAAGGTTATATAAAAATAGCCTTGTATTATCCATAAAACACATTAGACCATATCACATATATACACTGTGCCATCAGGCACTTGTCATGTATTTACAGGGATAATGTACACCACGTTGCCAATCGGGCAATTGTCATAGACATTACATTTGGGGATAACCAATCCCTATTGGTAGCATTGTACATTATGCATAACATCACAGTAAGCCAATCGGGCCACTGTCATAAGTATCACAATTAGCACCACCCTGTCACTGTGAATGCAATCCGCAGCCCATTTACATCAGGGCATGACACATTAGGTATGCACATAATCCACAGTGCATCCTAGCAATAACCAGCCTGGTACAGCAGCTCCGAATTTCCAGAAACCCTCCTGGTCGTGCAGGCACTCTGCCATAGGGGTGGCGGTGATCCTCTTCGACCCCTACCAACACGAGGCCTCCAAACTAGGCCCCAGGTGCGGCCAGGGAACATCGTGGCAATCTCTGAATCCAGGGCCCCAACTGGGCTTGCCCCGCTATGCCCCTCAAAAATGCCACCAACATAAAGGAGGAGCGCAGCTGCCTGTGACCATGCGGCGCAGCTGCAACAATAACTGGAATGCGGGGCACTTCACAACTGCGGCCTCTGGCCGGGTTAGGAGAATACCTGGATGTGAGGGCCCACACCGGCCGGAACACCACGTACTACGGGGTCACTCTACCCACCAACCTCGTGCTGCAGTGACTCCTACCTGGGCTGCTGCGGCAGGACGCAGATGAAGCCTCTGTCCACTTTGTTTTCCCTCGCCTTCACTCGGCGTTGCTCCTCACGCTGCCGCACTCCAGCCCCACGGTGGGCATGCTGAAAAGTACCCTCGGACGTGGTGTCCTCGCTGGCTTCTGAGGGCGTGACCAGGCAATGTTGCACACTCCGGCCGGACCCACTGGTTGCCCAGCAACGCTTAGGATTCCCTTGCGCTGGCTTCGCTTACAAGCGACTGCGCTTGACAAAAACAAATTACACTCGGGCTCTAAGGCTTCCCCAGGAGTGGGGGCTCCGTCCAGAATTCCGCAGCAGGATTACCGTTCCCTGGGGACTCCGGGGAGCGCAACGCACCAAGGATCGGGGGAAAAGCAGAGCATCCTCACCAGGGCTTCCCCAAAGAAAAGGGGAGGCATACCCCTTGAATCCAGAGCTCCTTTAGCGCTAACTTTGCAAATCCTGCAGGACAGGATACCAAGCCCTGGATGATTACTGGGGCAGAGGGCAGGGCCCAGGCAGGCCAGCACGCAGGGTCCCCCAGCAGGGGCAGTCCTCTCAGCCACCCAGCAGTCAGCAGGTAGTCCCAGGCGGCGGTACCTCGGGCAGTATTTCAGTTCCAAGCAAGCACAGCTTCAGTTCTCCAGACTTGGAGTCACAGCCCCAATATTAATACCACCAAGTGTCTTTGTTCTTCCCCCTGGCACAGGGCTCTGTGCCCCGTCCAAACCAGTTCTGGGGGGCACTTACACCCATCTTTTCAAGTGCACAACCACCTCTACTGTTAGTGTAGGCCCTGGCCCCAGACACACCACAGGGGGCGGAGCCATCATTGTGGAAGGCAGGCACAGCCCTATTCAGGTTCAGGTGCTACTCCTCCCACTACTCCAAATGGAGATCAGGCCTATTCAGCCTAGCGCTGACTCACCCAGACTCTCTGGAGCCACTGCACCTCCCCAGCCCCTGTCACTCCAAGGCCAGACAGTCAATGCACAACAGGCAGGCACAAAAACACATAGCACACAGAAATGCCTACTTCTAAAAGTGGCATTTCTAAAATAGTGATAATAAATCTGTGAACACCAGTATGCAGCATTCATCACCACTATTTCAAACATACCAAACTTGATCACGCTACTCCTCTCATGTCAGGAATTACCACTGAAGCACATATCAGGGGATCCCCAATGCCTTCCTATGAGAGGGCAGCCTCACAGCAGTGAGAAACCAAATAGGCTGTTTGTCACTACCAGGACATGTCACACAGTTAAGGCACATGTCCTACCTTTTACCTACAATGCACCCTGCCCATAGGGCTAGCTAGGGCCTACCGTAGGGGTGACTGACATGTAGTAATAGGGGAGTCACGGACATGGCAACCACTTTATGTGCCACGTCACAGCGGCAGTGAACTGCGCGCGCAGGTCCTGCAATGGCAGAGGCCTCAGACAGGTTGGAAAGGCCACTTTGGTAGGTGGCGCAAGCAGCGCTGCAAGCCCAGCAGTAGCATTTAATTTACTGGCCCTGGGTATATGAGATACCACTGTACAAGGGACTGATACGTAAATTAAATATGCCAAACAGGTGTAGACCAATCTTACAAAGTTTACCATAGAGAGCACATGTACTTTAGCACTGAACAGCAGTGATAAAGTTCCCAGAGTCCTAAAACCACCAACAACAGGTCAGAAAAAATACTGGAGGAAGGCAAAAAGTTCTTTGATGACCCTGCAAAAAGGGCCAAGTCCAACACCTTGTTAATGGTAAATTCAGATTTTATGTCACAATATTGAAAATGGCACTTTTAGAAAGTTGAAAAAACAATTCTAGGACGCAAGTCTCAGACAGAGTGCGCACTGCTTAATGAACTCAGAGTGAGTGTATTAACTCAATGTTAATCAAATGTTTTAACGTCAGTAAACACAGAATCGACAAAATTATCCTATGCAAACATGATTTTTACAAAGCTCTTCAGAAACACATAATAAAAATTGTAATGATTCGACTGTGTATCTTCAACTTGTTTTATTCACAACTGAAGACTTCAACAGCGTTCTTGTTAATCCTTGAAAACAGTAATACATTCAAGCGTGGATATTCATCACTCCCAATGCATTTCGGGTGAGTTATCACCCTTCGTCAGGGGAAATCTACAAATAAACATATTTTCCATGAAACAGCATCATTGACTGTAAACCGAAGTATGTAACATAAATTTGCCTAAACATCCGGGAAGGTTATAGTGATTACGACTCCTAATTCCAGTGACTGTTGATGTAAAAACAATGAGTCCAAAACAATCACATCAGGCTTAGATGCCAAGAGTAAGACAGTAGCGATAAAGACATTAGATCTGATGACACAGAGAAAGTTCAGAAACAATATGCCCAATTGTGCAACTAAAAGTAATGTGTAAAACACCCGTGAATCTACTGATGGTCCTTATACCAAACTATGTAAAAAAAGTACCTCCACTACTGTACATAATCTAACTCTAGTCGGGTCCACTGCCCGTGCCTATAAGCGTCTTACGACCACTACGTAACTCGGAACCCTGCACGAGACAGGAATAAAAGATATGCATCATGCTTAACTGACTTTCAAAACATAACAAGACTAAAGTCAGCCAGAAGAGGTTAACCGCTTACCAGTAAAATTATCTGCGATGAACGCAAGTAAACACCAACAAGCTCGAGTGCTACTAGCTGTGTTCCTGTCCACTGGTTATTGTGCTAAAGAGTAGATAAAAAGTGGGTAAGAACACTAGTGATTACTCTAAAAATTAAATCTTGCCTACTGAATGTGTACGTGCAAGACCTAAGGCTTACCAGAAACTAAATGTTCCCCAAAGGCATTCAAACGCTGTTGCAAAACACTGCTCTTTTTCTCAGAGTCGCATCGCTAGCTGAAAAAAGAAAGCACCCATGTAACCCATGCCTAATTAAACTCAAGTCCTGTAGCGCTTTAACGTGATGTAGCTCACCTAAAAGACGTGAATAGTGATGTCCCAACAGCTTCCTAGATCCCAAATACTGTGCAAAACCTTCACACTATATATGAGCTCGCTGAGTGTTTCAAACTAATCACGTGATGACGTGATACGAGTGAAAAATAGAAATAAAGATAAGACAGCACAAGCAGTATGAAAAAGTTGATACAAAATAGTGCGGCCATCTTGACATGAAGCTACAAGAAGACCTAAACCCATTTCTTTGCACTTAATACATGGTGGAAGAGCACTACCTACAAAGATTGAAATACCAAAATTAACAGAAATAAATGCCAAAATTAACGAGTGCAGTCACAATTTTCATGCTAAAATCACTGTTGTTAAAAGCAATCACTGTTACTTACAAGATCACTGGTATTAACAATTGTTAACTGTCTGAATTTCGGAAGTATTATTCACAAATACAATCACTAAATGAGATACCGTGATATAAATACTAATTCAAACCTTTTAACAGCATGTAAACAAACGCACTGATACAAGTGACATAAAATATCGTGATAACATGCTGCGGGTGAAAAATAGAAATGACGATAGGGCAGCACACGCAGTATGGAGAAATTGATGCTAAATAGTGCGGCCATCTTAACATAAAGCTGAACCCATTTCTTTGCACTTAATATATAGTGGAAACGCACTACCTGCAAAAATGGAATACCAAAATTAACTGAATTAATTGGCATTTTCTTGTCCTAACCATTTTGGACTTGCAGCCTGTTCCTGGGTCACATAACTAGATGTAGTTGGCAGTTGGCCTTTGTGCATTCCCCACAGCCTGTGTCACAAAAGAGGGTCTTGGAGTTGGCAGGATGGGCCATCCCTTGCAGAACGGCGGAAGGAAATGTCACCTACCACTTCAAAGGCACTAGCTCACCTCGCACACTAGGACTTCAATCTAGTCTATTGTGTCTCCAGACAGATTGGGAACAGGGTAGTGAGGCAGGAAATTCCAGACATCTCTGGACGGGAAAAAACACCAGAAGCTTTTCCCATTTCAAAGTGGTCACCAGGTTAGAAATGGAACACTCAGACTTACTCTTCAGTACACTCCTGGACCTATGAATACTACAGAAGAACCATGACCTGCTGCTTGAGGCCTACCCTGCTTACAGAGAAGGAAGGTAGGACCTGCACCCTTCATCCCAGGCTGAAGTGAACCTAGGGGTCAACTTATTGACCTCTTCTTCTGAGCTACAGGGACATAACAAGCTCCAGAGGCCTCTCTGCAAATGCCTAGATGACTTACTTCAACTAGACCTGCAACTGAACCTGCCTGAGCCCAACTGGCCTCTGCTGGAGTGCGTTCCTGATCCCCAAGAGATGCTTCCCAGGTCCTGGACACTTGGTATGGAATCAGTTGAGCTCCTCCTTGATGAAATGGAGAAATCCTGAAGTTTTGAGCTCTTTGTGACCGCAAACGGGCCCGTTCATGACAAGATCTCAACGCCTGCTCCGACTGGCAATGCAAAGCTCCGGTGAACCTGACTCTTCATGCTACAGCAATGACCGGCAATGCGAGATCTGCACTTTGTGTGACAGTATTGACAGCTAAGGTGACAGCTAAGGTGATGCTGCGGCAACAACTGTCTCTGACACCGGACAGGATCTTTGTGCTACAGCGATGGCTGTCGATGATGCCTTGCTTGCTCTTCTTGATACTGTGATGACCATCTACGATGTTCTCCCTGCTCCTCTTTTCCACCTCCACCATGAACAGACCTCTTAGCACTGGACTTTAGAAGGCAACTTTTTCAGTGGGACTAACCTAGTCCCTGTATTCGGCACACAGTCCATCACAGTTGGCCTGAACTTGTCAATTTTACCCGGTCTCACAAGACCTGATAACCGTCAGTGGCACTTTGTGCTTCTAGGTGCTATAATAAATTTAAATATTTGAATTTGCATATCTCCATTTCTACTGTTTGGATTTTTGTCAAATAATTTAACATATTTTACTCTATTTTTCTAAATTGGTGTGGGATTTTTATTGTGTTGTGTTTTCACTTTATTACTGTTTGTGTGCTGCATAAATACTTTACACATTGCCTCTAAGTTGAGCCTGACTGCTTTTGTGCCAACCTGCCAGAGAGTTAAACGCCAGTTAATTTAGTGACTTCTTGTGGTTTACCCTGAAAAGTATTGTGGCTGTTGCTTGAGCAGGGTTTCACCCCCCTCAACCAACAACCACATTTGTCACATGTCACTACCTTGTAACCAATTATTGAGAACAAAGATGAACTATGTGTGCTGCTGGACACTTGCATCTACCCGTCTTTACTGGGCAAATCCACCTCAGTCTCCTATTTTGTCATCCTCTCACCTGTGCACCCTCCAGTGGGCCGACTTTGTGGAGCATGAAACTTTTGGTTATTGATCTATCTGCTTTACATTCTGGTAGAGTTCTACAGTGCCCTGTTCTCTTTTTCTTTCTTATCTTACTCTTGGACTTCCCCTTCTGCTTTGTTTCTTGTTTTTCAGCTTACAATGCTATTTCCTAGGCTAACCCAATTTTCCCTGTGCATGTTATCATCATTTTGAAATGTTTATGGTACATCAAATGGCTGTGTTACCATGAATCTGCTGCTCACTAAGTTGTTTCAGTCTTGAAATTGCTAAACATAACACTTCAAGACACAGCTGGTGGAAATTGCTTTGTTATACTAGGGGAGCAGATCGGAACTTAGCGCGACAATCAACAATCCTGGACAAATTCCATCCCCCTTAACTCTCTCCATGATGTCGACTATTGCCCTAAATGAGTGTTTCTGCGCGAAAGGACCTTCTTTACTTTGTGATAATAGATGGTTCCCACATATTTCCTGCCTTCCCAAGTTTCACAGATCTAACAATGGCTACTTCTGTTTCCTTTCACTTTAGGTTCTGTTTGATTATTTTTGACTTTTCTTTCTTGTTCTCCCCTTTGTAATTCTTCTATTGAGTTTACCACTCTTTCTCACAGCTAATAGAATTCCAATTCCCAGATATCATATAAATTATGGCTTCTAATTCCTACAACCACAAAGCGCATATATATTTTAGCATACAAATGTCTTTATTCTGTACCCATCCTATAAATGAATTAAAACGACCTGTATTAACTACGGTCATAGGATGATCCCCCATTTACTAATAATATATGCTACCATATGTACAACCTGACTAGAATTACTGTTTACAACACGATGCTTCTGATTGCCAAAATCTTTGTTTTTAATGTTACTTTTCTTATGTATTTCCGTTTACTACCTCAAAATTCAATTCAACATTTTGAAATGAAAAAAAAAATTACTTAATAAAGAGTTATATTGTTAAAAAAAGAATAGATTATCATACTACCACTACAGCTACAATAAGCAAGGTTATTTGTTCTGAAAATATGAAAGAGTTTGTTGAGAGAAAGACACTCGCTGTCACTGAGGTACCGAATAATGGAGAGGTGGAGATTGGCAAGATCTTCACATGTGAATATTAGCCTTTTTGTTTAATGCTTGATAAACAGTGAAGAGAATATTTGCAAAGATACTCTAAGGCAACAGGGCAATAAGGTTGCCTGGAATAATAATATAGGTAACGGTCCGGGTAATTTTATTAGATGGTGCTCAGTGATTGGTAGCATCACGTTTAATTGCATGAAATAAGTCAGAAGGTTTTGCCACACTAGCCACACCAGTGGATTTTGACAAGGTCACAAGAAATATTTGTGCACATGCCTAGTAGTGCATGGGGATCAAAGGAGGATTTCTCCAGTGATTGAATCCCATCCCAGTCCACTTCAATTAACCACTCTACTACAGCTAGACAGGTAGACTATGAAGATACAGGCATACTATAAAGAGAGCTGCCTGTAAATGCTGATCACCAAAAGACTCTAACATAATCCGACACTCTGGGTCTCAGCTAGCTATACAACCTGACCTTTACCTGTGACCGTACACACAATAATATAAAGGACATTATCACAGTCAATTTGGGCAAACCTCCGACTAAATGTAGAAAATGGGATGAAATCTTTTACCACAATCATAAAAGACCTTCAGAGCGAACTATTGCTGCCATCATTCTACAACCTCTAAATTCGGTGCCTATTTTTCACACCTCTATACTGATAACCTCCATGTTTTAAGAACATCAGGTTGCCTATGAAAGGTTTAGCACTGGATACCTCACGAATACGCAGTGCACTAAGGACAACGAAGGAGGCCCGCTTCCATCTGTGCTCCGGTCTCCAAGCGAGCATTTCCATGCACCTACCCAGAGGCTGGCCAACTGAGTCTCCACAGCACTGTGGTATCATAACAGTTTAGAGGAGATTCTGATTTAAAGGCGTTCACTCATAATTCCAAAGATGGAACCTTCTCTCCATTGGGTCCTCATCCAAGCACATACACCAAATGTCTGAATCTGCGGTTCCTCTCATACTGATTAGGATTTTTTGTGCACCCTTATCACTTCCTGAGAGCTGTTGGGAGTTTGCAGACACAACTTCTTTTTGTATTGATGGTGTGGGGGCTCTTCTATTGAAGACTTTGTTTAAGGACTCAGGACCTGGATTCTGGACAGCTGGCAGAAGGGATGAAGAGGGCAACCCTCTCGGGATAGGAATCATCAGCGGGATCCAGCATCTTCTTCAAGGTGTGCATGTGGACCACATGAAGGAAAAAAAGGTGTTTTTGCTGGAATCAACACCAGCCGTACTCTGCCCGCCCACAGAGTTTGTTCACACACCATGCCTACTGCTTTCTCTGCACTGCTTTGCTACTTCGCTGCTCCGGAAGCCCAGACACCACTGCCTCTTTGTTTTCTACCACTTGGACATGGAATTGAATTACCAGAACACTGAACATTCAGCATTGATCAGAGGATCAGAGGTTTGCTCATTTGCTGGATAATTGTGGCTTTACTTCTGTTGTACTTCTACTGTGTATAAACGCATCAGTCCACATGCTGTAGTGCTCAGGGCTGAGGGGGCCAGTGTTCTGGTGTTGTGGTTAGTGGCCCCAGCCTCTGGGCTCCCGGTTACCTCACCTGCCCTGACCCGTCGGCATTAAAGTCAGTCTGTTGCCGGTTTGCAGGCATGGGCAACCCCCAGGTTTGCCGCTTTGCTGGTCAATTCTCCTGCCTTCTTCTTTTAGTTGGGAGAGCCTGATTGAGTATTGAACTGTGTATCAGGGATTCGTAGCACTGTCACCCTGTCTACACCCCTCGGGAACCAGAGGGGTAGGACATGCAGTGGCATGGTGGTCCGGCCCACTAGGCTACCTGTATGCAGTAGGATCATAAATACAGCGCATGAGGAGTGACTGATTAGTATTTGGAGAGTATATCAAGTGGCAATATGTTTGGGTGTATTTTCCCCCCAAAAAACGGGTAAATGAGATCTTTGCCTGGACAATAAAATTGCCTTTCTTGGATAAAGTATCTAGAAGTAAGAACAAACGCATTAAGCTGTGGTTGGTGGCAGCAGCATGGCGCATCTATTGAGAGTATTGACTTTCCTATAAGACTAACAATTATACTGTATCACCTTGCATGATTACCCATTAGACTTAAGAGGTGTCCTGGAACTCACTACTTTCCCCTCTAACCACTTTTATAAAAGGCAAATAAAAGGTAAATAAGTGTGGTTAAGCGCAGAATCAGGGAAAATTAAAAAGGACTTCTGCAGCCTGCCTCTGGGAACATGTCATTAAATAAGTTTGGTTGCGGAAAATAAAGACACAAAAATTAGGGAGAGGTAAGGGTCAGGGAAAAGATACAGAGGGCATATCACTAGATGAAAGTCTTACATCGGATAGCTTAAGGGGGATGAAGAGACAGGTGGGCCCAATCAGGACTAGTGGAGACCTTGAATATATCACCACTGGTCAAATCGATGAAGAATTTTGTGGGCAAACATTTTAATGCTAGATCTTTCATGGATCTAGAGCAAACTGTTCAGGATATAGGATTAAACCTAGGAAATCAAAGGAATTGGAGTAATTATGGGAATCCAGGGGTAACTAGTCAATGTCAAGCCTGATACAAGAGCACGTAATAAGGAGCTCAGCAGTTTCGATTGATATAGATGATGAACTGGGTCCAACAAAGTCCCACTTGGAACCCAGATTGTCCTCATATAACGATTTGCGGTCACTGTTTCCAAAGGAACTTCTCAGTCAGATAGAATTTGGGATATAGAGGAGAGTTTAGACTCTATAAATATGAGAATAGATAAAAAATGTAAAGAACGGTGAGGATGTTGGATCTCAGAAAACTCAACTGGAGAAAGAAGGTGATGTAATATAGGACCCGCATCCCACCCTAAATATTGACACGTGTGCCTCCCCAAATTCCTTGTTGTTCGATGTAATACTATTGATGCAAAAAAACACTGCAAGGCATATTTGAAGTTAGAGTGTAAAATAATGATGTTTTAAAAATGTCAAGAATAAATTTGCAGATAATAACTTCAGACTGAAAACAAATTAATTCATGTATGCCATCTTTGGTAAAACTTATTGAAAAGGTGAACACTCAAACTACTTAGGAAGACAATGTGGGGGAGCTATATGAGGTAGAAAAGAAGGATCCTGCTCCTTCAGTCTACATCTCGAAATGGCAGATGATCATTAAAAGACAAAGGACATATTCAGCATACAAAATCCAACCCCATGCAGTAGGAGAGTGGTGAAGAGTGTAAAAGAGTAGAAAGGAGTACTACAGTGGAGAAAGAGTGAAGTTTTTCGATAAGTAAAACCTTGCAGGAAGTTGGTCAGGTAAAGCTTGAGTGGGCAAAAAATGCACCAAAAGATATGGAAGAGCAAGGGGAAAGTACTGAACACAGGTATAACCAAAGAACTGTAAGAAACACCTCTGTGGAACCAGGGTCAAGTGTTCAGCAATTTAAAAAAAAAAGGAGGACGTCATATGGTAATAATCCTTCAATGGAAGGCACTTTGCTGGTTTTCCTTAGGTTGCCCTTAGAAAACAAGATAGAAATCAGGAAAAACACATATTAGTGGCATGAGATTTAAGAGGAGGAATATTGAAGGAATGTTCAGGGCACCAGGATGGAAAGAAACTATGGGTGTATGTAGAACCCCTTGAGAAAGGAAAAAATGGGAAGAAGTCAAGAAAATTAAATCCAGTAAAAAGATTACTGTGTATTCAATGTTGTTAATATAAAGTTATGCGAAATGCAGAGGGAGAGATCCTAAAACAAGGCATTGAAATGGTTAACAACACAGATATTTTACGCATAGAAAAGACAGATAAAAACTTCCTATTGTGCCAGCCGGCCTGAGCAAGAACTAGGTAAAGCTGCCTCAAACAGAAGAGGGAACAAAGCAAGGACAGAGAAAGGTGGATGGGTATAAGGAAGGTCTCATAAGTGTCACAATTTCACGAGAAAAGCCTTGCAGAGGAAAAGATATTTACAATGTGAACCTGTTTAAGTATACCTGAATATTTAGATGAGGGTATAGATAGATTGAGTGATGTAGATTAAGGAGGTGCTTTTTCACACAGAATTGCATTGATCTCCAGGAAATACATGAACTTAGAATTTATTGAATTCAGAAGTGTTTAATTTGATATGCTATTCGTATGAATTTCCATGTTTCTAGGAGACTTCGCTGTGTGAAGTACCTCCCCACATAGATCTTTTTTTGACAAGTCTATCAAAGAGCTTTAACGAATCCTGCTGGGGCGCACGTCAGGGGATATTTTGGGGCAGATTTACAAGCCCCTTGCGCCACTTTTGCGTCACTTTTAACATGGGAAAAGTGACGCAAAAGTGGCGCAAGGAGCTTGTAAATCTGCTCCTTTGACTTTAATATCTACAAAGGCAGCTAAAAATGTGTTTGTGATCAATACTATAGGTAAATGGATTTTCTGCTTGCCGAGTCCAATTGTACAGTACTGTAATGAAGTCAGTTTTTATGATTGTGGTAAATGTATATTCAAATGCTTCAAATGCAATAGATTGTGATGCAGAAGTGGAAATTATTATGGAGGATCTTACTGGGATCTTTTCTGTTTATTTGAAATATTTCATTGCTTTCTTGGAACATTTTAATTATAGGTTGAACCCATGTAAGGTTGACATATTGTATAAGAAAATGCTGCCTGCATATATTATTAACCCTAGCTTTTAAGATAATGTAATGTCCAGCAGAGATGCCATGTTATTGCATTTTGTGGCTTGAAATGGTTTGGCTAGTGTAAATTGCAGAGTATCTTCTGACAGACTGGCAAGGACAACTTTTACAAGTGGTATGCAATTGGATCCTCCCTTTGCAGATAGAATTTTCCAAGCCTTCCATGACAAAGATTACAGAAAAACATCTACATTTGCTGACTTGGGTGCCCCTACTGTAATGATGCCTGGATCCCTGATGCTGATTTTTGTTGTCATGGGAAAACACAGACCAAGCTTGTGCACCATGACATGGGCCTGTTTTTGGACTGGGAAGGGTATCCAAAGCACTACCTTCATAGTGGTGTAAGGCTGCTGCCTTTGCCAGGACTTAAGCAGTACGAATACTATGTAGTGATCAGTAGGATAAACAGGTCCTTTTACCTGTGTCACTAGAATGAAACCTACAGGCTCACTTATTTAAAGTTCTGCTCCTGTATGCATAACTCACCTTTGTTCTACATCAGTGTGGTTTGGAGTGCTGTACACTGCATGTGTGGTATGCATGTGCTGGTTGCATGTGTGCCTGTGAAGGGTACATTACATTAAGGATGTAGTACTGTGCAGTGCATGTATATTATACGCATGTGCTGGGTGTATTTGTGCCTGTGAAGGGCACAATACATGGAAGACTCTGAGTTCCATTTTGGAAGACCCAGGGCTGACTGGAGGAACATGAGGAGAGGAGGTTAAGGAATCCCCTCAGACAGATTTGTGTATTGCTACATTCCTATAAGCTGGGTGGGACACTCAGGAGAAAGGGAGAGCCAGGCTTTCCAGTACACTTCAAAGCATGCTCTTTGGCTCAGAGAGAGGCCACTGAGAAGTGGCCTGGGCACATCTGAGGAAGGAGATGGGGCTTTTAAAGAAAATCATAAAGAGTAGGGCTGAGGCCCTGGGGTAACCTTTTGATACACATATCACTGTGGCTGACATCTAGATGTGAACCTCTAGTCACTCCCATGGCCTGTGTTGTGGGGTTATCAGATTTGGAGTGGCTCCTGCTGTAACACACTGCTTTCTGGAGGAAGGCCATGCAGAGGAGAAGGCACTTTAGAAGGAAGCAGACCCCAAACAAAAACTTCACCAAATGTGATTTAGAGTCTGGAAATGGACTATAGGAAGGAGAGTTTGAGACCCCCAAAATTGTCAAGCAGCCAGGTGGGCTGTGCAAGGAAGAGAAGCTCTTAAACACATCTGCCTGTGACCAGGAGTGGGGGCAAAGGCCTGCTAGGTTCCCAACTGGGTGAGAGGACATCACCCAGAGAAATTCAAAGCATATTGACTTTGAAGCCTGGAGCACCAGTGCATGTCTGCCTTCCAAGACCAGTGTGCCCTGTGACGGAGAGGAGAGAGTTGGAAGAAGCAAGGTCCAGTGGGGGATCCTGGAAGATTGGAATCCCAAAGCGAGGTGTGAGGAGACGGCTGTTGCACCGTGTCCTTGAGTCTCACCGACTCATCAAGTCGTTGCTAGTGTGTGGGGAAATGTCAGTGACTCCCATATGCCAGAGGAGGGTTGCTGTGAAATGAGCCATGACTGATGCTGCATTGATCCAGTCATTTTCCATGTGCAGGTAGGAAGTCGGTGACTAGGTATGTCTGCTGCTTCCACAATTGGGCTGTAGCCCTTGTGCAGAACCAAGTAGGTGACCCTGTATGCCAGATGGGGCAGTCGTGAAAACTTCTGCTGTGCCAATTGGGGCGTACCCCATGCACAGAGGAGGAACTGTGACCCCATATGTTGCCGGGGCACCAGGACAAGGCAAGTAAGTAAAAAAATGTAAGTCCGTTTTTATATAGCGCAGCTACTCACCCTTACGGGTCTCAAGGCGCTGGGGGCCGTAGTGGAAATTAAGTGAGCTATTGCCCAGAGTCACATGGTGCTGAGCTGTGCTGCCGCCGGAGCCGGGGATCGAACCATGAACCCTGTGCTCCGAAGTCAGCTGCCCTCGCCTCTCCACCACACCTCTCCACCTCAAGGCAAGGAGTGTGGTCTGCTCAAGACAGTGATCAGAGAAAGGAGGCTGCCTTGGTGACCCGAGCTGGCACAAGTCATGACTGGGGACCAGCACCAGTAGTGTTGCACTCCTCCCTTACTGGTGGGGACTATCCCAAGATACATACCAGCATTGGAGGAGCATTGAGAAGCCCCCAGCTGTTGCTGCTGCAGGACCGCGTGTGAGGAGCTTGAGGACACTCGAACGAAGCTCCACCTAGACCACATGAGAAAGTCTTGCTGGAGGCAACTGCTACTGCTTCAAAGCCTGTGAAGGAGGCAGGCTCAGAGACTCCGGTTGCTCGAACGCTTCTGAGTCAGATTGCGAATCTTGAGACTCAGGCTACTAGTCAGAATTAACCTGAATTTTTCCTTTAGTGAATGGGGGATAACCACTACTGCTAGGAACGGAGGGTAGGACTTAGGAACCCACTTATAAAACACTAGAGCCCAGACCTCAAAGTACTCTGTGTGGTGTTTATGGAGTCCATATTTACCTTAGTGTTCGCATATAAATGGTCCTTTTACATAAAACCAAGTATTTGACTGCACAATCATTTATTGCTGCTGCTGAACGTATTTTGAGTTGTGAGCCTGTGTTTACCTCCAGTTTGCACCTCCTCCTGAGAATCCTTGGACTGCTTGACCCATGCTGCCACTGAGAATCAACTGTTGAAAGGGTGCTTGACCCAGTTGCTCAGGATCCATAGTTGGCTGGGCCCCAGGACTTTAGGAGTTAAAGGCTTCAACCTCCATGGTTGCACACAGTAGCTCCTGCTTCTCCTGCGGCCCTCTTAACAAGGTTCTGACATCACAAAAGAGGAAAGTTATGTTTAAGAGGAATCAGATATAAGAAATGAGGAATTTAATGCCCAGGAGGCTGGTATTCTAGGGAATATGAAGGAGTTAACCGAAATTACAGAGACCAGATACATCTCAAGGTCACAGTGCTTTAAAGCATTTCAGCCTATGTTCTTTCCATGTCCATTCATTACAAAACATTCTTAATTACTGTCAGCGGATCTGGAGACCCATGTCTGCCATGCTACAGTCCTTTTTCCCCTTTAACCTCTTTAGTGATCTTGACAATCTGTTCATTTCAAGCTCTCTACATTTGTAGTGTTCTTGACATAAATTGTTCACCAAGAACAGTAGGAAAGAAAATCCTTCTGGTGCAAGCACTGGACGGATTTTCTTTTTAAAAACAAAGTTGGGATGCAAAGGAAGTACTTCCCTCATGTCCTGAGTTTGTTTCTTTGTTATTTTGAGAGGGAGAGGTGTGGCGCAGCGGCCAGAGTGGCTGACTCCGGTGCGCAGGGCTCAGGGTTGGATCCCCGGCACCGGCGACAGCGCAGTTCAGCATCATGTGACTCTGGGCAATAGCTCACTTAATCTCCCCGACAGCCCCCAGTGCCTTGAAACCCTTAAGGGGGGAAATGCTTTACAAATGAGAATTAATATTTATTTATATATTTTTGGCGTGAGTGAGATGTGCAGCATGCTCAATGCGCTGGCATCACACTGATGAAATTGAAACCAGTCAATAACATTAGGTGTAAGCTTGTTGCACTTTGACTATTGCTCTGGAGGGATAACTTGCCCCCAACCCCTATTATGTGTGTTAGATGTACTGCCAGAAAGGGGACAATGTCCTCTTTCCACAAGTTCTTCTCCCAAGTGGTTCCCTGTTTGGGGATAGACCCAGGACCAAGATACCCGAGCTAGGATCTACCCATTAGACAGCAAGGAATGTGTTTGTAACGGATATGGCTTCCCAGGCCATTAGCTAGTTCACCCTGCCGATATAGCCCCTCAGGGCCGATTTGGGAAGGAACCCACAATCAAAACCCGACCCTGAGAGCTGAAAACCGACTAGAACACCAGGGATATAAAAAACATAAAAACAATGGGAGTGGTGGACACTCTGATATCAGGCTATGCCTCCAGCCAAAAGGGGCAAAACAGTCTTTCTGCCCTCTGTGGGCAGAATGTGGGCTTTCCCCCATTATTCTCCTCAGAGGGGGCAGAACACCTCTAGAAAAAAAGAAGGGGTGGAGGTAATGCCTGAGCCCCTAAACAGCCTCAACAGTCTTTCTGACCCCACAGAGGCAGATGAGGGGTATTTACCAACAATCTGGCCCCAGGGGCAACAAGCCCACTAGACACAGGGGAAAAATAATATTAGAAAAAGGATATGGGAGTGGACAATCCTGGCATAGTGACACGCCACCGCCCCAAAACTCCCCAAATACACTTGCTACCATCAAGAGGGCAAAATGTCCTATGGACACCAGGGATAACATGATAATAAATAATACGGGGTGGGAGCAGCCCAACCAAGGTTTGGGTCTTGGCCCACATCATATCAGGCCCAGCGGACTTTCTGCCCTCCTGGAAGGGGCAGACTAGGGGAGTTACTTCATTCTTCATATCCCTAGGGGGACATAAAGTCATGTAGACACCTGGACCTCTTTGTTTGGAAAAGAGAAAGGTGTGAGAGCAGCTCACAAATACTTTGGACCTAACCCCAACCCCTAAAGAGCCCAACAGTCTTTCTGCTCCCCTGGAAGCAGATTGATGGCTTTACCACCAATCTGCTGCCAGAGAGGGCTGAAAGTCCTCTACACCTAAGGATTCTTTTTTAATCAGATGGTGGCTGAGCCTCCTCTGGCTATTCCCCCAGTCCTTGAAGTTCCAACAGTGTTCCAGCCACCTGGGAGGAATATTAGAGTACTTACTCCCGATGGTCAGAAAGCCTACAAGATGCCAGGGATATATTTTTGTTAAATGGAAGGGGGATCTGCCTGTCCTGACTGCACAGCCACTTCTAAAACCCCAGCACTCTTCTGTTGCTTGGGCCCTAGAGCATCCACATGGCAAGCAAACAGAAAATTGGCATATTGCCTAGCAGGTAGAGTCAATCCCAATTTCCTTTCCTATGCCATGGTGAATGGCTACAGTATTTGGGCTCTGAGTCATCTGACAACCTAAGAACCCTTCAAACCCTGCCATTCCTGAAACCTTTCAAACTCAGGCAAATCCAAGGTGGTGTGGCTTGCATTGATACCACCACATTTTCTTAACTAGAATACCCTGAAAATATCAACCTCTGGCTAAAATAATGCATTTTCCACACATTTCTGTGAAAGAATTTTCCAGGAATCTGTAGGGTTCCGCACAATTGTGTGTGGCTGGGCCATTTATCTGGCCTCAAGGATGGGGAACCAGAGACGTGTTGGAACATTGGGTGGCAATAATTTTTGGGTCCACATAGATTCTGGAATTGTCCATCACAGAAATGTGAGAAATATGTGTGCTTTCAATCACAGTTTTAGGTTTCAGGGCATTCCGTGAAAGAAACGTCCTGGATCCATACAAATAAAACCACTCTTCACTTTCCTAGGTGTCCAATTTTCAGAAATCTCTAGCTTTGATAGGTATCACTGGATGGTGGCTAGGGCCAGTCCCAAGTACCACAGTTATCCACATCACCAAAATTGGTAAATTTTCAAATCAAAAATGTTGATGGCTCCAAGTTGCATTTTGGGGTCTTTCCTGCAAGGGCAATAGGCCCAGCCACAGACATGGGGTACAGTTTTTATCATGAGAAGTGTTGGAATACAGATTAGTAGGACATTCGTTGCTATCATTTAAATTATCACCATTTTCTCTTGAGTGCAAAATAGGACAGATTTTGCAAATTGCCATATGAATCACATGCCAGGATAGCTAACCCACATTGAGAATTGTACAAACAACCACTATTCCTAACTCAGTGTGTGGAACCCATTTAAAAATTGCATAGGTTTCCTGCAACTCCATTTTTAATCCTATAGCTTTTATCAAATGAATTGCTACTTGTTCTTTATATAATGAAATACCATTATAAGCTTCAGCTCGGTTTTTGACTCTGGGTATTGCGTGTTTTCTTGAAACCCAACAAACACAATATGTCCCTGCAACCTGAAGTACTTGATGGATAAAAGAGTATATTACTTTTGCAAACTTACCATCGGGGCAAAAATTACAGATGAATACATTATCACCAATTGCTATTTTTTCATGATTATTTGTTTATTTTAGCAATTAGTTTGTTTGGGAAAACCATGATGAATGATCTACATGAATGATCCCTTGCAGAATTTGGAATTTTATCTACTTTTCCGAATTATATACCTTTTCAGGTTCACCAATGGCATTCACACCAGTTTCTACCACAAACTGCAAGTAGGTAGAAACCACCAAAAATAGGAAACATTGATTGCAGCTTGGAAAAATTAAAAACATTGGTAAAAATCTTGATTTTTTTGCCACTCTGCTTCTTCCTTCAAGATGGCGATCATAGTAAAGTAAATATTTTGTTGATGGCTTTTAAAAAAATATATGCTTTCTATCCCCGCAATTTTCCCGATTTTTTCCAATAAAAATGTCTATATTTTGGATGTTTTCTCGGTTCCTTGCAGGAGAATCCACAAGCCCTGCATGCCTTTAGAATCCCCAAGATGTTGGCAAAAAAGGAAGCATATTCTGGATTTTTTTAATTAAAGCTATGAAGGCTGAAGCATGAAGTGTTCCAATCTTAAAAATAAATAAAAGTGCTCAGCAATGAGTGGAGGGAAGCCCAGCAGCTGAGGGGATTAACCACCGCACTCTGCCCACTCCCACTTTACCATCCCTGTACTCCTTGTCATGAATAAGCCAACTTACACCTTCTTTTGTGGTGGACCTTTGTTGGCCGCAGTTTTTTATTAGGAATACACGGATATACATATTGCTTATTCGTTGTGTTTCCTGTCATAAATCATTATTGGTGAGCTGTCATCACGTCATATATTGCGTTTGCATAGATCACATATATATTGCGCAACAGGATTAGACTGACAATTCTTCATACAGGTCACTTGTAGGCTTACATTGTCTCTTGTCCCTGCTGGGTTGTTGCTTAGTTCGGTTGGATTTGCCCTCGCAGGGGGTGTAGCTTCCGTCCCCGGAGTTAGGCCACAACTCGCTACCATGTCGATTCTTGTTGTGCCCTGCCATCCGGCGGGGGCTGGGCAGCGAGCGCCGTCTCCGTTAGCCACCCCCTTTTGTGGTAGGCCAACTCACCCAGCCGTAAGGCATCCCAGAGTGAGTGGTCCTACACACCACCCTTAGGCCAACTCACCCAGCCGTAAGGCATCCCAAGGTGAGTGGTCCTATTCCGGCGCACCACACTCCGGTGTGCCTCGGTACCAACCATTATCCCTGCAGTTTCTCGCCATCTTGCCTGTTTCTCCGTACTGTGACATATGCCTGTTCCTTAGGTGTGGGTTGGTGGGTAAAAGAATCTCACCGGTGCTGCTCCCCCGCTCCCCAAAGATAGGAGCTTACCTGGGGGAGCAGCGATTATATCCCCCCACAGGTGCTGGGCCGCCCTGTGCTAGGTCTCCCCCATTGGGGGGTTCGTATCACGCCTTGGCCGGGGGGGATGGCGCCTATCTGGTGGTCACCGCAGGGGGGGGGGCGCAAGAGCTTCCCTGCTCCTTGGTGCGCAAAAAACAGTTTTGTCCAGGGGCTCGGCGTCGGTTATGGCGCCGGCCCTCTAGGCCCCCTTTGGCGGCGGCCGTTGCTAAAACGATCAGACTCGCCTTTGGCAGTGCACTTTTTTCCTCACAAAACAAATGAAGAACGACAACAAAACAGGTTATAGAACTACTCGACACCAGCTTTCAGTCAGATATGTCAGTTGCCCGAGCTACTTTCCTATTCTTTGTGAAACACACAAGGATGGGTTAAGCGTAAGAATTAACAGGAATAAGATGTGAAAGGATTTGAGCGTGTGACATGCGTTCAGAACTCCTGAAGAGACCTGACATAACTTTAATTTGTCTGAGGTTGTAGCACAGAGATACTTTTGGAGCACTGCCACTAGTGGCTAAAACAATGGAACGTTTCAAGACCATGTGGGTCCAGGATGCTAGAAGGGTCGGACTTTTCAACTTCAATAGTGACTTGAATTTTTAGGAAGATTTCAGTTTAGACCTGGGCTATTATCTTCGATCGAACCCTGAATCCGTCATTTATATAATTATTGTATTCTCTGTAAAGAACACCTTTAAAATTCTTAAAAGCGTCTCACGTTTTTTCTTCTCAGATCTGTCGTGTTCTGGTTGAGTTGGGAGGCGGCCATGGATGCAGTTGTAAATCATCTCGTCTGGCCGACACCCTCAGGAACGAGACCCGGTCTGTCACGACCTCGGGTACGGGAGATCAGCAGACCTGTTGCCACACAAAGAAGAACCGCGGATTATCGCAGACTCCTGAAGATTTAGCATTCTGCTCGAGTCACCTCTCTCTTCCGTTGCCTGGCTTGAAATTAAACTTTTTAATCAAAGCTCTTCCTTTTCTCTCGGTTCGTTGTCCAGCTCATCTCTGAAGGCCCTGCAGCATCAGTGCCACTTATCAGTGCCTCCTCAGCTCAGCCGTCTTCACCACGTCCGTCCATTGCAACCCCCCCCCCAGGTGGCTGTGCACTTCGGAGAAAAAGACATTATATAATCAGTTATCACCCGGCCTCAGAGCGCCAATCTCCAACCTGCAGCGCCTCTCTCGAAATTCTCAATTTCCAATGCTTGATTTTGCACGAAAAGTGTCATCTGTACAAGCCCTGCATGTGGCCCTCCGATCCTGTTTTATCATCGACTGGCAGTACTTAATGATGGTTTGCAGATAACACGCGCCGAGGTATTTATGGCAAAAGAGGATACTAACCTATCTAAAACAAACGTTTGTTCTCAGCCAAAAATGTCAAGTAAACTGCTGAGCCTTTTGGACAGAACACGTGGTCAAGGCTAGGTCTACGAAAAAAAAAAAACAAGAAAAGGAAATGTATTTTGTGTCACCAGGCATTAATGTCAGTCTCTGTAAGTAACGCAGGGGGACCCTGAACCACAGGCTACAACCCAAGCCCCACACCTAACGCTACATGTAAACCCACAGCCCTGAGTATAAACTACCAAGCCAAGACCTGAACCCCTAAACACACACTGCTAGGTCTAAACCATTAAGCATAAACCTCAAAGCAAAATAACTTAAACTTTTACCTCAAATTAAACTACTGAGCAGATTACCGCAAAACTTAACCTTCAAAGGCTTGATCCAAATTCTTAAGCTAAAACCCATAGGCTTAAACTCTTGCACTTATTCCTTCAAAGCTTAAATCCCTGGTACTAAACATTAAACCTTAACCTCTAAGCATCTATCTATGCCTAAATTTCAGTCTGGCCACCTAAACGTAAGCATCTTATAGTTTGCACAGCTCTAAAATTAACCCCTTACAACAATATTACACTACCATTATTGTCCTCAGGGATATTCAGAAATCCCAAATTGCAAGTGTCAATTTGTAATCATAAACCTGAAACTTTAAGCATAAACCGCAATGCATAAACTTTCATCTCTATGTCAAAGCTATTCAACTTTACATAGTAACCCAAATCTCATTAGTACAAAGTATGTTAGTCCAAGCTGTGAAGATACCCTAATGAAGCAAATCTAAGTGAAAAGATTACATTATTAGGTCAAATGAAAAAGTTAAAGTACAAGTTTCCCTGATGTTTAAGTTGTGCACAAAAACCCAGATTCCATTACGGAGTTTTGCAGCTGGCCAAACCTGTTCCTGGGAATTTGCTTGATATTTATGTCGCCTACAGGCCCCTAAAGTGGATAAAAGGGACAATCATATGAAATATAAAACAAATAAATATATAATACAACAGCCAAATGGACTAAGGCAGCTGAAAAAAAAAGAATCAAGCAACATAGCAGTTAATACAATATCAAGTGATAACTTGTCCATTTGGGAGCATAGTGCTGAGTCTATCAAAAACGGCTGGGCAGTTTTGATCTCACTCATTTGGCCAAGAAGCATTTGAAAAATTCATGAATTCCCCTTTAGACCTGCATGCAAAACATTACATTTTCATTTTAGCCATTTTGTTTTGAAGCTTGTTATTTTAAAGTCTGGCTACAGATAGCACTTGTTCTCTGCAAGACCTCATAGCTTAAATTCTTCAGCAAAGTACAATAAGAAGAAATACAGAGGAAAAGTGAACTTTGGGTACACCCCCATCAGCCATTGGTAATCATGAATTTTCTAACCCTGGGTGGAGTTCGCGGAGTTCCGCACATCCATGCAAAAGCAAGTTCCCTCTAGTGCCAGTGTTTTTGTTTTTGCTTTATAATTAATTTACTGTTGCCTTTATGTTTAGAGCCTGAGGTGATAGCAGGGCACTTCTGATGAACATTCCATCCTTATCAGTTCTCAACTCCTGGCAATGCTGTTGTAAATTCCTTTTGAAGTGTTTTAGTTTTCTGACTGTTGCTATTTAACAGCATACCTAATCCAACTGTATTCATTTGAAACTGTTCTATATTAAGTTATCTTCTTTGTTTCTTTGTTTCTTTTTTCTCTTCCTTTCATTCTTTCTTTCTTTCTCTTTGCTTTTTACTTCTTTCTTTTTTCTTTCTCTTACTGTCTTTCAATTTTTCCTTCTTTCATTCCTTCTTTCAATCTTGCATTCTTTCATTATTTTTTCTGTATTTCCTTCTCTCTTTATCTTCTTCCTTTCTTTTCTCTCTTTCTTTCCTTCTTTATTTCTCTCTCTCTTTCTTTCTTTCTTTCTTTCTTTCTTCCTTTCTTTCTTTCTTGCTTTCTTATTTTCTATTTCTTTTTTCTTTCCATCAACCCATTTTCTTTCTTAACATCTTTCTTTCCCTCGCTCTCTTTTTATCCTTATTTCACATTTGCCTTCTTTTATTCCTTCCCTTCCCTTTCCTTCCTTCCTTCATGCTTTCTTTCATTCTTTCTTTCTTTCTTTCTTTTTCCTTCCTTCTTTCTATCTTTCTGTTTTCTTCTTTCTGTTTTTCATGTCTTCTTTCAACCGTGCCTTCTTTCATTCTTTTTTCTCTCTTTCCGTCTCTCTTTCTCGTCTTTGTTTGTTTATTTGTCTGTTTGTTTCTGTTTTCATTCTTTCTTACTTTCTTTCTTTCTTTCTTTCTTTCTTTCTTTCTTTCTTTCTTTCTTTTTCTTTCCTTCTTTCCAATTTCTTTCTTAATGTCTTTCTGTCCCTCTTTCCTTTTCTCTCTTTCACCCTGTTTCATTTTTGCCTTCTTCATTCCTTCTTTCCTTCTCTCTCTCTCTTTCTTTCTTTCTTTCTTTCTTTCTTTCTTTCTTTCTTTCTTTCTTTCTCTTTTCTCTTTCTTGCCTTCCTTGTTTCCTTCCTTGTTTCCTTCCTTCCTTCTTTCTTCTTTCCTTTACTTCTTTCATTCTTTCTCTCTCAAAGTAAAGAGGCTTTTACTAAAATGATGTGCATATATTAAACTTTCAGGGGTTTCAGCCAGACTTCATCCATTATTCTGTGAGCTTGTGTCGTTAAGTTTTTTCTTCCACCGACTACAGCATGAATTAGGTGACAATGTGTCACCCACTTCAGCCATTGACTGACCTTATGACAAGTTAAGGCATGCCGCCCTTTCACTAAGAAAACATTCACATACAAACTAATTCCCTTCAGTGCCAAGGAGTACTAAGGTAAAGTGTGGTTTTTCAGAGATCAAAAACATCTTTTTTGCCTGTAGAAGATAATTTAGATGAATGAGGACCCAGCATGTTCCCAAATAATAAAGTTTAGCCAAAACTGTGACAAAACAAAGCAAGAATTGTCAGAAGGCTGGCGGCCAACGCAGACCTATAGGCTTTGCCAATGCATGTTTTAGACTGGAGCTGCGATAGGACATGCAGGCTGTCATGAAAAAAACTGGGTATTTTTTGATGTATTAACCATGCTGACATTTTACTTTAACTTATGGAATTTTTTTGTTTACAAAGTGCTTTTTGGAAGCCTTAGCCTGTGACAAATTCCCTTGTAAATTAATTTGTTTTTCTGTGTTGTCATGTTAACATGTTTTTGAGTTACTGATTTATGTTTGGATGTTAAAGACATGCACACACATAGGCTTTCTTAAATATGCAATGAAACAACTGGCCCTTTGTCAAAACAATGCAATTTTTTACTGCATTTGCCTTTTACGTTTGCCTACAAAGCAAACTTCATGTAATGAATTTTTTCATAACATTCTTATGAATGTGCACAGCTTAACTTTGCAAATGCAGTTTGCTCACCAAAGGAGTCCTTTCCCCAGCTCCCAAATTGTTACAGCCCAAGACAATGATTCATAAAGGGATTTTCTTTCTAGGGACAACACACAAAGTCACCCAACTATTTCTAAACACTTTACCTAATAAGTCAGACCTATTGGCTTTCCTAAAACTTGTTTTCAGGGATGGTTATATGGAGGGATAACAACTATTTTTCTTTCCTGGGGGGGCCTGGAAATGATTGCTTGCTCTGTACAAGTTGGGCAGATTTATGCCTGTCAGACGAGCGGGATTCAGATACAGGGGGGGAGGAGGACTCCAATGCTGTTCCCTGGTGTCCGAGGACAGAGAACACTGAACCCGATCTTGTCCTTTTACTACCGCTAACCGGAAGGCGGCACGAGGAGCTGGGACATATAGCCTGCTAGCATTTCCTGAGTATGGAAGCCTATGGGGAGGGCATACCTCAAGCTACGTGGAGGAGCCCTTTAAGTTCTATGGGCAGGAGGGTCATATAATCGCGACTCAGCCCAATGAAATTAGCCTGCCTGATGTCCGAGAGGCATTCTAAGCTGTGAAGAGACACCGATATGAGTAGAGGATGACATCCTGAGTTGGAACCCTTCCGTACCGGATGAGTGCTGACCACGTGAAGAAGACAGGAGAAAGTCCGGACACCATCATCTGCATGAGTCTCCCCGCCACGTTCCTGGAGGAACATGGCTAGTCCAGGTACGTGCTCCTTGGCCAGGGAGGTGGGAGGCTGCTGGAAGAGAGAAAACCACAGAAGAGCTTATGGATGTTAGTTGTGTTCCCCATTCTATCCTCTATACTCAAGAAATTTGACCCTGTTTTTATGTAAGTGTACAAATCAATGAAAAATGGGTTACTGCATTGTTAGACTCAGGCTGTAGGCAGTCTGTAATACAGGGAGACTTGGTCCATGCCACATAAATCTTACCTGGACTAGCGGTTACTATACGGTGCGTACATGGGGATGCTAAAGCCTATCCTGTCGCCAATATATCAGTGACTGCTGCAAAGGGTCAGGTAATAGATGACATAGTAGATGTCCTTCGCAATCTCCCTGAGGATCATATTCTTGGGACGGATAACCCAGAATTCCTTGAGATGTTCCTCACCAATGTTAAGCACTATCAATCTACTGAGGAAACTCAACCCAATCCTATTGCTAAGAATGTCCTGCTCACCCCAGAACTCTGGGTTCTAGATGAAAACTTTAAACACACACAGTTAAACGATGCCACACTCCAAAATGCATGGCTAGAGGCCAAGGCAAATGAACAGAATCCAAAGACTAGCTATCCTCACTTTATCCAAAAACAAGGGTTGTTACATAGGATAGGACAAGCAGAAGACGAACCTCAACTTTTAGTGCCTAACAAGTTTTGTGAACAGATATAATTTGTTGCTCACTCACACTTAATGGTGGGACATACTGGAATGCTTAAAATGACCCAAAACATCCTTAGATATTTCTATTGGCCAGGTATCTATGCAGCAATAAAAAAAAAATATTGCCAGAGCTGCGAAATATGTCACCAACAGAATCCAAATAGACCGCCTCCTTTACAGCTTTTGCCCATAACAGGGACTGCTTTTGAACGGGTAGGGATGAACCTTATAGACGCTCTCCTCAAGTCAAGCGAAGGGAACCAATGCACCTAGGTAATAGTAGATTACGCCACCAGATACCTGGAAGCTTTTCCATTAAGGGACACCACTACCAAAAACATAGCAGGTTGTTTAATAAAGTTATTTTCCTGAGTAGGATTCCCTAAGGAGATCCTTACAGACCAGGATGCACCGTTTGTGTCACAACCTATGAAACAAGTTTGCAAAACATTAAAAATCACAAACATTAAAACCTCAGTATACCATCCACAAACTGATGGTTTAGGGGAACGATATAACAGAACCCTGAAACTCATACTTAAAAAAATGCTCAGTGGGGAGGGGACAAACTGGGACCAGCTTTTACCCCTTGCTCTATTTGTGATTAGAGGACAAGTTCAAAGTAGCCTGGGCTGTTCTCCTTTTGAACTTCTTTATGGCCAACAACCACGGACTCTCCTTGAGATGACCAAGGAGGTGTGGAAAAAAGATGATAGAGATGAAGAAGGGAGCCTTTTGGAGTACGCCAGACAGCTAAAATCCAGAATAGATTAGCTCTGTGAGTTGGCGCATACCAATCTGGAGAAAAATCAAATAAAGTGCAAAACGTTTTACAACAAATGGAACAAATGGCATCATTTAGAAGTAAATGACTGGGCACTGGTACTCTTACCCAGTATGACAAAAAACTGAAGGTCAGAATGGAAATAGCCCTATAAAGTCATAGCTAAAATAGGTAATACCACTTACCGATTGCAAATGTCACCCGGTCCTCACAGAACTATCCCATAAAGATGCTAAAAAAGTGGTTAGGCCCTCCACCTAAAACACTGCATGCAGCTCAGCCCCTTTCTACTCCTACAAACACCCTTGGAGATCTCATTATAAATGACTCTCTAACTGAGGAACAAAATAAATCCCTGCAGTTCGGCCTTCACCTTTTTCACCATTATTATCTGATTTCCGTGGCAAAACACAATTGGCAGAGCATGAAAATTCCCACAGAAAAGGGGGTGGAAGATAAACAAAAGCCATTTAGAGTCCCAACTGCCCATACGGAGGCCATCCAGAAAGAAATTGAAATCATGTTACAAAAGAGTGTTATTAAACCATCCCTGAGTAATTGGTCCTCTCCCATAGTACTCGTCCCTAAACCAGATGGGTAGATTTGATTCAGTATTGACTTCAGGGCTGTGAATGCAGTTTCAAAGGTCGATGCGTCCCTTTTGCCCCAAATTGATGAGCTGATTGAAAAACTTGGTGAAGCCAGACATATCAGTTCACCAAGTTAGACCTTACCAAGGGATACTAGCAAGCTCCCCTTCGGAAAGAAGATCTGGAAAAAACAGCGTTCTCAATCTCTGGTGGACTGTATGAGTTTACCGTCTTACCTCTGAGCTTCATGGAACCCCAGCCACCTTTCAAAGTTTGATGAATAGGGTATTACAGAAACATCAAAAATATTCATCAGCCTACCTTGATGACATAGTCATCTTTAGGAAAACCTGGGAAGAACATCTAATCCATTTTCACAACATCTTACAAGAAGCCAATTTACATATCAATGCCAAGAAGTCCAGGGTATGATAGAACAAAGTCAGATATCTGGGATATGTTCTAGGGAATGGGGTTATGGAACCCCAGGATCAAAAAGTAAGAGCCATTCTAGATACTCCCTTACCCAGAACCAAACGAGAGGTATGGGCATTCTTAGACCTTCTGGGGTACTACAGACATTTGATTCTCCAATATTCTGCAATAGTGAGACCCCTAACAGACCTACTAAAAAAAGGAATGAGTAAGAAAGATATATTAAAAACTCTAGACCCCAAGTTAAGGAGTCATTTCAGCTCCTTACAATAGTGCTTACCATACACTCAATATTAGCCTCTCCCGATTTCCAGAAACCCTTCACATTACAAACGGATGCCTCTGAAATAGGGCCGTACTATCCCAGTTCAACGACGAAGGATTAGAAGTTCCTTTCCTGTTTACTAGTCGCAGCTCTTTACTCGTGAACAGAAGTATCCCATGATTGAGAAGGAACATCTTGCTATTAAGTGGGCAGTAGAAAACTGAGATACTATCTGGAAGGGAATCCCTTTATCTTGTAACTGGGATGAGTCGTAATAAGGGTAATAAACCCAGGGTTTTGCCTTGGTTACTATCATTGCAGCTTTTTAGGCTTAAAGTGCGATATCTCAAGGGAGTCGACAACTACAATGCCGATTTCCTGTCTAGGTTTCCTTTTTTCCCCAAGTAGGTAATCCTAAGGGAGGAATGTGTCAGGCGTGCGGGTCCAAAGATACGGGGGGGACTCCAACGGTGTTCCCTGGTGTCTGAGGGCAGAGAATACTGAACCTGATCTTCTACTTTTACAGCTGCTCACAGGAAGACAGGCAAGAGGAGCTGGGAGCCTGCTAGTATTTCCTCAGTACTGAAGTCTGTGGGGAGGGCATACCTCAAGCTATGTGGAGTTCTATGGGCAGGAGGGTCATGTGATCCCGACCCAGCCTAATGAAGCCTCCCTGATGTCCAAGAGGCATTCCAAGCTCTGAAGGAGGAAGGAGAGAACGTGAGGTGAGAGACAAGCAAGGAAATGCAGATAAGAGAAGAGGACACCATCCCGAGTTGGATTCCTGTGTACCGGAAGAGTACAGACAGCATGAAGAAGCTGGGAGAAAGTCCAGAGACCATCGACCCCACGAGCCGCCCCAACATGTTTCTGGAGGAATGTGGCTAGCCCAGGTACGTGCTCATTGGCAAGGGTGGTGGGAGGCTGCTGGAAGCAAGAAAGTCGGGGTTGTAAATATAGAAGGTTCCTCTGTGTAAAAAAAAGAAGAATCACTAGGAGCCGAGGACAAATTCTATAATAAAAACAACCTTGAGTTATTTCCTAATTCCTGACCTATTTTCTCTTTAAAAGGAGTTCCCTTCTCTTGCCACTCCTCACAAACCCTGTCTAAAACCTGTCCTAGTGGTGTTAACTAGGAAGGAAAGAGAAGGCTCTTGAAGAGTCAATGGCGCACCTGGGGCTAGATTAATTGGGTGTTTTCCCTGCATGGCCCCTTTCCCCATCTATACTAATTAAACAATAAAAGTAGACACTTACCTGTGGCTTTTCTTCTCCGTCCAAGGGGCATATTTCCACTGCGGTCCCGGCCTTCAAGACCGGGAAAAGAAGAAGAACAGAAGAAGCTATCAGCATCTAATTGTCTCAGACCAACTAAAATAAAAAAATAAATGACTACAGTTTCAAGCCGGTTGTATCCTGTGAAACATTACAATGTCCTATATTTTTGAAAGCTCATCTGCTGTCAATGGGGAGGTTAAACAAAAAATGGCATTTGTCGGTGTTAGACCTGTCAGCTTTAGAGTGGTCTTCCCCTCAAAACTTTGCCCTACTTCTCCATTTTCTTGCTGATCTCATTTTTGTTGGCCTTAGGACTCTGTGCACTTTACCACTGTTAGCCAATGCTAAAGTGCATGTGCTCACTCTCTAAAACAAGGTAGCATTGGCTTACACCCAATTGGCACATTTAATTTACTTGTAAGTCCCTAATAAAGTGATATTACCTGTCCACAGGGCCTGTAAATGAAATGCTCCTAGTGGACCTGCAGCACTTATTGTGCCACCCACTTAAGTTGCCCTTTTAACATATATCGGGTCTGTCATTGCAACCTGTGGGTGCAGTTTTAAACTACCATTTCAACCTGGCAAACTAAACCTTTTGCCTGGCCTTTCTTTTGAAAACACACAAGCCACCCCTAGGATAGGTCCTACACAGCCCAGAGGGCAGACTGTAGTGTATTTAAAAGGTTGGATATGTACTTTTAAGTGTTGCATGGTAGAATTGGATTTTAAGTCACAATTTTGAAAATGGCACTTTTGGGAAGTTAGTATTTTCCTGTCCTAACCATTTGGTGCCTGCAGCCTTTATCCTGGGCAGGGGTATGTGGTAAACTCTGCTCCGCTGGTGGAGTTCGCAGAGTTTTGTCACTCCGCACTCTGCTTGGAGTACAGAGTTTGGCAAAAGCTCTGCCTCCGCTTTGTAGTGGAGTTTACCGGAACCCAGTTGCAGAACTTGCAGTGCAGGCACCCAAGTGCCGCAGCCTGTGCACAGAGGATGATTCGAGTGAGGCATAGAAGCTAGCAGGATTTGCCTCAGTTTACTTCCGAGAGTCACTTGGGCTGTTCACGGTCATGTTGTGCATCATCACGCACAGCCAAGGGTGAGCGCCTAGCACCTTCTGATCCCAGATATGAATGTGCTGCTGAACAGTAATGCAGCGGGATTCACTTCCAGGAACCACGAACACCGAATTGTAGCTTAACTGAAGGTAATCTCAGCACAGTTGAATACGAAGTTGAGGCATGTGATTGTGCCAATTTCAGACTACTTCGAAGAAAGATCGGGGTCGGTGACTGCACAACAGCATGGTGTCTCCCAGCGCTTGTTCTCACATAATCCTCCCCTTCTTTCCCTTCCTGCTTGTGTTTTTTTGCTGTTTGGGCTTGCGGCATGGTGCTCAGTTTCCTTGATCAGTTATTACCAGCTTTAATTTTGGAATGGTATAAGAAGGCCCACTGACCTCACATGGGTCACAGATGTACCTTGTACCAGCATTAAACATAACATTTTAGACAGAATGCCCATCATGCATCTAATAATGCCCAGGTATGTCTTTCACAGTACTCAAAAGCACTTGATCTAAACAAATTCTGTGCACACATCTCCTGAATTAGAAGATGCTTAAACAATTGGCAACCCTACAACATTAACAAATAAACATCAAGTCACAGGCCCACAGTTCAATGAATAAGACACAGGGCTTGGTTTTGACTTTGGCGGAGAGGGTGCTCTGTCACAAAAGCAATGGAGTGCCCTCTCCACCAAAGTGAAGTTCTGCCAGCCTCATTTGTAGTTGGGTGGAACTTCAGTAAGTAGACTGCAGAGACCAATCCATCTCAACTGCCTACATACACCTCCGACAGCCCGACAGAGTAAGGGCGGTATGAGGTTTGGACATGTGTTCTCCTGCCCTATTTAGAGTGGCCGAACACATAGCTAGTTTCCACTATCCGTCACTGTCAGGTAAAACCTGGTGGTAACGGGCAGTGAAAACTGCAAAATAATCCCCAAGCCATGAGAGAAATTAAATTTTCTTTTTGGAAACAAAAAAAAAATAGTGCAAGTTTGATGTACATCTCAGTCATGTTGACAGAGCCGTCCTTCAAGCTTTCAAAGCATTTACAGGAACCACTGTGACAGCAGTTCCTGTAAATTCAAGAGATGTCCACGGGGCCAGCAGTGATCTCTAACTTTGGTGGGTGGAGTACCCTGGGCATGGCAGTAGTAAATCTGTCCACCAAAGTCAAAATCAGCCCAAAGTCACCCAACCGAGACTAGGCACAGAACAGCAATAGCACCAGAGTACAATACAAGCAACACATCCTCACATTCTAAATAATACTGAGGATTGTAATGATAGTCTTCAAAACCAGCTGGGAAGTCACTGAATTGCCAAAAGTCCTACAAGGTCATACCACTTGCTGAATATCAGTTATGTCAATTCCAATGATATAACACAGCATAACATAGCATAGCATAACCTTGCGCAACAAAATATAATTTAATATACCACAATGTGACATTATACATAATACAGTTCTTCAATAAGTATTCTATGAGTTCTCTGTGAAATAAAAAAGAGACAATGTGGAACACAGTTATGGAAATTTGCATTCCAAATTCTAAGGACCATCCCTAATAAGGCTTGATTGGGAGTTTGAAGTTTCATGAAACCTGAGAGTTCCAATCTAACACATATATGTTGTGAAATCTAGGGATGAAATGCACTGCATGTGTTACCAGTGTATATGTGTGTCATTTATAAGGGTAATCGGTGCGAACAATTCAAAGTATTTGCAAATTGCATGCATTTAGATTAAATAAATTGACTGTTTTTAGAAAGAATTTTCTTTTGTCGGGGATGACTTTCTTATGATTTTGTTGGGAAACTCGGGGGTTTGAGGGTTTTCCTCTGAGACCTCCATATCGCTCCCTACTCCTCCTGTAACTAGTCTGTCACTCTTCTTTGTCACTTATTTATGAAATATTTTCTATTTAGGCATTTTATTATTTTTCATTTTACATAGCATGGGCCAACAATGACAACAGGCCACTTCACATAAGAGCAGGTAGTCAAGCCGAATACATAAGGACATTTTCAATATACGTTGAAGCTAATCTATGAGAGTATGTAGTCACTGAAGCAGCATAACACCCTACACAAGTAAAGGGAAGTACAAAGTGTGCCTTCAAAAATAAACAGCACACAGTATTACAGTTAATCTATGAGTCAAAACCAAGTTAAGTCACGCATGCACAATTGTACAAACGTACAATTTCAGAATTTTCCCCGGTTGATTCATACTTACAGTTCATGAATTTAATCTTGCAAAAATTCATAACTGGGAGAGATATACTAAATATATTCTTTTGAGCTCTTTCTAAAATGTCACATGGAGGATTCATCCTTATATCAGCAGGAGGGATGTAATTACAAACTTTGAGCGTGCTCCCTGAAAAATCTTGCTTTAAAGGTCCTGCTTTTCTGAAGGATAGAATTTCCAGTCAGAGGGTGTTGGTTCTTAGAAGGGATTGCGAACAACCAAAAACAACCAATGTGTGGGATAGGTAGCATGCTGTCCACTGTGCAGAATTTTATGAACGAGATGGGCCAGTTTCAATAAGCGTCTGTTGTCTAAAAAAAGGCACTTGAGATTGGCCTGTACTGTTCTGATCATATGGTTCGAGATACCGGTCAAACAGTGGTGTGAAGGGTTGCTTTTAAAGGGACAAAGTAGACTTGGGGATGCCTGTACGGGCGTTGCAATAATCAAGCTGTTCCTTAATCATGTCTTGAAAGGTCTGAACCAATGGTTTAAAGTATTATGCCGGGATATAGGATTTTAGTCTACAAATGAGTCTGATTTGGTAATCAGCTCCTCTAGCTAAATACTGCATACAGACACGGTGGCAGGGTATATCTCGCTGCATCTACTACCAATATTTTTAAATTCCTAACACAGTTGCATATAGTTTGCAGATAGTCAATGCCCACCTCCCGAAACCAGCCACCCACAATTGGTTTCAAATACAATACATAAGCACAAAAGGTGGGAGAGGCATTGAATACTAGGCAAAATATCATAGGGTTTAAATCCCACGCAAGTAGAAGACTACGATGACAGAAATAGTAGTCTTTTCACAATGATGCTGTTATAGGTTCTTTTATTCAATATTTAAAACACAGCAGCCAACGCGTTTCTCCCACATGGGCTTCTTCAGGGCAAAATTATTGGACCACACAGTTCATAGAAGAAATGGGGAGATTCCTCCGGGAGTTGTCCCAGGTCAATCCACACTGAATTTAAAAAGTCATCAATGATACAAAAAAACCTGAAAAGTATTCAATCAATGAGATATTCAATCTATGAACTTTCGCGGTAACCGACCTCTTCAAGGAGCAATGTAAATGTAATGTAACACAGTCACTCGTGAGCCTTTCCAAACGGCCCTCCACGAGAAACCTCGCACGTCAAGTGTTCGTCACTTGACCTGGGACAACTCCCGGAGGAATCTCCCCATTTCTTCTATGAACTGTGTGGACACCGCAAACTTGCAGATAAAGTGAAATCTAATGAAACCGCCCTCCACACTGTGCACCTAATTGTTGATGAGTTACAAAGACAGGTTGCATCTCTCATCAAAAAAATCGCAATGCTGGATCAAAGGGCAGAAGGGCACATCAGATGCAACAACATTAGAGTGGTGGGTTTCCCCGAAGGGGCGGAGGGCAACAACATGGTGACCTATCTTGAGAAGTGGTTCTGCACCGATGTGACTCCTTGGAGCCTCTCTCAATTCTTCATCCTGGAGAGGGCGTACTGTGTGCCGGCAAGACCCCCACTGCTGGGAGCATCGCCCCATCCTGTAGTGGCTGGGAACTACAGGGACAGTGGCACTCTATTTACCGTGGCCCGATCAGCCAGCCTCTGATTGATTTGATTTGAACATTTATATAGCGCACAACTGCCCGAAGGTGTCTAGGCGCTCATACCTGCTGGATAGTAAAAAGGTTACCACACAAACTAGGGACTGACAGGTTAATTTATAAAAATCGTAGGGCAATTCTTTATTTCACCGGGGAGCAAGTTCCAGGTATTAACAGTCCCTAACACAAAGCTTCTTCCCTCCCAGCAGGCTCTCTTGACTCTAGGGGTTTGTAGGAGTTTGCAGTGAGACGACCTCAGATTTCTAGTTGGTATATACCATTTCAGTTGCTTTTTCAAAAAGTCAGGACCCCGACCATGGAGAGCCTTGAAGGCTAAACATTGGGATTTGAATATGATTCTTTTGTCCACCGGGAGCCAATGCAGGGTCTTTAAATTGTGCGAGACCGGCTGGAATTTCAGGATATCCAGCAGCAACCTGGCCGCTGCGTTTTGAAGCCGTTGCAGCTTTTGAAGGTGCTGCTTTTGGATCCCTACATACAACGCATTTCCATAGTCCAATTTGGACAATGCCAGTGCTGTCACCAAGATTTTTACTGACTCCGATGGAATGAAAGGGCAGATTTTTCTAATCATCTTCAGAATGAAATAGATTGAGGAAGTGAGTGCATGTTGGTAACAGCTCAATCAGCATCTACCTGGACTACACACTCACGCTGGCGGTCCAGCCCAAGAGGACCTCCTACCTGGAAGTAAAGCACACACTCAGGGAGTTGGGCCTCCAGTTATATGCTGTTGTTTCCTGCCCGCTTCAAATTCGTGGTTGGTGACTGCTCACATTTCTTTAAAACACCAGCGGATGCATGGGACTGGATCGAGAGACACCATAATGATGTGGATGGCGCTCCCCCTTGCCACCCACTCTGACTGCAAAGGCATAAGAGACACCACAGAGTACGCTCGGCGCGGGGCTGCCTGACCAGGAGGCAGATAGACCTTGCCAGGGAGGCTGCCTTGGAGGCTGCAAGCCACCTTAGCAGCCCAGTCCACACACACCAGGGGATCACCTCTCTGACCTTCCTGGGCTGGCATTGACTCGGATTTGGCCATAGAGGGACTTACCCAGGGCACACCCATGACCCCACACACTACTGATGAACTCTGATTCCCCTCTTGTTCTTGTCCTTTGTCATCATTGGAGATGGCTCAGAGAGGGGAGAGGCCATTGGACAGCCTCAACCAACTGCCGGGTTTCTTGACAGAGGACGCAGGGTGCCGCGTGTTGCAATCTATATTGGGATGGTTAGCAATAGGCAGCTAGCGCATATGTGGTTGCACGGAGATTGGACATTCCCCATTGCAGTTTCTCAGAGTGTCTTTGCAATGGGCACATTGTTGCATTCAAGTTGTTGGTTTGATGGGTTTTGGGCATTTGACCATTATCAGTGTGCCCTGGGAGGTGGGAGTTTGGGATTGTTTGTTCAGATTTAATATCTACATTACACGTAATTGAGGGGGGTCACCCACATGCGTTTAGTATGCCCTAATGTTCACACCCACACAGGCACTGTCAACAGACCAGGACACACAGGGCTTGTTGTCAGAGCCCGACCTACTACAGGACCCACAAAATGACATCTCTGGTACGTTCCTACACTGTTCTCACCTAGAATGTTAAAGGTATACACTCCTCCCGCAAAGGCCACCAAATATATTCCTACCTGAAAAGAAGAGTTGTCGATATTGCACTAATCCAAGGAACACACTTGGAGGGATCTGAAACCACGTATTTATGTCAGAGGTGGAGGGGACAGGTCTTTGCAACTGGCTGTTCCTCCTTCTCCAAGGGCAGACTCATCTGGATGTGGGTGGGGGCTCTGTTTAACTACGAGTCTCAGCACATAGATAAGGAAGGCAGATATGTATTCTTTTGGGGGACTCTTGACAGGAAGACCATTGAGTTAGGCTGCCTATACACCCTCAGTGCTACCCAGACCACGTTCCTGGAGTCTCTGGCACAGCAGTTGAGCCTTCCTTATCTGCAGTCAAAGTAATGGGTGGTAACCTAAACTGGGTATAGGACATGTCACTTGACAGGTCCAACCCTCCGCTTTTCGGCTCTCCAGTCTGGAGGGTGGCCAACTACTTCCGGACATGGATGGACAGCTGGGACCTCCTAGACCTCTGGAGACACAGGTACAGACAGGCGGGGGAGTATTTGTTCAATTCCCCAGTTCGTGATCTACATGTTAGACTTGATAGGGAGAGGAGTTGGCCTAACGGCTAGGGCGGTCGACCTAGAATCTGGGGAACTGGGTTTGAGTCTCGGCAATGATGCTGAACATCCTGTGATTCTGGGCAAATCACTTAATCTCCCTGTGCCTAACAAAAATAAATAAATTAATGCATCCTCATGTAACGCAACTGGTGCTATGTAAAGCGCTCTGATACTGTTGTAAGGATTCTGCACATACACAGAGCTATGCACAGGATAATAGGACCTCGGAGTATAGTGGTGAACCAACCATGCACCTTAGTACCCACAATCCCAATCCGACTAGCTTTAGCGTCTCATTAGCAGCGATGCTACCAATGATTAGACAACCCAGAACACGGTATCTCTCTCTCAGGACTCGCAGGAGCAAGAACACCCTTTCATAACACACTCATACCTGTCCACAACGTGCGTAATAAGAGACACTGTATAGTTTAAAATGTTTATTTCAACTATCGTGCTCTAAGATACAGTACACATGCCAGTACTATCAACATAATGCATAATGATAAAATAATAAGCATAGTTACAATTCCATAGAATACAAACGGGGAAAGCATTTCATAAGGCAGTGGATATAGGGCTAAATGACCTTACCACCCTCCCCGTGATACTAACTAGTTTATTATAAATATAGAAGACCTCTGGGCGTTGTCAGGCGAACCCTCATACCTCAATATCTAGATGCAAGGTTTACATCATCAGACAAGCACAGCTCTTCTCTCTGGAAAGGTTGTTCTCCAAGTGCCTCAAACAGCGAGATCACAATATTAAAAGCACACGAATTTCTCCAGTGCAGCTGTACTTAGTGTTATGTCTAAGTGCGAGGGACTGGCCAGATCAGCAAGAACAAGGGACGTTGTTTTTCGACCTTGTACATGTTGTGCAGACGGAACCCACAGGGAACAGGAGAAAAGGTGAAAGGCAGAAAGGCAGACAGTTCTAATATAGCCTGGCACAAGCAGAGGCTGGAAAAACAAAGTCACAAAGTAGCGTGCGCAAAAAAGGCATCATGGCAGCCAGGCGTAGGCCAACTCAGCAATGCAGACCATGAGGCCACAAACCACATGACACTGATACTTTCGGGTCAAGTTCGCGCTATATAAAACTCCGTAAATTAAAAAAAAAAAATAATAGGATATTGGCCACCCCAGATGTGGTGGGAATGTCTTCCCAGATAGAATTCTTGGCCTGTACATTATCCGATCACAATCCACTTCTAATGTGCTTAAGGTGAGTGAGAACATAGGCCCTGATCGTCACCTTTACACTTTGTCCAGAATTGTTGCACGGCCCAATCTTTAAGGATTCTCTGGGAGATGCTATTAGGGACTTCTTCCAACACAATCAATCTACTGCACCCACCTATACAGTTTAGGGGGCATTTAAGGTAGTGATTCTGGGACAGTGCCTGGGCATACAGATAGGAGTCCGCAGATCCCTGGTAGCGAGCTCACAAACTTAGAGACTAAGCTGCGGGATATGGAGGCTACGGTGCTGCTGAATCCTCCCCGGAGTTCGGAGCTCCTGGAGGCACGGAAGCAGCATCCTGAAACAGTGCAGAGATTGGGCGTATTCTCATACAGGGAATAACCCAGAGCACGATGCTCATGTGGTGTAAGCACTCTGTGCAACAGATGGTATGCTGAAACAGCCACACACAAAAAGCAACTGGAATAGTTTGATAGATTCACCTATATTCAGTAAATCGATCCTTTCATTGAACCTCTTGGGTGTCCAAAGATATTGGATTAGATGCCTCACTCACTTAATTGTGACATGGTTCATCGTTGATGCCTTTACACACCCTGGTAGGATGGTACCACCAGGGTGGACACAACCAAAGATGGAATGGGAGTTCTTAGATAAATCAAAACTGGATAAGCAGGGATCCAGGTGGAAAGTGTATTACTAAAAATATCTAGAGGTATAACCCTGAATTTCTTTTATTCACAGGGTACCTGGCATATGATTAAAAGGTATTTGGAGGTTATTGTTGAAAGTAATTGTTCAACTAAACCTACTATGATTTTGTCAACATGTTTCGACCCTTGCTTAGAGCCCCTTCGGGTCTGGGGCCTTCTTCAGGGCTTCCTATGTGTGCCCCTGCTTAGTTATGCATGCACACCATGCACACTAGTGAAGCCTAAAGCTCTCACCTGTCTCGGTCTTCTGTTCTTGGGAATTTCCTATGAGACAAAAAAGTTTGGCGAGGTTGAGGGTGGATGGTAAACATAGATCCCTGTAGGGATTGAAACTTCGCAGGGGAAAGGGGAAGAGGGGAACACCTCCCTGGGGATACAAAAGTGAAATTGTGTTTCCAAAAATCCTTAGAGTAGGTATGATTGTTGTTATACCTACAAGGGAATTCATTCATTGCTCCTTGAATGTTAAAAATTATTTTCTTCATTCTAGGGAACAATCATTAGTTGTCATGGATGTATCCTATAAATTTTAATACACTTTTTGACCTCACAACCCTTGTGGATAAAGTATTAGATGACAAATGTGAAATAAGATAATTGAAAAAACAAACTTTTTAAATTTATCATGCTTACCCTTGATTTGGGGATTTCAGAAATCATGCAGTCCTGGAGAGTGGTGCCGTCTTATTGTCAAACTCTTTGTGGGTGGAAGACATTTATTAGAGTGAAATAGAGCACTTCATTCATATCATGCAGCCACCCAATTTTTGTAGTAACAGATCTTGGACTATATAGTATCTCTACGGAATCAGTTTTTTTATCTTTGGAAAGCTCCCGCCAGAGGCCGGTACCTAGTATCATGTATGTTAATGAAACGTGCCAAGGTCATTCCAACATCTTAGATTAGTGTTGCAGTGTTCTTAGAGAACTATGTAAATGGGGTCTCTTGTGCTTCCGTTATTATTTTACCATATTGCCCCTTCATAATTGTAGACATCATTTTGTAACGTGTTCCTGGCCGGCAATAAAAAATAAGCTAGTCGGGTGCTTGTGTATATTTGCCTGAGCGGGCTTAATCCCTTTGACTTTAGAAAAAACTTTCTTGTTGTGGCAGACGTGATTTACTTATAATGCTTCTTCACAAGTGGTGAGCAACATTTATTAACCTAGGCGATGTTATAGGGGCGTAGTTTCTCATACCCACCCTTTTGTGTAGGCTCCTACTTCCACATCAATCTTTCATTAGAACATGCACACACTTATTTCATCAAAGTACGAGCACCTCATGTGTGTCTATATGTCTTCTTGTCCGCTGGCAAGTGCCGAACTGATTTCAGGAGGCAGTATACATAGGGGCAGTAACTTCCTCCGAGCGCCCGTGATGACGTCATGATAGCGACATCACAGGAAATCTGGGAATAGTAGTCCTGTTTCTTTTTTTCTTTTTTTGGAACCATCACCACTGAGGCAATTAGTTTATTAGGGAATGTTTGTTCTCTGAGAGGCACAACCAATTGTGGTGTCTCTTGGGAAAAATATTGTTTAGCTTGTTTGATCCGAATCTTTTTGCCCGGAATCATTATGAATCCTGTCATGGAGCAAATTCTTTAAGAGGTGTTTAATTTTTAGGCATCAAGATTTGTTTGCCTTCTTTTTGCTTTTCTTCATCTTGTTTACTTTTGGACAAGTTAGTGTAGTGAAATAAAATTACGTATCTTTATATATCCTATATTTGAATTTTTAATATGCAACCTTTGTCATTCTAGGGCCTCTTGCGGGCAGTTAGTGACTTTCCTGCTGGTGTCTGTTTATCTTGGAGTATATTGCCTTACGTTCTAGTTATAAAAAAGGGTGGGAGGAGGACATAATGGGTTGAAGGGGTTGTGGACTAGTTTCTTATTTTCATTTTATGCCACCTGTGGCTCATTTTTTCATGACAGTTGAGTCCATGGGATCTCCTCAACCCAAATGTCGTACTCAATAGTCTACAGATTCATCTCTGTTTGCTCCTTGATAGTTGCTTTTCATTTGCTGTCGGTGGTAACTTTTCTATTACAGCCCAAGTGAAGTTGTTCTCTGAGTGCCCCTACAGCCACATTAGGGCCAAGTAGTATTGTGTAGTACTACATATAAGAGGACTGAAGTGGCAAAAGTCCCACCAATACGACAATGTAGGACACTGAGGGCCATATTATCAAGAACGGGCGATAACATATCGCCGCTTTAGCGGTAGGAAACTGCCGCTAAAGCGGCGATAAGGGGCTTGATAATATGCTCTATAGAATTCCAATAGAAGCCCAGGTTCTGGCGTGAAGGACATCAAACCTGGGCTTCTATTGGAATTCCATAGGGCATATTATCAAGCCCCTTATCGCCGCTTTAGCGGAAGTTTCCTGCCGCTAAAACGGCGATATGTTATCGCCCGTTCTTGATAATATGGCCCTAGATATGTAATCCCATGTGTTTTGATGTATGCTTTTGGATTAATTCTTTGCAAATACCCTAGAAGTGATGTCATGTAATTTTTGGTTCGTATAAGTCTTGTCCTTTGTCATTGTGTTTGTAACTGTATACAATGTTTTCTTGAAAACGTTTTTTTATATAAAAAATCAATGAAAAATGCTACAATTTAAGAAACAGGACTACTGACTCATTCTATTCAGAATTACAAGAAACAATATACATCAGCGTGATATACCTGAGTGTACACCCTTGTTTAAAAATCAAATACCAACAGTCAAATCATAGACATCAGAAGGAACAATATTTTGGTTTCTTCTTTTAGAAAGATTTGATTGATGGTCTTGGAGGCACCCTTTTTAGATTCCCTCCGATAGGAGGTGGCACATAATCTTTGTGATAGTTTTTTACAGCGAAAGGTGCTTCTGTGTTCGTTGGTGCACAGTTTGACCTTTCTTTTATTCATGCCAATATACTTCTGCCAACATTTACATGTGATTACGTATACAACATTTGTACTATTGCAACTTGTGTGTGTGTTTAGGATCCAAGGAGTGCTTAGTCCCAAATCTAACTCTTTTGTTGCCTTAGTAAGTGGGCAAATATTACAATGTCCACACGGATAATGGCCTGTTATCATTGCAAAAGTCCCACAACATTGGAAGTGTGCATATAGATTTATCTTTCCGTTTCGGCCTTGTGTGGACGAGTAAGCCCTTCAGGGCTCTCCCTCTTCTGAAGGCGAACATCGGCTTCTCAAGGTTCAGAGGGGCTGATGTTAAAGTTTTCCTATATCGTAGGACTATCTTCTTCATCATGTTTGCATGCGTTCCATATGAGGTGACACACACCAATCTGTGGAATTGTGGTTTTTCAAGGGTTTCCAGCAGGGTGTCTCTCTGATTATTTCTGGCTCTTTTCCTAGCCTTTTTTATCAGGTGCCTGGGGTACAACTTGTCTTCCAGTTTGCTTGTTAGGAGAGCTCCATGACTGTCGTAGGCGGATTTTTTAGTGCAATTTCTTCAAAGCCTGAGAAATTGACCCACTGGTAGATTATCTTTTAGGGCATTCGGGTGGAAGCTGTCTTACCGGAGCAGGTTGTTCACATCTGCGGGTTTACAGAATACCTCGGTTATAAGGCGGTTATTTTCTGCCCAACTTTTGAGGTCCAATAAGGTTATCATGTCCTTGCTAAGGTTCATTGTAAACCTCAGGAATGTGTTTCTTGTGTTCAGCCACTCCATAAACTCCCGGGCTTCTGTCGCTGATCCTCTCCAGATCACCAGTACATCATCTATAAATCGTTTCCACAGCTTGATGTTTCTAGTGAAGGGATTTGTGTTCTTACAGATGTTTTTCTGCTCAAAATCATGAACATACAGACAGGCTATGCTAGTGGCAAATGTGCTGCCCATAGACGTCCTGTGTGTCTGGAAGTAGAAGTCCTCCCCAAACTGGAAATAGTTCTGTGTTAGTGACATATGGGCACAGCCCAAGACGAAGCTCTTCGGTGCAATTTAGCTCCAATTGGTTTCATTCAGTAGGGTCTCTAGTACTTCAAGGGAGGCCTCCTGGAAATACTCGTATAAAGGGCCTCTGGGAGAGTGCAACTGGTCTTACAAGCTCTCGCTCTCTAACCGTGTGAGAACAGTATGCTGAAACACACACAGACCGACATTCCTGATGTGTTCGTGCAGCAATGCAGAGCCTTGTATAGTGGATCCCACCTTGCTGAGGATGATAACATTGACAGATTCCAGGCGGGCTAGCCCTCCTCAGCCTCCCAGATGACGTCTGACAATCACTCAGACTATCAATCACAGGACAAGAAATTAGAGGGGCCATCAAGGACCTGGTGGCCGGGAACACTCCTGAAGTAGATGGTCTCCCTGCTGTGTTCTACCAGATGTTTGCCTCCCTCCTTGTGACACACTTGACAGACATGTATAGGAGGATAGGGTGAAGAGCACTTGTGCCATCCTGTTGAAAAGTTTTACTGATATCCTTATTGTAACCATGTAAAATCCTGAGGAGACTTCCTCTTATCGTCCTCTGTCAATGTTGACCATTGACTACAAGATACTTAGGGGCCGATTCCGATCTCGGCCGGTAGGGCTCCGAATCGGATTCGGCTTTACCGGATCCGATTCGGAGCCCTATTTCCCGACCGAATCGTACGTGCGTCCGGGCGAGCGAGTACGATGCGTGCGCTCGCGAAATCTCCGACCGACTCGTTCGCAGGACCCGACCGCTCCGACCGACTCGCACGGGGACGACTCGCACCGCGCAATGGAGACGTTCCCCGGCCGGGTAAGTACGATGCGCATCGCGACCGCTCCGACCGACTCGCGCAGTCCGGCTCCAAGGAGCTGTCGGAGCCGCACTTTGGGGGTCCGTGTCGGACCCCCCTGGAAGCGTAGGCATGCAAGTCGCACACAGGGGGGACCCATGGGTCCCCCTTACACGTGCATGTACGGCGCGACCCGCACCAACGCGAACATGCTGTAGGGGGCGCCCTTGTTCGCGTCGTGCCCATTGAGTCAATGGGAGCCCGTGTACGCGTCGTACGACTGTCTCCCATTGACTTCAATGGGAGTCCGACCGAATCGAGTCCGATGGCATTCGTGCGCATCGTACTCATTCGGTCGGACTGCTAGAGTCCGATTCGGTCGGAAATCTCTCCGGGTCCGGCTCGGTCGGAGAGATTTCCGGCCCGAATCAGAATCGGCCCCTTAGTAAGATCTTTGCCAGTCGCCTACAGCCCCACTTGCACTGTTGATCCACATGGAATAGAATGGTTTTATCCCGCACTGAAATACTTCCCTGAATATCGGACGGCTCCACCAGGTGTTGGACAATCTCCCTAGATGCCTCTCTCAGTTGTTCTGTGTAAGGCCTTTGACACCTTACAGTGCTGGTACATGCAGTCTGCAATGCAAAACATGAACCTAAGGACTGAATGCCTAAATGGACTACACTGCTATATAACGGGCACAGGCAAGGGTGAAGATTGTGCACAATATTTCAGGGTTTTTGTGATTCGCATGGGCAAAAGACAAGGATGTCTCCAGTCCCACTGCTGTTTGCACTGGCAATTGAGGCTTTTGCTGGCATTATTCCACAGAATGGGCAGGGCAGGGACATAGCCCTGCATGGCAGGGAACCTAACATCTCCCTGTATGTGGATGACATTCTCTTATTTTTACGTGATGCCGAAATAGCTATTCCCTGAGGGGTCTCCATGCGGCATCTGCTGGGGCTGGTGATGGGCCTATGCACAAATTAGGAGAAATCATGTACCTTCCCAGTGCAAGAAGGTCATGGAAGCATCCCACTGGCCATCCAAGACCGAGACATCCCGCGGGAACCCAGGATGTTCCAAAACCTTGTGGTTCAAAGTTTCCACAAAGATGTAGACAGTAGGGAGAGTAACCCTAACAGAGTGTTTCGCTCTCTGGAAGTTAGTGTGGCATTCTGGTGCTCTCTGCAGCTCCTGCTAATGGAGTGAGTAGCACTCACTAAAATGATCATCTTGTCCAAGGTACTCTACTTCTTTGTGAACCACCCACTTTGGGTACCTAGATCCTGGTTTGGTGCGTGAGCTAATATAGACGAAGCAGATGTAGGACATCCTTATACATGCTTCAATGTCCGCATAGGGAGGGGGTCTTGAAGTCCCAAACTTTGAGCTAAACCATATTGTTGTGCAGGTGCAGTGGCTGGCCCGATGGCTCACCGCCCACTATCGGGAAGAACTGAGACCGTATGGTGCCACACTGGGGACACCTGATTCCCCTCCTTTTGGGGGAGTGTCCCCCTCAGGATTCACTTCCAAAACTGCTCTGTATTACTTTGCGCTGTTGGGAGAAATACATAAAGTTATTAAGTCACTCTCAGACATACTCCCTGGCATTGCCATTGGTGGGCTTTCCAACACCCTGGTCCTCTCATAGCCTACAGGCTATAAGCTTGAACTTCACCGGATCTACTTAATGTCAGAGACTACTTTGATGAGGGTAGACTGAGGCCATTGGATGGACTCATGGCAGACACCGACCTGCCTGCCTCGCAATTCCTAATATGCATATCTGTTACCTGGGCAGTTCACATACTGTGGCAGAGGACAGGCCGAGCCATTGAAGCACGAGGTCTTTCAGATCATCCTCACTTTTGGAGACGGGCGTCAGATAGTTTTAAGGCTTTATAAATCGGCACTTCTCCAGAGCCAGGTAGACTTAACACCACTCTGACGAAGTTGGGAAACAACGCTAAACCGAGACTTACGTGCTAAGGAATGGCTCAGTGCACTGGAGCATGTTCACACTTCATCACATAATACCAGATTTAATTTCACCCAGTTTAACTTTCTCCACATGAAATATCTCACCCCACATTGGCTCAACATGATACAAGGCACTCTTGACCAGAAATGCCCCAGATGTAGCAAACTGGATGACTTGGTCATGTCCAATGATCATACGGTACTGATGGGAGGTGGTGGCTGACTTGGAGCACACACTAGACTGGGCAGAACTTTGGAGGATGGAGTTACATCTCTTGACAATGCCTCGCACTCCAAAGCTGACATGGATGGGACCTAGATTCTTGAGCTTAACACTGGTATTGGCCAGATGCACTCTAGCCATGCATTGGAGGTCTTCCAGGGGACCGTCCCACTGCAAGTGGAAGAAAGTGGTCGAGCACCGGGCATGGGCGGAGGAATCTGCATAAAGAGAAAAAGAAGATAGAGGTATGTGACGTAGACCAATGTCAGATGACTGGGCATCCATTCTGGTGGCTTTCACACGAGTGGGGGGCTCCTTTTGTATTTGTCCCTAGGTGGACCTGGGCACGGATGGGCATGACATGAGGATGCCGTAACCTGACTGCTGTGTGCCACCCAGATTGATATATATATAAGGGAGTTGGGAGGGAAGTAATAGACATAAATTTGAATGTTATGTGACCCCAAACCTATTGTCTACAGTTACATTGAGGAATTTTTAGGTGGACATGGTTGTAGACAGACTTGATTATAGCAGATTTAGTGTTTTGTATTTGGGTCAGTGTTGTACTTCACAAACTCCAAAGACTCCAAATGTGGAAACGGTGAGTTTATTAAGGATAATATAAACTGACGAGTTGCTGGTGGCACACTGGTCCAGCACCAACTGACGACTCTTTAAATAATGCATTCTACATAGAATCCTGAACACAGCATTCCATGTGCTAAAAGACATAGATAATAAAGTCAGTTGCTTGGGGCCATCACTGTGAGGCCTTGTGACTTTCAGAATTTTGGAACAGCAACGCATATTTCAGCTGCTCCTCTGACAAACACATTCTGCATTGTTCGGATTATGAAAATGTGATGCTGATGTACTGTATCTTGTGCAACAACTAATAAATAAAGTTTAAACAAAAAAAATGTGCCATTAATCCATTGTTCCAGGATGTAACACATGACAACCTGCTGATGCTAACAAGTCCAGAAGAATGTGCTGTCTTTGTTTAAGTGCATTGTCCACTATCTGTAACACAGACATTATTTTACTGAATGGAGACCTTAAACCAAATTGAAAATCATCAGAGTTAGTTCTAATCAATAAATTATTTGAGTTGTGTCACATTGCAACATTGTAGATCATTTGCAATGAAGGGGACGATGGACATAGGTTGGAAATTTTTAAGCCTTCCTGGGCCGTGCACATTTTAGAGATATGTTTTAGCGTGATGAGTATGTTTACCCTACACCCAAGATACTGAGGTAAAGAACCAGCGATACCGCAAGGGGCTTTGAATCACAGGTAGGTAAACAGGTAGAAGGATAATTTTTTCAAAAATTAAAATATCTTGTGAAATAAACGTGTGCCGACCTTTTATTGGATCCATCATCAACTTGCAATTGGATTATGGTGATGGCTTCTATAGGGGTTTACCCCCTTATCAAGTTTGGCGAATGCAAATAGTTTACAGAACTGTGGTCTATCTGATCTTCAGTCTTAAACATAAGAGATGCCAGGGCATATTTACAAGCCCCTATCACCACAGGAACATCACTTTTAGTGACGTTCCTGTGATGATATGTGCTTCGCCATATTTACAAGGCAGCGTTAAGGCACTTAACGTGGCTTAATGCTGCCTTGTAAATAAGGCATCCTTTCACACTGTACTTAGCGTGAAAGGGAGGGCAATGGTTTTTGCGGTGGGCATTCCTCCGCAACACCCATTGATTTTAATGCTGCCCCCTATTTGCAAGGGCAGAGTAAATAGGAGGCAGCGCTAAAATTAAGACCAGGGAAAACCTGGTCTTAAACAGGCGAACTGAGGAAAAATGCTTTATTTCTCCCCGTTTTTGCTGTTGCCATGTGTGCTGCGTTGTGCAGCACACATAGAAACAGCAAAAGGCCATTGATTGTTTATGTGCAGGAAGGTGTCCCTTCCTGCACATAAACAATCTTTAAAAATAATGACATTTTGTAACTTCTATGTGTGCTGCATTAAGCAGCACACATAGAAGTGACAAAATGCCATTTAAAGATTGTTTATGTGCAGGAAGGGACACCTTCTTGCACATAAACAATCTTCCCCTAAACGCAAACACCCTTGCACTATAGTGCTAGGGTGCCTGCGTTGGTGCTAAGTTGCTAAATTTAGCGCCAGTGCAGGGGGAAATGCAGGACTGTACCATATTGTTGTAAATATGGCACAGTCCTCCATTTCAGAAGGGGCCCTCAGTTTCCTAAATGTGGTGATTCCTTTTCAGGCACCCCAGTGGAATTTCGGCTACAAATCAAGTGAAACCGAGGCATTATCATGAGTTCAAGGACACAAAATAGCTAAAAACAAGTCAATGACTGTAATGGACCAACAATAATGAGGACTAATTAAACAATCACTAATCAAATCAACAAAGAGAGACTTCATCCAAGACAGAATCCTCTCCAACGACCACAATTCCAATGAACTCTTCACCATCATACAAGAATTCGCCAGACCCAATAGCGAAACAACCAATGTCCCTCCCTCCAAAGACCTCTGCAACAAACTCAGCTCCTTCTTTCACCTCAAGATCTAGACGCTCTACGACAACTTCGACAACCAAGACTACAGCAACGCCTCAACTCCCACCCCCAGTGACGCCACCCAACAGACCCTTCTCACCTGGACCCCTCTCACCACAGAAGACACCTTAAAGATATTGAAGAGCATCCACTCATGAGCACCCTCTGAACTTTGCCCGCCGCACATCTTCCACAGGGTCGCCACTGCTATCGCACCCGAGCAATGCTGAACTATCAACTGCTCCCTCGAGACCGCCACATTCCTTGACAACTGGAAGCATGCTGAAGTCAACCGCCTCCTAAAGAAGCCCTCCGCAGACCCGACGGACATAAAGAACTTCAGGCCCATCTCACTGATTCCTTTTGCCGCCAAAGACACCGAAAAGACTGTCAACACCCAGCTAGCAAACTTCATAGAAACCAACAGCATCCTAGACACCTCTCAATCCGGATTCTGCGACATCCACAGCACTGAGACCGCCCTCCTCGCCGCCATCGATGACATCTGAGCCCTCCTCGACCAAGGCAACACAGCAGCCCTCTTCCTCCTGGACCTATCGGCAGCCTTCAACACCGGCTCCCACCGCACACTAGCCACCAGACTCCACGATGCCAGCATCCAAGGAAAAGCCTTAGACTGGATACGATCTTTTCTCTCAGGCAGAACACAGAGAATAAGACTCCGACCCTTCCTCTCAGAACCCACAGATATCAGATGTGGAGTACCACAAGGATCCTCCCTCAGCCCCACACACTTCAACTTCTACATGGCCCCCTCGCCACCATCGTCGGAAACCACGGGCTCAACATCATCTCCTCCACCGATGACACCCAGCTCATCCTCTCCCTCACTAAGTAACCCCACATCACCAGGAGCAACTTCCAAGAAGGGATGAAAGCAGTCGCGACCTGGATGAGCAACATCTGCCTGAAACTCAACTTAGATAAAACAGAAGTCCTCATCCTCAGCTCCACCCCTTCGCATGGGACAACATCTGGTGGCTCCCTGCCCTCAGAAGCCCACCCACCCCAACAGACCACGCATGCAACCTCGGCATCATACTCATCTCTTCACACATCATGAACCACCAGATCAACGCCGTATCCTCCTCATGCTTCAACACCCTCTGCATACTTCGCAAGACCTTCAAGTGGATACCCCCGACTCCAGGAAGACTCTCATCCATGCACTCATCACCAGCAGACTGGACTATGGAAATGGTCTATATGCCAGAATCAACCAAAAAACTCCTCCGCAAACTCCAGACTATCCAGAACACCGCAGCCAGACTTATCCTCGACATCCCACGATATGACCACATCACCCAACACCTCCGCGACCTCCACCGGCTCCCCGTCGAAAGAAGAATAACCTTCAAACTGCTCACACACACCTACAAACACCTCCACAACACCGGACCCCAATACCTCAATGAACGAATCTCCTTCCATGCCCCCAAGAGAAAACTCCGCTTTGCCAACCTAGCCATAGCCACGGTCCCTCGCATCCACAGAGCCAGAGCAAGTGGCAGATCTTTCTCCTACCTCACAGCCAAGACCTGGAACAAACTCCCCCTTCGCATGCGACGAAGCCCGACTCTGCACCAGTTCAGAAAGAATCTCAAGACCTGGCTCTTCGAGTGACCAATGGAGCTGCTCACACACCCCCACCCCCACCCCCACCCCCAACCCCAGCCCTTTGAGACCCTTATGGGTAAGTAGTGCACTTTACAACCCCCTGATTGATTGATTGATTGATTGATTACAAATGTATATAGTTTAATACTAATAACTGGATACAAAAAACTGCAAGTGAGTTTGTGCAAGGATCCCAGCTAATTGTGCATCAGCCTTGAGTCTTTCTAGTTTATAGTTTCAGAGATGTGGAAATATTCTTATATCCTGTGATGTTAAAAAGACAGTAGTACCGCAGAGAAGTTCAACCAGGTACAGTGTGAAAGGGAGTTAGATTAGATTAGATTAGATTAGAATATTTGTAAAGCGCATGGCTGCCTCGGCAATGAGGCGTCCCAGCGCTGAAGCAAGACGGAGTGGGAAGCAACGTGGAGTTACAGTTGAGAGAAAAGCCAAGTCTTCACAAGCCGTCTGAAAGCCTGGTGATCAGAATTGCTACGAATGTGTAGAGGGAGAGAATTCCATAAGGCGGGGGCCAGACGCCTGAAAGAGCGCCCACCAGATCTGGTCCTTTGTATACGTGGGATTCGTGCGAGCATCTGGTTTGCCGAGCGCAGCACTCGCGATGGAGAATAGAGGGCGCACAGGTCGCTCAGAATATCTGGGCCGATGCCCGTCAGAATCTTGTGCATGGTACAGAGCGCCTTAAAGTGCACTCGATGTTCAAGGGGCAGCCAGTGCAGACGATGGAGGAGATTGGAGGCATGGCTGTACTTGGGGAGGGCAAAAATGGCACGTGCTGCAGCATTCTGGACCCGCTGTAGTCGGTTCAGTACGGACTTATTAGAGCCCAGGAGGAGCACGTTACAATAATCCAATCGGGCCAGTATAGAGGCCTGAATGATCAGCTGACGCGTTTGGGCGTCAAATAGACCAAGTATCGATTTGAGGCCACGCAGTAGCCCAAAACATTTTCCGGCCACTGATTTAGCATGCGTCTCAAAGCTGAGATCCTTATCAAGCATAAAACCCAGATTTTTCACTGCAGGTTTAGGAGAGGGGGGGCTCCAAGGGCCGAAGGCCACCAGTCATTGTTCCAGAGATGGGAGTCTTTGCCAATCAGAAGAATCTCAGATTTAGCAGAGTTCAGCTGCAAGAAGTTAGCTGTCATCCACTCTGCGATGGCCACTATATTTTCTTTAAATTTCGCTCTGTCCTGGCTGGAATTGTTAGACAGGGTGATCACCAGTTGGGTGTCATCTGCGTACGACACTAGGGAGATTCCTCGCGCTTTAGCCAGCCGTGCCAATGGGCACATGTATACATTGAAAAGCGTGGGGCTCAGTGCCGAGTTAGGGGAGGAAAGATCATAGCATAGTGGTTGCAGCACAGCAGGACTTGGGGCATGAAGAAGCAAAGTATTTATGGAGGAAAGGGTTTAAAAATGTGTACCCAAAATCACACACATGAAGAAGGGTCAAGAATGAGGTTAGAATGGAGGAAATTGGAAGGAAAGATGAATGGGAGCAAAATCAAATAAGGGAGGGTAGATGGAAAAGCAGACAATGGGATGGTGGTATGAATAAAAACGTGAGGCTGTAACGAGGAAAGATAGTAGAAAAGCAGTATGAAAAAAATTCTAGAGAAAGGCTACTCATAATTTCCAAAGATATCTTACTAAAGTTGACTTAAAAAGTCAATGCTTTGTGACAAAAACAGATCGTGAAATATATTCTTGTGATAGTGAGCTCCTTATTGCTGCCATTCAGCATATGAGCGCTTGACATGTTTTGAAACTGCTCTGCCTGATAAGAGGTTGTAGCAATCTTACCAGACCTTGCAGTTCTCTCTCTGACCAAGCCCCACTAATAGTACCACAAGCAGATATTAGACCAGAGGCGATAGTGTTTTTCAGTGCTGGATCCTTGTCTCTGGAACCACTATCGATTGAATTACGGTAGATACTTTCATTGACTGCAGGTGGGAGGTCAATGGTTCCAGGAAGCATTTCTCATCTCCAGCCAGTGAGGTCTGTGTTCCTTTGCTCGTAAATGCAATCCAGATTGTGGTGTTAATAATAAATTAATGCAAACAGAAAATGAATAGTGGAACGAAAATCTGAGGCTAGCTTTGCCCTAAATTTGTGGATTTTTCATACTGTCTAAAGTAGCAATCTAAAGTAGAATGAAGCTCTGCACACAACGTAAACAACATTCACCCGTTCAAAATGGCATCAAGAGCTGAGTACACGGTCCTTACGTTTAAAGTAGAAGTCGTGATCTGAGAGGTGTCACTCCCCTGTGTGCACTTGCTGCCCTTTCCTGGGCCAATACTTGATTGCTACCTGCGGGGATTCCTTTTTTTTCTCACAGTTGCTAAGATTGGTCGACCGAATGTCTCCAGCAGACACGAGATCGATACTATTGAAAGCGCTACAGGTGGGATCCCACTGTTGGAGGCTGAGTAAGTGCTTTCTATTGCTCAGCAGGCTAGTGAGGAAACCCGCTTGCCTGTAATTAATCTAGCATACACTGGTCATAGTCAATATCGACCTACATATGTGCTAAGAATTGCACCTTCTCAAAAAAGTGGCATGTATTTTTCACCTTTTGTTCGGAAATGGAGAAAAGGAGGTTCGCCACAAACTGTCTTCATAATCAAAAACAGCAGAACAATTTCCTATATATTTCAAATGTGAAAGAGGGGACTAGTTTGAGCAAAATTAGTTTCTTTTAATATTTCATAACTAGCAGCAGAAACGCAAAAACAGTTTGCTTCATTTCTTTAATTCCTTTTACTAATGTTACCAGGTTTCATGCTTTTATGCATGTAAAATGATTTACTAGCAATAGATGCCCCATATAGGTTTTCCAATGGCTTCATTGTCATTTCGGTTGTCATTTATATAGAGTGCTGCTGGCCCTAGTTCGGCTTATCTACGTACTGTTACTTACCTACAGAAGGCTTGTGGAAGGAAGATTGTATGTCAGAACCACACGGGCATTTACCACGCCTGCCTTAACAACGTGGTCCGAACCACAAATGCATCTTTACAGCGCATTCCTTTACCACGCAAGTCATTACAACTTGCCTTGGGGAAAGCGCTAGACTTTGGAATAGTATAATTTACTACTCCAACTCCAGTCTGCGCAACAGTAGGGAAAATGTTGGACTTAAATTCCACAATATCAGTCCAACAACGCTTTCCTTAAGGCAAGTCGTTGTAACGACTTGCGTGGTAAAGGAATGCATTGTAAAGAAGCATTCGTGGTTCGGGCCGCATTGTTAAGGCACAGTTTGATCCGAGCCGCAATGTAAATGCTGTTTCTCGGAAGGAATGGTGTTGGTTGTTTGGTTTTAAGCTTCATACAGTGTATGTGTTAGAGTATGACTGTAAGGCTGCATGGAGCATCACTCAAGCTAGAGGCGGGCTGAGCCTAGCGTCCTTTTTCCCCACAATCGTAGCAACGCTTGCCTGACACACGCATCTGCCTTAACCACGTTAATGCAGATAGCGGTCTAGTGTCCAGATGGGTGGGAAGAGGAAGCGTCAGAACTGGAACCTCTGGACGTGGACAGGTAAGTGGCGCTGGGGCTGGGTTTGGGGGGGTAGTTTTAGGGGTAGAGTTGGTTTTAGGGCTCAGGGCGGGAAGGATCGGGGTAGTTTTGGAAGGGACATGGTCTTAGGGCTCAGGGCGGGAGGGGGGAGGGTCGGGGTAGTTTTAAGGGCTGGGGCCAGGTTTGGGGGGTAGTTTTTAGGGGTGGGGTCGTTTTTAGGTTTCAGGGTGGGGGAGATCAGGGCAGTGTTTTTAAAAGGGCACATGGTTTTAGGGCTTAGGGTGGAAGAGGGGGTCAGGGTAGTTTTAAGGATTGGGGCTGGGTTTGGGGGAAGATTTTAGGGGTGGGGTTTGGTTTTAGGGCTCAGGACGGGGGGAGCAGGACAGGGTAGTTTTAAAAAAAAAATGGGGCAGGGTTTAAGGCCTCAGGGCAGGGGAAGGGATAGAGGTACTTTTAAGGGCAGCACAGTGGTACATTTTAGGGCTCAGGGCGGGGGGGTGCTGGGGTCAGGGTCGTTTTTGATAGGGGGCAGGGTTTTAGGCCTTAGGGCGGGTGGCAGGGAAGAGGTAGTTCTAAGGGCTGTGCGGGGTAGGTTTTAGGCCTCAGGGTGCGGGGGCAAGGTAGGAGAATAGGATTTTAGGGCTTAGGGTGGGGAGGGGTTGTCGGGGTAGTGGTGATCTTTGCAATGCATATCCCTTTACCAATCATGCCTTTCCAACAAAATTGCGTGGGAACGGAATGCATGTAAAGGCACGCGTGGTAAAGGAATGCATGGTGAAGACGCATTCATATTTGGGACTGCCTTGTAGAGGAATGCGTGGTTGTTACATGCATGCTTCTGTCATACAACCAGAGGCATGGAGTGTAGCAGGGGAGTTTCTTCCATGACTGACTACACACTAAGCCGGGACGAAATTTCAATTATCTCAGAGTAATCAGAGTAATTTCAGTAATTCCTTGTTACTCCTTGATGCAGAATGTCCGATAATAACGTGATTAAGCTTATGTAATTAAGAGCAATTTGGGGGAAAAAACACATGTCGAGTTCAAATTAAGCAAGAGCAAACAGCTGTGCACGTTCGCTATTCGTGATCTTTTGCATTTAGCTCAATTTCTTACCGAAAAATACATCCTTGCGCCATTGCTGGAATGCAGGGGTGGTAGCCATGAGCATGTTTAAGGGCTCCGTGTGAGGGCTGACCAGTGCTCTGAAGAGAACCACTGAAACACCTTCCTGTGCACCCCTTTTAATCTCAGTTCCCTCAGCTTTGTGCCGCCGTTTGCACCTCTAGACATGTTGTTCCAGTTGCATTGTGTGCAAAGAAAATAGCACTAAATACCGGCAGTACGTTTGGTGGTAATCCTACTTCAAGTGCACATTTAGCAAGGGTGAGTGGCTCCTCATGCTCGCTAATCATGGTCTCTTGCATTTAACACAGTTGTTTTAGCAAAAAATACATCCTTGCATCCATTTTGAATGTGATTGGGCATTTTTGCGTCGAGAAAATAGTACTGAATGCAGAATTACTCTTCTCGCTTAATTTCACATAATCATGCAGAGCTTTTGGGTAATTCCATGTGATTGCTCTACACACAATTACATGAGTTATGCCCACCCCTATTACACCTGCATGGTAGATTGCAGAGGTGGATGCGTCGAAGAGTGCAGAGGTGGGTGCATTGAGCATGTTTAAGTGCTGTGTGTGAGGGCTGGACATGTGCTCTGAAGAGAATGACTAAAACACCTTAATGCAAACCTCTTTTTATCTCAGTTCCCCCTACTTTGAGCCACTCTTTCTGCACATGTTTTAGGCATTTTCAGTTGTTCCAGTTGCCAGCGATGGGTGGCTCAGCCTGTAGTATTGCTTTGCAAAACTGACAGAGGAGGGACCTAGATGCTGTATCATTCCAAAACGTGAGCAGCATAGCAGCCTTTCTCCCTCCTGGCCTGGGGCATGGGATGGAGCACCAGGACTGGTTGAACAACAGTCAGACAAAAAAGCAAAAGGGACAGAGGCACCTCTGTTCTTGTGACAAAAATGAGTCTCCTCACCAACGTGCCCCATGCTACCTCTATTAAATGCAGGATTTGCGTAGATACACACACACACACACACACACAGACACACACTGCAGTTCGATTACAACTTCTCATGGTGGAGACGATCCTAATGAAAGATATAATTTTTCTTTCCACCAATGCAGTTTTGTTTAATATGGCCAATGGTGATGTGTGAAATAGGAGTGCAAAGAAAGCTTGTCAGTACAAAAACAAACTTACACTCACACATCATAGAGCAATTCGACTGGAGCATCTGCACCTCATTTTCTGAATTATGGTATTCTTTCAGGGTAACTGGAATGTAAAAAAAAAACAACCTTACTCTTTTACTCCATTGTCATATGTCCCTGTCATCCAAATAGACATGCTTAATTCCATGCACCAGGGCAGATTTGGAGTTCATCTGGGGGTATGCGGGATTTCCAAAAGTCTGCACCTTGAACCATCTGAAATGATGTGGTAGACTCTGTTAAGGTGTGTGATGTTGCCGGGATGTATCACACACTGACTGTAAAATAAATCATCAAAGTACATACAGCAGTGTAGAGTCCCACTCACTCCACACTCATCTGTCACAAGTGACGTGGCACCTTCCAATAAAAGGGACCGGGCGCACATGCCCTGGGACAGTTGTTAGCACCATATACTAGTTTCCATTTCATTATTCCAATGACATGCAGGCTTAGGGTCCACAACCCTACAATGGCGACAAGCGGGTCTGACCTGCATGCTTACTGGCAGCCGCTCTGCTGTTCTCCGTGGGTGGAGGAGTAGCCACAGTATGAGGCACGCCCAAACCTGCTGCCAGCGGGACAGCAACCGAGATCTGTAAAAAGGAGAGAAACGTTGCAGCAACACCGTGCTTGAGGTGCCTCTACGCTGCCGACCCTCACTTCAGGAAGTGAGAAGCCCCCCGCCCCTAAAGAGCCCACGTGAGTGAAGAGACTGTGCCGACATTGAAGGGGCCAAAGTGCCTGCAGGTGAGGGAAGCGTGGATCAGCCCTGCTGCATCTAGTAGTAAAGTCACCCCCTGCAGTCATGTGCACAGAGCATGGCCCACAGCACTAGGTAGGCTGCTGCAGCCCATACTTAAAGTAGCAGCACCAAGAAAATGGTATATAGCGACCTCCACTGTGAGAACATTAGACAAAAGGCATGCTGCACCAGCACTGAAGGAACCTCGCATGGAATTCACAGCCCTATGCGGTTAGTTGTCACCACAGAAAAAGAAAGAGAGTGTCAGTTGCCCTGCCACCCTGAGCCAGGCTGAGGACCGGTGGATGAGACCCCCGTCCTACCCATAAGTGAGCTGACCAACATTAGCAAGGAGCCGCGACATCCCCCAGCAGTTGGCAGCACCACATGCCCCCTACCTGCTGATGCCCCCGAAAACTGCCCTGCCTGCTGCCATCTGTCCCAGCTAAGAGGTGCCGTGAGTGGAGAAACCCGCTGTAATGAACTGGCATCTCCAGTGCACCACAAGGCCTGCAGCGTCATGAAAGCTGCTGCGGCCTCCTTAAGTGGCTGCAGCGCCACCTGTCAGTAGCTTGTTGCACCACACCTCAGCTTTGGCCCAAGAAATGAGCAAGTGACTCATACTTTACACAAACCCTTTTTGTTAGATCGAGCCTAGCGCAGCGCGCATGCGCTGTACTAGGAGATGACCTTTTGGAATCGGTCTGCACTTTTCGAACACTCTTGCATGTGGCGGCATCCACCTTGCGGGAGTGAGCAGCGGCACGCAGGGGCCATCTGTTTCTAATTAGCGTGGCCGTGCCCGTGCTTGTTGTCTATACTTTGTGTATCCTGAAATGACTGTTCCCATCCAAAACGTGTAATTTATGCAGAGTAAAACAAAGTGAATTGTGTATTATCTGCAGCGTTGCCTGCCTCAGTTTTCCAGTTTTATATCACAAAAAACAGCAGGTTGTATTTTCATCCCAACTTAAATTCTCGGGTTCTGAACTTTCGAAGACACCACACAGGGAGCTCATGTTACTTCATTTGCTGGCCCGGGTCAAGCTTCTGCCCTGCATTTTGCTCCCCCCGAGTCGTAGCCTTCTAAGGGGTGCCCTACATTATATTTTAAGTTAGACAAGGTGAGAGACTTCGCTGATCAGCTGGAACCTCGGTGCCCTCTTTGAAATCCAGTGGCATGAGAGGACTCACCCACAGACCACTCTTGTTTCCTCGAGGGATACACGTTACTACATTCCAATGTTGTCTCCTCTCTTCGTGCTAAGACTCCTATAAGGGAGCCGGACTCACCCTTCCTCAGCAGTTGGCTTCACTTCAGAAAGGTTTTCAGGAACAGCTGATGCCTTCAAGCTATTGCTGTATCATTCCCCTGGTACATCATCTCCTCTGCTCACTCCCTGCTTAAAAATATGCATTTCCAAGGCCCTCGTTGCTGTGGTACTGGCTGTGGTGCATGCAGTAGTCACCTTACACAATGTAATTTGTTTATTTTATATAGTGCCGACATATCATCTTGGACCCAAAATGGCCAACTCTTCCAATATTGGAGATATGTTTCCTATTTTAAACATTCCAGGTTATTTTCGGGGACTTTAACATTTTTCATTATCCCCTTTTCCTGACAATTCCCAGACTTCAATGGAAGTCAATGACAGAAGGAGAAATCAGCCTTTCTTTTTCGAACCAGCCCTACACCTTTGAAGATTTTAAAAGTTTGCTGATAAAAAAGTTCATTTTTTTATTTTTATTTAAAACATATTTTATTAAATTTTCATGGCACATAATGGGCCAAAGCCGGCTGTATACATTACAAGGACATATCTGGTTGAATGTACCAATAGGTGCATACAGCCATAAAGCCTGCAAAACCCGCAGGTATAACAACAGAAACATGTCACAGGTATTCCCAGACCCCACGGGGCTCAAGATATCTAAGTATGTGTATGTGTTGAGAAAGAGTTCATTTTTTGGTGGATAGTATATCTTCTGCTGATTCCCCACCTTATGAATATTCCTCAGGCACTAGGCAGGATCAAGAAAAACTATTTCTTCAGCAATAGCTCGTAAGCATCATCAGGTGGTGCCACATGACTACAGTCTCTCTTCTGTCCGTCCAAGATGTGACCACTTTGGCCTACATAAGGAACAATACGTTGCAGTGGCGTCGCTTCCTTGATTTTTTTCCCTTGCCCATTTGAGGTATACGGAGGGGAACCAAGTGAGCTTATGGACAGTGAACAATAATAGTTGAAATACTTTTGAATATCATGGAAGAAGATGGGGAAACAGGAGCTGCTGTTGCTGGCATACTTTGGGTCCACCTTTTACTCGAAAGAACCAGTAAAAGTGTCTGGACCTGTTGGGAAGGTTAACATTGCTGCCCCGGGGAAGCCCTTAAGAAACTCCTGAAAGTGATGCGATTGTTGGTGAAAGTGCCTGGTAGCCATATCACCATTTTAAAGTTCAGGTTAAAATGGTCTAAACATGATATGGTTTTTAGGATGAGTACGGGCACAATGAATCGACTCCGGCAAACTCACTGCGAGCCACTCGGATTCATTTTTAGGTCGAGCCTAGCGCTCGCAAACATGAATACCCCGTTTCTCCTCACCTTCACTTCAACCCCCTCCTTGGTGCCCCTTTGTTGTTCGCTGTCTCCCTCGCCCGAACACCACTTTCTCTCTCGCTTTCCCGCCGACTCTGTGGTTGTGTTCCGTCTATGCCCTTTTAATAATCGGGTATATTATTCACCATTTTTCAATTCCTCACTGTTCAATACTTTTCTCTTTTGCTGTCTAACCGTCTCTCCGCTTTCTCTTCCGATGCCCTTCCTCTTTCAGACTATCTTGTGCTCAGTATTCTGTTCTTTCTCTTCCCGTAACTTCGCCTCGCCTCTCCCCTTCCTCTACTTCTCTCAATTCACGTCTTTCACTTTCTGATTTCTCTTCTTTTTACCTTTATCATCCACCCCTTTCTCCTTGTCTCCTCGCCTTTATCTTCATTTTACTTTCCCTCACACTCACCCCTTTCTGTGTATTCTACAGACTCTACCTTATAATATGTTTAATCCTCACGTCCCCGTGTCTTCTTAGCCCCTCTCATCCCTCATCTCTTTCAGCCTTCTCTCTCCACTTTCACCTTTCACCTTTCCCAACTTCCACCCTCCCGTTGTTTATTTCCCCCCATTAACAACAAAAAACCTATAACAAACAAGCATTAGTACAGGCAGGAAGAAGTTGCCAGCATTGCAAGGGCAAAAAAACTAGAAGGCATTTTTTATGTTAATTCTTTTTTAATAGGATTGTTCAGTTGTACATAATGTATTCTTGGTTTTATATAGGATAACAAAAATGCTTATAACACTTTATTATAACTTTTCAACATAGCTTAAAGGCATTGGGACAGTCAATAGCTCTGGCTCAACACTTATAAGGTCCCAAAGGCGAGACCTATTGGCTATGCCAATGCTTGTTTTAGAAAGTGAAACCGCCCTGTGTGCTAAAAAGCCTGCAGTGCCCTGTGACCTCAGCTATAACAGCGAAAGCCAAAGAGACTTAGGGGCCTATTACGATGGCGGTCGAAGAACCTCCCCGACCGCCATGGTAACGGGAAAAGATTGTCCGCAAGGCCCACGACACAACCGCCGGTCGCATTAGGATATTCCTTGCTCGAAATCCGACCGCAGCGGTCGGATCGCGGGCATTAACATTGCGGCGGTTGCTGCTGCCCGCAGCACCGCAGCGATGTCCAAATGAGCATGTCCTGCATTTCCCTGCACTGCGTGGCAGGCACTGCACAGTGCCTGGCACCTGGCACAGTGACATGTAGGGGGGGACCATGGGTACCCCCCCATTGCACCCACACCCCCCACAAAACATTGGGGGCCCGCAACGGGCCCCCAGAATACAATCACTGCATGCCTTTCCATGGCGGTCTGACCGCTGAGGAAAGGCTGGCTACCGCCGGCATCATAATCGTGCCGGCGGAGCCTGCCCTGCACCGCCACCATTATCCCAGTCCTTCTCCATCCACAAGGCAGGAGTGTGGATGGAAACCGGCGGAAGAGCGGCGGTCGGAATTTCCCACCGCCGCGGTCACCACCGCCATCCTAATATGACTGGCGGTTTTCTGGCTTGCGATCGCGGCGGATGTCTGCCGCAGGTCCGGCGGTTGCCACCGCCAGCCGGGCGGCAGTCATCCGACCGCCATCGTAATAGGCCCCTTAAGTGAGGCCCTGCTGCACCATCATACACTGCCTGAAATGGCAGAATAATCGGCAATGACAAGAGGTCCGGGCAGGAGGCTTCCAAATCATGCCTCCGCACAGAATGGTTAACACTGGAAGAGTCTCACTGAAAAGCTACAAGCAGCAAACCTGCACTGTGGCCACGTTTTTCCCTTTACACAGACACAACTGCCTGTCTCCCATGCAACCATAGACAGACTGCGGCTGCAAAGAAAAGGTGGAACTAGCCCGGAGAGTACCGCGCTCCCCCTGGTGGCCACCTGCGGATGCTGCAAGTGAAAGGAGACCCTTGTCTCTCCTGAGGGCCCTGTTTTCACCCTCCATGCTGAACACAAAAAAAAGAAGATAAGAGAAGTCTTACCTGCCAAGTGCATATCTCATTGCCCTATAATAAAGAGCCCTTAGAAGACCAAAGCTGCCACAGCCAAGAAAGCTGCCAAGAGTTCAGCAAAATCCAAGGCTGTGAATCCACAAGTGGCTAAGAGATGTCCAGCCAACGTAGTGAAACCAAAGGCAGCCAAAACCCAAAGCACTAAAGCCAAAAGGCAAGAAGCCCACTCAAGGCTCGAGGAGCACTGTGCGCTGTGTGCACTCCCCGGCACCGCACTGGAGAAGATAGCGTTGTATGTCCCCTGGTGGTGAACGACCATCACCGCAAGCAAGAAGAGTAAACATGAAGGGCCGCCATCAGACGGCACCCAGGAAGAGATTGTCTATTAGCCCCACCACTGCCTGAAGGGGCACCAGCTCACAAAACACACACTGCAAAAGAAGACAGACTAAGATCACAAGATCAGAGGTGCACAGAGGACAGCACATGGTAATCTGACAGCATGGGCTGGAGCTCTGGAAAGAGAGAGCCCTCAGAAAGTTAGAAGTGCTGCACAAAAGGGGCCACACCAGCTGGCCACCCCAGTACCAAATGGCCACTGTTGCCTCAGCAGTGAGAGTGTCACACGGAGTGACTGACCATGCCAAGCACAACTGAACTTAGGCAGGACCAAGCACCTCAGCCTCGAGGCGCAAGCACTACACCCTTGAGCGAAGAACAGAAGCAGAAGCAAGGTAACCCTCCATCCAGGGAGCATAGCACCAAGTAGATCCTTGAGGAACGGACAGGACCTGTGAGAGGTCCACAAGGAGAGAAGAATCAAGTTCTACGCAATGGATAGGACCTGCGAGAAGTGCACATAGAGAGAAGTGCCAAGTCCTACAGACAGGACTGGGCTTGCGAGTAGTCCACGAGGAAGAAGAAACACAGTCCTATGAACAGGATGCAACCAGCAAGAGAGCAGAGACCTCGTCAGAAAAGAATTGGAGAGGAGCATGATATGATGCCACATTGCAAAATAAAATTGGAGAAGAGAGAAGAGCATGGCACGATGCCACATCGCAAAGAAAGAAGAGCATGGCACAACATCACATTGCGAAGAAGAGAAGAGGAGAGAAAGATGTGTGACAAATCTGTCACACAGAAGATCCTGACAACCACAGGTGTGCAGGAGAAATTAAGTGACATGCCAAGATTGAATACTCTTGCCTCTACTACAGAGTGCACCTACAGGTACAAGCCAGCTACAGTGGTGCTACGATGTCAGTGGCAACAGTCCAGCAGGAGTACCGAAAGTAAGTCACAGGTATGCATGGACCGCGTATCTGCCCCAGACTTACAGTGCGACCATCCAGTCACTGTCACCGGCTGTTTGATGCAGATGACTTCCCTGCTTGCAACCACACATGTCAATAGAGAAGACCCACACCAACAATGCAACAAGTTATGTGGCTATGAAGTCCTTCCAGTCATTCTCAATCCAAGCAAGTCATCACCACCTATTGTACAGGTTGTCAAAGGGTAACAATGTCTTCATTACCACGTACATCACCAGGACAACTAAGGAGCATCTCACCACCATAGTGGAGCCTTACACCTGCAAAACATCAGGAGACTGATGAGGCACTCCTAGTGCCATGGAGGACTAGTCATCCAGAGACTAACTGTTAGACCCAACGTGTACCTCAGTCCTACTGATGAGAGCACACGAGTGATGTGTCATGTCACCCTTGTGGTTGCACGAGGACTTGGCCGTGACTCTGTTGGCAGTCCTGCAGCAGCCCCCGCACGCTCACGCAGTCATGTGGCAAACCAGCGAGAAGGGTCTCAAAGGAGTTTCTGCATGATGGAATCTCGACACAAGAAAGGAGTCGAATCTGCTGCACCGACAGCCACCAGGAGGCACTGGGCCTCAGAGGAAGACATCCGAACACTGTCAATGCCATCCCAGCCTTTGACGGTTTTCCTTTCATGGAACCAGGGCACCTTGAAAGAAACCTCTGCAGCAGACTTCACCAATGCTCCTGATGCACCTCCCCAGTTTAAACTGTTTGAATTAACTCTCAACACCAGGAGAGCAAGCGGGACCAAACAACACCGCATAGGTGGACTGTAACCCCACAGACATGTGGTCAAGATATGCAGACTACACCCACACTTCATTCATGCCCAGAGTCATCTGGTGAACCTACTGATGCGTGCTGTGATGCCAGGTGCTCCCAGCTGCACCTGTCCACCATTCCAGTACTGTCCTAGTGGACTGCCTGTAGAGACTCAGTGGTGTTTGTTTACTTGGTTGTATTAACTCCCACAGGTTGGACTCATTTGTTTCTTTTTCCATAAAGTTTGGGAGGGATGTAGAGACCTGCTGGACTCATTCTAGTGTTTTGCTGGTGTCCCACTCACCCCACACTCATCCAGCACAGGCGTCACGAGTGACGTGGTGCCTGCCAATAAAAGGGGCAGGGCGCACGTGCCCTGGGCTAGTTGCTAGCACCATATACTACTGTCTGTGTCATTATTCCATCGTCAGGCGGGCCTAGAGCCCACAACCCTAGAAGCAGTGCCACCAAAGAAAGCAAGTGAGTGAAGAGTAGTGTGAAACGGAGAAGCAAAGGGATGAATACTGGCAAAGAGTGTGGTGTTAGAGGGTAGATTTTGTAAGGGACATGGGCATAGCTACCATTGGTGCACAAGGTGCTGTGGCACTAGTGCCCAGAATCCTGAGGATCCCATTGAACCCTGATTATTGCTGTATTTTACTACCCCAACAGCAATCAAAGGCCCCATTTTCCTTCCTTGCACCAAGGCCCATGGCATCCTTGCTATGCCACTGGTAAGGGTAAAGAGCACAGGAGTCTCTTCCTGAACTTCTGTTGGTGTAATGAACTGGGACATTTTATGTTATCAGGTATGCACCCCTGCCTGAATACATTTTACAGTCAACTCTGAATGTTTGCACATATTTAACCCAAACATAAAATGGTAACGCGTTTAAAGCAACTTCAGTAGGAAGCAGCATGTCCACTGATGTTCTCAATTCATGGTGTGTCACTACCATCCAGGAAAATATTTCCTTGCCTTCCAAACTTCCTTTCTCTCACCTCTGAGGAGGCTAGCATCAGTGAGCTATTATCACATGGTTGAGCACTTGGGAATCAAGCGTGCATTCTTTTCCTCTTCGCACATACTAGTCTCAGTTTGAAATAAGATTGTTCAAATAGTGTAATAGTATTTCAATATATATATAAAAGGACAGCATTTTTAATCACAAAAGAGTAGACAATATCAGCATTTAGCTCTCGGTCACCATTCAAATATTTCCAGATTTCACTTGTGAAAAGAGATTGAGGAGCCCAGGGCAGGCAAACAGCGAAGAAGTCGCTGAAGTCAACTGATACTCCATTTTCTCCCAATCAACATAAAATCAATGTAATTAAAAAAGAACATGGGGGCATATTATCAAGGGCTTTATCGCCAATTTAGCGGCACTTTTTGCCGCTAAATCGCCGATATTTTTAACGCCCTATTAGCAAGCTGTCGCTAACAGGCGTTAGCGACAGCTTTCAGGCGTTAGAGGCCGGGAATTACATTGCCTTGCATGTCAGCGATATTTATCGGTAATGACATGCAAGGTAGGCGTTCCCCACTAAAAGCGACTGTAAACAGTCGCTAACACCACTAACCCCTATTATCAAGTCAGGCGAAGCGATAAAATAAATCGCGCTAAGCGCGTTTATCGCTAGATTTTAACACCTGCTACTGACTATGACTTACCTGCTTAAGGTATAGGAGGTGGATTCTAATGCTGAATCCACCTTAGCGTTAATACAAGAATATCGCATTTCTCGCATTTTGCCGCTATCGCTGGAAATATTATCGCTATGGAGATAAACCTTACTAATAGGGTGTTATCTCAGCGATATTTTCCAGCGATAGGCGGCGTTAACAGGATTCGCGCTAAGCGCGTTTAGCGATAAATATCGCTATTCCTTGCTAATATGCCCCATGATGTTTTTAACTGCTGAGGATATCACTGGAAAGAACCCTAAATAATCTATGACTCTTCAAGGCAAATGCTGTGAATCCTCATAAGTACATTTAGGGTCTCATTTTCAAACTTTTGGCATAGGGCAGAGCCACAAGCCTCCCTGCTGTGCTGTCCTACATCAAAAGAAAAGCACAGGAATGCACCGTATATATAAGATACAGTGAATTCCTGTCCTCTGTCACTGCGCTGGCGCTCAAATGGCTGCCATGCGCCAATGCATGCATCCTGAGGCAAGGGGGTCTGCATTGAAATAAGGTTGTTTTTGTGAGGGAGGTGACACCTTCCCCCACAAAAACAACCCTTACGCCACCCCTGTAGAGGTGTAGGCTTTTGACACAATCACAGGTTCACAGCTTGTTGTAAATCTGGGAATGTGTCAAATGCCATGGGTGTTGCATGGGAACACCCACCATAATGTGCAGGCATGATTCCCCATCGGAGTATGAGGCAACGCAGTGACTTGAGCTATGTTGCCTCACACAATATCTACTAGGCTATGAAAAGCCATGCGGGGTGGCTTTACGTGGCTGCGTAGATATGGGTGAGCCCAGTGCGCCGCCGTAACGTCATTAAAAGTGACGTTCCGGTGGTGCACTTGGCTTGTGAATGAGCCCCTCAGTGTTTTTCTGTGGTAACATCTTTTTACACTAGTCATAGTTTTCTCATTTCTGGAGGAAAGTAACCTGATTGTTGTGTAGCTGGCAGGATGGCCCGTTAGTTAGACAATCATTTTTTAGAAATGCAGTGAACTGAAGGTCACAAGTTTTAATCCTGGCATAGCAAACTCAACTTTCTATTCATTCGAGATGAGTAAACTGAATAAGAAAATCTGGGTTTCACCTCTAGCATAGCTATAGAACAAGCAGATGACTTTTCCCAGAGAAATGGGGGTTAAATTAAGTAGTGACAAAACAATCACAAAGTCAAGAAACAAACCAGTAACATTACCAACCCACTGTAGAGAAACAATTATGAATACAATGATAAAAAATAATCTGAATCTGATTCAAAGAATTCAAGTTTTATAGACAAAAAGCACCAAGTTAAATGATTGTGGTTGACTGCGGGCTAGGTGCGATTTGAGACTGATCACGATGGATTGGAGATCTGCAATGACTAGCGTTACCAATCCCATCATAATTTAAAGGGACATTATATTGAAGGCCTTTAGCTCTATGATTTGTAGCATGTGATAACATAGCTCACAAAACATATTTTACAAAAATAATTTTTCAAAAACACCTTTTACAATAGCTTTGTTTTACCATACCGTCTTAGAACAAATTAATGATTCCATTCTATTGCACACAAAAACGAAAGTTAGCTCAAAAATATTTATTTGCAATTTGGCAACACATTTTCAAACTGTAACATTTGTTAACCTTCACTAGAGAACATTTTGTAACTAATTGAAAACATCTTGGTTTAGGGACGTTGTAGTTAGGTTCAGATTTTACACACACAAAACCATAGAAATTCAGCAGTTATAGTTAGTTATCTCAAGTGCCCTAAGGTAACTATAACTCGCGCCCTCGCCATGCACTGCTAACTACCCCACATATTACTTCACTCATGACATCATTGATAATATCGGTGCAACATTTGCTGTGGAATTATTGATGACAAAACTATGCATGGCAGGGGAGCAAATTATAGTTACTATAGTGCATGAGTTATAGTTTCTTGAGATAAGCACCTGGGATAGTAAAATGTTGCCTGTGAAGTGCCCTGTAAAGCTTCGGAACACTCCACGAGATGAATATTACTGGCATATGTGCTGTTGGGCAACACAAGGAGGTATGTGTGAGAGAAGGAAAAGGGTTAGGGCGGTAGTGCACTTGGAGGTTCTTTGAGCTCTTTGCTGGATTCAAGGAGGCAAGGACAGTGCAGTGTGCAGTGGACTCTGCCTGCGGTCAGCACATCCCCTGTGTGCAGTGGCTTCCAGCCAGGTCCAACTGCGTCAACTGTACTGCACTTAAACACTTCTTGGAAGCTTACAGAACACAACAGTTTAAAAAATGAAAGTACTCTGCAAACTTAGAAAACACCCTTTATCCTTCTTAGAACTCCCAAACTTTCTTTGCAATACTGCTTGATAAATACATATGTAGTTTGGCACGTATTTTGTTCTTGTTAATAGACTCTGCTACAGTGCTGGAAATTATCTGCAAGTGCTTCAAGCTGATATTCACCATTAAGAGGAGCTGAATTGTTTGGAATTTGAAGAAAGGTACACTCCCAGCCCACCTACCAACCATGATAAGAGAGCAGTTTACTACTGATTTCACTCAAAGGTATAGAAACCAAAAACAGACACAACACAACAAAACTGCACAAAAAGACATTAAGGTTCCCCCAGGGACCTAGCCCACCATAGGAGCTTAAAAAAAAAAAAACATAGGAAACTGCACTTGTGTTTTTTTTAATCCTCTGGAAATTTGCAGAAAAATGTACAATAGAAAAAAAAATTGGCCCTCGGCGGGGTCCCTGTGGCACCCCACCACCAGACCTATGGGGTCAGTCGAGTCCGAAGTCCCAAGATTGCTGCCACCACTTCCTTGTTAAATTGTTGGAAGCCAATCAGATCTCTTCATAAGATCTGTTGGATCCACAGTAGATCAGTGTCCCTAGATATACATAAATCTTTTTTCTTTAATAACTCCATGACTACTGAACAGATTTCCACCAAATTACAAAAAGAGATTTTTTTGGACCAACAGGTAGCTTTCTGCCAAATTTGATATAATTCCGTTCAGCGGTTCAGGCTATAGTCGTGTTCAAAATCCCTAAGGGAAATTGCATGGGGAAAAGCCTTCTGGGGTACCCCCTTTTTCTCGACCCCCGCTTGACGCATCACCCCAAAACTTTCCAAACAATAGATGAGGTGAGTGGCAAACTAGGTTTGAAAATTTAATGAAGACTCATCAAGCGGCGCCAAAGTTATTAGCAAAACCAAAAAGTATTTTCCTATGGAAACTATGTCCTAACTATCACTTACTACTGACAAACGCCAGTATATGTATGTATGTGTTTGTGCGTATATATATAATGAGATAACTTTTTTAGACATTCTGCTGCAAGTGAAGGATGGGAGTATTAACACCACAGTCTATCGCAAAAAGACCGCAGGAAATAGCACTCTGAACTTTAAAAGTCAGCACCCGAAGAATTTGAAAGATAGCATTCCCTACGGCGAAACCCTTAGATTAAAAAGGATTTGTAGTCAGGAGCAAGAATTTGAGAAACAAGTGATGAAAATGAAACGCAGATTTCGAAAGAGGGGTTATTGTTTGAAAACATTGAATGTTGAAAAATCGAAATTAAGCAATATAACTAGAAATCAGTTGCTTTATCCGAGTACCAGGACGTAGAAAGGTAATTCCATCATCAGATTCATCACATGTTTTAATTCTGTGTCCCCTAAGGTATACCAAATAATGAGAAATCACTGGAAGCTAGTGAAAAGTGATAGGGAAAGATTTGCCATCAGTACCTCCAGTGACTTACAGGAAAGGGAGGACATTGGGAGACACCCTGACACATAGTTACTTTGCAAGAAGACATAAATCGGATACCTGGTTATCTACCACTAAGGTTTTTTTTAAATGCAATCATTGCAAAGCCTGAACGATGATTAACAAGCATTTGTAATGCCGGGTCTGGTGGCTCAGTGGACTAATGCGTCCATTGCAGGGGCCTGTGTTCGACCGCATGGTCACAGGTTCAAATCCCGGTGGGTCCACTCAGCCTTTCATCCAACTGAGGTCGATAAAATGAGTACCATTGAGTTGGGTAACAATGAACATCTGTTATTCAGCGCCAAGAGACCTCTGGGTGAACGTGCGCTTTACAAATACACATGTTATGTTATGTTATTTACGGAAGCTTGAGCTATTGGCATTGTAAATGACAATGCCTTCTATTATGTTTTAAATACCAAAACATAAATGAAAGGCATTGTCATTTACAATGCCACTAGCTCAAACTAGCGTAAATGCGAAACCTATTGCATTGCAAATGCTTGTTTAATTAAATGCCTACCACACGTGGAAACTGCATATAATGCCAGGCTAGGCCATTGCGCTGTTAGACTGCATCCACGCACAGAACCTCGGCAGCATACAAATCACATTAGGGCGTCTGGACGCCTCTCCCCTCACCTGTCCGACGTGAGCAGCAGACGTGGCGGCCACCAGCAAAACGAGTCTGTTCCGGGAGGAAGAGCGGCCCCCCTCGGGCGGAACTCACCAGGAAAACAAAACTCCTGCTCGAGGGGCCTTGCATGTGTATTTGGAATGATGTTGAATTCATAGCCCAATTGGTTATTTCAAGTTACAAAGGACTAGCCAAGAACAAAGCGCAACGATGCAGCAGGCTTGTAGTACACTACTGCACGTCCTTGTTATATGCAAATTAAACTTTATTTTAGATGCCTCTATAACATGTCCACTGTTTCTAAGCTCGCTGGCATGTAACTACTGCAGAGAGGGAAAAAAGATGTTGGCTGCAGATAAGGCCCAACAAAGTACCTCCTCTGCCTGCCCCCTTCCTGCCCGGGGCCACAAGGGGCATTTAAATGTGAGACATATTGCATTTCAAAGATGCGGCCCCACTGTCCAGAAAAAAGCAATAAAGAAAGTAGTGCTTACAGACATAAGAACAGGCACCGTGTAACAACGGAAGTAAAAGGGCCAGTCGCCATGGGAGGTAACAAATGGAGGGACTAAAAAGCCTATTTACTAATCAGAAGCCAGCATTTAAGAAGGACAATGACACAAAGCCAATGACAAATATGGGAGGAGAGTGGACGAGGCTTCCACAGCATACCCTACTGCAGCATGCCTCTCAGAGCGAGCAGTGCATGTGCGCTGCCACTAGGCTCGACCTAAAAATGTATCGGTGTTCCAGACTTCAGATGGCCAAAAAAGAAGGGTTAATGGGTTTTATAACTGTAACACGGATCATTGTGTATATGTTTTATCATGTCCCTGCCCCCTCATGTACGTTGGAAGTACCATTTTTCCATTGAAAAAGCGCATTCTGGAACACCAACGAGCAATTAGAAATCATTATTTTACCTACCCGGTGGCTAGACATTTTTATGATCAGCATGAGAGTGATCAAGGATTACTGAACTACTTTGCGGTAGACGGGGTTGTCCCAAATATAAGAGGAGGGAATAGGGTGAATAATTTGAGATGCCTGGAGTCTAGATATATCTTAGACCTACACACAAAATTCCCGGCTGGGCTAAATAAGGATGAGGAGTTGGAAGTGCATCAAAGGTTGACTACTGACAATTGAATGATGCCTCCTCCATATGTCACCTGAGTAGTAGCTTATTCCTGTTTTAGAAAGTAGATGGATTAGGAGACGTGACCTGTCATCACTATTTAACAACCTTGCCGTTAGTACCTCTCCTTTGATATTACTGATTTATTTATTGATGAAATTAATGGCTTCATATGATGAATATACACTATTGATATTATGTAATTATTAGGGGTGGGCGGAATTTGCGTAGTCGCGTTACGCAAATCTCCGCGAAATTGTAAAAAATCTCCGTGAGCACGCAGAAAGTCCGAGAAGAAGCGGAGTTGCTTGTCCCGCCCGTTCGCGATGTGTTTTTGCGTGCTCGCGGGGAAATATATCGCTAACTTGCCCATGCGGTCGCTAATGGGCGCGGCCATTTTGTTTTTCACTTGTCCCGCCCGCTCGCGATGGTTATTTACTGTTCCGGGTCGCGTATTGCATGCTCGCGCCCACTTGCGATGCTTATTTCCTGTTCCGGGTCGTGTATTGCATGCTCCCGCCCATTCGCGATAAGCATTTCCTGTTCGGGAATGCGTATTACGTGTTCGCGACGCTTTTTGCGTGCTCGGGGGGGAAATATTGCGTGAACTTGCCCATGCGGTCGCAATGGGCGCGGCCATCTTGTTTTTCACTCTATTGCTATGGTTCTGGGCCTGCTTTTCAATCCTGCCTCTATCTCTTCAATCCTTTGTTTCTGGAAACTTTTTTTGATCTTATTTATTTATTATCTATCTCTCTATTTTCCTGATTCTATATTTTGAGTTTTTTTTCTACTTTTTGTGTGTTTTTCACTACTTTTTCACCCTTTTTCTATTACCTGCTTTTTTCATTTCTTTTACTTACTTTTTTAATTCCTACCTTTTCTTTTCTGCCCCCCGCCTACCCAGAACCATGGCAAAGGGCCACAGGGCTCGTAGCCGTAGCCAGAGCCGCGAACGCCTTCCTTGCGGAAAGCAGCGCCAAAAAGGGGTGCAGGCACGGGCCTTATTTGGTGAAGCGGAGGTGGCCGCACTGTTTTTTTTTGTGCAGCGCCTGCTCCCCTTAACCCTGGCAGCAGGCGGCAAGCCTGGGTCCGGGTTCGGGCTCCGGGAGCGTCGGCAACGGTGGGGCAAGGTGCGTCGGGCAGTGTTTCGCTGCTCTGGTGTCCGGCGCACCAATAACCAGCTGACACACCGGTGGTCCGATATTCTGGACCGGGAGCAGGACCTGCTGGACCTGCTAGGAGTGGAGGTCCCGGGGCTTGGTGAGTAGCTATTTAATATTACTACTTTGTGTTCTTCTGCTCTGTTATATATTGCGAATATATTTTTTTTCCGACCAGCAAGAATGCTGCTGCTTACATTGCAGGTAAATTACGTTTAAAAATCTTCTGTGATTGTTATGACACAGGTGCTCGGCGCTACTAATCTTACTTGTTTGCAACTTTGCGCTCGCTTGGCCTGATTATGTAAGAGTTTACTTTAGAGAACTTAAGTTAGGTAATGCTAGAGAGACTCTAGTCCTTCCTTTGTCCTCCTGCCACTAAGAAGAGATAGTGGTGGATTGATAGGTTTAGTTACTTATTAGTATTAGTTGGTAATTTTTAAGTGGTCGGCGTGACGCATCCTCTGTCACGTCACGTGCTGCTGAGTGCTGCTTACCCCAGTCCTTAGTAGAACCTTTTGTAGTTTGTTTAGTGAGTGTTAATAGGCTTATCATCACTAGCAGAACATCAGCAGCAACCAACCAACAATTTGGTGAATGCAAAAATGTATGCATGTGTCCTCCATCTATGCATTTTTGAGGAATTAAAATAAATGGAAATGCAGACTTAGTGAACAATTGGCCCATCTGGAATAGGTGGGCTAGGTCAGTTGGTATTTAGGCTTACTAGACGGTCCGTGAATTTCGCAATACTACTAGTCGATCAGATTAGATAGGTCAATTTTATTGCAATTGTTGTTCACAAAAATGTTTTTGGAGCGTATTTTAAAATATTTTATTTGTTTTACACCAAACATTAATTTTTGTCTCTTTCTTTATTCAATCTTACATGATCAGCACCCAGGGGCAAGAAGACGGGGTCTGAGTCGGCGGAACCAGAACAACATGCCTCCCAGGGCAAGGACCACTCCTCTACCGAGGGCTCTGCTGCTGGCCCCAGTAAGTCCTCCAGTGGTTAATATTAATAATTATATTTCCCTAACTTTTCCTGCACCTTATTTTTTCCGAACTATTATTTTGGTTTCCTAATTCTATTTTTTACAAATTCTTCTTCGATTTAGACTATCTGTTTCTAAATTCTTGTTATCCCTGCCTCTAACTGCCTCTGCTATGACTCTCTGTACTTCTACTATTAGTCTGTCTGTAGCCAAGCTTGCCCAGTTGGCCACTCTTTATTTAAAAGGTTTTAAATAAAACTCAGATTCACCAATAGCTCTAGCCATTGAGTCCAGTCCTTTGGGTTGTCCTCTTCTACTACTTCTAGTCTTCTTAATCTTGAGGCTTTTCGACAATTCCCACCAACAAAATGCCCAACCAGATTTTACTATTTTTGATAGGATAGGACATATTACTACTGTTGTAGGGATTCTGCACATACAGAACTTTGCACAAGAAAATAGGACGTTGGTGATGGGAGGTTGGACCTTCCACACACCTCAATCAGAACCCACCACAATCCCCTGACCGACTAGTTATAGTGTCTCATTAGCTCTCCGAACCCCCCCCAAGATACCCAATGAGTAGACAACCCAGAACATAACACTCCCGACCTCTCAGTCGCGGAAGCAATGCACACCCTTTCGCTCACTCACTCTTGTAAGTCCACACCAAATACCACCGAGTCTATGTAAGTTCAAAAGGTTTATTTTCAACTGACAAGCTCTGTACGTTGTTCTATAATGCAGCACCAACAGCAAAATCCATAAGATTAAAACAATAAACATTGTTACACTTAGTTACACTTACAACTACAAGTCCATAGAAGACAAAAGGCGAAATCATGATAACTGAACAGTGGTGGAAGAACCACCCTCCCCTTGGTAGGAATATAGTTTATATAAAATTATAAATGAAGATCTCTGAGCGAATTCTGGGGACCCCTCCTCTTAGAAGAACCTAGTACTGGTTACATCATAAGCTCTGCAAAGCTCTGCTTCGTAGAAGGGAATCTTCCGTCTGTTATGAGAAAAATGGTGCGCCTTAGTATATTGCAAGCATTTCTCAGTCGTGCCAAAAAGTGTAGCATTTTTATGGATAAGCAATATGGACTAACACCAGAACTCCATAACAAAGTGGCTTGTTTTTCGACCTTGTACGCAGCGCTCAGACCGAAGTAGTATGAGCTCATGTGGGCTCAAAGGCGTCTTACACAACAAGCTGCGAGGTAACGTGCGCAAAAATAAAAGACACAAAGCTAAAATGGTTGCATGGCTCGGGCTAACTTAGCAAAGACTAGAATGACCCTAGGGACCATATAACACTACTAGTGTCTACTCTACTACCTGATTTGTACTAGTGATGTATGTTGTATATGTATGTATTAACTTTTTTTTCAATCTTGCTAGTGAAATATAGGGGAGGTGTACATGGCATCTAAAAATGTGTAATGTTTTTCTAGGCGTACTACCGACCTCCAGTACCGGGGCCAGCGGCGAAGGCGTTGCGGCCGCTGAGGGTGCAGGAGGAGATGCGGCAGTTGCAGGAGGAGCTGCAGGGGGTGAGCCAGCAGCAGTGGCGGGCAGTGGTAAGTTATATTCCTAATCCTTACTTATTGACATTACACTCGCTGCAAGGGTGTACTGTATACTGTACTGTTGAGACTTATTAAGTAAGAAGCTGTTGTGAACGGTTGAAGAAGACACCCTTTACTTAGCATTAGCAATAGCATTAGCGGCGGGAGTGTACTGTTGAGTAACCAATGGCCTCTTCTATCTGACTTCAACTTAGCTGTGAAAGTTTTATGGAGAAGACTAAAAGTCAGATCAGATGACCTTGATGGATGGGTTGAACGAAAAGGGAAAGAAGGGCAGAAGGAGGAAGGACGGGCGAGATTTAATATTTATGACTGGCAGAGAAGGATACGTGGGATGCATGCATGCATAGGTGGCTGATAGGAATCAGATGCGTGGGTGGTTGAATGCCTGAAACTCCCACAAATGTTAGAGGCCGAGGAAGTGGGAGGATAGATACATACCACAAATGTTATGTACTGTGCTTGCTAGTGCTACTGTGCCACTATGTGTAGAATTAATTTGTCTTACTGCTTTGCTAAGAGTATATTTTACAATAGTCTTGTTTTTTCTTCTTGATATAGCTACTCCTTCCAAAGGGAAACCAGACAGGAAGGAGTTGGCAGCCAAGGCCGGGCGCCGGAAGCTGGAGGCCATACAAACGGAAAACCAGCGGCTGGTGGTTCTGGCGGAGGAGGAGGAGGAGGCAGCAGCTGCAGCCTCCTCCAATGCCCCGGGCCCCAGCCACCCCCTCCAGTGTTACAGCGCCACCGTCTGGCAGCCGCCCGCCGCCGCACTTCATTTATTAGCACTGCTGCCCCCCCCTGTGGATGCAATTGCAGGGCATTGAAGCGCCGCATGGCCCACCTAGAGGAGCGTATTCGTGTCCTGGAGAGGCGAGCCCGCCGATAAACAGACCCTGTTGATTGTCCCTTTTTATTGCTTATTTTGGTGGGTGGGAATCGGGCGTTGGGGTTTTTACTTTATTTGGACAATTGGACATTTAATCTGTTGGACTTTTCGTTCCGGACAATGGACATTGGTTGGGGTTAGGGAGAGGGGTGGGTCAGGTGTTGTTGTGGGATTTTTACATAGTTTATTTTTGTTAGAGGATTAAATTATATATTTATACTTTACATATGATGTTGTTAATGTTTTGTGGGTGGGGTTACTGTTTTACGTCACACTGTTTCCTTGCTGGTGCAGGGCCACAGCCAGTGTTTGATTTAAATAATTGGCTGACTTTGTAAGACACAAACAGATAGATGCGGTACCCCTCACTGAGTGACTTGTCCTACTAGTACTGTCAGTCTCTCCTCCTAGTCTATGCATTCTGCGACTAGACTCAAAGGGGTGTGTGAAATTGAATTAATGAAAAATTTCCATTATTAATTATGCCTCCCCAAACTTCTTCTCTTACCTGTGCTTGATGTTTAACTTAGGCACAGCGATGGCTGCATGGTGATGATGGTTTTCTTTCCCAATATGCCATGGTTGTGGTGGTAGTAGTAGTAGACACTGGCAGTAGCATTTGCAAAAAAGAAAATGAGACAGTCAGTCGCCTGAGAGAGACTGTGGGAGGAGTAGTAGAACGAAGTACAGTACAGAACTTACTGCCAAACAATAATATGCAAAAATACAATAAAACATAATGGTGGCGGGGATAGCCTAGTACATAGAGTTACAAACTCTAGTTGTGTCGAGTCACTCGACTAGGCCTACAGTGCACTTGACACAAGCGTAACCGTTAGTGCTGTGTAGGAGGATGACAACAATTCCAATCGATGCTGGCAATTAATGCTGATGGATTAGGTTCCTTTGGTAAAAAAATTACCTCGCAAATACACTGCTCATGGGTGGGCAAGCAGAAGAAGATCCTCGCCCTGCCTTGAAATTGAATTAGTGTTGCTTTTGCCACATCCGCCCCAGCAAGCGTGTGATAAATTATTGGTGTACATTTAATTTAGTCACACCTCAATAAGTCACACAGCCCGGGGGAAGAGGGTTAGGGTTTGATGAATGGTTGGGAAGGGGGGTTTGGGGAAAGGTTTGACAAAGAAAAACAGTACGCATGGACAACAACAAAACACAATCTTGGCAGATGACCATATCCATAAATCTGTTAAGGGAGAAAAGGAAATGCATGCATGATGATGATAACTTGATGGTTAATGATAAGTAGTACTTACTAACTACTACTAGACAATTAGACAGTACAGGGCAGCAGTATATTATGCAATTTGCCTTGCCTGTCTGCCCTCCGAGAGACCCGAATTACATACAGTTTCTGTTCTGTTGTACTGGCCCGGGCTTACTATTAAAGATAGCAAAGAAAATTCAAAAATAGCTGTAGGGATGAATTGAATTATAAGCAGAGAGCAAACATAATAATAACAACAACACACAGTAGTAATGATTGAAGACAAAAAATGAATCAAATTATTTAAAAGATGATGAAAGTTGATACTGTTACTGTATGTTATCCTGGTCAAAATGGGGAGTTGCATCTCAGCATTCCTCTTGGTCCTCCCTTCCATGGATGCTCCGGCCATCAATCTTGGGTGATGCCACTGCCTGCCTGGCAGATGTAGATTCATTGGTAAGGTAAGTGTGAGTTGTTTTTCCCAGTATAGCACAGGGTAAGGGCCGGCCTGTAATTGTAGATGGAAAAACAAAAGGGATATTGAAAAATCAAGTAGAAAAAAATGCATAAATTACGGTGGAGTGCAACAAGAACACTTTCAGAGGCGGCATGGATACATCATGTCTACTCTAGTCTGTTTCCAGCATTAACCTCCAACAACAACAGGACAGAGCAGGCCCACGGCACCCGTGACCCATCCTCCATTTAGCGTACATTTTTTGACAGAGGCAGACAAAGCAGATATACAGCAACATAGCATTTTACAAATTAAGTGACTAAATCAATGCACCGCTGTTAGTCATACCACCACACTCGACTCCACCACTACACAGACATGTAGGTCTGCAGTGGTTGTTGTTGACTTGTTTACCTTTTATGCCACTCATGAAACGCCCTGAGTTATTCCATCAATCATCTCGGATCCTACTGAGTGACTACGAAGATATTATGTCACTGTGGTCATCATCATGGTGTGTTGTCCAACTCAGTGTGCAGTGTACAGATTGAGTCCCCTTTCCATATTCAAAATGCAATGGATCGGCCTGCAGTAGAAGTACAAATTTGTTATTAAAAGACAAGAAGGTAAACAAACATTGCCTTGAGTTACTTTTAGTGTGTAGATTAGATAATAGTACACAATGAATTAACTTCATGCACTACAAACAACAACAACACAAATCACTCAGTCAGCGTCCAATGCATGTCTTCATTCATTACCTGTTCCTTCTCATCTTCAGTTAATGGGCAGTCTCTCTCTGCTCGGAAAGGAGGATAGCTATAGTAGTCATCATCATGTTCCACTTCTTTTGGAGGGACTCAACGAGGCAAGATTTTCTTTTTCTTCTATTATGCTACATCCAATCATCATCTGGCTTGAGGGCAATAGATTTAGGGCGATTCAGGAGGATGGAGGAGCAGGACTCGGAGGAGTGGACTGAAATGCAGACGGCTGAAACTCATATATGGCAATAAAAGACTAGAAGACGGTGGTGATGGATTTGTTGTGATTCGAAGTTTCCAACCAGAAAGACAGACACACAAATAAAAGTAAATAAGGGAGGATGACAGTAAGAAGTGGAAGCCTAGTTGTCAGGGAAGTATAGCTCGTCCTCAGACTCTGGGGGTTCAACCAGAAGTAGGTAATCATCATCTAACACGCTACTTCCGTCACCTGAGCTGCTGTCCTCATCTTCCTGCGTTGATTTATGTATTGTGTAATTCGGTGGTATAAATTGCTGATTTATTTTGATCATGGTTAACCTCTCCACGTTTTTGGGTGAGAGACTGGTCCTTTTCACTGTTACAATGGAACCAGCAGCACTGAAAACACGTTCAGAAGAGACACTTGTGACAGGGCAAGCCAGATAGTTTATCGCCAGCCTGCTGAGCACAGGCCATTGGCCCCTTTTGCCATACCAATACCGCAATGGGTTTTGATCAATGTAGACCTCTGTTGGGTCATCCAGATAGGCCTGGACCATCCGCTCAATGTTCAGGGGTGCTACACTTTGTTCGGCCTTTTTTGTCTTTGCATCAGCACTGGACCTAGCAAGTCCTTGCTGTAAATACCACTCCTGTGCCGTTTTTACTGGGGCTGATGATTCGGTTCTTGCTGTTGTCGATAGTGTTGGTGACAGCTGTGCACCAAATGCACTGCCCTCAGGCTCTGAAGTTGAACTTGACGCCGGATGCCCTGCTGCAGTACTTGTTGTGGGTTTGAGTAGCGGGCCTTTAATTACCAGCCGTTCATTTTCCAATTTACTGGCTGCCTCAGCTAACCAAGTTTTGTACCGGGCAACATCCACTTCTGAAAAAGGGAGTAATGTCTTACAGTTCAGTGCCGATTTGTACCATGGATCCAGAATTTTGGCACAAACGTAATGTTCTTGTGACAAAATCTTAGTTTGCACCCTTGCATTTTCAGTTAAGCGACATGATAAGCTCTCCACCAACTCATATGCTTATTTTTTTTCCTCCACACCTATGTACGCTTCAGACACCTCCTTCAGCTGTTGCTCTAGCATGTGCAACAATGGGATAGCTTGGCCCATAGTACAGGCCTCCTTGCTGACTTCACGTGTGAAGACCTCGAAAGGAAGAAGCATCTCTGTCAGGCATTTAACTAGGCATCATTGGTCCATCTGAAGGGTCATGCCTTTTACAGTAGCATCCGCCCTTCGCATGACATATTCATTGATTGGTCTGTACTGCTCAAACAGACGGTCAAGCATATAATACGTTGAGTTCCAACGTGTTGCCACCTCCTGGATGAGTGCTTTGACTGGCATTCTATATTCATTTTGAATGATCCTCAGCTGCTTCCGGGCTTTAAAAGAATGGTTGAAATGAGTGCATATTCTGTGGCAGGTGGTCAGTAAGTTGCTGACTATGGCTTCTTTTTTCAGAAAGTCTTGAAGTATAATGTTAATGCAGTGCGCCAAACATGGGACCCTGAAATAGGCACCAACCTCCATGGCCTTAAGTACATTACTGCCATTATCCGTGGCAACAAAACCAATCTTAAGCCCTCTTGGGCGCAGCCATTCAAAGACCTTGCTGTTAAACTCTTCCAAAATGTTTTCAGCAGTATGAGATTTCTCCATGGCGAACATGGCTACAGTTGTATGTTTCAGAGAAGCATTAAAAATCTCAGCTGTGTCAACAGCACCTACTTCAGATAGCTTTTCTCTAACCCCCACAAAAGAGACCCAGTGTGCAGTGATGCACATGTAATCAGTGGCTTGGCAACTGGTCCACATGTCTGTTGTCAGGTGGATATTGTGAACAGCACTCTGCTGCAAAGCTTGTCCAACCAATTCCAGCACATCGTGATGTAGTGCTGGAACAGCAACTCTGGCAAAATAGGACAGGCTTGGAACCTTCCATTTAGGGCAGATGGCTGACACAAATTCAAGGAAACCCACCCCTTCCACAAATAAAAAACGGAGAAGGTCCAGCGCTAACATTTTAGCCAGCTTCGCATTGTACAACCGTGCCGTTGGGTGGTTGTGTTGGTACTGCCCCTCCGACCTAAGCATGCTGTCAATGGTAGGCTGGAATATTTTCCTTTGTGGTGCAGCTGTCTTCTTGAACCCAGTTAGGCTCAACGACGACGCACTTTTTTTATTGCAGTACTCTGTTGCCTTGGTGTCTCAGGCTGACTCTTACTACGGTGCCACTGAGATGTTGCTGAGGATGTGGGCGGTACCACTACACTGCTGGGGACAGGGCTATAAATGTCTCCCTCTTGTTGACCTTCCACCGCGATCATATCTTCCCCTACTTCTTCATCCCCAACAACAGCAATGGGTCCAGTTTTGCTTTTTTCTAAGCGAAGTAGGTGAGCCTCCCACTGATACTGTGGTGTTTTTTTAGATGACTTGTTTGGCCTCTGGTACCATAGTTTGTACCAAGCTTACCCCGCCTAACAGCCTACCGACAAATTGAGCATACAGCAATGTTCTCCTCCTTACTGCTAACCGAAAAGAAGTCCCAAACTGGGGAGGAGAACTTTCTGGCGCTGCTGGAGGTGCCACTTTCAATACCAGATGAACTGGAGGGTGTGCCTGGAATTTGACTCTGTGCAGTTACACTACCACTACCTACTGAGGCGGTGGTTGAGCTGGATGTAGGTCCCTGCCGGGCCGTTGCAAAGGCAAATATGGAAGCTGGAGGTCGTGTTGGTGTTACCTGTGTTGGTGGTATCCGTGCTACATCCCTCGCAGCGATTTTGGATAGTCTAATAATGTTGGTCTCCATCTCCTCTGGGCCGGGAGTGATGTTCATGATGACTGGCTCTTCATCATCATCACCCCCCTTGTCTACATCTACCTCCATAACTCTAAGGCTTTCTGGAACCTTCCTTTTCACTAGCCTTGTCTTGTGGCGTGCATCACTCTCAGACTGAGCTGGTGGATTCCAAGTGGCATCTAGATCATCAGAAGCGGGGCTTGGAGAAGAAGTTGATGGACTAACCCTCCTTTTCCTTGCTGGGGGTCTGGAAGACAATGGATCTTCTGAAACAGTGGCTTGCTCCTCTTCATCTGCAAAAAGCTCGATTTCCTGAACTGCCCCTACTTCAGGTGAAACAACTACTATTATGGGCTGTGGTTGCGGCTGTGGTTGTGGCTGTGGTTGCGGCTGCGGCTGTGGTTGCGGCTGCGGCTGTGGTTGCAGCTGTTGTTGCGGCTGTGGTTGCGGCTGTGGTTGCGGCTGTGGTTGCAGCTGTGGTTGTGGTTGCGGCTGCGGCTGTGGTTGTGGCTGTGGTTGCAGCTGTGGTTGCGGCTGTGGTTGCGGTTGTGGTTGCGGCTGTTGTTGCCCACTGATCTGCTGAGTTTCCGCCTGCGAGTGCATTGATTGGGTACTACTTTGCGATAATGACATTTCAACATCACTGCTCGTTAGTAGACTGGCTACCTCTGCCACACTCATGGGCCTAGGTTGGTGGGGTGGGCCCGCTAATGCGGAGGTGATGCTCCCAGCTTGGTCCCCGACGGACACCACTGCTGCAGGCGTAAGTTTTTTTCCCCAAAAAACACATCGGGCGGCACACCAGTCTTGGCAAGTGCCACTTCCTTCTTTTGTTCCTTCTTCTTCTCACTGGCAACTTTCTTGGTACTGGAGGACCTGGTACCTTTCTTTGGGGCCATCTTCTTCAGATGTCAGCAGGACGCAGGTGCACAAGTTGCAGAGATGTCTGTGGTCACACGTGGACGTGACGTGGTGCGCAGCAGGACTTCTGTCTGGCAGTACAACGGGTGATGATGATGACACCTCCTCCTTTGTCTTTTTGTGCACCTAAAAGCAAAGAAGCCAGGAGAAGAACATCAGTGAAATGTTGCATTTGTTGTTGTGGTTCAATTACTACTAGTATAAACAAACAAATAAAATATATAACTTAGTGTAGCCATTTGTGATACTTTGTCAACACTGGCTTTCATGGTATACTGTGTACACTCTCAGTAAGGATAGGAAAGAAGAGAAACAACAACAGAAATACAAATGTAATGGAAGTGAACCCTGTTTGGCATTAAATTATTTGCTCATCACATCATTCAGGGAGCTGCAGTTGGCAAAGGGGATGTATGGAAGCAGTAAGCCAAGAGGAAAACCATGCAGGCCTAAATGGCAAAAGCAGCACACTTATAACTCCCACCAGAAATGGCCACGAGCCACATGGACACTCACAAATCACAAGCAACAAGCAGGAGGCCTGGAAAACAATGTACTGAAAACAGGCCTATAATAGCCAGGCAAAGGCTGCATGCTAAACCACACTGCTTTGCCTGTAATGCAATAAAATGCAAAAACAAAAATCCACAGGGCTAAACAAGGTCTGCAAGGTACACAACACACCACACACACAACAAAGGCATTTATTTAACACACACCCATACACTGAAATACACCCCAAAATATACATTTTGCAATTCAATCCAATGCCATCCATGCCCTAAATGATGTTTAAATTCAACAGAACACACAGAAACAGTTGTTTCATGCACCCCTGACTACCTCTGAGCCTACTGGATGAAAGGCCGGTTGGCAGACTAGGCCACAAACTTGCAGGCCTATGGATAAAAGCACACTACCGGGCTTCAAAATGGCCACCAGCCACATGGCCAGGCCCACAACAACAAGAAACTGAAGACAGACAATGCAGGCCTATGGCAAAAAGCACACTTCCTGGCTTCAAAATGGCCTCCAGCCTCATGGCCACGCCCACAACAACAAGAAACTGAAGACAGACAATGCAGGCCTATGGCAAAAAGCACACTGCCTGGCTTCAAAATGGCCACCAACCTCATGGCCAGGCCCACAACAACAAGAAGCCTAGGCCACAAAGGAAACACATGTAGGCCTATATGGCAAAAGCAGCACACTTATAACTCCCACCAGAAATGGCCACCAGCCACATGGACACTCACAAATCACAAGCAACAAGCAGGAGGCCTGGAAAACAATGTACTGAAAACAGGTCTATAATAGCCAAGCAAAGGCTGCATGCTAAACCACACTGCTTTGCCTGTAATGCAATAAAATGCAATAACGAAAATCCACAGGGCTAAACAAGGTCTGCAAGGTACACAACACACCCCACACACAACAAAGTCATTTATTTAACACACACCCAAAAACTGAAATACACCTAAAAATACACATTTTGCAATTCAATCCAATGCCATCCATGCCCTAAATGATGTTTAAATTCAACAGAACACACAGAAACAGTTGTTTCATGCACCCCTGACTACCTCTGAGCTTACTGGATGAAAGGCCTGTTGGCAGACTAGGCCACAAGCTTGCAGGCCTATTGATAAAAGCACACTACCGGGCTTCAAAATGGCCACTAGCCACATGGCCAGGCCCACAACAAGAAACTGAAGACAGACAATGCAGGCCTATGGAAAAAAGCACACTGCCTGGCTTCAAAATGGCCTCCAGCCTCATGGCCAGACCCACAACAACAAGAAACTGAAGACAGACAATGCAGGCCTATGGCAAAACACACACTGCCTGGCTTCAAAATGGCCGCCAGCCTCATGGCCAGGCCCACAACAACAAGAAGCCTAGGCCACAAAGGAAACACATGCAGGCCTATATGGCAAAAGCAGCACACTTATAACTCCCACCAGAAATGGCCACCAGCCACATGGACACTCACAAATCACAAGCAACAAGCAGGAGGCCTGGAAAACAATGTACTGAAAACAGGCCTATAATAGCCAAGCAAAGGCTGCATGCTAAACCACACTGCTTTGCCTGTAATGCAATAAAATGCAAAAACGAAAATACACAGGGCTACCAAAGTCTGCAAGGTACACAACACACCGCACACACAACAAAGTCATTTATTTAACACACACCCAAAAACTGAAATACACCCAAAAATACACATTTTGCAATTCAATTCAATGCCATCCATGCCCTAAATGATGTTTAAATTCAACAGAACCCACAGAAACAGTTGTTTCATGCACCCCTGACTACCTCTGAGCCTACTGAATGAAAGGCCTGTTGGCAGACTAGGCCACAAGCTTGCAGGCCTATGGATAAAAGCACACTACCGGGCTTCAAAATGGCCACCAGCCACATGGCCAGGCCCACAACAACCAGAAACTGAAGACAGACAATACAGGCCTATGGCAAAAAGCACACTGCCTGGCTTCAAAATGGCCTCCAGCCTCATGGCCAGGCCCACCACAACAAGAAACTGAAGACAGACAATGCAGGCCTATGGCAAAAAGCACACTGCCTGGCTTCAAAATGGCCCTCCAGCCTCATGGCCAGGCCCACAACAACAAGAAACTGAAGACAGACAATTCAGGCCTATGGCAAAAAGCACACTGCCTGGCTTTAAAATGGCCGCCAGCCTCATGGCCAGGCCAACAACAACAAGAAGCCTAGGCCACAAAGGAAACACATGCAGGCCTATATGGCAAAAGCAGCACACTTATAACTCCCACCAAAAATGGCCACCGGCCACATGGACACTCACAAGTCACAAGCAACAAGCAGGAGGCCTGGAAAACAATGTACTGAAAACAGGCCTATAATAGCCAGGCAAAGGCTGCATGCTAAACCACACTGCTTTGCCTGTAAGGCAATAAAATACAAAAACGAAAATCCACAGGGCTAAACAAGGTCTGCAACACACCACACACAACTAAAGGATTTATTTAACACACACCCAAAAACTGAAACACACCCAAAAATTCACATTTTGCAATTCAATCCAATGCCATCCATGCTCTCAATGATGTTTGAAATAAATAAGTACATCACACAGCAAAGGAACAGTTGTTTCATCATGCACCCACCCATGACTAGCTCTTGGCCTACTGGCTACCCACAACTATTTTTTTTTTTAAATGATGAAAAGTACCAAAATTGTAGTTGCAGCAACTGCAATGCCCCAATCAAACAACACCAACTTACTTGTAAAATCTCAAATCCAAAAGTCCTCAAATCCAATGATAATGATGCAGCAGACACAAAGAGTGATCCTTCCTGCTCAAATCCAAATGAAAAATGAACAGGAGATGGACAAAGCACTGGGAGGAGCCTGCTGGACAGGAACAGGAGGTAGGAGACTCTGTGGCACTTCCTCCCTCTCCCCCCAAAAAAATTCGACAAAAAAGGACAGCCAAATATCAATCTGAGGAGTTCTTTTCATCCAAATCATCATTTTATTGAAGGTTTTATGCTGCTCGAGATATTATTCTTCTCCAGATTGAAAAATGTGCGTGTTCGGGATCGCAAGCTTAACCAACATTCCGCTGGATGTCCGATGGCGCGCCCGAATGACGTGTTCGCGATCGCAATCTCTCTCGCGGTGCACAATGGCGCGGTGAATGACGTGTACGGGATCGCAAACTCTCGTGGGATCGCACGGCCGGCTACCAAAATCTCGTGGCGCACACGAACGGATAGGAAAACTCGGCGAACGCAGGAATCCCGGTAAGTCGCTATCGCGCGCACTAGAATGCATTTTTAAAGCGCAAACAAGAAAATTATTCCGCTACGCCACGGATCGCGGAATTGTTGGCAATTTTGCGTTCTCCGCGGAACGCAAAATTGCCTAAATTCTGCAAATTCCGCGAGCGGAGCGGAGCGGAATTTGACACCCAGGCCAAGTAATTATATATTCCTTAGTATTTATGCCCTAGGAATAAACCCCCCTTTTTGATACAGATGATGTTATATTGAAGAAACTAATTTTAGTATAGATTGATTGTCTGTTGGAAGTGGTTTTACCCAGAGGCACTGTATAGAATATATATATATATATATATATATATATATATATATATATATATATATGTAATTATTTACAAAAGTCGTGAAGATTCATATTTATTTCATCTTTAGCAGATTTTAAGCATTACTATGAGGGGATGACTATCAGCCATTGATCTGACCAGAAATGGTTTCCTTAAAATCTCTGAGTATCGAAAAAATGTAAGTTGGACGACATTAAATTAAGGGCACTGGCCCAGGATACTATTGGATCCATCTAGACCTCATGTTTCCCAGGTCAAAATCTTGTACACTTTGAATAATGTTTGAATAAGTTTGAAGACATCTTTTTTCTGTGAATGAATTTTACAAAAATACAAAAAGTTGGTTAAAATTTTCACAATAATGATTATGTGTATGACATCAACATGTTTATGTTACACTAAATGAATTATATTGAAAAAAGAAAAAAAGAAAAAAGTCTAAGGAAACATGTCTTCCATATCTATGATATGCTGTACCTTTAAAAAGAAAGGGGCCCATGGCCAGTGTAAGAAAGGCGGGGATCAGCCGAAACGCGTCAGGTAACTGAAACGCTGTGAATAATAAAGGAATTTATTCTAACCTCGTCTGGAGTGCCCACTCTTTCTCGTGTGTCGAGAGACTTGAAATGGATATATATATATATATATATGTACGTTGTATGTATATATAGTTATATGCATATATGTGTGTGTATATGTATGTGTGTGTGTGTATATATATATTCACTGAAAAAACCATAGGTTTCAGGCACGTTATAGTTAGAAATTAGCATTTAAAAAACCTTTGAAATTCACTGAAAAAACCATAGGTTTCACACACGTTATAGTTAGAAATTAGCATTTAAAAAACCTTTGAAATTCACTGAAAAAACCATAGGTTTTAGGGACAGTTATAGTTAGTTGGACATTGCACTCGTACAAAACCCGTGAAATTCCCCTGTTATAGTTAGTTCAGCTAACTATAACTCGCGCCCCGCAATGCACTGCTGATGACGTCACATATTACATCACTCATGACATGGTCAGTGACATCACTGATGACATCACTGATGACATCTCAAATGACATCACTGATGACATCACTGATGACATCATCCAGTGACTGTGTGTTTCTGTAAAGTTTAAATATGTTTAATATATATAGGGAAAGGCGTATTGAAGAATGAGTGGGTGTATAAGTGTCTGAATGGATGATTTAGTACGTGAGTGACTGACTCTACAAGTGAGTGATTAAACGTATCTTACTGAATGCATGGGTTAGTGACTAAACTGTGTGAATGTCTGTATCCGTCTGTTTGTTGGTGTGTAAGTGGATGCATGGATTTGCGAATAGCTACATGAGTGTCTATATGGGTTATTGATTGGTTCTCTGAGTATCTGTATGGCTGCCTGAGTGTTTGTGTGGGTGGGGTGTGTGTGACTCTATACATAGATGTGTGAGTGGGTGATTCACTGGGTGCATGATTTCAAGAGTGCATCTGTGATGGACTGCTTGGGTGGGTGAGTGTGTGTATGGGTGTGTTAGTGAGTGAATGTATATCTCAGTGGTACATGTGCGAGTAACTACATATGTAAAAGGCAGTATATATGTGTGTTAGAGTATTTAAATGGCTATAAGTGAGAGTGTGTTATTGTGAGAGTGGCTGTATGGATGCGTGTGTGCTTGTATCAGTTATTGTATAAGAGCGTAAGAATGTGCTAGTATTTGTATGAGTAAGTGAGCTGGTGTGTGTATAACTGTATAGGTGAGTAAATGGGTGTGTGATTAATTTTTTGCATGACTGACTAGGTGTGTGAGTACCTCTATGGATGAGTGGCGGTGTGTGAGTGTTTATATAGGTGTATGAGTGCATATGATAGTCCTGTACTGAGTGACTGTAAGTATGAGTGACTGTACAGGTGAGTGAGTGGATGTGTGTGTGGACCTAAGAATCAGTGAGTGGGTATTTAGTTTTTGGTGTTGGAGTGTCTATGGTTTTGAGAATGGCAGTCTGTAATTTAGAGTGGGTGTATCAAAAGTTATATTAGGGTGTGAGAAGATGCATGAAATTATCACATGGATGATGTCATCAGTGATGTCATTTGAGATGTCATCAGTGATGTCATCAGTGATGTCACTGACCATGTCATGAGTGATGTAATATGTGACGTCATCAGCAGTGCATTGTGGGGCGCGAGTTATAGTTAGCTGAACTAACTATAACTGGGGAATTTCACGGGTTTTGTACGAGTGCAATGTCCAACTAACTATAACTGTCCCTAAAACCTATGGTTTTTTCAGTGAATTTCAAAGGTTTTTTAAATGCTAATTTCTAACTATAACGTGTCTGAAACCTATGGTTTTTTCAGTGAATTTCAAAGGTTTTTTAAATGCTAATTTCTAACTATAACGTGCCTGAAACCTATGGTTTTTTCAGTGAATTTCAAAGGTTTTTAAATACTAATTTCTAACTATAACGTGCCTGAAACCTATGGTTTTTTCAGTGAATTTCAAAGGTTTTTTAAATGCTAATTTCTAACTATAACGTGCCTGAAAACTATGATTTTTTAAGTGAATTTCAAAGGTTTTTAAATGCTAGTTTCTAACTATGCCAACAGAGGTAGGACATGTGAAGAAAGAAGAAAAAACGCACAGAAAGAAGCAAAAGATGTGCAGAAAGAACCAACAGAGGAGCAGAAAGAGGCCTTGTTGCAAAATCATCCTGTGCCCACAACTTTTTCAGACGGGTACTGGTGGTAACTGATTCTGACTAACCAGAGCCAGTGCGCGTTTCCACAGTGGTGAAGGGAGGGGGGCCTGAGGTGACATGTGTGCAAACGCGCCCCGTGGCGCATTTTAAGTTGCGGGATTAAGTCCCCTTGAATCCTGAGGGTCCCTGGGGCCCAACTAGCCCCCCAGGTACCTACAGTTAGGACCACAGAGCTGAGTTGCAGAGAGGCGTTCCGAGGCCACGCACCTTTTTTCACATCTCTGCAATGCACCTCTGTTGTGCTTACTGAAGGTACCTGGTGGGCTAGTTGGCCCCCAGGATTCAAAGGGAATTAACTCCCCAACTTAAAACGCACCACAGGGCATGTTTGCGCACATGTCACCTAAGGCCCCGCCCCCTCCCTTCACCACTGTGCAAACGCGCCCCGTGGCGCGATTTAAGTTGGGGGATTAGGTCACCTTGAATCCTGAGAGTCCCTGGGGCCCAACCAGCCCACAAGGTACTTCCAGTAGGCACCACAGGCCTGCGTTGCAACGCCTGTAACAAATTGTGCAGTTGTGTTTAGGTAGTGAAGAGGGTCGTGCTGGGGGTAGTGTTTTAGGGTTTAGGGTAGTACAGTGGTGTTTGTGTAGTGTAGGGGGTCATGCTGGGGGTAGATTTAGGGTTTAGGGTAGTACAGTGGTGTTTGGGTAGTGTAGGGGGTCGTGCTGGGGTTAGTGTTTTAGGGTTTTAGGGTTTAGGGTAGTGCAGTGGTGTTTGGGTAGTGTAGGGGATACTGCTGGGGGTAGTGTTTTAGGGTTTAGGGTAGTGCAATGGTGTTTGGGTAGTGTAGGGGGTACTGCTGGGGGTAGTGTTTTAGGGTTTAGGGTAGTGCAGTGGTGTTTGGGTAGCGTAGGGGGTACTGCTGGGGGTAGTGTTTTATGGTTTAGGGTAGTGCAGTGGTGTTTGGGTAGTGTAGGGGTTCGTGCTGGGGGTAGTTTTTTAGGGTTTAGGGTAGTGCAGTGGTGTTTGTGTAGTGTAGGAGGTCGTGTTTTAGGGTTTAGGGTAGTGCAGTGGTCTTTGGGTAGTGTAGGGAGTCGTGCGGGGGTATTGTTTTAGAGTTTAGGGTAGTGCAGTGGTCTTTGGGTAGTGTAGGGGTTCTGCGGGGGTAGTGTTTTAGGGATAAGGGTAGTGCATTGGTATTTGGGTAGTGTAGGGGGTCATGCGGGGGTAGTGTTTTAGGGTTTAGGGCAGTGCAGTGGTGTTTAGGTAGTATAGGGGGTCGTGCTGGGGGAGTGTTTTAGGGTTTAGGGCAGTACAGTGGTGTTCGGGTAGTGTAGGGGGTCGTGCTGGGGGAGTGTTTTAGGGTTTAGGGCAGTGCAGTCGTGTTCGGGTAGTGTAGGGGGTCGTGCTGGGGGAGTATTTTAGGGTTTAGGGTAGTGCAGTGGTGTTCGGGTAGTGTAGGGGGTCATGCTGGGGGTAGTGTTCTAGGGTTTAGGGCAGTGCAGTGGTGTTCGGGCAGTGTAGGGGGTCGTGCTGGGGGTGGTGTTTCAGGGTTTAGGGCAGTGCAGTGGTGTTCAGACAGTGTATGGGGTCGTGCAGGGGGTGGTGTTTCAGGGTTTAGGGCAGTGCAGTGGTGTTCGGGCAGTGTAGGGGGTCGTGCAGGGGTGGTGTTTCAGGGTTTAGGGCAGTGGTGTTCGGGCAGTGTAGGGGGTCATGCTGGGGGTGGTGTTTCAGGGTTTGGGGCAGGGCAGTGGTGTTCGAGCAGTAAAGGGGGTCATGCTGGGGTGGTGTTTCAGGGTTTAGGCCAGTGCAGTGGTGTTCGGGCAGTGTAGGGGGCGGTGCAGGGGGTGGTGTTTCAGGGTTTAGGGCAGTGCAGTGGTGTTCGGGCAGTGTAGGGGGTGGTGCAGGGGTGGTGTTTCAGGGTTTAGGGCAGTGCAGTGGTGTTCGGGCAGTGTAGGGGGTCGTGCAGGGGATGGTGTTTCAGGGTTTAGGGCAGTGCAGTGGTGTTCGGGCAGTGTAGGGGGCGGTGCAGGGGGTGGTGTTTCAGGGTTTAGGGCAGTACAGTGGTGTTCAGGCATTGTAGGGGGTGGTGCTGGGGCTGGTGTTTCAGGGTTTAGGGCAGTGCAGTGGTGTTCGGGCAGTGTAGGGGGTCGTGCTGGGGCTGGTGTTTCAGGGTTTAGGGCAGTGCAGTGGTGTTCCGGCAGTGTAGGGGGTCGTGCAGGGGGTGGTGTTTCAGGGTTTAGTGCAGTGGTGTTCGGGCAGTGTAGGGGGTCATGCTGGGGTGGTGTTTCAGGGTTTAGGGCAGTGCAGTAGTTTTCGGGCAGTGTAGGCGGTCGTGCTGGGGCTGGTGTTTCAGGGTTTAGGGCAGTGCAGTGGTGTTCGGGCAGTGTACGGGGTTGTGCTGGGGCTGGTGTTTCAGGGTTTAGGGCAGTGCAGTGGTGTGCGGGCAGTGTACAGGGTCGTGCTGGGGCTGGTGTTTCAGGGTTTAGGGCAGTGCAATGGTGTTCGGGCAGTGTAGGGGGGTCATGCTGAGGGTGGTGTTTCAGGGTTTAGGGCAGTGCAGTGGTGTTCAGGGCAGTGCAGTGGTGTTCAGGCAGTGTAGGGGGTCGTGCTGAGGCTGGTGTTTCACGGTTTAGGGCAGTGCAGTGGTGTTCGAGCAGTGTAGGGGGTCATGCTGGGGGTAGTGTTTTAGGGTTTAGGGTAGTGCAGTGGTGTTTGTGTAGTGTAGGGGTCATGTTTTAGGGTAGTGCAGTGGTGTTTGGGTAGTGTAGGGGGTCGTGCTGGGGGTAGTGTTTTAGGATTTAGGTTAGTGCAGTGGTGTTTGTGTAGTGTAGGGGGTCATGCCCAGGGTAGTGTTTCAGGGTTTAGGGCAGTGCAGTGGTGTTCGGGCAGTGTAGGGGTCGTGCTGGGGGTGGTGTTTCAGGGTTTAGGTCAGTGGTGTTCGGGCAGTGTAGGGGGTCTTGCTGGGGGTGGTGTTTCAGGGTTTAGGGCAGTGCAGTGGTGTTCGGGCAGTGTAGGGGGCGGTGCAGGGGGTGGTGTTTCAGGGTTTAGGGCAGTGCAGTGGTGTTCGGGCAGTGTAGGGGGCGGTGCAGGGGGTGGTGTTTCAGGGTTTAGGGCAGTGCAGTGGTGTTCGGGCAGTGTAGGGGGTGGTGCAGGGGGTGGTGTTTCAGGGTTTAGGGCAGTGCAGTGGTGTTCGGGCAGTGTAGGGGGTCGTGCAGGGGATGGTGTTTCTGGGTTTAGGGCAGTGCAGTAGTGTTCGAGCAGTGTAGGGGTTTGTGCAGGGGTGGTGTTTCAGGGTTTAGTGCAGTGGTGTTCGGGCAGTGTAGGGGGTCGCGCTGGGGGTGGTGTTTCAGGGTTTAGGGCAGTGCAGTGGTGTTCGGGCAGTATAGGGGGTCGTGCTGGGGATGGTGTTTCTGGGTTTAGGGTAGTGCAGTAGTGTTCGAGCAGTGTAGGGGGTCTTGCTGGGGGTAGTGTTTCAGGGTTTAGGGCAGTGCAGTGGTGTTCGGGCAGTGTAGGGGTCGTGCTGGGGGTAGTGTTTTAGGGTTTAGGGTAGTGCAGTGGTGCTTGTGTAGTGTAGGGGTCATGCTGGGGGTAGTGTTTTAGGGTTTAGGGTAGTGCAGTGGTGTTTGTGTAGTGTAGGGGGTCATGTTTTAGGGTAGTGCAGTGGTGTTTGGGTAGTGTAGGGGGTCGTGCTGGGGGTAGTGTTTTAGGATTTAGGTTAGTGCAGTGGTGTTTGTGTAGTGTAGGGGTCATGCCCAGGGTAGTGTTTCAGGGTTTAGGGCAGTGCAGTGGTGTTCGGGCAGTGTAGGGTGTCGTGCTGAGGGGTGGTGTTTCAGGGTTTAGGGCAGTGCAGTAGTGTTTGGGCAGTGTAGGGGGTCGTGCAGGGGTAGTGTTTCAGGGTTTAGGGCAGTGCAGTGGTGTTCGGCCAGTGTAGGTAGTCTTGCTGGGGGTGGTGTTTCAGGGTTTAGGGCAGTGCAGTAGTTTTCGGGCAGTGTAGGCGGTCGTGCTGGGGCTGGTGTTTCAGGGTTTAGGGCAGTGCAGTGGTGTTCGGGCAGTGTACGGGGTTGTGCTGGGGCTGGTGTTTCAGGGTTTAGGGCAGTGCAGTGGTGTGCGGGCAGTGTACAGGGTCGTGCTGGGGCTGGTGTTTCAGGGTTTAGGGCAGTGCAATGGTGTTCGGGCAGTGTAGGGGGTCATGCTGAGGGTGGTGTTTCAGGGTTTAGGGCAGTGCAGTGGTGTTCGGGCAGTGTAGGGGTCGTGCTGCGGCTGGTGTTTCAGGGTTTAGGGCAGTGCAGTGGTGTTCGGGCAGTGTAGGGGGTCGTGCTGGGGCTGATGTTTCAGGGTTTTGGGCAGAGCAGTGGTGTTCGGGCAGTGTAGGGGGTCGTGCTGGGGGTGGTGTTTCAGGGTTTAGGGCAGTGCAGTGGTGTTCGGGCAGTGTAGGGGGTCTTGCTGGGGGTGGTGTTTCAGGGTTTAGGGCAGTGCAGTGGTGTTCGGGCAGTGTAGGGGGTCTTGCTGGGGGTGGTGTTTCAGGGTTTAGGGCAGTGGTGTTCGGGCAGTGTAGGGAGTCTTGCTGGGGGTGATGTTTCAGGGTTTAGGGCAGTGCAGTGGTGTTCGGGCAGTGTAGGGGGTCTTGCTGGGGGTAGTGTTTCAGGGTTTAGGGCGGTGCAGTGGTGTTCGTGCAGTGTAGGGGGTCGTGCTGGGGCTGGTGTTTCAGGGTTTAGGGCAGTGCAGTGGTGTTCGGGCAGTGTAGGGGGTCTTGCTGGGGGTGATGTTTCAGGGTTTAGGGCAGTGCAGTGGTGTTCGGGCAGTGTAGGGGGTCTTGCTGGGGGTAGTGTTTCAGGGTTTAGGGCAGTGCAGTGGTGTTCGTGCAGTATAGGGGGTCGTGCTGGGGATGGTGTTTCTGGGTTTAGGGCAGTGCAGTAGTGTTCGAGCAGTGTAGGGGGTTGTGCAGGGGGTGGTGTTTCAGGGTTTAGTGCAGTGGTGTTCGGGCAGTGTAGGGGGTTGCGCTGGGGGTGGTGTTTCAGGGTTTAGGGCAGTGCAGTGGGGTTCGGGCAGTGTAGGGGGTCATGCACGGGGTGGTGTTTCAGGGTTTAGGGCAGTGCAGTGGTGTTCGGGCAGTGTAGGGTGTTGTGCTGGGGCTGGTGTTTCAGGGTTCAGGGCAGTGCAGTGGTGTTCAGGCAGTGTAGGGGGTCGTGCTGAGGCTGGTGTTTCACGGTTTAGGGCAGTGCAGTGGTGTTTGGGCAGTGTAGGGGGTCGTGCTGGGGCTGGTGTTTCAGGGTTTAGGGCAGTGCAGTGGTGTTCGGGCAGTGTAGGCGGTCGTGCTGGGGCTGGTGTTTCAGGGTTTAGGGCCGTGCAGTGGTGTTCGGGCAGTGTAGGGGGTCCTGCTGGGGCTGGTGTTTCAGGGTTTAGGGCAGTGCAGTGGTGCTCGGGCAGTGTAGGGGGTCGTGCTGGGGGTGATGTTTCAGGGTTTAGGGTAGTGCAGTGGTGTTCGGGCAGTGTAGGGGGTCGTGCTGGGGCTGGTGTTTCAGGGTTTTGGGCAGAGCAGTGGTGTTCGGGCAGTATAGGGGGTCGTGCTGGGGATGGTGTTTCTGGGTTTAGGGTAGTGCAGTAGTGTTCGAGCAGTGTAGGGGGTCTTGCTGGGGGTAGTGTTTCAGGGTTTAGGGCAGTGCAGTGGTGTTCGGGCAGTGTAGGGGTCGTGCTGGGGGTAGTGTTTTAGGGTTTAGGGTAGTGCAGTGGTGCTTGTGTAGTGTAGGGGTCATGCTGGGGGTAGTGTTTTAGGGTTTAGGGTAGTGCAGTGGTGTTTGTGTAGTGTAGGGGGTCATGTTTTAGGGTAGTGCAGTGGTGTTTGGGTAGTGTAGGGGGTCGTGCTGGGGGTAGTGTTTTAGGATTTAGGTTAGTGCAGTGGTGTTTGTGTAGTGTAGGGGGTCATGCCCAGGGGTAGTGTTTCAGGGTTTAGGGCAGTGCAGTGGTGTTCGGGCAGTGTAGGGGTCGTGCTGGGGGTGGTGTTTCAGGGTTTAGGTCAGTGGTGTTCGGGCAGTGTAGGGGGTCTTGCTGGGGTGGTGTTTCAGGGTTTAGGGCAGTGCAGTGGTGTTCGGGCAGTGTAGGGGGCGGTGCAGGGGGTGGTGTTTCAGGGTTTAGGGCAGTGCAGTGGTGTTCGGGCAGTGTAGGGGGCGGTGCAGGGGTGGTGTTTCAGGGTTTAGGGCAGTGCAGTGGTGTTCGGGCAGTGTAGGGGGTGGTGCAGGGGGTGGTGTTTCAGGGTTTAGGGCAGTGCAGTGGTGTTCGGGCAGTGTAGGGGGTCGTGCAGGGGATGGTGTTTCAGGGTTTAGGGCAGTGCAGTGGTGTTCGGGCAGTGTAGGGGGCGGTGCAGGGGTGGTGTTTCAGGGTTTAGGGCAGTACAGTGGTGTTCAGGCATTGTAGGGGGTGGTGCTGGGGCTGGTGTTTCAGGGTTTAGGGCAGTGCAGTGGTGTTCGGGCAGTGTAGGGGGTCGTGCTGGGGCTGGTGTTTCAGGGTTTAGGGCAGTGCAGTGGTGTTCCGGCAGTGTAGGGGGTCGTGCAGGGGGTGGTGTTTCAGGGTTTAGTGCAGTGGTGTTCGGGCAGAGTAGGGGGTCGTGCTGGGGTGGTGTTTCAGGGTTTAGGGCAGTGCAGTGGTGTTCGGGCAGTGTAGGGTGTCGTGCTGAGGGGTGGTGTTTCAGGGTTTAGGGCAGTGCAGTAGTGTTTGGGCAGTGTAGGGGGTCATGCAGGGGGTAGTGTTTCAGGGTTTAGGGCAGTGCAGTGGTGTTCGGCCAGTGTAGGTAGTCTTGCTGGGGGTGGTGTTTCAGGGTTTAGGGCAGTGCAGTAGTTTTCGGGCAGTGTAGGCGGTCGTGCTGGGGCTGGTGTTTCAGGGTTTAGGGCAGTGCAGTGGTGTTCGGGCAGTGTACGGGGTTGTGCTGGGGCTGGTGTTTCAGGGTTTAGGGCAGTGCAGTGGTGTGCGGGCAGTGTACAGGGTCGTGCTGGGGCTGGTGTTTCAGGGTTTAGGGCAGTGCAATGGTGTTCGGGCAGTGTAGGGGGGTCATGCTGAGGGTGGTGTTTCAGGGTTTAGGGCAGTGCAGTGGTGTTCGGGCAGTGTAGGGGGTCGTGCTGCGGCTGGTGTTTCAGGGTTTAGGGCAGTGCAGTGGTGTTCGGGCAGTGTAGGGGGTCGTGCTGGGGCTGATGTTTCAGGGTTTTGGGCAGAGCAGTGGTGTTCGGGCAGTGTAGGGGGTCGTGCTGGGGGTGGTGTTTCAGGGTTTAGGGCAGTGCAGTGGTGTTCGGGCAGTGTAGGGGGTCTTGCTGGGGGTGGTGTTTCAGGGTTTAGGGCAGTGCAGTGGTGTTCGGGCAGTGTAGGGGTCTTGCTGGGGGTGGTGTTTCAGGGTTTAGGGCAGTGGTGTTCGGGCAGTGTAGGGAGTCTTGCTGGGGGTGATGTTTCAGGGTTTAGGGCAGTGCAGTGGTGTTCGGGCAGTGTAGGGGGTCTTGCTGGGGGTAGTGTTTCAGGGTTTAGGGCGGTGCAGTGGTGTTCGTGCAGTGTAGGGGGTCGTGCTGGGGTTGGTGTTTCAGGGTTTAGGGCAGTGCAGTAGTGTTCGGGCAGTGTAGGGGGTCATGCAGGGGTGGTGTTTCAGGGTTTAGGGCAGTGCAGTGGTGTTCTGGCAGTGTAGGGGGTCATGCTGGGGGTGGGGTTTCAGGGTTTAGGGCAGTACAGTGGTGTTCGGGCAGTGTAGGGGGTCGTGCAGGGGGTGGTGTTTCAGGGTCTAGGGCAGTGCAGTGGTGTTCGGGCAGTGTAGGGGGTCGTGCTGGGGCTGGTGTTTCAGGGTTTAGGGCAGTGCAGTGGTGTTCGGGCAGTGTAGGGGGTCTTGCTGGGGGTGATGTTTCAGGGTTCAGTGTAGGGGGTCTTGCTGGGGGTAGTGTTTCAGGGTTTAGGGCAGTGCAGTGGTGTTCGTGCAGTATAGGGGGTCGTGCTGGGGATGGTGTTTCTGGGTTTAGGGCAGTGCAGTAGTGTTCGAGCAGTGTAGGGGGTTGTGCAGGGGGTGGTGTTTCAGGGTTTAGTGCAGTGGTGTTCGGGCAGTGTAGGGGGTCGCGCTGGGGGTGGTGTTTCAGGGTTTAGGGCAGTGCAGTGGTGTTCGGGCAGTGTAGGGGGTCATGCACGGGGTGGTGTTTCAGGGTTTAGGGCAGTGCAGTGGTGTTCGGGCAGTGTAGGGTGTTGTGCTGGGGCTGGTGTTTCAGGGTTCAGGGCAGTGCAGTGGTGTTCAGGCAGTGTAGGGGGTCGTGCTGAGGCTGGTGTTTCACGGTTTAGGGCAGTGCAGTGGTGTTTGGGCAGTGTAGGGGGTCGTGCTGGGGCTGGTGTTTCAGGGTTTAGGGCAGTGCAGTGGTGTTCGGGCAGTGTAGGCGGTCGTGCTGGGGCTGGTGTTTCAGGGTTTAGGGCAGTGCAGTGGTGTTCGGGCAGTGTAGGGGTCCTGCTGGGGCTGGTGTTTCAGGGTTTAGGGCAGTGCAGTGGTGCTCGGGCAGTGTAGGGGGTCGTGCTGGGGGTGATGTTTCAGGGTTTAGGGTAGTGCAGTGGTGTTCGGGCAGTGTAGGGGGTCGTGCTGGGGCTGGTGTTTCAGGGTTTTGGGCAGAGCAGTGGTGTTCGGGCAGTATAGGGGGTCGTGCTGGGGATGGTGTTTCTGGGTTTAGGGTAGTGCAGTAGTGTTCGAGCAGTGTAGGGGGTCTTGCTGGGGGTAGTGTTTCAGGGTTTAGGGCAGTGCAGTGGTGTTCGGGCAGTGTAGGGGTCGTGCTGGGGGTAGTGTTTTAGGGTTTAGGGTAGTGCAGTGGTGCTTGTGTAGTGTAGGGGTCGTGCTGGGGGTAGTGTTTTAGGGTTTAGGGTAGTGCAGTGGTGTTTGTGTAGTGTAGGGGGTCATGTTTTAGGGTAGTGCAGTGGTGTTTGGGTAGTGTAGGGGGTCGTGCTGGGGGTAGTGTTTTAGGATTTAGGTTAGTGCAGTGGTGTTTGTGTAGTGTAGGGGGTCATACCCAGGGTAGTGTTTCGGGGTTTAGGGCAGTGCAGTGGTGTTCGGGCAGTGTAGGGGTCGTGCTGGGGGTGGTGTTTCAGGGTTTAGGTCAGTGGTGTTCGGGCAGTGTAGGGGGTCTTGCTGGGGGTGATGTTTCAGGGTTTAGGGCAGTGCAGTGGTGTTCGGGCAGTGTAGGGGGTCTTGCTGGGGGTAGTGTTTCAGGGTTTAGGGCAGTGCAGTGGTGTTCGGGCAGTGTAGGGGGTCATGCTGGGCGTGGTGTTTCAGGGTTTAGGGCAGTGCAGTGGTGTTCGGGCAGAGTAGGGGGTCGTGAAGGGGTGGTGTTTCAGGGTTTAGGGCAGTGCAGTGGTGTTCGGGCAGTGTAGGGGGTCATGCTAGGGGTGGTGTTTCAGGGTTTAGGGCAGTGCAGTGGTGTTCGGGCAGTGTAGGGGGTCATGCAGCGGCTGGTGTTTCAGGGTTTAGGGCAGTGCAGTGGTGTTCGGGCAGTGTAGGGGGTCGTGCTGGGGGTAGTGTTTTAGCGTTTAGGGTAGTGCAGTGGTGCTTGTGTAGTGTAGGGGTCGTGCTGGGCATAGTGTTTTAGGGTTTAGGGTAGTGCAGTGGTGTTTGTGTAGTGTAGGGGGTCATGTTTTAGGGTAGTGCAGTGGTGTTTGGGTAGTGTAGGGGGTCGTGCTGGGGGTAGTGTTTTAGGATTTAGGTTAGTGCAGTGGTGTTTGGGTAGTGTAGGGGGTCGTGCTGGGGGTAGTGTTTTAGGGTTTAGGGTAGTGCAGTGGTGTTTGTGTAGTGTTGGGGGTCATGCTGGGGGTAGTGTTTTAGGGTTTAGGGTAGTGCAGTGGTGCTTGTGTAGTGTAGGAGGTCGTGCTGGGGGTAGTGTTTTAGGGTAGTGTAGTGGTGTTTGTGTAGTGTAGGGGGTCATGTTTTAGGGTAGTGCAGTGGTGTTTGGGTTGTGTAGGGGGTCGTGCTGGTGGTAGTGTTTTAGGATTTAGGTTAGTGCAGTGGTGTTTGGGTAGTGTAGGGGGTCGTGCTGGGCGTAGTGTTTTAGGGTTTAGGATAGTGCAGTGGTGCTTGTGTAGTGTAGGGGGTCGTGCTGGGGGTAGTGTTTTAGGGTTTAAGGTAGTGCAGTGGTGTTTTTGTAGTGTAGGGGGTCATGTTTTAAGATGCAATGCTCCAATACCTGACCAGTCTGCACTACATAAAACTGCAAAAAAACTAAAAATAAAAAGTGTTTTGCACACTTTTGTTATTGGGCTATATGTGGGCTACATCTGGGTAATATTTGTGCTACATTTGGGCTCTTTTTTCACTGGTGGCCATCTTGGAAGACTTCTTTGTTATGAAGTTTCCTAATTTCTTCATTTACTGCAGTCTCCTCAGTAGGAAATGCTTTCAGTTTTTTACTTTGATTCCATCAAGAAGGCATTCAGATGTCTCACATCTGCCATAAATTCAGAATGTTAGCACTCTAGTTGCTCATTAGATCACTGGAGTAAAGCTACTGCTCACCAGGGAGTTAACTGGTAGTCTGCTGCTGGTATTGAAAGTGATTGTTTCAGTCTGCATGTCGGAATTTTCTAATGAAATAGAAGAGGATTTGAGATCTCACTTAAAACATGCCCTAATTTTTCTTTCTGCAGCACTAACCATAATTTCTATTTAAAAAAGAACCCCTCATTTTGTTCCTTTTTAAATTAAATGTTTTAAGTGTTACTGGTTTATTCCAATCAAGATGGCTTCAGGTGTGCCATACTTTTGTCATAAGTAAGGCTGTTAGCGCTCTAGTTGTTCTTTAGAACACTCTGGGAAGCTGCAGTAGAACACAAAGGCATCAACTGGCAGGCTGCTCCTGTTGAAATATAACAGAAAGATATTTGAGATCACACTTGAAATATGTCCTAATTTTTCTTTCTACAGCACTAACCATAATTTCTATGACAAAATGAACCCCATCATTTTGTTCCTTTTTAAATTAAATGTTTTAAGTGTTACCAGTTTATTCCAATCAAGATGGCTTCAGGTGTGCCATACTTTTGTCATAAGTAAGGCTGATAGCGCTCTAGTTGTTCTTTAGAACACTCTGGGAAGCTGCAGTAGAACACAAAGGCATCAACTGGCAGGCTGCTCCTGTTGAAATATAACAGGAAGATATTTGAGATCACACTTGAAACATGTCCTAATTTTTCTTTCTACAGCACTAACCATAATTTCTATGACAAAATGAACCCCATCATTTTGTTCCTTTTTAAATTAAATGTTTTAAGTGTTACCAGTTTATTCCAATCAAGATGGCTTCAGGTGTGCCATACTTTTGTCATAAGTAAGGCTGATAGCGCTCTAGTTGTTCTTTAGAACACTCTGGGAAGCTGCAGTAGAACACAAAGGCATCAACTGGCAGGCTGCTCCTGTTGAAATATAACAGGAAGATATTTGAGATCACACTTGAAACATGTCCTAATTTTTCTTTCTACAGCACTAACCATAATTTCTATGACAAAATGAACCCCATCATTTTGTTCCTTTTTAAATTAAATTGTTTAAGTGTTACCAGTTTATTCCAATCAAGATGGCTTCAGGTGTGCCATACTTTTGTCATAAGTAAGGCTGTTAGCACTCTAGTTGTTCTTTAGAACACTCTGGGAAGCTGCAGTAGAACACAAAGGAATCAACTGACAGTCTCTGCCCTTGTTGGATGTACATGTTTTACTGAGAATGTCAGACTTCATTCGCACATGAGTGAGAAAGATAATGTGAATTTACAGAAAATATGCTCTCATTTTAGCTTCTGGAGCACCTTCCAAACCTCCATGGGACAAGCATGAGAAAATAGTGTTCTCTCAAACATGATTCATGATATCCCAGCAGAAGGTTTTTCACATGGTAAAATCACCTTAGAATACACCACAATTCCTAAAATTAGTATGGTACCATCAACAAATAAATTCTAATGTAACTAAAGCCTGTTATCACCCTTTATAGTTCTCCTTTTGGTGACCCTCAAAATCTTCTATTCACTACAATGCATTTCAATGAGGTACTATCATTTATATTGGTCCGAAGATGGCTGCCAGCAATTCCAGGATGAAGTGCTGACAGCCAATCAGATCTCACGATGACATGTGTGGTTAGGCTCCGCCCAGATATATATGTGAATTTACTTTTGATTTTCTCAGGAACTACTGAACGGATTTACACCATTTAAGCAAAAGGCACGACACTGAACCAAGGGCTACCTCTTTGCCAAATTTGGTGTAATTCCGTTCAGCAGTTCGGGCTGTAGCTGCGACTAAAGGTTCCTATGGAAAAATGAATGGGGAAAACGCGTTTTGGGACCCCCTTTTCTCGGCCCCCGCTGACGTATCACCCCGAGACTTTCAGGATAGGAGCGGACCGGAGCGCCCCAACAAGTTGGAAACTTTCGCGAAGATTCGTCAACCGGCGCCAACGTTATTTCAAATAGAATGTCGCGGATTTCCTATGGATAATAGGTTTTAACTATAACTATCTACTGGCGACCGCCAGTAGATAATATATATATATATATATATATATATATATATATATATATATATATATATATTCTGCTCCAAAGGTTGTACACCAGGTGAGTAGCACTCGATCAGCAGCTTTGTTTATGAAAGGCAGGGACAAGGATCCGCTTGTAGAAGCTGCTCCGTAATGGAAATGCCTGACGCGTTTCGAAGCTCCATATGCTTCTCTTCAGAGGCTTGAACGGAGACAGTGTGTGCAAACGCTAAACCCACTTCGCCATTTTTATATTGCACACCCACCAATGGGAAGCTCAAATGAGACTGTGCATTGTGGGAAATGTGGTCCGGATAGCACACAAATCTTGTCCTATATGGACCCTGCAAGTGGACTCGTCCTCAATCCTGTTTGCGGCTGCTGACCCACGTAGCCCCCATGACATTACGGGGTGGTGCACACTCCGCGGCAGGACGGCCGCGTATTACATTCTGCTCCAAAGGTTGTCCACCAGGTGAGTAGCACTCGATCAGCAGCTTTGTTTATGAAAGGCAGGGACGAGGATCCGCTTGTAGAAGCTGCTCCGTAATGGAAATGCCTGACACGTTTCAAAGCTCCATATGCTTCTCTTCAGAGGCTTGAACGGAGACAGTGTGTGCAAACGCTAAACCCACTTCGCCATTTTCATATTGCACACCCACCAATCGGAAGCTCAAATGAGACTGTGCATTGTGGGAAATGTGGTCCGGATAGCACACAAATCTTGTCCTATATGGACCCTGCAAGTGGACTCGTCCTCAATCCTGTTTGCGGCTGCTGACCCACGTAGGCTCCATGACATTACGGGGTGGTGCACACTCCGCGGCAGGACGGCCGCGTATTACATTCTGCTCCAAAGGTTGTCCACCAGGTGAGTAGCACTCGATCAGCAGCTTTGTTTATGAAAGGCAGGGACGAGGATCCGCTTGTAGAAGCTGCTCCGTAATGGAAATGCCTGACGCGTTTCGAAGCTCCATATGCTTCTCTTCAGAGGCTTGAACGGAGACAGTGTGAGCAAACGCTAAACCCACTTCGCCATTTTCATATTGCACACCCACCAATGGGAAGCTCAAATGAGACTGTGCATTGTGGGAAATGTGGTCCGGATAGCACACAAATCTTGTCCTATATGGACCCTGCAAGTGGACTCGTCCTCAATCCTGTTTGCGGCTGCTGACCCACGTAGCCCCCATGACATTACGGGGTGGTGCACACTCCGCGGCAGGACGGCCGCGTATTACATTCTGCTCCAAAGGTTGTCCACCAGGTGAGTAGCACTCGATCAGCAGCTTTGTTTATGAAAGGCAGGGACGAGGATCCGCTTGTAGAAGCTGCTCCGTAATGGAAATGCCTGACGCGTTTCGAAGCTCCATATGCTTCTCTTCAGAGGCTTGAACGGAGACAGTGTGTGCAAACGCTAAACCCACTTCGCCATTTTCATATTGCACACCCACCAATCGGAAGCTCAAATGAGACTGTGCATTGTGGGAAATGTGGTCCGGATAGCAAACAAATCTTGTCCTGTATGGACCCTGCAAGTGGACTCGTCCTCAATCCTGTTTGCGGCTGCTGACCCACGTAGCCCCCATGACATTACGGGGTGGTGCACACTCCGCGGCAGGACGGCCGCGTATTACATTCTGCTCCAAAGGTTGTCCACCAGATGAGTAGCACTCGATCAGCAGCTTTGTTTATGAAAGGCAGGGACGAGGATCCGCTTGTAGAAGCTGCTCCGTAATGGAAATGCCTGACGCATTTCGAAGCTCCATATGCTTCTCTTCAGAGGCTTGAACGGAGACAGTGTGTGCAAACGCTAAACCCACTTCGCCATTTTCATATTGCACACCCACCAATCGGAAGCTCAAATGAGACTGTGCATTGTGGGAAATGTGGTCCGGATAGCACACAAATCTTGTCCTATATGGACCCTGCAAGTGGACTCGTCCTCAATCCTGTTTGCGGCTGCTGACCCACGTAGCCCCCATGACATTACGGGGTGGTGCACACTCCGCGGCAGGACGGCCGCGTATTACATTCTGCTCCAAAGGTTGTCCACCAGGTGAGTAGCACTCGATCAGCAGCTTTGTTTATGAAAGGCAGGGACGAGGATCCGCTTGTAGAAGCTGCTCCGTAATGGAAATGCCTGACGCGTTTCGAAGCTCCATATGCTTCTCTTCAGAGGCTTGAACGGAGACAGTGTGTGCAAACGCTAAACCCACTTCGCCATTTTCATATTGCACACCCACCAATCGGAAGCTCAAATGAGACTGTGCATTGTGGGAAATGTGGTCCGGATAGCAAACAAATCTTGTCCTGTATGGACCCTGCAAGTGGACTCGTCCTCAATCCTGTTTGCGGCTGCTGACCCACGTAGCCCCCATGACATTACGGGGTGGTGCACACTCCGCGGCAGGACGGCCGCATATTACATTCTGCTCCAAAGGTTGTCCACCAGGTGAGTAGCACTCGATCAGCAGCTTTGTTTATGAAAGGCAGGGACGAGGATCCGCTTGTAGAAGCTGCTCCGTAATGGAAATGCCTGACGCGTTTCGAAGCTCCATAAGCGTCTCTTCAGAGGCTTGAACGGAGACAGTGTGTGCAAACGCTAAACCCACTTCGCCATTTTCATATTGCACACCCACCAATCAGAAGCTCAAATGAGACTGTGCATTGTGGGAAATGTGGTCCGGATAGCACACAAATCTTGTCCTATATGGACCCTGCAAGTGGACTCGTCCTCAATCCTGTTTGCGGCTGCTGACCCACGTAGCCCCCATGACATTACGGGGTGGTGCACACTCCGCGGCAGGACGGCCGCGTATTACATTCTGCTCCAAAGGTTGTCCACCAGGTGAGTAGCACTCGATCAGCAGCTTTGTTTATGAAAGGCAGGGACGAGGATCCGCTTGTAGAAGCTGCTCCGTAATGGAAATGCCTGACGCGTTTCGAAGCTCCATATGCTTCTCTTCAGAGGCTTGAACGGAGACAGTGTGTGCAAACGCTAAACCCACTTCGCCATTTTCATATTGCACACCCACCAATCAGAAGCTCAAATGAGACTGTGCATTGTGGGAAATGTGGTCCGGATAGCACACAAATCTTGTCCTATATGGACCCTGCAAGCGGACTCGTCCTCAATCCTGTTTGCGGCTGCTGACCCACGTAACCCCCATGACATTACGGGGTGGTGCACACTCCGCGCAGGACGGCCGCATATTACATTCTGCTCCAAAGGTTGTCCACCAGGTGAATAGCACTCGATCAGCAGCTTTGTTTATGAAAGGCAGGGACGAGGATCCGCTTGTAGAAGCTGCTCCGTAATGGAAATGCCTGACGCGTTTCGAAGCTCCATATGCTTCTCTTCAGAGGCTTGAACGGAGACAGTGTGTGCAAACGCTAAACCCACTTCGCCATTTTCATATTGCACACCCACCAATCGGAAGCTCAAATGAGACTGTGCATTGTGGGAAATGTGGTCCGGATAGCAAACAAATCTTGTCCTGTATGGACCCTGCAAGTGGACTCGTCCTCAATCCTGTTTGCGGCTGCTGACCCACGTAGCCCCCATGACATTACGGGGTGGTGCACACTCTGCGGCAGGACGGCCGCGTATTACATTCTGCTCCAAAGGTTGTTCACCAGGTGAGTAGCACTCGATCAGCAGCTTTGTTTATGAAAGGCAGGGACGAGGATCCCCTTGTAGAAGCTGCTCCGTAATGGAAATGCCTGACGCGTTTCGAAGCTCCATATGCTTCTCTTCAGAGGCTTGAACGGAGACAGTGTGTGCAAACGCTAAACCCACTTCGCCATTTTCATATTGCACACCCACCAATGGGAAGCTCAAATGAGACTGTGCATTGTGGGAAATGTGGTCCGGATAGCACACAAATCTTGTCCTATATGGACCCTGCAAGTGGACTCGTCCTCAATCCTGTTTGCGGCTGCTGACCCACGTAGCCCCCATGACATTACGGGGTGGTGCACACTCCGCGGCAGGACGGCCGCGTATTACATTCTGCTCCAAAGGTTGTCCACCAGGTGAGTAGCACTCGATCAGCAGCTTTGTTTATGAAAGGCAGGGACGAGGATCCGCTTGTAGAAGCTGCTCCGTAATGGAAATGCCTGACGCGTTTCGAAGCTCCATATGCTTCTCTTCAGAGGCTTGAACAGAGACAGTGTGTGCAAACGCTAAACCCACTTCGCCATTTTCATATTGCACACCCACCAATCGGAAGCTCAAATGAGACTGTGCATTGTGGGAAATGTGGTCCGGATAGCACACAAATCTTGTCCTATATGGACCCTGCAAGTGGACTCGTCCTCAATCCTGTTTGCGGCTGCTGACCCACGTAGCCCCCATGACATTACGGGGTGGTGCACACTCCGCGGCAGGACGGCCGCGTATTACATTCTGCTCCAAAGGTTGTCCACCAGGTGAGTAGCACTCGATCAGCAGCTTTGTTTATGAAAGGCAGGGACGAGGATCCGCTTGTAGAAGCTGCTCCGTAATGGAAATGCCTGACGCGTTTCGAAGCTCCATATGCTTCTCTTCAGAGGCTTGAACGGAGACAGTGTGTGCAAACGCTAAACCCACTTCGCCATTTTCATATTGCACACCCACCAATCAGAAGCTCAAATGAGACTGTGCATTGTGGGAAATGTGGTCCGGATAGCACACAAATCTTGTCCTATATGGACCCTGCAAGTGGACTCGTCCTCAATCCTGTTTGCGGCTGCTGACCCACGTAGCCCCCATGACATTACGGGGTGGTGCACACTCCGCGCAGGACGGCCGCATATTACATTCTGCTCCAAAGGTTGTCCACCAGGTGAATAGCACTCGATCAGCAGCTTTGTTTATGAAAGGCAGGGACGAGGATCCGCTTGTAGAAGCTGCTCCGTAATGGAAATGCCTGACGTGTTTCGAAGCTCCATATGCTTCTCTTCAGAGGCTTGAACGGAGACAGTGTGTGCAAACGCTAAACCCACTTCGCCATTTTCATATTGCACACCCACCAATGGGAAGCTCAAATGAGACTGTGCATTGTGGGAAATGTGGTCCAGATAGCACACAAATCTTGTCCTATATGGACCCTGCAAGTGGACTCGTCCTCAATCCTGTTTGCGGCTGCTGACCCACGTAGCCCCCATGACATTACGGGGTGGTGCACACTCCGCGGCAGGACGGCCGCGTATTACATTCTGCTCCAAAGGTTGTCCACCAGGTGAGTAGCACTCGATCAGCAGCTTTGTTTATGAAAGGCAGGGACGAGGATCCGCTTGTAGAAGCTGCTCCGTAATGGAAATGCCTGACGCGTTTCAAGCTCCATATGCTTCTCTTCAGAGGCTTGAACGGAGACAGTGTGTGCAAACGCTAAACCCACTTCGCCATTTTCATATTGCACACCCACCAATGGGAAGCTCAAATGAGACTGTGCATTGTGGGAAATGTGGTCCAGATAGCACACAAATCTTGTCCTATATGGACCCTGCAAGTGGACTCGTCCTCAATCCTGTTTGCGGCTGCTGACCCACGTAGCCCCCATGACATTACGGGGTGGTGCACACTCCGCGGCAGGACGGCCGCGTATTACATTCTGCTCCAAAGGTTGTCCACCAGGTGAGTAGCACTCGATCAGCAGCTTTGTTTATGAAAGGCAGGGACGAGGATCCGCTTGTAGAAGCTGCTCCGTAATGGAAATGCCTGACGCGTTTCGAAGCTCCATATGCTTCTCTTCAGAGGCTTGAACGGAGACAGTGTGTGCAAACGCTAAATCCACTTCGCCATTTTCATATTGCACACCCACCAATGGGAAGCTCAAATGAGACTGTGCATTGTGGGAAATGTGGTCCGGATAGCACACAAATCTTGTCCTATATGGACCCTGCAAGTGGACTCGTCCTCAATCCTGTTTACGGCTGCTGACCCACGTAGCCCCCATGACATTACGGGGTGGTGCACACTCCGCGGCAGGACGGCCGCATATTACATTCTGCTCCAAAGGTTGTCCACCAGGTGAGTAGCACTCGATCAGCAGCTTTGTTTATGAAAGGCAGGGACGAGGATCCGCTTGTAGAAGCTGCTCCGTAATGGAAATGCCTGACGCGTTTCGAAGCTCCATATGCTTCTCTTCAGAGGCTTGAACGGAGACAGTGTGTGCAAACGCTAAACCCACTTCGCCATTTTCATATTGCACACCCACCAATGGGAAGCTCAAATGAGACTGTGCATTGTGGGAAATGTGGTCCGGATAGCACACAAATCTTGTCCTATATGGACCCTGCAAGTGGACTCGTCCTCAATCCTGTTTGCGGCTGCTGACCCACGTAGCCCCCATGACATTACGGGGTGGTGCACACTCCGCGGCAGGACGGCCGCGTATTACATTCTGCTCCAAAGGTTGTCCACCAGGTGAGTAGCACTCGATCAGCAGCTTTGTTTATGAAAGGCAGGGACGAGGATCCGCTTGTAGAAGCTGCTCCGTAATGGAAATGCCTGACGCGTTTCGAAGCTCCATATGCTTCTCTTCAGAGGCTTGAACGGAGACAGTGTGTGCAAACGCTAAACCCACTTCGCCATTTTCATATTGCACACCCACCAATCAGAAGCTCAAATGAGACTGTGCATTGTGGGAAATGTGGTCCGGATAGCACACAAATCTTGTCCTATATGGACCCTGCAAGTGGACTCGTCCTCAATCCTGTTTGCGGCTGCTGACCCACGTAGCCCCCATGACATTACGGGGTGGTGCACACTCCGCGCAGGACGGCCGCATATTACATTCTGCTCCAAAGGTTGTCCACCAGGTGAATAGCACTCGATCAGCAGCTTTGTTTATGAAAGGCAGGGACGAGGATCCGCTTGTAGAAGCTGCTCCGTAATGGAAATGCCTGACGTGTTTCGAAGCTCCATATGCTTCTCTTCAGGGGCTTGAACGGAGACAGTGTGTGCAAACGCTAAACCCACTTCGCCATTTTCATATTGCACACCCACCAATGGGAAGCTCAAATGAGACTGTGCATTGTGGGAAATGTGGTCCAGATAGCACACAAATCTTGTCCTATATGGACCCTGCAAGTGGACTCGTCCTCAATCCTGTTTGCGGCTGCTGACCCACGTAGCCCCCATGACATTACGGGGTGGTGCACACTCCGCGGCAGGACGGCCGCGTATTACATTCTGCTCCAAAGGTTGTCCACCAGGTGAGTAGCACTCGATCAGCAGCTTTGTTTATGAAAGGCAGGGACGAGGATCCGCTTGTAGAAGCTGCTCCGTAATGGAAATCCCTGACGCGTTTCGAAGCTCCATATGCTTCTCTTCAGAGGCTTGAACGGAGACAGTGTGTGCAAACGCTAAACCCACTTCGCCATTTTCATATTGCACACCCACCTATGGGAAGCTCAAATGAGACTGTGCATTGTGGGAAATGTGGTCCAGATAGCACACAAATCTTGTCCTATATGGACCCTGCAAGTGGACTCGTCCTCAATCCTGTTTGCGGCTGCTGACCCACGTAGCCCCCATGACATTACGGGGTGGTGCACACTCCGCGGCAGGACGGCCGCGTATTACATTCTGCTCCAAAGGTTGTCCACCAGGTGAGTAGCACTCGATCAGCAGCTTTGTTTATGAAAGGCAGGGACGAGGATCCGCTTGTAGAAGCTGCTCCGTAATGGAAATGCCTGACGCGTTTCGAAGCTCCATATGCTTCTCTTCAGAGGCTTGAACGGAGACAGTGTGTGCAAACGCTAAACCCACTTCGCCATTTTCATATTGCACACCCACCAATGGGAAGCTCAAATGAGACTGTGCATTGTGGGAAATGTGGTCCGGATAGCACACAAATCTTGTCCTATATGGACCCTGCAAGTGGACTCATCCTCAATCCTGTTTGCGGCTGCTGACCCACGTAGCCCCCATGACATTACGGGATGGTGCACACTCCGCGGCAGGACGGCCGCATATTACATTCTGCTCCAAAGGTTGTCCACCAGGTGAGTAGCACTCGATCAGCAGCTTTGTTTATGAAAGGCAGGGACGAGGATCCGCTTGTAGAAGCTGCTCCGTAATGGAAATGCCTGACGCGTTTCGAAGCTCCATATGCTTTTCTTCAGAGGCTTGAACGGAGACAGTGTGTGCAAACGCTAAACCCACTTCGCCATTTTCATATTGCACACCCACCAATGGGAAGCTCAAATGAGACTGTGCATTGTGGGAAATGTGGTCCGGATAGCACACAAATCTTGTCCTATATGGACCCTGCAAGTGGACTCGTCCTCAATCCTGTTTGCGGCTGCTGACCCACGTAGCCCCCATGACATTACGGGGTGGTGCACACTCCGCGGCAGGACGGCCGCGTATTACATTCTGCTCCAAAGGTTGTCCACCAGGTGAGTAGCACTCGATCAGCAGCTTTGTTTATGAAAGGCAGGGACGAGGATCCGCTTGTAGAAGCTGCTCCGTAATGGAAATGCCTGACGCGTTTCGAAGCTCCATATGCTTCTCTTCAGAGGCTTGAACGGAGACAGTGTGTGCAAACGCTAAACCCACTTCGCCATTTTCATATTGCACACCCACCAATCGGAAGCTCAAATGAGACTGTGCATTGTGGGAAATGTGGTCCGGATAGCAAACAAATCTTGTCCTGTATGGACCCTGCAAGTGGACTCGTCCTCAATCCTGTTTGCAGCTGCTGACCCACGTAGCCCCCATGACATTACGGGGTGGTGCACACTCTGCGGCAGGACGGCCGCGTATTACATTCTGCTCCAAAGGTTGTTCACCAGGTGAGTAGCACTCGATCAGCAGCTTTGTTTATGAAAGGCAGGGATGAGGATCCGCTTGTAGAAGCTGCTCCGTAATGGAAATGCCTGACGCGTTTCGAAGCTCCATATGCTTCTCTTCAGAGGCTTGAACGGAGACAGTGTGTGCAAACGCTAAACCCACTTCGCCATTTTCATATTGCACACCCACCAATGGGAAGCTCAAATGAGACTGTGCATTGTGGGAAATGTGGTCCGGATAGCACACAAATCTTGTCCTATATGGACCCTGCAAGTGGACTCGTCCTCAATCCTGTTTGCGGCTGCTGACCCACGTAGCCCCCATGACATTACGGGGTGGTGCACACTCCGCGGCAGGACGGCCGCGTATTACATTCTGCTCCAAAGGTTGTCCACCAGGTGAGTAGCACTCGATCAGCAGCTTTGTTTATGAAAGGCAGGGACGAGGATCCGCTTGTAGAAGCTGCTCCGTAATGGAAATGCCTGACGCGTTTCGAAGCTCCATATGCTTCTCTTCAGAGGCTTGAATGGAGACAGTGTGTGCAAACGCTAAACCCACTTCGCCATTTTCATATTGCACACCCACCAATGGGAAGCTCAAATGAGACTGTGCATTGTGGGAAATGTGGTCCGGATAGCACACAAATCTTGTCCTATATGGACCCTGCAAGTGGACTCGTCCTCAATCCTGTTTGCGGCTGCTGACCCACGTAGCCCCCATGATATTACGGGGTGGTGCACACTCCGCGGCAGGACGGCCGCGTATTACATTCTGCTCCAAAGGTTGTCCACCAGGTGAGTAGCACTCGATCAGCAGCTTTGTTTATGAAAGGCAGGGACGAGGATCCGCTTGTAGAAGCTGCTCCGTAATGGAAATGCCTGATGCGTTTCGAAGCTCCATATGCTTCTCTTCAGAGGCTTGAACGGAGACAGTGTGTGCACACGCTAAACCCACTTCGCCATTTTCATATTGCACACCCACCAATGGGAAGCTCAAATGAGACTGTGCATTGTGGGAAATGTGGTCCGGATAGCACACAAATCTTGTCCTATATGGACCCTGCAAGTGGACTCGTCCTCAATCCTGTTTGCGGTTGCTGACCCACGTAGCCCCCATGACATTACAGGGTGGTGCACACTCTGCGGCAGGACGGCCGCGTATTACATTCTGCTCCAAAGGTTGTCCACCAGGTGAGTAGCACTCGATCAGCAGCTTTGTTTATGAAAGGCAGGGACGAGGATCCGCTTGTAGAAGCTGCTCCGTAATGGAAATGCCTGACGTGTTTCGAAGCTCCATATGCTTCTCTTCAGAGGCTTGAACGGAGACAGTGTGTGCAAACGCTAAACCCACTTCGCCATTTTCATATTGCACACCCACCAATCGGAAGCTCAAATGAGACTGTGCATTGTGGGAAATGTGGTCCGGATAGCACACAAATCTTGTCCTATATGGACCCTGCAAGTGGACTCGTCCTCAATCCTGTTTGCGGCTGCTGACCCACGTAGCCCCCATGACATTACGGGGTGGTGCACACTCTGCGGCAGGACGGCCGCGTATTACATTCTGCTCCAAAGGTTGTCCACCGGGTGAGTAGCACTCGATCAGCAGCTTTGTTTATGAAAGGCAGGGACGAGGATCCACTTGTAGAAGCTGCTCCGTAATGGAAATGCCTGACGCGTTTCGAAGCTCCATATGCTTCTCTTCAGAGGCTTGAACGGAGACAGTGTGTGCAAACGCTAAACCCACTTCGCCATTTTCATATTGCACACCCACCAATGGGAAGCTCAAATGAGACTGTGCATTGTGGGAAATGTGGTACGGATAGCACACAAATCTTGTCCTATATGGACCCTGCAAGTGGACTCACGTCAGGTAACTGAAACACTGTGAATAATAAAGGAATTTATTCTAACCTCGTCTGGAGTGCCCACTCTTTCTCGTGTGTCGAGAGACTTGAAATGGATATATATATATATATGTACGTTGTATGTATATATAGTTATATGCATATATGTGTGTGTATATGTATGTGTGTGTGTGTATATATATATATATATATTTTTTAGCACAAATGACGCGGCACTCCAGAGGTAAGTTATTCTTATTTACTTATCACACAGGTCTTCAACCAACGCGTTTCAGCTCTGCCACAGCCATATATATATTACACCTCAAAGACCTTCGTTTTTTGACAGTCCTGCCGCACTCTCCCCACGTATCCAACGAAGACGGCACATGATGTCCGTATGCTCAATATAATTTTTTATTATTACAGTGTAGCAACACACAACACAGGATGCCAACGCATTTCGGCTTACGCCTTCAACCAGACAACCCCATGACTCACGACCACAGTGTTAAAAAAGATATATCATGATCATTACTCATTTCCTGTCAACAGCATAGTTCGCCTGCATACCTCACACTCATGTCTTTAAACAGCAGACATGTTGAAGTTGCAAATGTCCATATATATCACAATTAAACAGCACTACATGATCTCAGTTTAAATTCACCTGAACAACCTTTTTTTCAATCAAGCATGTAAGTTATAATGTTAAATCAATGACTTCTTCATATGCACCATTTTAGTACATATTCTAACTTACGATGCTGAATGTCCACAATAAAGTGCTATTGCATGTATACTTTGCATGTATATTCCCACTCCTTCATGTTAACACATTGCACCATTGTATGCCACCATAGTCTATTGAACTGTTACTACAAAGTGCTTAATGCTCAATATAAAGTGGTAATGCATACATTTAAAGCATCTTAGTAAGACAACTGAGATACATACCATGTAAACCCACCTCAATTCTACAAGTTCTGCCTTATAAGCACTGCCTATGTCTTCAAAAGGTCAATAAAATGCCAGTGCATAAAATAATGATATTCACATGTAATCATCAAAATTCCACATTTCAATACTAAGATCCACCTCAAGGACTCAATATCTCACAGCCCGTGCAGCATACTATTGGTATTGCAGACATCCACCTAAAGTGCAAATGAATGTTCGTAAATATTTATGCATAAATATCCCTTTGCCTGAAGCAAAATGCAAGGGCAGATTTGTAAACAATTGAGCACAGGCATTGCAAGTGTCTTCAAAAGATCAATAAAGTGCCAGTGCATACAATAAATAATAATTTTCACATGGGATCATCAATATTCTACATTTTCAAACTCAAATCCTCCTCAAGGACTCAATATCTCAAAGTCCCATTGCTGCATCCTATTGTCATTCCACACATCCTCAAAAATTGAAAGTGGATATTCGTAAACAATTCTACATAAATATCCTTTTGTCTGAGGTAAAGTGCAAGTGCAAATTTTTAAACAGTTGTACATAAATTTTCATTTATATCTCAAGTGAAAGGCATACTTATCAAACAGCAAATTCAGCAATAGTCGTCTGGTGATATCCTAACTTGAATTATCTCAATAAGAGCATATTCAAGTCAAATTCCTTACCAAGAACACTGTTGTGTCCCTGTATGTATATTCCTATTTTATCAGAATCACTCCACAAGTCATGCTGAGAAATCATTGCAGAAAAGCTGTGACAGAAACGAAAATAGGTCCTACTTGACATTAAATAAAGTGCAAGTGCTATACAGTGCATCAGATTACTACTATTAAAACCTATTTCATACTCTATTGACGCTCAGTACAGTACTCAAATTCTAAAACCAATACAACCCAGGGAGGTCCATCAGTATGCTGATTAACAATTCCGGGTATTACCAACATTGTCATAACAGGTCATGATTTCACCATTTCATGCTTATCATAAATGGACATGCAGCTTCGCATCAAGATTATGCCCACATGGCCTTTCAGTGCCCAGGAGAACAATCGTTTTTGATTCACATTGACGCATCTCTAATTCTACATTGCCGCTGCGTAGATGGACCTTAACCTGCTTTATACCATAATACTGCAGGGTTGTCAAACTGCCCTGGTGCGCTTCCCAAAAGTGCTTGGTCATGGGGTGCACTCAATCCTGATGTTTTATTGCCCTGATATGCTGCAAAATCCCAAGCTTTACCTTGTTGACAGAGCTGCCCACATATCTCATTCTGCAGCCACATTCCAGAATGTAGACAACAAACTCAGTCTCACATGTGATCTTTTCCCTGATCCTGCAAGTTCTGACTTCAAATGTTTCATAGCTCATACGATTAGCTCCAAACTTACAGGCCTTACACGTTGTACATTATTTAAACCTCTGATTTCTACTCGTAAGCCAATCAGATTCTTGATAAAAAATCGATCTCGTTAACATATCACCTAGTGATGATGCTTTGCGATATGTTATGCTCGGATGTTGGCCTATGATGTCTTTCAAATCTTCATCATGTTCTAATAGGTGCCAGTTTCGCTTGACCAGGAAACTAATAGCTCCATGTTCCATGTTGTAGCCGATAAAAAAATCTTATCACATTGTCTATTGACAATTCATCCCCTGGTGTGGCTTTAGATTTAATCTGCATGTTGAGAACAGCAATTCCTCCCTGTTCTTGGTCAAGACTCTACATTTTGCCTCACTGTGGACTTGTTCTTGGTATCTTCTTTCAATCAATCAATCAATCAGGGGTTTGTTAAAGCGCGACTACTCACCCGTAAGGGTCTCAAGGCGCTAGGGGGGGGGTGCAGGTTCCATCCATCAAGGAGAGGGTCTGTCGAAGAGCCAGGTTTTGAGGTTTCTTGCAAAGATGGGGAGCGATGTTGTCTGTCTGAGGTGGAGCGGAAGGGCATTCCATGCTTTGGCCGCGAGGAAGGAGAAGGAGCGGCCTCCCGATCTGGTCTTTCTGGTGCAGGGGACCACGGCATAGGAGAGCTGGGCTGATCGTAGGGTCCTTTGGGGTGCGTGGAATTTGAGTCGGCTGTTCAGGTATGCTGGTCCGGTGCCGTGGAGGGCCTTGTGTGCATGGGTGAGCATCTTGAAGGTGATTCTCGCCTCGACAGGGAGCCAGTGGAGTGTGCGCAGGTGCTGGGAGATGTGGCAGTGTTTTGGCAGGTTGAGGACCAGTCTTGCGGCGGCGTTCTGGAACATCACGATCATAGATCTATCTTCAGTTTCAAACAGGGCATCAGAAGAACAGCTCCTACGTGCTCCTGACGCATAAGCAGTGCATTGCGGGGCACATGTTATAGTTAGCTCACTAACTATAACTGCTGAATTTCTCTGGTTTTGAATGAGTGAAATCTAAGCCTGACTATACTATCCCTGTACCCTTTGTTTTTTTCTGTGAAAAGATAAATAAACATGTATATATATTTATTCAATTAAAGGCTGCAGGAACATTATAATTAGGCTCAGATTTCACTCGTACAAAACCAGAGAAATTCAGCAGTTATAGGAAACTGAACTAACTATAACTTACGCCCCCGCAATACACTGTTTATGACCTCACATATGCATCACTCATGACATGGTCAGTCACATCACTGATGACATCTCAAATGACATCACTGATAACATCATCCAATGACTGTAAGTGTTTTGTAAATGTTTCTGGGACTTAAAGATACATACTACGCTACAGCATAAGTTCAATTGCTATTCTTTTTGTACTAGTAATTAGTCATGCTATTTGTAACATATGCCATCTGAGTGGCTATCTGAATGTGTGCATCAGTGTGTGAGTGGATGTCTGAGTGGCTGTTTGAGTGTGTGAGTGGCTGTATGAATGTGTTAGGGGTGTGTGAGTGGCTGTGTGAATACCTGTATGGGTAAGTGAGTGAGTGGCTGTTTGAGTGGGTGTTTGGTTATCTTAGTGGGTGTGTGAGTGGCTGCATTGGAAAGTGAGTGTGTGTGTGGCTGTATAGGTGAGTGAGTGGTCATCTGAGTGCTTATAGGGATGAGTTAATGGGTATGTAAGTGGTTGTGAGAGTGTGTGAGTGGGTGTGTGAGACTTTATATGGGTGTGTCAATAGGTCTGTTGAGATGCTGCATGGGTGAGTGACTGGCTTTCTGACTGATTGTATGACTGATTAAGTGGGTGTGTGAGTAACTGTATGGGTGATTGTATAGCTGTATACGTTGTTGTGTGGGTGAGTAAGTAGTTGTTTGAGTAGCTGTATGAGTGAGTGAGTGGTTACATGAGTGGCTGTATGGGTGAGTGAGTGGGTATGTGAGTGTTTGCATGGTTGAGTGAGTAGGTGTGTGACAAGGTGTATAGATATGTGAATAGGAATGTAAATGGTTCTGTTTATGTGTCAGTGTATGAGAGACTGTAAGGGGGTATGAGTTGGTGTGTGAGTGGTTCTGTGGATGATGTCATCAGTGATGTCATTTGAGATGTCATCAGTGACGTCGTCAGTGATGTCACTGACCATGTAATATGTGAGGTCATAAGCATTGCATTGCATTGAGGGTGCATGAGTTACATTTAGCTCACTAACTATAACTGCTGAATTTCTCTGGTTTTGTACGAGTGAAACCTAACTATAACGTCCCTGTACCCTTTGGTTTTTTCTGTGAATATATATATATATATATAAATATATATATATATACATATATATACATATATATACACACATATATATATACATATATATATATGTATATATATATATATATTACCTACTGGCGGTCGCCAGTAGGTAGTTATAGTTAGGACCTTGTTTCTATTCAAAAAGTGTTTTTTCTTTTGCCAATATCCTTGGCGCCGTTTGACGAATCTTCGCGAAATTTGCAAAACTAATGGTTCACTCAGGTCAGCTCCTCTCTTGAAAGTTTGGGGGTGATTCATCAAGCAAGGGCCGAGACAAAAGGGGGGTCCCAAAACGCGTTTTCCCCATGTTATTGACCATAGGAATTTTGAAACAGGCTACAGCCTGAACTGCTGAACGGAATTAAACCAAATTTGGCAAAAAGATAGCTCTTGGTTCAGAAAGCGCCCTTTTTTTAAGTGGTGTAAATCCGTTCACTAGTTGCTGAGAAATTCCAAAAATAAAAATATCGATATCTGCGCACTGAGGAGGATTCGCGAACCCTCCTGAGCACGAGCTTCATTCTGATTGGATGCCAACACTCCAAACCAGGAAGTGTTGGCAGCCATCTTGTGACTCGGTAAAACCGAGTCACAAGACTGTAAAAAAAAGATTAAAAAACAAGAAAAGGGGGCAGGGTAGAAACACCCTGACCCCCTAGGTGTGCTCAGGGGGTCCCACAAGGACCCACAGGGCCAAAAAAAGCCATTTTTTTTTTAAATCAGCTGAATTCGCGCAGGATGCGCGAATCCGGCCGAGAAAATAAAAAAAAAACGAAGCAATATATTCACTCTTCTAAACGGTGACTTTTGAAGGTTCGTAAATATTCTCTCATTCATGCTGTAGATTATGCAGGAGTTCGCCATATATCCTTCTTCTATACATGGATATGGGTTGCCCACATATTCCCCTATGCAGATTGCATAAGAATTTACTATGTATTCCTTCCTCGATGCAGTGGTGTACATCGGGGATCTCTGTATGTTCACTCCTTTAGACATATGATTGGATAGGGGTTGCTGCATACATTAATTCCTCTGTGTGGTGGTTTGCACAGGGGCTAAACATACACTCCCCCCTCTAGACCTATGGTTACATAGGGGATTCTACATGCATTCCCTCTTCTTTGCAGAGGGTCGGGTTGTCCCGGGTGGTCAGCGCAGCTCTGAGAACCAACAAAAAGTTAGAAAGTTGGCACCAGGTGGGAGCCCAGTAATCAGAGATTAATTGCGTTAATAAGAGTTTCCCACCCGGAGCCATCCATCAATGGCAGCCAATGAGCCTCGCTTCCTCCAATGCGCGGGGTCAGGGGGCGCAGCTCCGAACTGAGACTTAATTAATGCTGCACCTGAGCAGGCCCATCAGTCATGCCAATTAGGGATGTGTGGCAGGGTGGGTGGGGCCATACCGCTACAGGGGTGATGAGTACAGGGAAGACCTACCTGTGCAGCTGGAAGACTCTACAAGGAAACCCCAGACATACACGTCCTCAGGACAACATCAGGCCAGTCTGCAGCCACCAGTGGGGTGCTGGGATACATGCCCCTACTCCAGAGCTGTGCCAGAGCTCTGCTCCCTCCCCAGCCGGGTTGTCAGAGCCGGCATCCGTTTGATTTTATCTTCAGCTCCTCTTTCTCGCTCTTATTCTCTCCTCCCCTTTTTTATACATTTGTGATCTTGGACGCCTACTACTTGCCAGATTTGGTAATGCACCACGGACTCTTGCCACATTCGATGCTTGGCTTCCTGGGAGAGAAAGGTGGAGGGGGCAGGCAGAGCTGGTGCCCCACCCCTCTCAGACACTGTCGGACCTGACCCATCTCTCACCCAGAACACATGTGAGCTTACAGCCCCTCCCACCTTGCACACCCATCACATGCCCACTTACCCACAGCCAGACACTGGAGCCACCCCAACCCATTTCACCCACCACATGCATATGTACCTACAACCTACTTTTATCCAGCTCCCACACAGGTACTCGTGCCCCTCACCCCCGCCCCCCTTCCAAACTTGTTCCACCCACCACACGCCCACCAGCCCACACTAACCTTTTTCCAATTCCCACACAAGCACTCGGCTCCACCCGGACTGTCCCACCCACCACACGCCCACCCGGCCCCAGCCAGACTTTATCCAATCCCCACACTGACATTCGGCTCCACCCCGGCTTGTCCTACCCATCACACACCCACATGGCCTACACTAACATTTATTCAACTCCCACACCGGTACGCCACTCCACCCCAAATTATCCCATCCACCACACCCTACTTACCCACTGCCCGCCTTCATCCAATTCGCACACGGATACTCGGCTCCACCTCAACCTGTCCCACCCATCAAACGCCCACCAAGCCCCAAGCAGTCCTTATTCCAGTCCTCACACATATTCCACGCAGTCTGCAGCCCCCACTCCAACATACCACACGCCCCAGTTCTCATGCCCACCCAGCCTCCTCAAAGCGGTGTGTTTTTTATTCACCTTCTGGGAACTCTTCCCATGAAACTTTTGGTAACTTGTTGGAGACACTGCCATGGTGCACGCCACGGACAGGGGCGCGTGCACTACCTCCTAATGCGGCAAACTCGTGGCACGCACTTTCCACGTGCCAATGACTTACAAATAAGAGCTCTGAAGACTCGGACATTCATCTGTCTTAAAGATACCCGCGCTCTCGGGTTCATTCATGCAATAGTGCATCCGTCCTCCCACTTCCATCTATCCATCTTCCATTCGCCCACCGATTAATGTGTTCATTTTCCTATTTCTTTATTCGTGCAGTCACCTGCACATTCATTCGTTCATGCATTCAGTTCATTCGTTTATTTTCAGTGATTGAATGAATTCATTCATCCAATAATCCATTCATTCACCTAGTCCTTCCCTGCCACCCCATATCCACGTGGACTGGCACAGGGGCATCCCTTTCGGCGTGAATGTGTCCACACACGCTCTTCAGTGTTTTGTCGATACTGTCCAAACATTTAATATAAATGTATCGGGACAGAGTGAGATAGAGTGACTTGCCCAGGAAAACACAAGTTGGCAAAGGGGTAAAGCTGTGGTCCAGGTTCAGATCTCTTCTTTCCAAACCCCAAAACTTTGCCAATCGACCAGCTTTCCCTGCGGGCATAAAGCCTCCCTTCGTTTGTCTCCACCCCTGTATATGAAGTGGGCCCTGTCTTTCCTGCCCTCTCTGCTGGGTGAGCCCCCTTGTCTGAGAGGGGCTCACCAAAATTACCCTTGGAACAGACATGGCGTGTGAGAAGTTCCACGGGTCTCACTTCTAGTGATAGGTTTCAAAGTCTCTTCTGTGGTCTTCGATCCGCATCACCCCAAGCTTTGCAAAGCAGCGCTTAGAAGCGCAGCTACAAAGCAGGCGAGCGCAGGAGCGCAGGTTGGAGAGTCACGTGACACGCTGGGCTGCTAATAATGACCCTGTACTGAAGCTCAAATGACAGTTCATTCTCAGGGCCCTGCATACGGGCCTGCTAAGTCCCCAGCTTTCCTCCTTTTCCTACATTAGTTTCTCCTTCCCTATTGTTCTCCTTGAGGTCCCACCTTTTTTCTTCTCCTTCCCTTCCCCACCTCAATTTCTTCTGCAGTTCTGCTTGTTCGTGCTGTTCTTTTCTTTCCTCTTTCTTTTCTCCTCTTCCTTCCTTATCTCCTCTTCCTCTTTCTTCTGCCCCTTCCCCTCCTTCTACCCTGCTTCTCACTGCCCCCTCCTCCTCTTTCCATTCTCGTCTTTCCATTGTCTTCTCTTCTTTCTGTTCCTCCTTCTCGGCCTCCTCTTCATTCTTCGAAGTATTCTTCTTCGCCTCCTACTCATTCCCCCCTCTTCCCTTTTCTTCCTCTCTGTCTTTTCCTCCTCTGTTTTCTACAGCCAATCCCCTCACATCCCTTATCTCTTTCTCCTTTTTGTTCTTCTTCTCGTTCCCTTACTTCTTTTTATTATATTACTTTCTCGTCTCGTCTCTTCTTTTATTTTTTGTTCTCTTCTTCTCTCGTGCCTCCTTGTTTTTCTCATTCTCCACCAGTTTTGTTAATTCTCTCCTATTTCCCTCTCCTTCTCTAACACCTTTTCTTTTTCCTCTTTTTCTTGTGCTCCTAGGCATAGTTAGAAATTAGCATTTAAAAAACCTTTGAAATTCACTGAAAAAACCATAGGTTTCAGGGACATTATAGTTAGAAATTAGCATTTAAAAAACTTTGGAAATTCACTGAAAAAACCATAGGTTTCAACGACGTTATAGTTAGAAATTAGCAATTAGCATCAGTGATGTCATTTGAGATGTCATCAGTGATGTCATCAGTGATGTCACTTACCATGTCAAGAATGATGTAATATGTGACGTCATCAGCAGTGCATTGCGGTGGCGCGAGTTATAGTTAGCTCAACAAACTATAACGGCCGAATTTCTCTGGTTTTGTACGAGTGAAATGTCCAACTAACTATAACTTCCCTGAAACCTGTGGTTTTTTCAGTGAATTTATATATATATATATATATATATATATATATATATATATATATATATATATATATATATATATATATTCACTGAAAAAACCATAGGTTTCAGGCACTTTATAGTTAGAAATTAGCATTTAAAAACCTTACAAATTCACTGAAAAAACCATAGGTTTTAGGGACAGTTATAGTTAGTTGGACATTGCACTCGTACAAAACCCGTGAAATTCCCCCGTTATAGTTAGTTCAGCTAACTATAACTCGCGCCCCCGCAATGCACTGCTGATGACGTCACATATTACTTCACTGATGACATCACTGATGACATCTCAAATTTCAAACTTCACCATTACCTACTGAAAACAAGAAGAAAAACTGTTATGTAATGTAATGCATTATAAAAAATATAATATTATAATTTTAAGAACACAATATAATTTTAGAATTACATAACCTTTTCAGTTTCCCTTTTTGCTGTTCTCAGATTCTACTGAATATCACCATACTCAGTGATTTCAACGTAGTATTATCAATGAACAGCGGGGAAAAAAACAATCAACAAGATTGAAAAAAAAGAGAATTATTGTCAATATGTGTAGCTATGTGTTTATCTAACTATAGTTTCTTAATTACGTCCTTCTTGTACATTAACTCTATTATTTCTCTCAAGTACATTTGCTGAAATGTACACTCTCATTTATAGCTCGTACATTATAGACAATAAATATATAAACTATTTACTTTTAAACACAATTTTCCAAATGCAATATCAATTAGTACAAATAATAATCGAAAGTCTAATTATAAATATTAATTGTTTCAATGTTGCCCATTTTCTGTTCACATCTTCCCAATAGGCTGAAGAATGTATTAAAAACTTTGGCTTCAAAAATATTAAATATGAATTTGGTAATTCATAAGTCAATCTAGGTTTGAATTCTAAGTGGGCATCATTGCAATGTGTCCATCCTTCATTACAATTTAAATATTTAAATACACAGTATAGTGTCCAGATGTGGTAGTAGGTCCAGCATGGAAAATAATAGCCACTGCTATAAAAGTTCTTCCTGAAATAGATATTTGACTTGCAACAAAATGTTAAATTTTTGTTTCCAATTTTCTTCCATTTGCTCTACAACGTTGTAGCATTAAAATTAGATATTTTTCATATCTTTCTATATGTAATGTAGACAACAGCTCTGTTCTACAATGTGAACATTTCATGTCCTGATTGGCTGTTTTAATCAATTTGTTAAAAGGTACTGATTCACAGTCTGGTATTGTCAAGTATATGAATCGCTCCATTTGTATTTCAGTGATGGTAGTAAGAGAACACTCTTCACATTTATGATCCCATCTGTAACTTAGTCCAAATACGTTTTCAATCAGAATTCCTTCATGTTCTAACACTCCAAGCATGACCATTAAAAATTCTTGTGCATCTTGTTGTACATTAAGAGTAAATGTCAGTGAGCCACTACATATATCCAAAAGATGACGAACTCCACAAGCAGTATGGATTTTAGTTCTGTCAGTTACCAACTGTTGAAATACATAATGTAATTAAGAACAAAATCTTTTTTCATGATTTCCCATGATTTTACAATGAAGCTCTTCTAGATAAAACACAACGTTCAGAATCACATTAGCATAGCAGTTGATACCTGAACTATTTTCCAACTGATATCCTACAATCTCATCAACAGTTTCCATTTTCTTTTTCTTTACGCCTTCAAGTTTCTGTCCTTTTATTTTCTTTTTTTGAACCTCAATTCCATCTTTGACTTATTTCTGTTTTGGACAGACTATATTTTTTTCATATATGGGGTATTCACCTAAATCAGGAGCATAAAGTCTTCTTAAACGAGAATACTCTCTTACAAAATTTGCATCAGCACTAATCCTTTTGTCATCAAAATCTACCAATTACAAACCAGACAATGTTTTTACTCGAGATAATGCAACATATGCCATTCCCTCTTTGAACACTGTACTTCCAATATTTACAAAAGCGCTGTCTATACTTAAACCATGAGATTTATGAATAGTTACTGCATATGCTAAAGACAGAGGAAACTGCTTTCTGCGAACGTTCAAGTCTTTTACAAGCAAAAAACGTACAACACAACGCCCAATCTGTGTTACCTCCTTAATCTGATCAAATTTTATCTTAAAAAATTCTGTTCTGAAATTTTACAAACTCAACAACCTTTCTCATTGTCCATTTACTAAACCTTGTTCTACATTCAAATTACGCCATAAAATTACCCGACAGTTTATACCTACATGTAAAGTGTTTTCTAAGCCTGCTGTTTTAGATACAGACTTCTCCAAAGAATGCAATTTAGACTGTAGTTTGTCTGTGAGAAGAATAGTCACTCCCTGGTGTTCAATTTTATCAATAGCTTTCATTTCAACTATTTCCTGTTTTTCCAGTTTCAAAAGTCCTTAATGAAATGTAGAACACTCTTGCAGTGTAGGCACTAAGCAAACTATTGACTTCTTTTCTTCAAGCATATTGTACATTATTTCAGACGCTGTGTTTCCAGTTGTAAACAAGTTCCTTATTAGCCGACTTTCCAAAGCTTCTTTTCCATGTTTCGTCAAGACACCAATTCTTATATCTTGAAGCATATTTCCATAATGTTTATCATTTGCTTGTTGCATATTCTTAATAAGTTCTTTATATTCAAAATTTTTCCAAATGTTAACATTTTCAATACTTCCAAAAGATTTCCTAGTGTCTTCATGGGCAAGTGTTTTAAAAACAGGTTGTCCTTTTACAGGAGTAAGTTGTAGTAGATCTCCGAATACAATTACATGTTTACCTCCAAACAGAACATCGTAATCTGTTTTTAAAATCTGTTGCATCTTCAAGTGTACAAAGGCAAGCATTAATTTTGCAACCATGCTCACCTCATCAATGATTAGAAGTTTCATTTTCTTCTGTACTCTTGAAACTTCATAAGAAGCTTCTCCAGATAGCTTGTGATATTCCAATTTATTATCATGTTCAACTTGTAGCATAAGTAATTGATGTAAAGTAATCCCTTTAATGTTGTGTGCTGCTAATCCAGTTGGAGCTGTTACAACACAAGATAAATGTGATTCTGTAGTTTTGTGGAGATAACTGGTCAAAACTTTAATGAGGAAACTTTTTCCTGTTCCAGCTTGGCCACTGATGTACATTAAAATAGGTTTAAATGATGAACATTGGCATTTTTCTTTTGTGCAGCAAACCATGTTTATCTGTTGTGTCACTTGTTGATATATTTCTTTTTGTTCAATGTTTAGTTGTTCTTCTAAATTTTCTAACTGAATAATATCGCGTTGTGCTAGTTGCATTGCAGTTTCTACTTCATTCATGGCAATTGCTGCTTCATTTTCAGTAATTGGTTGTCCTAGTGGATCTTGGCTTAGTGCAGCCGAACTTTGACTATCTTGAGAACTGTCTCTGGCTATTTCACCTGCAATAGTAGCTTCTTGTTCAATCTCATCATTTAACATTTGTAGATAAGTTGGGAAAATTGTGCATTGAATGCTATCTTTACAGGCATTGAAAGAATCTTCATCGCAGTCAAAATCTGCAAGTAATTCCGTTTCACTATGCCAAGGCTTGAGCAGTTGCAGAAGTGCTCAATAGAAAAATTCCCTCTTATCTGGACTTTCATAACTGAGTTTTCTGTGGGTAATAAGATTTCTTTTGGCATGTTTTACCAAACATCCGTCACATCCAATTACTGCATATTTTTCCTCATTTATATTTTCTGTAACATTTCTCTTAAAGCTGTAATGTTGAAGTATTTCATAGAGACATAGGTTTTCCAGATGTGGACTCCTTTTGGGATAGTACGTATCCAACATATTAGTTTTAACAATATCTGTACTTTCTGGTTCATTTAATGCTAAGTATTCAATTTCTTGTAGAGATTTCAATACTCTATTTTGTGTGGCAGCAAGACCTAGACTTACCTAAATGATTCCTCTTGACTTTGAATATAAACTGGCAGAGCTCAACCGATCTGAACATTCATAGGATCCAATCTCTCGGTGGGAAAGCATTTTCAAGTTAAAGCTGTACAATTTCTTGCTAAGACTCAGTCAGTCAGTCAAATTCACTTTATTCGGTTAGTTAAAACCATAAAAGCATACTACATAAAAACACAATAAATATTAAAATATTAAGATAACACAAACATCGCAAAATACAGAAGGAAAGACATCTTGATCATCAATATACACAGGAATAATTCATTGTATGATAACTTGGGGTTCTCCCTTATTGATTAAAAAGTATTCTAATTAATAGCAATCCTTCTCTTTTTCCTTATTCTGACCGCTGCAGTCAAAAAACTATCTATATTAAAAATTTCCCAAACATTGGTCAACATTTGTAAATATATAAAAGCAGGTCTAGCCTGTATAAAACCTTTGCCTTTTAAAATGGATAAAATGAACCGATTTCGGATGTGCAAAAAATGCTCACAAAATAAGACAAAATGCATTGAGTCCTGTGTAGAAAAATTATCACATGTACAAACACTCAGGTCCTCAGGCTTTTTCCATTCCATTGGTTCAGCGAGGAGTAGATGCAATTGGTTAAATCTAAACCTCACTAAAAGGAAACGGTGATGCCGGTTGGTGACTATATTTAAATACGGTTCAATCACTTGTGAGGTGGATAACAACTGGTGTGCCTGCACAAGAGGCTTACTTAATTCCCTAGCCTCTATATCCATCTGTGATAACTGCAGGTAAGTACTTTTAACCCAGAGCATATCTGCCTTTAAGAGTTTCTCTGGGGAGCTAAATAGCTCTGGCCTTCCCAGATAAAAGGCAGTTCTTTTCACGTAGCTTGGCCAGGGGATACTACTTGCTAGGTCAAGAGCTAAGCAATCGCGAATAATTCCGTGATTCATCCCAAGCTCCGGATTTATCCAAATACCTACCCATTTAAGTAAAGGTGCCATTCCTATTAGATCTGAAATGAAACCTGAACCAGTTTCTTGATGGATAATATAAGTAGATGTTGATTGTGGCACAGATAGAAGGTTTCTTAGGAATTTATTTTCCACTATTTGGATATCTCCAGCTTCTCTGTATCCCCAAAGTTCAGAACCATAATTTGCTATAGCGATGCATTTGGCCCTACAGATGTTTAACATAGCGTGCATTGGCTTAGAACCCAAACTACGTGCAAAATCCAGGACTGCAAGGGTGGATCTGGCCATTGCATTTCTTTTGGCTTTCATTGTACCCTTTTCATCAAATAACACCCCTAGGTATAGAAACGACGTCACCCGTGATATTACATTCCCTTCACAATAATGAGTTTTACATTTCCTGGGCTTTACACCCATGATCATGGTGTGGGATTTAGAAAAATTGACATCCAGATCCAATGACTTCATAAACTCAGCAAAGGTTGTTAAAAGATGCTGTAGGCCGTTCGCCGTTCTAGCTAGTAGGGCAGCATCATCCGCATATAAGAGAGCCGGGATTAACCGCTCCCCTACACAGGGGATATCCATACTCGCACCCACTAAAACTGTATCAAGATTAGTAATGTATAGAGTAAATAAAAGTGGGCTAAGATGCAACCCTGTCTAACTCCTTTAATAATACGAATGCTTTGCGTGAGGTTACCCTTTTGGTCAAATCGCACTGTGGCTGTAAGATCCTGATGCAAATCCACCCAAAAATTTACAATATTTTCATCCAGACCCAACTTTAGTAACAAGTGCCATAATTTGGATCTATTTACACGGTCAAAGGCCGAAGAAAGATCCATAAAGGCCAAATGAAGTGACCCTTTCTTCGCGATCGTGTATTTTCCAGATAATAAAAGCAAATTTAGGCACTGGTCCGTGGTTCCTCTTCCTTTCCTGAACCCATACTGTAAATTTGAGAGGATGTTAGCGTCATTTAGCCACTCAGTGAGTTTGCCTAAAACCACTCTGCCTAAAACCTTCACAGCAGAATCTATCAATGAGATTGGCCTATAACATCGCGGGTCTCCTCTATTCCCCTTTTTAAAAACCGGGACTATAACTGATTGTGAGCAAGATTGGGGTAAACCAAATTCACAAGCTATATTAAAAAATTTAGCTAGTAATTTAGACCATAAAGGTATATCAGCTTTATATAGGTCGGCCGGAACACCATCCGGTCCAGGGGCTTTATTCCTTGACATTTGATCAATGGCCACCGCTATTTCCTTATCCGTAAAAACTAAAGAATATTTCTTCCCTACATATGAGGTACTTGGAGATTCATGATCCCCCTGATCTCCATATATACCTTTAAAATGGTTGAACCAATCCTCTTCCGGGATATTACATTCCAACGGACTACCTTTGTTATCCGAGAAGAACGGTCCATTCCAGAACTTGGCACTATTCCTTATTACATCAATTGACAATAAATCATTCAAAGTTTCATTTTTAATATTTCAAAGTGACCATCAACTTCTGGTGGGCAACTGAACACCTGTGGTCAAACCACCTCTCTCCTCTATTGGGGCAATCCTTACAATTATACATTAGGTCTTTTGCCACCTGCTTACAAATTTCACCATAAGCGGTTAAAATTCTACTGTCTCTTGCCCTACTGTCAAGACACATCTCCATTTCCAATCCTACTTTAGTAACTAAATCATTACAAAACTCTTCCGGGATGACCTTACACCATTTTAATCTACGGCCCTGATCTTTGTTCTTAATTGCTGAAGTAGAGACCCATTTGTTGATTTCAGAATTGAGCCCGATGCCCCCTACCAGTATCAGGTGAATGGGATTGTAGTCACTAAATTGTGACCACACAGCCATGTAATTTTTAACATATGCTTCCAGGGCAGTATTTATAAAAATGTAGTCAATGGTTGTATGCATTCCCCTACCTCTAAAAGATGGAATATCGTCCATCCCACACGAATCATTTGGATATAAAAGACCAAAATCTGCTAATGTTTGCTCCAAGAATTCCCCTTGCGGTGTGTGTTCAAAGTGTATGTCCGAATACATGCCAGGCCTCAAACTATCAATAACATGACACTTTTTGGAACATAAATGTATATTAAAATCCCCTAAAATAACAACCAAATAAGGTATGACTTGTTTCTCCTTATAACCCTCCAAAAAGGTTTTAAGACTAGACAAATGTTCAGTGACAGAAATTCTGTCAAATGAATTGTAAAAATTAACAATTAAAACGTTAGCTAAATTGGTGGGCATAATTTCAACAGCTAAACAATTTACTAACCCTGTATCCAATTTTCGATGATTACCTGTAACCTTCAGGGAAATCAGTGTTATTAACCCCCCTTTAGGTCTTCCCACTACAGAAGGGCTTGCAGGTTCAGAATAGGTAGTATAACCATCCAACCAAAAAGTATTGTCCACTTCCCAAGATTCTTGAAGCCCAATGACATCATATTCCTTTAAAAGTTATTCCAGATAACATCATCCATTTTATTTCTTAGCCCTGCAATATTCCAGCTAAGTATTTTAACTGACCCTACTCTACTTAACTTGTTTCCTTGGGTCAGATTATTTATGGGCTCCCTTTGTATGCCCTCTTCCTGCCCTTGAGTAAGAAAATCGGTGGTTAGTCAATCATTACCATCCAACTGGCTCAATGGTGCAAATCTATTTACTATTTCCACCCCACTAGTGACTGTGCTTTCTCTTATGACATTCCCCGAGGTTGAAAGAATTGTGGGATGCCCACTCACCATGGGGAGATTTCCACTGGGCTTGGAGCTGATACCCAGATTTTGCCTATTTTCTCTCCATTGTGGCCTCAAGGGGGGAATTAAATGATTGGCCCTCTCAATCATTTTGGGCGGGTAAAAAAACCCAGAGGAAACACATTAATTCTCCCTTTATCACCATGCCGGTTAGTCCCAAAAAGCCAACCCGCTACATCCCTCCGGTCAAAATTTACAACAACGCAATCTCCCTCATTATTTTTGGGACAATGGCCAACCCAGCCAACCCGTCTGGCCATTATGATATGGGATGATACATTCAAACCTCCCTCGGAGCGTGTTGAACACCAAAATTTAACTTTACGCATTAACTCTTCCTCTTTAGTTTTTACGGATAAGGAAATAGCGGTGGCCATTGATCAAATGTCAAGGAATAAAGCCCCTGGACCGGATGGTGTTCCGGCCGACCTATATAAAGCTGATATACCTTTATGGTCTAAATTACTAGCTAAATTTTTTAATATAGCTTGTGAATTTGGTTTACCCCAATCTTGCTCACAATCAGTTATAGTCCCGGTTTCTAAAAAGGGGAATAGAGGAGACCCGCGATGTTATAGGCCAATCTCATTGATAGATTCTGCTGTGCCTTAAGAGGGGTACCCCAGTTAACACTGCCACCAATGGCGTAGCCTCCGGGGGAAAATGAAGCCTTACGTGGCTCGCTATCCCATTTAAGTTAGTCGATCCAGCCATGGGCCTAACATCAGGTCTCCTTTGAGCTCCTTTGTTATCCAACTGGTTAGTATCTGATTTAGCTCCTAAAGGGGGCTCATTGGGCTTCTTAGGCCGAAGACAAGAAGTACTAGCATACTCTTCCTTGGAGGCAATCACCCTGTCTTCATTTGAATTACTATTTATACTATTTATACAGGATGATTTACAGCGTTTTCCATTCCCGCCCTTCTCCTTCGAGGTAGTGTTCATACAAGCCACTCCCTCCCATTTTTTCTCTAGGTATGACAGCTTCTTCATAGTTCCATCCACCCCATATTTCATACAATTAATTAGTTCAACTCTTAATGTCTCAAATATAGAGTCAATATGGGTTAGAATTATATCCATAGGTGTAACTCCAGAATGAGAGGGCAGCCTCTCTTCCATATTCAGGTGACTTTCAGGCCCTCCTGAGAAACCAAATCCCTTTTATTCAATTCTCCCTTGGCTCCTTTCTTCCTCTTTTTCTTCAAAGGTGCTACAAATGATTCCCTTGGAGAGTTCATAACCGTGCTAACACCAACTCCCAATTGCATTTCCTGGCCTAAGTTCAGCATAGTGTCACTTGTTTGAATAGAGTCCTAAGCCCCTACTGTAGTATCTGCAACAATGTCAGTTCCTAACGTTGTAGTACGTGGGGCTGCCAAAGGAGGAGTATTACCAACCACAGTCTCGTCCCCCATGCCCAACTGTGCCTCTACATTGTGAGTTTCAGAAGTAATAGCACCTACAGCACTGGTTAAATAAGACATTATGGAGGCACAGTTACGGGGTACCTTAGCTTTGGTTTTTAACAAATCATTTGAACAGGGTAATTTACGCTTACCCATGTTGGCTTCAATGCGTTAGAGGGGTTACCGAGCCCAGCCTCTGTTAGCCGCATACGGGCCCGCCCTTGGCCCGGGCTTAGCCCGGGCACGGCCTGGGCATGCCACTCGCGCGCCCCGTGCTGCGGGAGCACCAGTGAGCTTTAGTAGGCACCTCCTGGTGCTTCACGAGCTGACAGCATTGGCGGCTGGCTCACGGGGCCGCAGGGGGTGCTGGGAGGTGTAGTCCACTTCCTCCCAGTCACCCGGTATCAGCAAGGCTTCCTCCACCCCAAGCAAGGGGGAAACAGCAGTGTTGGTGGCGAAATTGGCTTCCCGCACTGCGGGCGCACCGGTGAGCTTTAGTAGGCACCTCCTGGCGCTTCACAAGCTGACGGCGTTGGCGGCTGGCTCACGGGGCCGCAGGGGGCTCTGGGAGGTGTAGTCTGCTTCTTCCCAGTCACCCGGTGTCAGCAAGGCTTCCTCCACTCCCAGCAAGGGGGAAACAGCAGTGTTGGCGGCGAAATTGGCTTTTCCTGTGAACTTTCTTCCCACATTTCCTTCAACTCTGTCTTTTCAGATTTGGTTATATAATATGACGTAACATAGCGAGCAACAGCAAATGAATTATCTGCAACATATTGAATATCCATGTTTGCATTCCACATTGTCAAAATCACTGGATTGTAGTCATTAATATACTTTGAATCTTTGGTTCTTTTTAAGTTGTATGTATTCTTCTGAGATTTCCGAGTTATTGTATGCCCTACTGCTGACATAAAACTATTTACTCTTCCTTTAGAAATTATTGGATGTGGGAATCCAAAACGACATTTTGTGTAAAATTTTCCCTTTGACTTGTATTTTCATCGACAATATTTTCCACATCAATGACTTTGAAACCGTAAAACTTGTTGTCTCAAGCTGTTTTCTCCTCCTTCTTCTGGAATGGCACAGGTAACATACTCTTCGATGAAAGACAAAACACTTTCATCAGTATAAGTTCCAAATTTGCATTGTTGATCCATAATAGCATGTCTATATGAGGAGCGCCTCTAGCTTGGTACTCCTTTCTCCCAAAAAAATCAGTAACTTCTCCAAGAGGTGGATTATTTTTATTGCAGATAAAAAACATCATATCTTGAAACCTATGAATAAAATATCTGCACACATTTACAGGATCCAACTAACAGAGTTCTCCAGCTGTCTTCAATTCTATATTTTTTACATTTGAATTTTCTTCTCGTAGAAATTCAAGTAAATCGTCCCATGCATATTCAGCACAGCTAAGTGTTACAAACCACGTAGGGGTACCTAAGTTTATTAACATACATTTAAGTTCTCCCTGGCGATGATACCAATACTCATTGGTACCATGTTGACACGCCATCAAGTTAATTAACTGAGTTTCTAAATGATCATCTCTTTGTTGAACTTTGCCCATAAATTCCTTTGCAGAAACGTGTAAGATGAACTCCTGTTTTTAATATGTGGTACACTGCATATGAAAGTGCAGACAAGTCACTTTCAAACAGAAGATGAAATATATATGGAATGCACTGTTGAAATCTTGGATCTTCTGAGTACAATCTTGTCGAGCGGTATTCTGAAGCTGAAATCTGTACTGCTCGTTCATCATATCGTCCACCTTCTCCAGTGGGGAACAGCTGTGGAAAACAACGAGCTTCTAAACATTTTTCCCATACACTCATGGGAGTTCCCTTTGCTTTTTTCATTTGAAATAATTCAATACTGCTTCCTATCACTTCTTTTGAATGTAGAGGATGTATTGTGTAATGTTCATAAATCTCTTCACTCCTGGACTTGTCCACTTTTTCTATTTATCCACTTTGAATTTCTGTTTCATCTACTAAACATATTTCCTGTTCTTCCACATTTACAGTTTTATAATAAATATTGTTCTGTACAAGATATAATGTAGCCTTTTGAAGTTTGGTAACATCTACTAACTCTTGCCCTATGTTTTGACTCTTTGTTGGTACACCATTAACTAGAATAACTACAGGCTCACTTTCCTCTCTCTCTATACCAACAGTTTCAATATTTTTCTTAAAATCTAAAGGTAAGTACACAACTCTTCCTTTCAGACCTCTTTGTAAATCTGTTGGAGGAAGCTTACCTGTTTTAGGCTCCATACGAACTATGGCCTGAAACGGGTGCACAGATTGAATAAAAATGGACTCATATGCATTTAAATCTGCCAGTTCCGGAGGTATAGCTACCAACTCTAAGTTGTTATGTACAGCTCTAGCTGGCATTTTATTCTCTTCTAACTTGTTGTAACAATATTTATAAATACGTTGATCAGTACCCAACTCAAAACGACCTTTCACCAACAAATAGGCACCAAATTGCTGCCACTTATCATTGTTTTCCTTTTCACTTTTTAAATATACATCAACATTCCTAGTTTGACTTCTATAGTGAGTACGTCGACAAAAAATACAAACATAGTTTGGTTTTTCAGATGAAACTATCTTAAACTTTATAATTTCTTCTGCAAACTTGTCAGTACTAATATCTTCCACCTGTTCTTCAACATCTACACTTATCAAACTGTCGCTTTCTCTACACTCCTCCTTTGAACCAAAAAACTAAACTCTATATCGTCACAAACTTTTTTTACATCCGATACTGAGCCATGCAAAAGAGCTGAGTTCATTTCACTTAAAGATAATGCAGGACTTTTTACATAGTACAATCTACTTACTAACTTCTGCATTTCTGAGTGGTGTACTGCTAACATTCTTAAATGATGAAATGTACTTTTACATAAATTTCTAGAAAGACAAGCCAGAGAATGACCCTGCAACTTTGTATATTTTCTTACTTTACATGGATCTAGTCCTTGCAACATCTTAATCTTCTGTTTAACACTTTTTTGGGCATATTCTCGTAAGAAAACCCATAATATATCAATAGATTCTTGTTGAATACTACAAATACTACTACAATCCCACTTATACACTGGAGCTTGTGTACGTCTCCCTTGAACTTCTTCAGCTACTACTTCTTCCACATTTCTAGGAACCATCTTTTCTTTTTCAATTGGACAACCATCTTTCATCTGATATTATCGACCACTGGTATCAACTGCATGAACTAATGTATTTTGTTGAAAATAGCTTTCTTCATTAAAGGAAGACTCAGAACTAGAAGTGTGCTTCCATTCACCAGAAAAGGTTTTGCAAAAGTTACTTCTAGTAACCAGTCTTTTTCTTTTGCTTTTCTCCTTCATAAAGTGCATTGTTTTATTCAATGTTTTCATTCTCTTCAATACCAATATAAAAAATGTTTGTTTCAATTCAAAAGCTTTTTCTACTACACTTTCAATCTGTTGCTTTTTCCTATAAGCTGCTGATATTTTTTTTATATTTTTTACAATCTTTCAATACATTTTGTAGTACTCTACTTCTATACATTCTCTTCCTTATTACTTTATATTCTTTCAGCCTTCTTTCAACATGGATTGTTTTCCCATAACATGATTTTCTATCAATATGTCCTTTTTTGTTTCCTTCCAATTGGTTGTACAACTTTCCTTTCTCTTTTCCACATTTTCAAAATTCGTTACATTCTTTAAAAGTCTTTTAACAAACTCTTTAGTTCTCTTACCAGAAGTCTTTTTCTTCAATGTAACATTTTGAACTTCATCTAATTTCTGATTTTCTCTTTCCTTTAAATAGTACTGTTTTCTTTCTTGTCTTTTCTTGCTATACTCAATCTTTCTTACTAATAATGGTAAATATCTGAAATAAAGAAAAGTTTAAATAGTTTCTAAAAATAATTTTATATTATTAAAATAATTATACACAAATATTCTCATCTATAAATAAACAAATACTTTCAATTGCATTGCAAATGTCTCCATAACACATACATATTTAGAATATTATACTTTACATATTATCAAACTTATGATAAGAACCAAATGTTTAAACAGTAACATCTCAGAGCACATTCTTTCTAAATTTGAGTAAAAAAAGTGTATGTATTATTTCTACTCATAAAATATGGCACCTGAGTATTGAACAAGCTATGTCGGACACTGCACAATTCCTTCATTTAGAAGACATCACAACCTCTGCAACAGAATGATAGAGCATAACTAAAGGATTTCTCTAATACTACCCAAAAAAACCAGGTTCAGATATATAATACAGCAGACAATAGCTGTAGAAGTAGACACATACGTCATTCACAACACCATAAAGTCCCTTAAAGTTCACAGACTGGCGTTCCCATTTCAATATAACACCTAAAGTGTTGAGCTTACCCAAATATAAAGCAGCAATCCTTCAGATGTCTCTCTTCTATGGGGCCGATTCCGATCTCGGCCGGTAGGGCTCCGAATCGGATTCGGCTTAACCGGATCCCTATTGCCCGACCGATTCGTACGCGCGTCCGGGCGAGCGAGTACGATGCGAAATCGCCGACCGACTCGTCCGGGCGTCCCGACCGCTCCGACGACTCGTTCCCAGGTCTAACCGCACCGACCGACTTGCTCGGACTCGACTCGCACCACGCAATGGAGACGTTCCCTGGCCGGGTAAGTACAATGCGCGCCGCGAGCAGTCCGACCGAGCCGCGCACTCCGGATCGAAAGAGCAGTCGGAGCCGTACTTTGGGGGTCTGTGTCGGACCCCCCTGTACACGTAGCCACGCGAGTTGCACACAGGGGGGACCCATGGGTCCCCCCTACCTGTGCGTGTACGGCGCGAGTCGCTTCGCCTCGTACACGCTGTAGGGGGCGCCCTTGTCCACCTCGCACCCATTGAGTCAATGGGAGCCCGCGTACGCGTTGTACGACAGGCTCCCATTGACTTCAATGGGAGTCCGACCGAATCGAGTCCGATGGCATACGTGCGCATCGTACTCGTTCGGTCGGGCTGCATGGGTCCAATTCGGTCGGAAATCTCTCCGGGTCCGGCTCGGTCGGAGAGATTTCCGGCCCGAATCGGAATCGGCCCCTAAGTCTCATCATATTCCTGAAAGCATACATGCATGTGTCTGTACCTTTTGCTAGTGACACCATATTTAAAAGAAACATACAAATAGTTCTATACCCGTGTTTTTCCACAGACTCGTACAAAGTAGCTTAATCACTAATCCCTCTGCCAACATTTCTTAAACCTCATTTTTGTACTGCAGCTTCACCATTACACTATTACTCACAGTGTTGAGCCCAGTCAAATATAAAGCAGCAACCCTTCGCATATATCTGTTGCAAGTCTCAGCATATTCCTGAAAGTATGCATGCATGTGTCTGGTCCTTTTGCTAGTGGCATCATATATTAAAGAAACATACAAATAGATCTATAAGAGTGTTGTATAGATCTAGCATCTACAGATACATAACACGTATCAGAAAACATGTGCAAGCAGAGACATTCCTCAGTTACAAGACCATGCAGACCTTAAAATTTGACAGAATGCACTTCACATTTCAACACACACTGAAAATTATGCTGTATATTTCAAGTGTACCTTTCCACAGACTCATACAAAGTATCCTTATCACTAATCCCTCTGCCAACATGTCTTAAACCTCACTTTTGTGCTACAGCTTCACTATTCTGCAACTACTCAAGCTGTTGGGCCTAGCCAAATATAAAGCAGTAACCCTTCACATGTCTCTGTTGTAAGTCTCACCATATTCCTGAAAGTATGCATGCATGTGTCTGTTCCTTTTGCTAGTGGCATCATATATTAAAGAAACATACAAATAGATCTATACCTGTGTTTTTTACATCTAGCATCTACAGATACATAACACCTATCAGAATACATGTGCAAGTAGAGACATACCTCAGTCACAAGACCATGCAGACCTTAAAGAGTGACAGACTGCACTTCACATTTCAACACACACTGAAAATTATGCAGTATATTTGAAGTGTACCTTTCCACAGACTCATACAAAGTAGCCTAATCACTAATCCTTCTGCCAGCATGTCTTAAACCTCATTTTTGAGCTGCAGCTTCACTATTCTGCAATTACTCAGGATGTTGGGCCTAGCCAAATATAAAGCAGCAACTTTTGGCATATCTCTGCTATAAGTCTCACCCTATTCCTGAAAGTATACATGCATGTGTCTGTTCCTTTTGCTAGTGGCACCATATATAAAAGAAATATACAAATAGATGTATGCCCTTCTTTTATACGTCTAGCATCGTCAGATGCATTACACGTATGAGAATATATGTGCAAATAGAGACATACCTCATTCACAAGAGCATGAAAACCTTAAAACTTGACAGACTGCACTTCATATTTCAAACATACACCTAGATTTAAGCAGCGTACTTCAAGTGAACCTTTCCACAGACTCATACAAAGTACCATAATCACTAATTCCTCAGCCAACATATCTTAAACCTCACTTTTCTGTTGCTGCTTCGCCATTCTATGACTACTTAGGGTGTTGGGCCTAACCAAATATAAAGCAGCAAGCCTTCGCATATCTCTGCTGTAAGTCTCACCATATTCCTGAAAGTATGCATGCATGTGTCTGTTCCTTTTGCTAGTGGCATCATATATAAAAGAAATATACAAATACATGTATGCCTAACTTTTATACGTCTAGCATCTTCAGATGCATAACACGTATGATAATACATGTGCAAGTAGACACATACCTCATTCACAAGACCATGCTGACCTTAAAATTTGACTACTGCACTTCACATTTCAAGCACACACTGAAAATTATGCGGTATATTTAAAGTATAGCTTTCCACAGACACATACAAAGTAGCCTAATCACTAATCCCTTTGCCAACATGTCTTAAATCTCACTTTATGTTCTGCAGCTTCACCATTCTATGACTACTTAGGGTGTTGGGCCTAACCAAATATAAAGCAGCAACCCTTCGCATATCTCTGCTGTTAGTCTCACCATATTCATGAAAGTATGCATGCATGTGTCTGTTCCTTTTGCTAGTGGCATCATATATAAAAGAAATATACAAATAGATGTATGCCAGTCTTTTTTTTACATCTAGCATCTTCAGATGCATAACACATATCACAACACATGTGCAAGTAGAGACATTCCTCAGTCACAATACCATGCACATCTTAAAACTTGACAGACTGCACTTCACATTTTAAGCAGACACTGAAAATTATGTGGTATATTTAAAGTATACATTTCCACAGACACATACAAGAGTAACCTAATCACTAATCTCTCTGCCAACATGTCTTAAACCTCACTTTTGTTCTGCAGCTTCACCATTCTATGACTACTTAGGGTGTTGGGCCTAACCAAATATAAATCAGCAACCCTTTGCATATCTCTGCTGTAAGTCTCACCATATCCTGAAAGCATGTATGCATATGTCTGTACCTTTTGCTAGTAGCATCATATATAAAAGGAACATACAAATATACGTATATATGTGTTTTATACGTCTAGCATCTTCAGATGCATGACACATATCACAATACATGTGCAAGTAAAGACATACCTCAGTCACAAGAGCATGAAAACCTTAAAACTTTACAGACTGCTCTTCACATTTCAAACATACACCTAGATTTAAGCAGCGTACTTCCAGTGAACCTTTCCACAGACTCATACAAAGTACCATAATCACTAATTTCTCAGCCAACATATCTTAAACCTCACTTTTCTGTTGCTGCTGCTGCTTCACCATTCTACTTTTACTCGGGTGTTGAGCCTAGCCAAATTCAAAGCAGCAAACCTTCACATGACTCTGTTGTAAGTCTCCCCATATTTCTGAAAGCATGCATGCATTTTTGTGTACCTTTTACTAGTGACACTATATATAAAAGAAGCATAGAAATAGATGTAAACCTGTGTTTTACACATCTAGAATCTTCAGATGGATAACACATATCAGAATATATCTCCAAGTAGAGACTTTCCTCATCACAACACTATGCAGACCTGAAAACTTCACACAACACACTTCCCATTTTAAGCACACACCAAAAATTATGTGGCATATTTCAACTGTACCTCTCTAGAGACTTATACAAAGTAGCCTAATCACTAATACCTCATGTCAACATGTTTTAAACATCAGTTTTGTGCTGCAGCTTCACCATTCTAGTACTACTCACAGTGTTGAGCCTAGCCACATACAAAGCAGCAACACTTCTCTGTTATACATCTTGCATCTTCAAATATATAAGACATATGAGAATACATATAGGCCTGGGTGGTAAACTCCGCTCCGCTCGTGGAGTATGCGGAGTTTTCTGCACTCCGCGTTACGCGGAGATCGCGGAGTTCTGAAAAACTCTGCTTTGCGGTGCGGAGCAGAGTTTTTTTCCTCACTCGCGTCCGTCAACGTCAAGTTTGCGACCGTGAGCGAGGAAAATCAACCTCCCGGCGAGATTTTTCCTCGTTCGCGATCGTCAACATCAAGTTGGCAAGCGCAAGCGTGGAAAATCAACATCCTGGTGAGATTTCTCAACGCGGGGGGGGTCAGGTTTTTCATTGCGAGTGGTCGCGTATGCTCGCGACCGCTCGCGTTGAGAAACTGCCCGTTCGCGTTGAGAAAGCTGCTGCTCGAGTAAAAATCTACTTGAGCACTTGAGCGGCAGAAAAGGAAAGCTTGCACTGTGCATGGTGCCGTTCGCAATGATTGCACAGTGCGGACAAGCATCGGGCACTGTGCAATCACCGCGAACGGCATTTTTCTATCATACTCCGCCGCTCGCCGAGCTCTGCGTAGTGCGACAGAGTTTTTTATGCACTTCGCGGTGTTCCGCGTAGTGCAACTCCGCGAACTCCGCCCAGGGTTAAATACATATGCAAGTAGAGACATACCTCAGTAACAAGTCCACACACAACTTAAAACTTGACAGACTGCACTTCCAATTTGAAAGCGACTCCTAAAATTATGCTGTGTACTTCAATTGCACATTTCCGCACAATAATACAAACTACCAAAATCACTAATCCATCTTCCAATGTACATATATTACTATACACAATCTATTTCAATCAACATTTAAGTACAATAAAAGAACCTACAATTTACATCTCTACATTTAATAACATATTTTAAACATCACAGTTCCTGAATAATTTTTAAAGTTTGAAAATAAAGCTTATCAAAAATTAAAATATCACTACAAACAGTAAAGCACTACTATATAATAATACATAATACATAATACACCTCACAAATTTCTAACTCACCTTTCAAATAGTATTGTAGAATATAAAATATCAGAAACTCATAAAAGATTTTCTTTTGCACACAATTAATGTAATGCACCACTCTCAACAAGGTATAGCCAGTAATGGCAAACTTTCCCTCTCTTTCAACACACAAATAAATGTAAGTAACAAATCACATTCCATCCTACATTATTTCAAATAGTAAAACACATTTCTATTGGTTAGACATATTAACCCTTTCCAACTGTCTTCTAAAAGTGTTCAAACTGGTTCTATAATTTTCTGGAGTCACGACTCCACCGCGGTGCCACAGTGTAGGGTTGCGATGGAGCCGCAAACTCTTATGGGAGTTCAAAAACCTATTTCTAATAATACTAGTATTTTTTTTTTAACAACACACTACTTCTACACATACTACTGATTAGGAAAACTTATTTTAGTAACATATCACTTATATATAAGCTACCATTTCACATTTTAAATCCACACTTAACTTTAACCCTTCCCCCATTCACCTTAATACCAGTTTCCATAACAACACTTTTTGCAACATTCAACTGTACTGGCAGGTCACAAGTTCACCATATTTTAAACTTCAGCACAGCAGCTTACAAATGCAAATAGCAGGTGTGGTTGACTTTTGCAAAATATTACCTTATCCTATCTACTGTACCTTTCAAACATTTTTTAATAACCAATAAGAAACATGCTTCTTCAGGAAAGTAACATGCATCCATTAAGTGTACAATGTTAATGAACAGCCAATCACGTATCAGCTTTTTGAAAAATAGCATCTTCTCCACCATTTTAGATACCTCTCATTCTACCAACTGACATCTTTTCATTCCTTCCAGACATCCCTTCAGGAAGCTTACAGTATGGATTGTAGGGCACAGCTATGTTTTTTGGTGCAAAAGGTATGCTGAACACAGAGGTATTGACAAAGACCTAGGTTTGTAAAATGTGGATATTAAATGGATTGCGCAGAGAGGATTAAAGTGGCACCAATTGATGCCTTTGGTTAAATCCTTTTTGCATCTCCAACCCCCTGACCTCATGATTGTGCACTATGGTGGCAATGACCTAGCCACATTGACTGGAGTAGGACTGGAAATGCTCATGAAGGATACCTTTGCACAATTGATGTTGCTTTTGACTCAAACTGTCTTTGTATACTCTAATATATGCCAATAACAGAAATGGAAGTGGTCAAATCAATTCTGTCCACAGTTTGAGAAAGCTAAGAAAAATGTCAATAAAGCTGTTTCTGCTTACCTCAGAGACCATACCATGGGCTCCATCTATAATAACAATTTGCATTTTCATATGGATGACATCTACAGAAGTGATGGAGTTCACTTCACAGATGAAGGAAACAGAGTGTTTCTCAACAATCTTAAGCTGTGCATCCGCACTTACATGTAGCTTCAACAAAGTCATAATGAAAACAAGGGCTCTTTTTAGAGCCACCCTATAATCCAATAGTGAATCTTTTTTTTTTTTTAAACATACATACTCTTTTTAAATATTATGAGGATTCGCCAACCTGTAGCGAATCGAAAAACAAAAGCACAAATTCAATGTACTACAACATAATACACTTTTCAAGTTTACCTTTTAAAAAAAATATTATTACAAATTATCAAATTTAATGTAATTATTAAATTAATTGTCACTAACTCTATAAAAAAAGTTCCCAAATGCAACACTACCTTCTAAATTATATACTATTAAATTATTTAATTAAGGCGGATCCGCTTATCCGACGCGACATAACACGGGGGGCCACACTGAGAGTCACGATGGGGTTATGACCCCAAAAATGAGAGAAAAAAACACCTCACTTTCACTACTCAGTATCCGCCCGAGGACCCCAACCCCTGGGGCATCCTCTCACGTTGGGGACCGCGGAGGGAGACCCAATGCCCCTGCGGTCCCTGCCGGCTCCCCGCCTCCTGAGGGAGCCAGCATTGTTTTTGGACAAAGGAGCTGCTAACATGCAGCTCCCTTTGCCCAAAAGCAATTCTGCTTTGCTTCATGGAAGCGAGAGCAGGTTTCCTGCTTTTGCTTCCATGAAACAAAGCAGAAGTTTGCAATGGCAGGGCGGGCGCAGTACTCCCGCCCTGCCATTGCAAACTGCAATGTCCCGGGGGTGGGCACCCCAGGACATTGCTGGAGCCGGCCCTGGGGGTTGGCAGTCCCAGGGCCAAGGAAGGCTCCTAGAGGGGAGCTGCGTGGCCCCCCTCCAACATATGTTTGAAGCCCCGGGGAGGTGGTGGTCCCCGGGGGTCAGCAATGGACCCCCGTATTTGAATAATTAGTGCCCCAGGGAGGTGGTGTTTCCCGGGGTAGTGTGGGGGGGCTCGAGCCCCCCACACTTTGTTTTTCAATTAAGCCCCAGGGAGGTGGTGGTCCCCGGGGCTTAGGGGGGCTGCGAGGCCCCCCCACCCTAATTAATTAAAGCCCCGGGGAGTTGGCGGTCCCCGGGGCTTGGGGGGGTTGCGAGGCCCCCCACTCTAATTAATTAAAGCCCGGGGAGGTGGCGGTCCCAGGGGCAGCATGGGGGGCATACTATTAATCATGCCCCAGGGAGCTGGCAGTCCCCAGGGCTGCGGGGGCCCGGAGGGGACCCCGAATATATTTTTCCCATTGTCCCCAGGACCTGGTCCACCCAAGGGCTTATTAAAACGAAGCGCGGAAGCACGCGCTTCGTTTTTTAATATTTTTCCGGCAAATCCCGCCCAAAAAAAAAATGATTTTTTGGGCCCTGGGGGTCCCTGTAGGACCCCCTGAGCAGGCCTAGGGGGTCAGGGTGTTTCTACCCTGCCGCTTTTCTTCATTTTTAACCTTTTTTCTTGTGACTCAGTTCAACTAAGTCACAAGATGGCTGCCAACAATTCTTGGTTTGGAATGTTGGGAGCCAATCAGAGTCAAGCCCATGCTCGGGAGGGTTCGCGGATCCACCGCGGTCACCAGATATAGATTTATTTTTATTTTTCAATTTCTCAGAAACTACTGAACGGATTTACACCATTTAAAAAAAAACGCTTTCTGAACCAAGACCTACCTTTTTGCCAAATTTGGAGTAATTCCGTTCAGCAGTTCGGGCTGTAGCCTTCTCCAAAATTTCCTTTGGAAATTAACATGGAGAAAACACGTTTGGGACCCCCCTTTTTTCTCGGCCCCTGCTTGACGAATCACCCCAAAACTTTCAAGACAGGAGCTGAACGGAGCGCCCCATTAGTTTTGAAAATTTTGCGAAGATCCGTCAAACGGCGCCAAAAATATTGGCAAATCAAAAATGCTTTTCCTATGGAAACTCGGTCCTAACTATAACTACCTACTGGCGACCGCCAGTAGGCAATACATATATATATATATCACTCTGGGTTTGTGGAATTGTGGCGTGCTTCCTAATTGCCGGTGGTGCAGGAGAGAGGCGGTACCACAAACACCTCTTAAACATCAGAAACATTTCCCCATATCCAGAGAAGGCCTGCACTCGATTCACAGGGAAATGAAAATTATATAAAAAAATTTAACATTGGAAAGAACTACGAGAATGAGAGTGACTCTTCTATGTTCATGTAAATGATTAAACCTGAGGAGAGTATTTAAAGTGAAATGCAGTTGTTGCACACTTAGGTTGACAAAGGCTGCAAGTACAGCCGAAACGCGTTCCTGTGTGCAGGTGCTGTCCGTTAATAAATGGAATTATCCCTGTGAATCGAGTGCGGGCCTTCTCTGGATATGGGGAAATGTTTCTGATATATATATATATATATATATTCACTGAAAAAACCATAGGTTTTAGGGACAGTTATAGCTACTTGGACATTGCACTCGTACAAAACCCGTGAAATTCCCCCGTTATAGTTAGTTCAGCTAACTATAACTCGCGCCTCGCAATGCACTGCTGATGACGTCACATATTACATCACTCATGACATGGTCAGTGACATCACTGATGACATCACTGATGACATCTCAAATGACATCACTGATGACATCACTGATGACATCACTGATGACATCACTGATGACATCATCCAGTGACTGTGTGTTTCTGTAAAGTTTAAATATTTTTAATATATATAGGAAAAGACGTATTGAAGAATGAGTGGGTGTGTAAGTGTCTGTATGGATGATTTAGTAGGTGCGTGACTGACTCTATAAGTGAGTGATTTAACGTATCTTACTGAATGCATGGGTTAGTGACTAAACTGGATGAATGTCTGTATCCGTCTGTCTGTTGCTGTGTAAGTGGCTGCATGTGTTTGTGAATAGCTACATGAGTGTCTATATGAGTTATTGAATGCTTGTCTGAGTATCTGTATGGGTGCCTGAGTGTTTGTGTGGGAGGGGTGTGTGCAACTCTGTGCATAGATGTGTGAGTGGGTGATTCACTGGGTGGATGGTTTCAAGAGTGCATCTGTGATAGACTGTATGGGTGGGTAAGTGTGTGTAAGAGTGTGTTAGTGAGTGAATGTATGTCCCAGTGGTACATGTGTGAGTAACTACATATGTGAAAGGCAGTATATATGTGTGTTGGAGTATATAAATAGCTATAAGCAAGAGTGAGTGATTGTGATAGTGGCTGTATGGATGATTGTGTGCTTGTATCAGTGATTGTATAAGAGCGTAACAATGTGCTACTATTTGTATGAGTAAGTGAGCTGGTGTGTGTATAACTGTATAGGTGAGTAAATGGCAGTGTGTTTAATTATTTGCCTGACTGACTAGGTGTGTGAGTATCTCTATGGATGAGTGGCGTTGTTTGAGTGTCTATATAGGAGTAAGAGTGCATATGATAGTCCTGTACTGAGTGACCGTAAGTATGAGTGACTGTACGGGTGAGTGAGTGGATGTATGTGTGTAGACCTAAGAATCAGTGAGTGGGTATGTAGTTATTGGTGTTGGAGTGTCTATGGTTTTGCGAATGGCAGTCTGTAATTTAGAGTGGGTGTATCAAAGGTTATATTAGGGTGTGAGGAGGTGCATCAGATTATCACGTGGCTGATGTCATCAGTGATGTCATTTGAGATGTCATCAGTGATGTCATCAGTGATGTCACTGACCATGTCATGAGTGATGTAATATGTGACGTCATCAGCAGTGCATTACGGGCGCGAGTTATAGTTAGCTGAACTAACTATAACGGGGGAATTTCACGGGTTTTGTACGACGGCAATGTCCAAGTAGCTATAACTGTCCCTAAAACCTATGGTTTTTTCAGTGAATTTCAAAGGTTTTTTAAATGCTAATTTGTAACTATAACGTGTCTGAAACCTATGGTTTTTTCAGTGAATTTCAAAGGTTTTTTAAATGCTAATTTCTAACTATAACGTGCCTGAAACCTACGGTTTTTTCAGTGAATTTCAAAGGTTTTGTAAATGACAATTTTTAAATGTATTAATTGTTATATTAATTTTTTTCATACTGATTTACTACATTTTTAGAAACAATTTTTTTTACATATTTTATTTTTTAAATTACATTGTAATTACATTATACATTACATTACAAAAAATACTTTCTCAGAATGAATTACTTTAGTTTAAATACTTTGCAGATAGGCAATAGACTTTTAAGTACAGTAGTTACAGTTGTTGCAATGGGCAACACATTTTCAAACACAATGCAACATTCAGCTCAATGTGAATTTCTAGTTAAATGCAATTAGTTACTTTATGGATTACTTTTGTAACCACAGGACTGGATCCTAGATTCAGTCCTGGTACATCTCCTGTAAACAGTTGAGTAAAAGCGTTTTGGTTACAGTCGTGATTTTTAAGGAATATTATTGTATTTTAAAAGTTGACACTTAGAAACTTTTTCTCATAGAATCACCAATGTTATCGTATGGAAGGAAATTCACTTAGCAGGTAAAAACTGTTATCGTTACTTTTTCTTACTCAGTGTTGGATCCTGGATCCAGCACTGGTGCATCTCCTGTAAACAGTTGAAAGAATGCGTTTAAGTCATACAGGCGATTTTTAAGGAATATTTGTAGTTTGTGAAAATCAACACTTTGAAACTTTTTGCTGAAAACCAGTCAATCTTAGCCTATGAAGGAAATTCAAGTTACCGGTAAGTACGGTTAAAATTACTTTTGAGGATCAGTACTGGGCTGAAAGATGCAGCACTGAGGTCTCTCCTGATAACAGGTGAGTAAATCGGAATTCGTATTTCGGCTGATTTTAGAGGAATTTTCTAAAGTTCCAAAACTCCACACTTGGAAGAATTTCCAAGTGAAACCAGTCAATGTTAGCCTATGGAAGGAAATTCAAGTTACTGGTAAGTATGGTTAAAATTACTTTTCAGGACCAGTACTGGGCTGAAAGATGCAGCACTGAGGTCTCTCCTGATAACAGGTGAGTAAATCGGAATTCGTATTTCGGCTGATTTTAGTAGGAATATTTTAAAGTTCCAAAACTCCACACTTAGAAGAATTTCCAAGTGAAACCAGTCAATGTTAGCCTATGAAGGAAATTCAAGTTACCGGTAAGTACGGTTAAAATTACTTTTCAGGACCAGTACTGGGCTGAAAGATGCAGCACCGAGGTCTCTCCTGATAACAGGTGAGTAAATCGGAATTCGTATTTCGGCTGATTTTAGAGGAATATTTTAAAGTTCCAAAACTCCACACTTAGAAGAATTTCCAAGTGAAACCAGTCAATGTTAGCCTATGAAGGAAATTCAAGTTACCGGTAAGTACGGTTAAAATTACTTTTCAGGACCAGTACTGGGCTGAAAGATGCAGCACCGAGGTCTCTCCTGATAACAGGTGAGTAAATCGGAATTCGTATTTCGGCTGATTTTAGAGGAATATTTTAAAGTTCCAAAACTCCACACTTAGAAGAATTTCCAAGTGAAACCAGTCAATGTTAGCCTATGAAGGAAATTCAAGTTACCGGTAAGTACGGTTAAAATTACTTTTCAGGATCAGTACTGGGCTGAAAGATGCAGCACTGAGGTCTCTCCTGATAACAGGTGAGTAAATCGGAATTCGTATTTCGGCTGATTTTAGAGGAATATTTGCACAATGGTGAAGGGAGGGGCGGGGCCTGAGGTGACATCTGTGCAAACGCGCCCCGTTGCGCGTTTTAAGTTGGGGGATTAAGTCCCCTTGAATCCTGAGGGTCCCTAGGGGCCAACTAGCCCACCAGGAACCTCCAATATGCGCCAGGGGGCTGCGTTGCAGAGACGTGTAGAGAGGCCACACCCCTTTTACACCTCTCTGCAACGCAGCTCTGTGGCGCATTCTGGATGTACCTGTTGGGCTACTTGGCCCCCAGGGACCCTCAGGATTGAAGGGGATTTAATTCCCCATCTTAAAACGCGCCACGGGACCTGTTTGCACACATGTCACCTGAAGCCCCGCCCTCCCTTCACCACTGTGCAAACGCGCCCGTGGCGCGTTTTAGGTTGGGGGATTAAGTCCCTTGAATCCTGAGGGTCCCCGTAGTCCAACTAGCCCACCATATACCTCCAAAAGCGCCACAGAGCTGCGTTGCAGAGAGGTGTAAAGGGGTGTGGCCTCTCTACACGTCTCTGCAACGCAGCCCCCTGGCGCATATTGGAGGTTCCTGGTGGGCTAGTTGGCCCCCAGGGACCCCCAGTATTCAAGGGGATTGTTCCCCCTCTGCAAACGCGCCAGGGGCGCGTTTGCAGAGTGGTGAAGGAAGGGGCGGGGCCTGCGGGCCCGATCGTTTAAAAAAAAAAAAAATTTTGTCCCCTGAAGGGGGCTGTGTGGCCCCCTTCCTTTTTCCTGTTTTTATGCCCTGGGGACCCAATCCCCAGGGCCTTACCCCTTTTTTTAAATTTTTAATTAAAAAAAAAACGGGAAGGAGGCCGCGTGGCCCCCTTCCCTGGGCCTGTATTGGCCCCGGGGACCCCATCCCCCGGGGCATGGCCTTTTATTTTTATTCTTTGGAGGGGGCTGCGTGGCCCCCTCCTCTGGCCATTTAAGGCCCCGGGGACCCCATCCCCGGGGCCGGCCTTTCCATTTTTTTTTATTTTTTAGATTTTTTCTTTTTTTTGGGGAGGGGGCCGCGTGGCCCCCTCCTAGGCCACTACTTGCCCCGGGGACCCCATCCCCCGGGCTGGCCCTCTCCGTTGGGGACTGTGGGGGGTCCCCAATCCCCCACAGTCCCGCCGGCTCCCCACGTACCTTGGGAGCCGGCATTGCTGTTCCACATGGGGAGCAGCTGACATGCTGCTCCCCATGTGGAAAAGCAATGTGCTTTGGATATTGGAAGAGAGAGCAGGTTTCCCTGCTCTCTCTTCCAATATCCAAAGCAGTTTGCTATGGCAGGACGGGAGCCGCGAGGCTCCCGTCCTTCCATAGCAAACTACAGTGTCCCGGGGTAGGCACCCGGGACACTGCAGGAGCCGGCCCTGGGGGTGGCGGTCCCCAGGGCCATCAAGGGCTCCAGGAGGGGGCCGCGCAGCCCCCTCCCTACATGAGCACAGCCCCGGGGAGGTGGTGGTCCCCGGGGCTTCGGGGTCCAAAACGGACCCCCATTTTAATTTGTTAGTGCCCCGGGAGGTGGCGGTCCCGGGCGTGTGGGGGCTGGAGCCCCCACACAGGTTGTTAAATTAATTTAAAAAAGCCCCGGGAGGTGGTGGTCCCCGGGGCTGGGGAGGGCTCAGAGCCCTCCCGCACCATTTTTAAAAAGCCCCGGGGGTGGCGGTCCCCGGGGCTTGGGGGCCCTTTGAGGCCCCCACACATTATATTATCCCCCCCACCATGCCCCCGGGACTTGGGCCACCCGGGGCCAATTAACATCGAAGCGCGGGAGACTGCGCTTTGATTTTTTTTTTGGCAGGATTCGCGCACCCTGAGCGCATCCTGCCGATTTTTTTTTTTTAAATGCTTTTTTTGCCCAGGGGGTCCTTGTGGGACCCCCTGAGCAGGCCTAGGGGTTAGGGTGTTTCTACCCTGCCCCCTTTGTGCGTTTGCGCACTTGTTTCTTTTTTTCTCGGCGGGATACGCGCACCCTAAGCGCATCCCGCCGATTTAAAAATAAATAAATCTTTTTCTGCCCAGGGGTCCTTGTGGGACCCCTGAGCAGACCTAGGGGTCAGGGTGTTTCTACCCTGCTCCCTTTTGCGCTTTGCGCACTTGTTTCTGTCCCTCAGTTCTACCGAGGGACAAAATGGCTGCCAACACTTCTTGATTTGAAGTGTTGACAGCCAATTAGCATGCAGCTCGTGATCGGGAGGGTACGCGGATCCGACGCGCCCATAGATATATATGTGATTTTAATTGTGAATTTCTCAGGAACTACTGAACGGATTTACACCATTTTAGCAAAAGGCACCAGTCTGAACCAAGGGCTACCTCTTTGCCAAATTTGGGGTAATTCCGTTCAGCAGTTCGGGCTGTAGCTGCGACTAAAGGTTCCTATGGAAAAATGAATGGGAAAACGCGTTTGGGACCCCTTTTCTCGACCCCCGCTTGACGTATCACCCCGAGACTTTCAGGGTAGGAGCGGACCGGAGCGCCCCAACAAGTTGGAAACTTTCGCAAAGATTCGTCAACCGGCGCCAACGTTATTGCAAATAGAATGTCGCGGATTTCCTATGGATAATAGGTTGTAACTATAACTATCTACTGGCGACCGCCAGTAGATAATATATATATATATATATATATATATTATCTACTGGCGGTCGCCAGTAGATAGTTATAGTTAGGACCTAGTTTCCATAGGAAAGCGTTTTTCTTTTCCAAATAACTTTGGCGCCGGATGACGAATCTTCGCGAAATTTTCAAAACTAGTGGGGCGCTCCGGTCAGCTCCTATCCTGAAAGTTTCGGGGTGATTCGTCAAGTGGGGGCCGAGAAAAAAGGGGGGTCCCAAAACGCATTTTCCCCATGTTATTTCCCATAGGAAACTTTAGACACGGCTACAGCCAAAACTGCTGAACGGAATTACACCAAATTTGGCAAAAAGGTAGTGCTTGGTTCAGAAAGCGCCCTTTTTTTAAATGGTGTAAATCCGTTCAGTAGTTTTCGAGATATTAAAGGAAAAAAATCGTTATATATCTGGGCGGGACCTAACTACACAAGCACAAGCTTGGCTCTAATTGGCTGCCAACACTTCAATCCAGGAAGTGTTGGCAGCCATCTTGGTGCAATGCTTTTTAGGTCTCGCCTAGCGACGCAGCGCATGCGCTGCCCACTACACAAACACCGCTGCACTGCCCTAAACCCTAAAACACTACCCCAGCACGACCCCCTACACTGCACGAACACCACTGCACTGCCCTAAACCCTAAATCACTACCCCAGCATGACCCCCTACACTGCACGAACACCACTGCACTGCCCTAAACCCTAAAACACTACCCCAGCACGACCCCCTACACTGCCCAAACACTACTGCACTGCCCTAAACCCTGAAACACCACCCCCAGCACGACCCCTTACACTGCCTGAACACTACTGCACTGCCCTAAACCCTGAAACACCACCCACAGCACGACCCCCTACACTGCCCGAACACCACTGCACTGCCTTAAACCCTGAAACACTACCCCCAGCACGACACCCTACACTGCCCGAACACCACTGCACTGCCCTAAACCCTGACACACTACCCCCAGCAAGACCCCCTACACTGCCCGAACACCACTGCACTGCCCTAAACCCTGAAACATCACCCCCAGCAAGACCCCCTACATTGCCTGAACACCACTGCCCTAAACCCGGAAACACCAGCCCCAGCACGACCCCCTACACTGCCCGAACAGCACTGCTCTGCCCAAAACCCTGAAACACCAACCCCAGCACGACCCCCTACACTGCCCGAAAACCACTGCACTGCCCTAAACCCTGAAACACTAGCCCCAGCACGACCCCCTACACTGCCCGAAAACCACTGCACTGCCCTAAACCCTGAAACACTAGCCCCAGCACGACCCCCTACACTGCCCGAACACCACTGCCCTAAACCCTGAAACACCAGCCCCAGCACGACCCCCTACACTGCCCGAACACCACTGCACTGCCCTAAACCCTGAAACACCAGCCCCTGCATGACCCCCTACACTGCCTGAACACCACTGCACTGCCCTAAATCCTGAAACACCACCCCCTGCAGGACCCCCTACACTGCCTGAACACCACTGCACTGCCCTAAACTCTGAAACACCACCCCCAGCATGCCCCCTACACTGCCCGAACACCACGGCACTGCCCTAAACCCTGAAACACCACCCCCAGCACGACCCCCTACACTGCCCGAACACCACTGCACTGCCCTAAACCCTGAAACACCACCCCCTGCATGACCCCCTACACTGCCCGAACACCACTGCACTGCCCTAAACTCTGAAACACCACCCCCAGCACGACCCCCTACACTGCCCGAACACCACTGCACTGCCCTAAACCCTGAAACACCACCCCCAGCACGACCCCCTACACTGCCCAAACACCACTCACTGCCCTAAACCCTGAAACACTACCCCCATCAAGACCCCCTACACTGCCCAAACACCACTGCACTGCCCTAAACCCTGAAACAACACCCCCAGCACGAACCCCTACACTGCCCGAACACCACTGCCCTAAACCCTGAAACACCAGCCCCAGTACGACCCCCTACACTGCCCGAACACCACTGCACTGCCCTAAACCCTGAAACACCACCCCCAGCACGACCCCCTACACTGCCCGAACACCACTGCTCTGCCCTAAACCCTGAAACACCAGCCCCAGCACGACCCCTTACACTGCCCAAACACCACTGCATTGCCCTAAACCCTGAAACACCAGCCCCAGCACGACCCCCTACCCTGCCCGAACACCACTGCACTGCCCTAAACCCTGGTACACCAACCCCAGCACGACCCCCTACACTGCCCGAACACCACTGCACTGCCCTAAACCCTGAAACATCAGCCCCAGCACGACCCCCTATACTGCCCAAACACCACTGCACTGCCCTAAACCCTGAAACACCAGCACCAGCAAGATCCCCTACAGTGCCCGAACACCACTGCCCTAAACCCTGAAACACCACCCCCAGCAAGACCCCCTACACTGCCCGAACACCACTGCCCTGCCCTAAACCCTGAAACACCACCCCCTGCACGACCCCCTACACTGCCCGAACACCACTACCCTGCCCTAAACCCTGAAACACCACCCCCAGCATGACCCCCTACACTGCCCGAACACCACTGCACTGCCCTAAACCCTTAACACCGCCCCCAGCATGACCCCCTACTCTGCCCGAACACCACTGCACTGCCCTAAACCCTGAAACACCAGCCCCAGCACGACCCCCTACACTGCCCGAACACCACTGCACTGCCCTAAACCCTGAAACACCAGCCCCAGCACGACCCCCTACATTGCCTGAACACCACTGCACTGCCCTAAACCCTGAAACACCAGCCCCAGCACGACCCCTACACTGCCCGAACACCACTGCACTGCCCTAAACCCTGAAACACCAGCCCCAGCACGACCCCTACACTGCCCAAACACCACTGCACTGCACTAAACCCTGAAACACCAGCCCCAGCACGACCCCCTACACTGCCCGAACACCACTGCACTGCCCTAAACCCTGAAACACCAGCCCCTGCACGACCCCCTACACTGCCCGAACACCACTGCACTGCCCTAAACCCTGAAACACCAACCCCCACACGACCACCTACACTGCCTGAACACCACTGCACTGCCCTAAACAACGAAACACCAGCCCCCGCACGACCCCCTACACTGCCCGAACACCACTGCACTGCCCTAAACCCTGAAACACCAGCCCCCGCACGACCCCCTACACTGCCCGAACACCACTGCACTGCCCTAAACCCTGAAACACCACCCCCAGCAGGACCCCCTACACTGCACGAGCACCACTGCACTGCCCTAAACCCTGAAACACCAGCCCCAGCACGACCCCCTACATTGCCTGAACACCACTGCACTGCCCTAAACCCTGAAACACCAGCCCCAGCACGACCCCCTACACTGCCCGAACACCACTGCACTGCCCTAAACCCTGAAACACCAGCCCCAGCACGACCCCCTACACTGCCCAAACACCACTGCACTGCACTAAACCCTGAAACACCAGCCCCAGCACGACCCCCTACACTGCCCGAACACCACTGCACTGCAATAAACCCTGAAACACCAGCCCCTGCACGACCCCCTACACTGCCCGAACACCACTGCACTGCCCTAAACCCTGAAACACCAACCCCCACACGACCTCCTACACTGCCTGAACACCACTGCACTGCCCTAAACAACGAAACACCAGCCCCCGCACGACCCCCTACACTGCCCGAACACCACTGCACTGCCCCAAACCCTGAAACACCAGCCCCCGCACGACCCCCTACACTGCCCGAACACCACTGCACTGCCCTAAACCCTGAAACACCACCCCCAGCAGGACCCCCTACACTGCCCGAACACCACTGCACTGCCCTAAACCCTGAAACACCACCCCCAGCACAACCCCCTACACTGCCCGAACACCACTGCACTGCCCTAAACCCTGAAACACCACCACCAGCATGACCCCCTACACTGCCCGTACACCTCTGCCCTAAACCCTGAAACACCACCCCCTGCAAGACCCCTACACTGCCCGAACTCCACTGCACTACCCTAAACCCTGAAACACAACCCCCAGCACGACCCCCTACACTGCCCGAACACCACTGCACTGCCCTAAACCCTGAAACACCACCCCCTGCATGACCCCCTACACTGCCCGAACACCACTGCACTGCCCTAAACCATAAAACACCACCCCATGCACGACCCCCTACACTGTCCGAACACCACTGCACTGCCCTAAACCCTAAAACACCCCCCCAGCACGACCCCCTACATTGCCCGAACACCACTGCACTGCCCTAAACCCTAAAACACCACCCCCAGCACAATCCCCTACACTGCCCGAACACCAATGCACTGCCCTAAACCCTAAAACACCACCCCAGCACGACCCCCTACCCTACCCAAACACCAATGCACTGCCCTAAACCCTAAAACACTACCCCCGCACGACACCCTACGCTACCCAAACACCAATGCACTGCCCTAAACCCTAAAACACGACCCCCCGCACGACCCCCTACACTACCCAAAGACCACTGCACTACCCTAAACCCTAAAACACGACCCCCGCACGACCCCCTACACTACCCAAAGACCACTGCACTACCCTAAACCCTAAACCACGACCCCCTACACTACACAAACACCGCTGCACTACCCTAAACCCTAAAACACTACCCCCAGCATGACCCCCTACACTACACAAACACCACTGCACTACCCTAAACCCTAAAACACTACCCCCTACACTACCCAAACACCACTGCACTACCCTAAACCCTAAAACACTACCCCCAGCAGTACCCCCTACACTACCCAAACATCACTGCACTACCCTAAACCCTAAAACACTACCCCCAGCAGCACCCTACACTACCCAAACACCATTGCACTACCCTAAACCCTAAAACACTACCCCCAGCAGTACCCCCTACACTACCCAAACAGCACTGCATGACCCTAAACCCTAAACCACTACCCCCAGCACGACCCCCTACCTTACCCAAACACCACTGCACTACCCTAAACCCTAAAACACTGCCACCAGCACGGCCCCCGACACTACCCAAACACCACTGCACTACCCTAAACCTAAAACACTCCCCCCAGCACAACTCCCTACACTACCCAAACACCACTGCACTACCCTAAACCCTAAATCTACCCCCAGCACGACCCCCTACACTACCCAAACACCACTGCACTACCCTAAACACTAAATCTAACCCCAGCACAACCCCCTACACTACCCAAATACCACTGCACTACCCTAAACCCTAAATCTACCCTCAGCACGACCCCCTACACTACCCAAACACCACTGCACTACCCTAAACCCTAAAACACTACCCCCAGCACGACCCCCTACACTACCCAAACACCACTGCACTACCCTAAACCCTAAAACACTACCCCAGCACGACCCCCTACACTACACAAACACCACTGCACTACCCTAAACCCTAAATCTACCCCAAGCATGTCCCCCTACACTACACAAACATCACTGCACTACCCTAAACCCTAAACACTACCACCAGCACGACCCCCTACACTACACAAACACCACTGCACTACCCTAAACCCTAAAACACTACCCCCAGCACGACCCCCTACACTACACAAACACCGATGCACTACCCTAAACCCTAAAACACTACCCTCAGCACGACCCCCTACACTACCCAAACACCACTGCACTACCCTAAACCCTAGAAAAGTAACCACCACCCCATGCCCAATCCCCCTTACCTCTCACTCCTGGTGGTTCCTCTCTCCTCGTGGTTCCTGCTTCATGTCATCTCTGAGGGGCGGTGCACGTCGTTGTGAGGAAACGGAACAGCCTCTGTTTCCTTACAACGGCGTGGATCGTCTACATTTTTTTAGAACTCATGGTCATTTACCATACATACCTTTACAACAAAATTTGTTGTAAAGGCATGCGTGGTATATGACCATGCGTTCTAAAAAAATGCGTAGTAATGACTTTGCGATGTACAACGCATGCGTGGTAATGCATGTGTTGTAATGGTATCGCAAAGTAAAAAAGTCGTTGTAATGGCTGTTTACTGATCGAAGCTTGCCCCCGTTCTTCAGTGAGTCGTTTATTTGATAAATTAGGAGGAAGGAATGTGGTTTTTTACCGAAAAGTGCATTCCCGGCTGTTGTATTGTGAAAGTGTCCGCGTGGCCTGGTTTCACTTCCGGTGAGAGAGTGGAAGAGTCTGTTTGGATCTAAAGGGGTTCTGCTGTTGGACGGGGCCGGCGCGACACGTCATCAGAAAACACAGCTAATGGAAAGCGTTGTCCCCGAAGTCTGGAGCAGTGCCATGAGAGGTCAACGAGTGTGCGTCCCACCGCAGTATGACCGTACCGCGTGACCCATGTGCCGCCTCCAGTGTACGGAAGGCAGAAGCGGCATCCATCGCAGGTCCTCTTGAAGACCATTGTAGCACTAATTCTACATTTTGGAACTAGGGCATTTTAACCTTGTTGTTCCTGCCAGATACAAAAAGAAGATCCTGTGTTATTCAGTGCCCTTGTTACCTTTTCTGTGGGTAGTGGTGCTTGTCACTTCGCTGCCCCGCCGGTGCACACGACTGGGCTCCCCACCTCGTGTGCCATCTGCAGGGCCTCTGCCCTCGGATCACTGGTTTCGGTTTCTGGAGTGGCAACATAAACAGTTGCTCCCAAAGGACTAGCCTGAACAGTTAGGTGAATATCCCCTGCGCCAGCATTCCGCGGAAATTCTTTCTTAGCTCTCCCACGTCGACGACGATGTCATAATAGCACGGCTCCGCTCGCAACACCGTATGACGTCATAGGAGCCATAAGAGGACCTCGTCGGCGTACTGACGTCAGTTCCACCCATTTTTTCCGTGCCACTGAGGTAAACAGGTGGACCAACACATTTTCACATGCATACATCGTATACTAAATATATATATATATATGCAAATGCATAACCAATAAAGGCATAAAGAAATAGCAACAGGTCAAGCATTTCTCACTATTAAAACATAAGCATGATTAAGACATATTAAAAACATTCATGCCAAACAGTAAAAGCATCTTTTTGGTAGAAACAGGTGGACAATGGGGAGGCGGGTGGGACAGTGAGGAATCCATAGGCAGATACTGTATCCAGCAGAAAAAGCGTTACCGAAGGTAAGTAACTTGCTCTTCTGATGGATACTTCTGCCTGTTGATTCCTCACCTTTTGAATAGAATCCTCAAGCCGTACCTTACCCGGAGGAGGGTGTCCACCTGACTAGACCAAAAAATCTTGCAAAACAGATCGAGCAAAATGGCCATCCCTCCTAACCTCCGAATCTAATAATAATCGAATAATTTTTAGTCGAAATTATATTGAAAATAATACTTTAAAAATACTTTTATTAATAAATTTAGACAAACACTTAAAGGAATACTTTTATTTATAATTAATTTAAAGATATTTCATACTTTACAAATTGCGCCGAAGTCGCGACCCCAGCGCGACTTTTCAAAATGGCTACCGGAATGCACGCAGCCATCGTGTAGGGTGCGCGACTTCTGTATAATATTTAAAAAAAAAAAAGAATGAATATAGTTTTCCTAACTAAAAATTATTCACAATTTTTTTAAATATATATATATGTATTATCTACTGGCGGTCGCCAGTAGATAGTTATAGTTAGGACCTAGTTTCCATAGGAAAAGCGTTTTTTCTTTTCCCAATAACTTTGGCGCCGGATGACGAATCTTCGCGAAATTTTTAAAACTAGTGGGGCGCTCCGGTCAGCTCCTGTCTTGAAAGTTTCGGGGTGATTCATCAAGCGGGGGCCGAGAAAAAAGGGGGTCCCAAAACGCGTTTACCCCATGTTATTTCCCATAGGAAACTTTAGACACGGCTACAGCCCGAACTGCTGAACGGAATTACACCAAATTTGGCAAAAAGGTAGCCCTTGGTTCAGAAAGTGCCCTTTTTTTTAAATGGTGCAAATCCGTTCAGTAGTTCCTGAGAAATGCAAAAAATAGAGGTCAAAAAATCAATTTCCCCCAGGAAACTTTAGACACGGTTACAGCCAAAACTGCTGAACGGAATTACACCAAATTTGGCAAAAAGGTAGTGCTTGGTTCAGAAAGCGCCCTTTTTTTTAAATGGTGTAAATCCATTCAGTAGTTCCTGAGAAATTCAAAAAATAAAAGTTTTGATATCTATAGCCGCGGTGGATCCGCGCACCCTCCCGATCACGAGCTTAATGCTAATTGGCTGCCAACACTCCAAACCAGGAAGTGTTGGCAACCATCTTGTGCCTCGGTAACCGAGGCACAAGAAAAGAGAAAAACTAAGGCGCAAAACAAGAAAAGGAGGCAGGGTAGAAACACCCTGACCCACTAGGCCTGCTCAGGGGGTCCCACAAGGACCCCCAGGGCCCAAAAAAGCATTTTTTTTTAAAAAACATCGGCCGAATTCACGCTAAGTGCGCGAATCCGGGTGCGAAAATAAAAAAAAAACAAAGCGCGGGCTTCCACGCTTTGTTATTATTTAGCCCCCAAGTGGGCCAAGTCCTGGGGGCACTGAAAATTTAAAAGCGGGGGCCCAGGGAGGCCCCCGCAGCCCCGGGGACCGCCACCCCCCAGGGCTTTGTTTTGTTATGTGTGGGGGGGCCTCCAAGCCCCCCCCAAGCCCCCCCCGGGGCTCTCATTTGTTTAAAAATACCTGTGTGGGGGGGCTCGAGCCCCCCCACATGAACCGGGGACCACCACCTCCCTGGGGCTTTGCAATTGAAGGGAGGGGGGCCGCGCGGCCCCCCTCCTGGAGCCCTCCATGGCCCTGGGGACCGCCACCCCCCAGGGCCAGCTCCTGCAGTGTCCCTGGGTGCCCACTCCCGGGACACTGCTGTTTGCAATCACAGGGCGCCCTGTCATTGCAAACTGCTTTGCTTCATTGAAGCGAGAGCAGGGAAACCTGCTCTCACTTCAATGAAGCAAAGCAGATTGCTTTTCCACAAGGGGAGCTGCATGTCAGCAGCTCCCCATGTGGAAAAGCAATGCCGGCTCCTGCAGGAGGCGGGGAGCCGGCGGGACCGTGGGGGCATTGGGGCTCCCCCCACGGTCCCCAACGAGAGGCCAGGCCCCGGGGGATGGGGTCCCCGGGGCTGGAAGTGGCCCGGGAGGGGGGCCACACGGCCCCCCTCCCCTGTGTATTTTTTTTTTTTTTAAAGGAGAGGCCAGGCCCCGGGGGATGGGGTTCCCGGGGCCATATTTGGCCTGAGGAGGGGGGCCACGCGGCCCTCCTCACAAAAAAAAAGAATGGCCAGGCCCCGGGGGATGGGGTCCCCGGGGCCAGAAGTGGCCCGGGAGGGGGGCCACGTGGCCCCCCTCCCCCAACAAAAATAATAAATAAAGGCAATAGAGACCTTAGGAGACCATGTCATGAGTGATGTAATATGTGACATCATCAGCAGTGCATTGCGGGGGCACGAGTTATAGTTAGCTGAACTAACTATAACAGGGGAATTTCACTGGCTTTGTACGAGTGAAATGTCCAACTAACTATAACTGTCCCTAAAACCTATGGTTTTTCAGATAATTTCTAAGGTTTCTTAAATGCTAATTTCTAACTATAACGTGCCTGAAACCTATGGTTTTGCAGTGAATTTATATGTATATATATATATATATATCAACATTTTCTCCCCAGCTGGAAAGAGGTTGAGCCGCACACGAAACTTATTCTTTGCAAATTTAATTAATTGATAAAAACAGCATGAGGCGCAGTCCTGACGCGTTTCGTTCTCCTTGGAACTTCTTCAAAGGTAAGCCTTGCACCAAAACACACCGCATTGTTATATATAATGGCGGAGATGCAGGGCATGGAATAAACTCACCTTTGCACTAGGAACTTTGGGTCCGCGTTCGTCTTTCCCGAGTGGTATTGGAGGTTCTTTGGCGAAGCCAGCAATATATATATATATTAGGCGGTTGTGGTGGTTGAGCATCAATAAACAAATTGCACTACACGAATGTGGTTCGACTCCGTCTTTTTCCCAGGAGAAGGGAAGTTACAGAAAACGGAAAAGAAGAATATATATATATATATATATATATATATATATTATCTACTGGCGGTCGCCAGTAGATAGTTATAGTTAGGACCTATTATCTATAGGAAATCCGCGACATTCTATTTGAAATAACGTTGGTGCCGGTTGACGAATCTTCGCGAAAGTTTCCAACTTGTTGGGGCGCTCCGCTCCTACCCTGAAAGTCTCGGGTTGATTCGTCAAGCGGGGGCCGAGAAAAAAGGGGGGTCCCAAAACGCGTTTTCCCCATTCATTTTTCCATAGGAACCTTTAGTCGCAGCTACAGCCCGAACTGCTGAACGGAATTACACCAAATTTGGCAAAGAGGTAGCCCTTGGTTCAGACTGGTGCCTTTTGCTTAAATGGTGTAAATCCGTTCAGTAGTTCCTGAGAAAATCAAAAGTAAAGTCACATATATATCTATGGCCGAGTAGGGTCCGCGTACCCTCAGCGCACCCTGCGCGCACCGTCCCGATCACGAGCTGCATGCTAATTGGCTGTCAGCTGGCTGTCAACACTCCAAACCAGGAAGTGTTGGCAGCCATTTTGTCCCTCGGTAGAACTGAGGCACAAAAACAAGTGCGCAAAACGCACAAAGGGGGCAGGGTAGAAACACCCTGACCCCCTAGGCCTGCTCAGGGGGTCCCACAAGGACCCCCTGGGCAGAAAAAAGCATTTTTTTTTTTTTTTAAATCGGCATGATGCGCTCAGGGTGCGCGGATCCCGCCGAGAAAAAAAAACGAAACAAGTGCGCAAAACGCACAAAGGGGGCAGGGTAGAAACACCCTGAACCCCTAGGTCTGCTCAGGAAGTCTCACAAGGACCCCCTGGGCAGAAAAAAGCATTTTTTTTAAAAAACAATCGGCGGGATGCGCTTAGGGTGCGCGAATCCCGCCGAAAAATAAATAAATCGAAGCGCGGTCTCCTGCGCTTCGATGTTAATTTGCCCCCGGGTGGGCCAAGTCCCGGGGGCATGGTTGGGGGGGTTTAAATTTAATGTGGGGGGCCTCTAAGGCCCCCCAAGCCCCGGGGACCGCCACCCCCCCGGGCTTTGAAAAAATAATGGTGCGGGAGGGCTCTTGGCTCTCCCGCAGCCCCGGGGACCGCCACCCCCCGGGGCTTCTTTTTTTAAAAATTATTTTCACCTGTGTGGGGGGGCACCATCCCCCCCCACACGCCCCGGGGACCGCCACCTCCCTGGGGCACTAAAGATTTGAATATGGGGGTCCGTTACGGACCCCCAAAGCCCCGGGGACCACCACCTCCCCGGGGCTGTGAAATGGTTGGGAGGGGGGCCGCGCGGCCCCCCTCCTGGAGCCCTTGATGGCCCTGGGGACCGCCACCCCCCAGGGCCGGCTCCTGCAGTGTCCCGGGGTGCCTACCCCCGGGACACTGTAGTTTGCTATGACAGGACGGGAGCCTCGCGGCTCCCGTCCTGTCATAGCAAACTTGGTTTGCATTTTGAAAGAGAGAGCAGGAAACCTGCTCTCTCTTTCAAAATGCAAACTCAATTAGCTTTCCACATGGGGAGCAGCATGTTAGCTGCTCCCCATGTGGAAAAGCAATGCCGGCTCGCGCAGGAGGCGGGGAGCCGGCTGGGACTGTGGGGGATTGGGGACCCCCACAGTCCCCAACCAGAGGCCAGGCCCCGGGGGATGGGGTCCCCGGGGCCATAAGTTGCCAGGGAGGGGGGCCACGCAGCCCCCCTCTCCAAATTAAAAAAAAAAAAAAAAAAAAAAAAAAGGGCAAGGGATGGGGTCCCCGGGCCTTAAATGGCCTGAGGAGGCGGGCCACGCAGCCCCCCTCCAAATTTAAAAAATACAAATCGAGGGCATGCCCCGGGGGATGGGGTCCCCGGGGCCAACACAGGCCCAGGGAAGGGGGGCCACGCGGCCCCCTTTCCGTTTTTTTTTTTTTATTTAAAAAAAAAAATGCTCAGGCCCCGGGGGATGGGGTCCCCGGGGCCAAAAGGGGCCAAGGGAAGGGGGGCCACGCAGCCCCCCTCCCATTAAAAAAATTAAAAAAAAAAAAAAAAACGACCAGCATCGTGCCGGAGGCCCCGCCCCCTCCCAGCAGTACTCTGCAAACGCGCCCCCTGGCGCGTTTTAAGAAGGGAAGTAATTCCCCTTGAATACTGGGGGTCCCTGGGGGCCAACTAGCCCACCAGGAACCTCCAGTATGCGCCAGGGGCTGCGTTGCAGAGAGGTGTACAGAGGCCACGCCCCTTTTACACCTCTCTGCAACGCAGCTCTGTGGCGCTTTAGAAGTACATGGTGGGCTAGTTGGACTCCAGGGACCCTCAGGATTCAAGGGGACTTAATCCCCCAACTTAAAACGCGCCACGGGGCGCGTTTGCACAGTGGTGAAGGGAAGGGCGGGGCTTCAGGTGACATGTGTGCAAACAGGCCCCGTGGCGCATTTTAAGATGGGGAATTAAATCCCCTTCAATCCTGAGGGTCCCTGGGGGCCCACTAGCCCAACAGGTACGTCCAGAAAGCACCACATAGCTGCATTGCAGAAAGGTGCAAAAAGGGGCGTGGCCTCTGAACACCTCTCTGCAACGCAGCTCCCTGGCGCATACTGGAGGTACAGGGTGGGCTAGTTGGACCCCAGGGATCCTCATGATTCAAGGGGACTTAATCCCCCAACTTAAAACGCGCCACGGGGCGCGTTTGCACAGATGTCACCTCAGGCCCCGCCCCCTCCCTTCACCATTGTACAAATATTCCTCTAAAATCAACCGAACTACGAATTCCTATTTACTCACCTGTTATCAGGAGAGACCTCAGTGCTGCATCTTTCAGCCCAGTACTGATCCTGAAAAGTAATTTTAACCGTACTTACCAGTAACTTGAATTTCCTTCCATAGGATATCATTGCCTGCTTTTTGATGAAAAAGTTTCTAAGTGTCGATTTTTGAAACATACAAATATTCCTCTAAAATCAGCCAAACTACGAATTCCGATTTACTCACCTGTTATCAGGAGAGACCTCAGTGCTGCATCTTTCAGCCCAGTACTGATCCTGAAAAGTAATTTTAACCGTACTTACCAGTAACTTGAATTTCCTTCCATAGGATATCATTGCCTGCTTTTTGCTGAAAAAGTTTGTAAGTGTCGATTTTTGAAACATACAAATATTCCTCTAAAATCAGCCAAAATACGAATTCCGATTTACTCACCTGTTATCAGGAGAGACCTCAGTGCTGCATCTTTCAGCCCAGTACTGATCCTGAAAAGTAATTTTAACCGTACTTACCAGTAACTTATATTTCCTTCCATAGGAATCCATTGTCTGGTTTTCAGCAGAAAAGTTTGTGTTGATTTTCACAAACTACAAATATTCCTTAAAAATCGCCTGTATGACTTAAACGCATTCTTTCAACTGTTTACAGGAGATGCACCAGTGCTGGATCCAGGATCCACCACTGAGTAAGAAAAAGTAACGATAACACTACTTACCTGCTAAGTGAATTTCCTCCCATAGGATAACATTGGTGATTTTATGTGAAAAAGTTTCTAAGTGTCAACTTTTAAAATACAATAATATTCCTTAAAAATCACTACTGTAACCAAAACGCTTTTACTCATCTGTTTACAGGAGATGTCCCAGGACTGAATCTAGGATCCAGTCCTGTGGTTAGAAAAGTAATCCATAAAGTAACTAATTGCATTTAGGTAGAAATTCACATTGAGCTCAATGTTGCATTGTGTTTGAAATTGTGTTGCCCATTGCAACAACTGTAACTACTGTACTTAAAAGTCTATTGCCTATTTGCAAAGTATTTAAACTAAAGTAATTCATTCTGAGAAAGTATATTTTGTAATGTAATGTATAATGTAATTACAATGTAATTTAAAAAATAAAACATCTAAAAATAAATAGTTTAAAAAATGTAGTAAATCAGTATCAAAAAAAATAAATATAACAATTAATACATTTAAAAATTGTCATTTACAAAACCTTTGAAATTCACTGAAAAAACCATAGGTTTCAGACATGTTATAGTTAGGAATTAGCATTTAAAAAACCTTTGAAATTCACTTAAAAAACCATAGGTTTCAGGCTTGTTATAGTTAGGAATTAGCATTTTAAAAACCTTTGAAATTCACTGAAAAAACCATAGGTTTCAGGCCTGTTATAGTTAGGGTTTAGCATTTAAAAAACCTTTGAAATTCACTGAAAAAACCATAGGTTTTAGGGAAAGTTATAGTTAGTTGGACATTGCACTCGTACAAAACCCGTGAAAGTCCCCCGTTACAGTTAGTTCAGCTAACTATAACTCGCGCCCTCGCAATGCACTGCTGATGACGTCACATATTACATCACTCATGACATGGTCAGTGACATCACTGATGACATCACTGATGACATCTCAAATGACATCACTGATGACATCATCCATGTGAGAATTTAATGCATCTTCTCACACCCTAATATAACTTTTGATACACCCACTCTAAATTACAGACTGCCATTCTCAAAACCATACACACTCCAATACCAATAAGTACATACCAACTCACTGATTCTTAGGTCTACACACACACATCTACTCACTCACCCGTACAGTCACTCATACTTACAGTCACTCAGTACAGGACTATCATATGCACTCATACACCTATATAAACACTCACACAACGCAACTCATCCATAGAGGTACTCACACACCTAGTCAGTCATGCTAATAATTAATCACACTCCCATTTACTCACCTATACAGTTATACACACCAGCTCACTTACTCATAAAAATACTAGCACATTCTTACGCTCCTATGCAATCACTGATGCAAGCACACACTAATCCATATAGCCACTCTCACAATCACACACTCTCACTTATAGCCATTTATATACTCCAACACACATATATACTGCCTTTCACATATGTAGTTACTCACACATGTACCACTGAGATATACATTCAATCACTAACACACCCATACACACACTCACCCACCCATACAGTCCATCACAGATGCACTCTTGAAACCATGCACCCAGTGAATCACCCACTCACACATCTATGCACAGAGTCACACACACCCCACCCACACAAACACTGAGGCACCCATACAGATACTCAGAGAACCAATCCATAACCCATATAGACACTGATTTAGCTAGTCAGAAACCCATGCAGCTGCTTACACAACAACAGACAGACGGATACCCCAATACCTTGAAGAAAACAGCATCCTGGACCCATCCCAATCGGGGTTCCGCAGCAACCACAGCACTGAGACTGCCCTCATCGCCGCCACCGACGACATCAGGATCCTGCTGGACAACGGTGAGACCGCAGCCCTCATCCTGCTGGACCTCTCCGCCGCCTTCGACACTGTCTGCCACCGCACTCTACGCGCACGCCTCCACGACGCAGGGATCCGAGACAAGGCCCTGGAATGGGCCACCTCCTTCCTCGCCGGCAGAACCCAGAGAGTCCGCCTCCCACCATTCCGATCCGAAGCCTCCGAAATCATCTGCGGCGTACCCCAGGGATCGTCCCTCAGCCCAACACTGTTCAACATCTACATGGCCCCGCTCGCACGCATCGCCAGACAGCACGACCTCAACATAATCTCCTACGCCGACGACACTCAACTGATCCTCTCCCTCACCAAGGACCCCCTCGCCGCCAAATCCAACCTCCATGAAGGAATGAAGGCCGTCGCCGATTGGATGAAGATCAGCCGACTAAAACTGAACACGGAGAAGACAGAGGTCCTCATCCTCGGCTCCAACCCCTCAGCCTGGGACGACTCCTGGTGGCCAACGATGCTGGGAGCAGCCCCGACACCCACCGACCACGCACGCAACCTGGGAGTCATCCTCGACTCAACGCTCTCCATGGCCAAGCAAGTCAACGCAGTCTCATCCTCCTGCTTCAACACCCTCCGCATGCTTCGCAAGATCTACAGGTGGATCCCGACAGACACAAGAAGAACAGTCACCAAGGCCCTCGTCAGCAGCAGACTTGACTATGGGAACGCCCTCTACGCGGGAGCCCTGGCCAAGCTCATCAAGCGACTGCAACGCATACAAAACGCCTCCGGACGCCTGATCCTCAAAGTATCACGCCACAGCCACATTACCCCCACCTGAGGAACCTGCACTGGCTCCCCGTCGACAGGAGAATCTCCTTCAAACTCCTCATCCACGCACACAAGGCACTCCACAAGACTGGCCCAGCCTACCTCAACAGACGACTCCTCTTCTACGTCCCCAACCGCCAACTCCGCTCCGCCGACCTCTCCCTCGCCACCGTCCCTCGCATTCGAAGAACCACCACCGGCGGCAGATCCTTCTCCCACCTCACCGCCAAGACCTGGAACACCCTTCCACTAAGCCTACGACAGACCCAAGACCTGCTGACCTTCAGGAGGCTACTCAAGACCTGGTTGTTCGACCAGTAGCAGCACCCCCGCCCCCTTTTTTTCCCCAGCGCCTTGAGACCCTCGCGGGTAAGTAGTGCGCTTTACAAATTCTGTGATTGATTGATTCATTGATTGATACAGACATTCACACAGTTTAGTCACTCACCCATGCATCCAGTAAGATACGTTTAATCACTCACTTATAGACTCAGTCACGCACCTACTAAATCATCCATTCAGACGCTTATACACCCACTCATTCTTCAATATGCCTTTCCCTATATATATTAAACATATTTAAACTTTACACAAACACACAGTCACTGGATGATGTCATCAGTGATGTCATCAGTGATGTCATTTGAGATGTCATCAGTGATGTCACTGACCATGTCATGAGTGATGTAATATGTGACGTCATCAGCAGTGCATTGCGGGGGCGCGAGTTATGGTTAGCTGAACTAACTATAACGGGGGAATTTCACGGGTTTTGTACGAGTGCAATGTCCAACTAACTATAACTTTCCCTAAAACCTATAGTTTTTTCAGTGAATTCCAAAGGTTTTTTAAATGCTAAACCCTAACTATAACAGGCCTGAAACCTATGGTTTTTTCAGTGAATATATATATATATATATTCAATCACTTAATCAATCACAAGATTTGTAAAGCGCACTACTTACCCGCGAGGGTCTCAAGGCGCTGAGGGAGAGGAGGGGGGGGTGTTGCCGCTTCTGGTCGAATAGCCAGGTCTTGAGTCGTCTCCTGAAGGTCAGCAGGTCTTGGGTCTGTCGTAGGTTGAGGGGAAGGGTGTTCCAGATCTTGGCGGTGCGGTGAGAGAAGGATCTTCCTCCGGTGGTGGTTCTCCGGATGCGCGGGACGGTGGCCAGGGAGAGGTCGGCGGAGCGGAGCTGACGGTTGGAAACGTAGAAGGAGAGTCGACTGTTGAGGTAGGCTGGGCCGGTTTTGTGGAGTGCCTTGTGTGCGTGGATCAGGAGTTTGAAGGAGATTCTCTTGTCGACGGGGAGCCAGTGCAGGTTTTTCAGGTGGGGGTGATGTGGCTGTGGCGTGGAATGTCGAGGATCAGGCGTGCAGAGGCGTTTTGGATTCTTTGCAGTCGTTTGATGAGCTTGGTCGGGGCTCCTGCGTAGAGGGCATTTCCGTAGTCAAGTCTGCTGCTGACGAGGGCCTGGGTGACTGTTCTTCTCGTGTCTGTCGGGATCCACCTGTAGATCTTGAGGAGCATGCAGAGGGTGTTGAAGCAGGAGGAGGAGACTGCGTTGACTTGCTTGGTCATGGTGAGCGTTGAGTCGAGGATGACTCCCAGGTTGCGTGCGTGGTCGGTTGGTGTCGGGGGTGCCCCTAGTGACGAGGGCCACCAGGAGTCGTCCCAGGCTGATGGGTTGGAGCCGAGGATGAGGATCTCCATCTTGTCTGTGTTCAGCTTAAGTCGGCTGCACTTCATCCAGTCGGCGACGGCTTTCATTCCTTCGTGGAGGTTGGATTTGGCGGTGAGGGGGTCCTTGGTGAGGGAGAGGATCAGTTGAGTGTCGTCGGCGTAGGAGATTATGTTGAGGTCGTGCTGTCGGGAGCTGCGTGCGAGTGGAGCCATGTAGATGTTGAACTGTGTCGGGCTGAGGGAAGATCCCTGGGGTACGCCGCAGATGATCTCGGAGGCTTCGGATCAGAATGGGGGAGGCGGATGCTCTGGGTTCTGCCGGAAAGGAAGGAGGTGGTCCAATCCAGGGCCTTATCTCGGATCCCTGTGTCGTGGAGGCGTGTGCGTAGTGTGCGGTGGCAGACAGTGTCGAAGGCGGCGGAGAGGTCCAGGAGGATGAGGGCCGCCGTCTCGCCGTTGTCCAGCAGGATCCTGATGTCGTCTGTGGCGGCGATGAGGGCGGTCTCGGTGCTGTGGTTGCTGCGGAATCCTGACTGGGAGGGGTCCAGGATGCTGTTAACTTTGAGGTAGCGGGTGAGCTGTCTGTTGACGATCTTCTCGATGACCTTAGCTGGGAATGGAAGCAGGGAAATGGGCTGAAAGTTCTTGAGGTCGCTCGGGTCCGACTTGGGCTTTTTGAGTAGGGCGTTGATCTCGGCGTGTTTCCAGCTCTCTGAGAAGGTCGCGGTCTCGAAGGAGAGGTTGATGACGTTGCGCAGGTGGGGTGCGATGGAGCTGCCGGCTTTGTTGAAGATGTGGTGTGGAAAAGGGTCTGATGGGGAGCCGGAGTGGATTGTGCCCATGGTCTTGATTGTGTCCTTGGTGTTCACGTTGACCCAGGCTGTCAGGGGGTCGTGGTCGATGGGGTGCGGCGTGTCTGATGTGTCGGGGCCTGTTGGGGTCATCCGGGAGTCGAAGCTGTTGTGGATGTCGGCGATCTTGAGGTGGAAGAAGGTGGCGAGGGAATCACACAGGGCTTGCGACGGCGGGATGTCGTTGGCGTTGGAGCTGGGGTTGGAGAGTTCCTTCACTATGCTGAAGAGCTCCTTGCTGTTGTGTGCGTTGTTGTCGAGGCAGTCTTTGAAGGAGGTCCTCTTGGCGGACCTGATGAGGTGATGGTGGTTGCGGATGGCGTCTTTGTGGCCTGCGCGGCTGTCCGGCGTCTTCTCACTGTGCCATTTGTTCTCCAGTTTCCGGCAGGTGCGCTTGGATGCTAGGAGTTCCGGGGTGAACCAGCTGGCTCTCTTGCTGGTGTCTTTGTAGGTTGGTTTTTTCAGCGGGGCTAAGGTGTTGGCGCAGTCGTCCATCCATCGTCTGAGATTGCGGGCGGCGGCGTCGGGGTTGGAGGGGTCGGTGGGTGGGCTGAGTGCGAGGTTTGTCTGGAGTTGGTCTTCGGTGACTTTGCTCCAGCATCTGCGGGGGATCTGTAGGGTGCGGTGGTGTGTGGCGGGTTTCCGGAAGGTGAAGTGGATGCAGTGGTGGTCGGTCCAGGTGAGTTCGGAGGTGTGGCTGAAGGAGACGTGGGAGCTTGAGGAGAAGATGGCGTCGAGCGTGTGTCCGGCGATGTGGGTCGGCGTCGTGACGAGCTGTTTCAGTCCGAGGTTGGCGAGGTTGTCGATCAGGGTGGAGGTCGGGGTCCGGGGGGTCTGTAGATGAGGGTGCCTCTTACGGTGGTGTTGGGATCCGTGTGGATCTGGAAGTGCATGTGTTCGGCGGTGCTGAGAGTGTCGTTGGTGCTGTTCGAGACCTTGATGGTGTCTTTGTGGACGATGGCGATTCCTCCTCCGATTCCGTTGGTGCGGTCTCTGCGGGTGATCTTGTAGCCGTCGGGGATGGCTATGGCGATGTCGGGTGCGGAGGATTCGTTCATCCAGGTCTCTGTCAGGAAGGCGACGTCCAGTGATGAGGTGTCGAGTAGGTCCCAGAGCTCGACGGCGTGTTTGCGTGCGGAGCGGGTGTTTAGTAGGATGCACCGGAGATGGTTGAGGTCCTTCTTGGTGGGAGTCTCAGGCTCTCCGAGGCAGGTGAAGCTGCAGTTCCGGCAGGTGAAGGGACCATGGGTGCGTTTCGGGGCGGCCTTGAAGCAGGTGGAGGTCCGTCCTGGGTTGAGAACGATGAGGGTGCTGAAGTCGTATCGGAGGTGGTCTTCGTGGCGGATGCGGGGGCCAGGGGTTCTGGCGCTGGGCGGGGTCCAGGCGTGGACGGGCGCGGACGGGCGCAGACGGGCTGCCTTAGGCGCGCCAGCGGCGCGGCCGCCATATATGTGGAGGTGGGAGGGAGCAGCAGCTGGGAGGCGGGAGGCAGGGGCAGCGAGTGGTCAGCGAGGGGGGCCGGGCTGCAGGGGACACAGCGGCGGGAAACGGGAGGGCGAAGGGGTACAGAAATCAAAAGGGGCACAGGGGGGCACAGAACGAAAAACAGTGCACAGCAGTGAGAGCACAGAAAGGAAGGGCAAAATCAGTGGGAAAACATTGGGGGCACAGAACGAAAACAGTCACAGCAGTGAAGGCACAGAACGGAAGGGAAAAAACAGTGGAAAAACAGTGGGGGCACAGAACGAAAACAGTCACAGCAGTGGGGGCACAGAACGGAAGGGCAAAACAGTGGAAAAACAGTGGGGGCACAGAACAAAAACAGTCACAGCAGTGTGGGCACAGAACGGAAGGGCAAAAACAATGGAAAAACAGTGGGGGCACAGAACGAAAACAGTCACAGCAGTGGGGGCACAGAACGAAAGGGCAAAACAGTGGAAAAACAGTGGGGGCACAAATATAGAGGGGAAAGACAGTAACAGTGACGCTCACAACGACAAGAACCTACCTACGGCCTACCACTGGCCACCAGGGATGAGGCGCAGGTGGTAGCCTGCGGATGGAGGAGGGCCTCAGATCAGCAGCAGCAGGGAGCTGGACGCACAGGTGGCGCTGTGCGGATGGGGGGCGACCTACCCAGAGGTCAAGGGTCGCTCACCTCACCGTGCAGCGGCCGCCATATATGGGGAGGTGGGAGGGAGGAGCAGCTGGGAGGCAGGAGGCAGGGGCAGCGAGTGGTCAGCGAGGGGGGCGGGGCTGCAGGGGACACAGCGGCGGGAAACGGGAGGGCGAAGGGGTACAGAAAATGGATTCCTTTCCCTTTATATACATATAAAACTCCAAAACTCCAAACGACAACTGGCGGCAGGGGCGCCCAAGCTCTCAGGTCGCGGCTTGTTAGGGCATGTCACTCCCAAAATATTCCAAAAGACATCACACGTACTGCACCTTTCGGTACCATGTAAACTAGCCCTCCAGCCAATCCTTAGTGACAATTCTTTTAATGGTAGCAGACCAAGTAGCATTACGCGTTTCGTCTCTAGATGAGTATTATTCATCTGCTAATTACATGGGTGGCTCGCCTGTCAGGTATTTATACAGCCAATTCATGGACAGAAAGGACAGACATAAAATGCCTTGATATTTAAAGACATAGTCATCAAGGTTAGTTAAATAGAAGTTTCAAAGGAAGAGTCAGTAAGCATTTTTTTCTTCAAAATTGATGCATAGATAAATCAGTTTGAATTTGATGTTTTTAGCATCCACCATTTGGTTTTCACTGAATTTCACTTCATTATTCAGAGGACCACAAAGTCCATAATGCCTCATTCCTGTGCACATAAAGCTGTGTCCCTTCACAACTATGATAATAGAGTTACCTTTGATTTATGCTTGTCATTCTACACTTCCAGATTGCCTTTAAAGGAGTCAATTCCATCTGTGGCATAGCAGTATGTCCTTATAACAATATCAAAGGTTTGACCACTCCATGACTGAGATCAGCTTTTTGAATGCCGTCATCATGGTGTGCAAGGAAAAGGTCCCTGCAAACCCTGGCTGCCTTCAGATATTTTCCATTATGCCAAGTGGGCCTCACCGGGCACTTCTGTGAAACACTCCATCCATATATAATATGTTCACTAAAAAAACAAAGGTTATAGGGGCGTTATAGTTAGGTTCAGATTTTACACACATAAAACCATAGACATTCAGCAGCTACAGTAATTGTCTCAAGTAACTATAACTCGTGCCCTAAGGTAACTTTAACTTGCACCCCCACCATGCACAGTTTTCTCATCAGTAATTTCACTGCAAATGTTCCTTTGAGCTCACTACATCTGCACCTCTCTGTCACTGGGAAGCGGAAAGCAGAAAGAGGAAAGTCAGTGGGCATGGTGCAACGCGGAGTCCAGTGATTCGCATCCGAGTCAGGAACATGGTATGCCATCACCAGTGCTGTGGTCTGAGTTTGAGTGTGGTGGCAGCATGGCAGCGGCTACAGCTGCTTCCAACAATGACACCACCGCACTGCCTGCTGCCCATCAGCCCTCCTGCTCACCAGCTCAACTCACCTCCTGCAACCCTCTTGCATCCTTCATCACCAACAGCGGGGCAGGGCATGGCAGTGATCAGTGCTGGAGGCCCTGAAGACTGGTCCGGTCTGGTCCAGGATCGGCTCCCCTGGTCTGGCCGGGCCAAGGAGGACAGCAGTGGTAGCGGAGAAAGGAGCAAGGTGGAGCCCACCACAACCAGTGTGCAGTGAGCAGAGCCCACTTTGCCTGCACCACTCACCCCCCCTGGCAGTGTGTACCACTCACTGCCAACCACAACCACCACAACCCTACTGGCTGGCTCGGCCTTGTCCCAGCCTCAGCATAAGGCATCAGGCATCAAGCAAGTACTGAGCCCCAAAGCGGGGGCATGGCACTGTGAGTAGTAAGCAGACCCCAGCCTCCAGCACCCAGCACGACATGGGGGGATAAGGGGGTTGCCCTAGGTAACTGTGGCTGTGGTAGTTGATGATTCACTGAAGCGGCCAGCATTAGGCTGGTGCAGCTTGTGTTCCCCCCACTATCAATTCACCCCCCCCCCGCAACTGTGACTGGTTCCTCTACCCCCGGGAAACCAGCATCAACTCAAAAAGGAACATAAGAAAATTTAAGGACATGCAACTGTATCTGGTTCCTCTCACCCACGGACCATCACCAACTCAAAAAGGAACATAAGGAAATATAAGAAACATTAAGAACACGCAACTGTAACTGGTTCAACTCAAAAAAGGAACATTAGGAAATTGAAAACAAATTAAGGACACACAAAGGACAAATAATGGACACAAAAGGACATCAAAGGGACACAAAGCCCAGCTAAGCTCAGAGTTCGTGGCCACAGACTGACAAAACTCACAACCACTGAAGGACACAGATGATAAACAGCTGAATTATTAAGTCTGCACATGCCCCCCTCCTCAAGAGTCTCACAAGGGAGGGGTGAGGCAGCACACTTCTATAGAAGGAAAGGGCTGTGGAAAGTGGCAAGGAGATCTCCGGCAATGTGCTTCTCCCCTACACCCTGCTGGAACTACTCTGCATGTGCTCTGGAAAATGACGGGGGCCTGTGTTGGTTCACAAGAAGCAGAAGAGGAGGGCAGACCATCCTGAACCTCCAGTTGCACCAGATCAGATACTTGATTTAACATTAATGACACCACTAGAAGGCCTCCAGATTGACTTAACACCACACTCAATTGCAACTAGTTTCTCAGGACCTAGCGCTACCCTCTCTCAGTCAAAGATTACTTCTAAATTTAATTTCCTTAAAAATGCTGAGGCAGCTGTTTTCTCCAGTAGCTTCAGTCTCAAGGGCCTGCCCATCCCTCTGAGCCCCATAGTGACCATATGCAAGGGGGGCCTCAATTCAGCACCTTCTCAGCTGAAAGTAATGCCAGGAACAAGCAAGCCTCTTGGGTCCCCTAAGCTCACTAGGGCCCACCCTAAAGGAAGGCGTCCCTGCTCTCTGCGCTGCCCTGGGGAGGGTATAGGCTCAGTTGGCCCTCTTCAGCACTAAACCCTGGGGTCAAGCCAAACCAGAAGAGAAAAAAGAAGAGCATGAGAGACCAGCAAACGATGCTGCCCCATATTCAAAGATGGAGGGGGACTTATCGCAGCCTTTGTTCAATTCATCACTGAGTGATGAAGACTTGTCCCACCTAATCTCTCAGATAGAGGAAGAAGAGAAGAAGCAGGTGGCTCTTGGAGACAAAGCATGCTCCACATCACTGACAACGGTCCAACTAGAGGGAGCATCATCACCCCCGGATGCTATGACTAATCCAGAAAGTAAAAAACCACAGGCAAATGGACAGAATCAATCGACTCTCATTGAAGAAGATTCACAAAACCCTGCAAAATATCTCTCCTACCTCCGCTCTAAGGAATGGGAGATTATGTTGTTATCTTATGGAAACAAAGTCCCTAAAATCTCAAGCCCCACAGCAATCCCCAAAGAGGAAGCCAAGGGACAACAAGAGTTGCTCTGGGCCACAGCCCTTCACATTTTACAGAGGTCGGTTGATGCAATGTCCTTTCAAGCCAGCAAAATGGACATACAGATCAGCCTCCTATATATCCTGGCTTGGTACGTAGCCATCATTGATGAAAAGATTACAAATCTAAATCTAATAAAACGGACATAGGTGGACCCTGAGGGTCCCCGCCAGACATGCAACTGCTCTCCAGTCCTAGATAAATTAAGCTCACTCCTGGAGGTGATGACAAAGCTAGTGGGTGAGTTGAAAGAATTAGCTAATACAAAGCCTCAAATTTTCAAAGGTGGTGCCCCAGAAGATGGGGGGAACCTGAAAAAAGACACAAGGATGGTCAAAAAGAGGGGATAAAAGCTGAAAGGGTAGCTGAGGTCGGACACCCGCAGCAACTGGCTACTATAGATAGCAACGCTGATGGCAAATGCTTGCGTGCTTCATCTGAGGCCAGCATTCTCAGGGACAAATCCGCCTCTCTAGCTGGATCTGACAGGGCACACACTGCAGATGAAGGAGAGTCTAAATGCAAACAATCAAAAAAAGGAAGGGTTGTAACAAAAATTTAATTTTGAACCACAACTTAGTGCCCTAACCTTTGTTTCAAACCAGAAAATGCTCAGCTCTCACTACCCCGTGTAAGGATCAACACCTGCTCAGCTGCCTGGAAGGGGTGCCTGAAGGTGAAGGCCAAATCCCTGAACCTACCCCCATGATTCAAAAGACTAACATCATGGAATCCACAAAAACAAGCATCATCCAAAACGCTGTTGACCCCGCTATGACAGAAAATAGGGAGCCCCCTGCAAATCATGGAAAAATAGTTAAGCAAGACCGAGTTACCCCAGTCCGGTGCTCTTTGGTGGGGGGCCCTAGCATTCGGTCAAATTCTCCGCTAGCTAATTGGAACGGGACAATTAACCACTAAAAGACCTATACTGCGGAATCCAAGCAAACAAGTATAGAATAGAATAGAATAGAATAGAATAGAAGGATTTTTGTATAGCGCATGGCTACCCGGAAGCATCCCAGCAAGTGTCCTACACAACGTCATAGGCCCAGTCACAATGAGTCAAAAGGAGTCCCTTACATCTCTTCAGCTGCCCCCTGGAACTGGCAGCTCGAGCTTGGACTTCAATCTTCATGAAGAGGGTATACTTTCACTTTTCAGCAACCAGTCCATCAACAAAAGGGGGATGACAGTTACTTTCCATGGTCTTGGGAAAGCAGCCCCAGATTGCCTCACTGCACTTGCCCCAACTGAATTCAATTTAACATCCTTTGCCCCTTCGACTAGGCACACTAAAACTCCTGCTAGAGCACAAGATGGTTCCCGAGACACAATGCAACCTCAAACTGCAACCGTCTGTATGTTATTTTATTCGGTATACAAGTCTAAAGGTCCATTTGATATTTTAAATCATGGTAACATTCTCAAACTAATCCAAGCCATGGGCACGCTCAGAGAAGTTACATCACAAGAGGTCGTATCCATTGAGTTCATTGCGCCTGGGCCCAGCCAAAACAATAAAACAACCAAGGTAACCTGGCGAACTACAGAGCTAGCTATGAAAGTCCTGGGACACATTGATACCTTCAAACAGTGGGGGATCATCATCACATCCCCAAAGGAACCCGGATATCCATACATACTTGAAAGTCTGACAAATGAGGTCACAACAACAGCACAGCCAGACTGGTCTATTCGATCTTCAGTGGCGCACCAGGCAAAACTCCAGCACCTCTAACTGAGCAAAAGAAGGGTCGCCACAAAAAACAAACCGCTGGCCCTGAAGGAGCAGAAAATTGGGCAAGGCTGTCCGGAACTCTTAACTCAACCCAACTGCTACGTTGACATAGCAGCCATCAAATCGTACTCCCTGAACAGCCGCTCAGGATATGCTCTTGGAATATCAATGGATTGGATAACAAACTGGGTGATCTGGACATTATCTCTTATCTATGCTCCTTTGAAATTGTCTTATTACAAAAGTCTTGTTCACAGATGGCTCACCTACTAGAGGGCTATAAAAATCACTTCATTCCTGCAACTAAACAACAGAAGTATGGCCGCAGCAGTGGAGGCTTTGCAATATACGTATCCACTATTAGCGCTATCCATTCCTGGGGACAAGACAACGACTCTACAGGGCTACAAGTAGTTGGTCTAGCTCTCAAAACAGCTAAGGGCCAGACAAAGAGAATAACCTTGATAAATGTTTACATCTGCCTTAACCGAAGTTCAAGGGCAGCTCTCTCTAAGAAGCTGATCAATGCTATCCTAAACCTCAGATCAGTGAATGTCAATATGGGCATCATGATATCAGGCAATTTCAATATGTGACTAATGCCCAAATAACCCGCAAATGAGATAATGGAGGCACACAATGGTGACCGGGCAATTCCAACTCAGGTTCAACCTGGGTGGCACAAAGAGGACAAGAGAGGACAGGCACTTAAAGGAAACCTGGAACATCTTGGTCTGAGAGCCCTATATGGTCGAATACTCCCTGATAAACCACCTGGCCTCTCATACTTAACAAACACTGGGGCTTCCCTAATTGACTATATATTTGTCAGTCTTCCCTTAATGAACAATATCGTTTCAGTTGGCTTTGGCAAAAAAATAGACAGTGATCACCGCCCGCAAGAGCTTACCCTCAACATCAGTTTAGACATGTATGATGTTGCAGCTTAACAAGGATCTGAAAGTTATACAATCAACCTCAAACGCATCAAGTGCTCCACTAACACCCTCCCAAGCCTGGTCTCAGAAGCCAAACTACTACTAACTAACACTCACAAGCTAGAGGGAGACTTAGTCACCAGCTGGGTAAGGTTAAATTAAAAATTGGCAATCCAGCGCGCAAAGCCTGTATTGCGAAAGACAACAAACCTTAAAACACAAAAGTTGCATTCCATACAAGGAGGAGGAACCAGCTACCTTATAAGGATGGCCAAAAAATTACCAACCAGTTGTGGAGAAGCCTCAAAAGGTCGCCAATGGACTCAAAAATAATATGTAATCTAAGGGAGGCTAGAAGACATCTGAAGGTGGTGAAAAGGGAAAACCAAGGGTAGATATGGAACTCATTATGGACAAAACAATTGTATGACACCAGGTCAAACAACTCTGCAAATTTCTGGCACACTATAAATGGACTGGGTGGCACGCTTCCAAAAGTGCCTTCCTCTAACATTTCGGAGCCAACATGGTATCACTTCCTATATGATCACTTTAATAAACAGTTGTAAAGTGATCAATCCATTATCAAGGGGGAAGGTTCAGAGGCTAGCAATCCCCCGGAACATCCTACAATGAGGTGCTATCAGGCTATTCACTGGTGCCTCATCACTGACGCCCTAGTCCAGAAACAAATTGCCAAGGGCCGCAGAGAGGGGGCACCAGGCTCAGGCGGTATACCATCAGCTATTTATAAGGAGGATCCAACATTCTGAGTCGCCCAATTAGCCCCGCTATTCTCAACCATATTGGGGAAGAACTGCATTCCCCCTCATGGAATGGTTCGATACTCGCTCCTATCTTCAAGTGAGGTGACAAGATGATCCCCGGTAATTGTCGCCTGATAGCTTTAATTGAGCTAAGTTCTTTGCTGGCGTGCTGTTAGACTCACTACAATCATGGGCTTTGACAAACAAAATCATACCCCCAAACCAAACTGGGTTAATGAAGAATACAGGGACATCCGTGAACCTCATTGCACTCTCCCTTTTGATTAATCAGGTGGAATTCAACAACCATCCTGTCTACCTGGGCTTCATTGACTACGAATCTGCATTCGATTGTGTTGATAGGGGAAGCTTTGGCAGAAACTCGCTCACCTTAACATTCTGGGCACTCTGCTCAGGGCCCTGCAACTGTTGCACCATGACACATAATTCAGAATAAAAATTGGAGATGGATCTCGCCTGTCACGGCCAATAACCACTGTGTAATGCCTTAAGCAAGGCTGCGTTTTAGCACCCACCCTGTTCAACCTGTTTTTGTCTGACCTGACCCCAGCTCTGAACACAGCGAATTCCCTTCCGCCCAAACTGGGTTGGGGGGCTTACATCTCTCAAACCTACTGTATGCAGATGATCTGGTTCTTATCATCAAAACCAAGGTAGGCCTACAACGCCTCTTTGACGCCACCTCCACTTTTTCAACTAGGAATGGCCTGCTGATTAACAAGAAGAAAACTAAGATCCTTGTGGTCCAAGGCACCAGAACACAAAAGCTGACGTGGTTTCTGGAGCAGGAGAAACTACGAGCAACCAAATGCCACAAGTAGCTAGGTGTCCACTTCAACGACAATGGTAGATACAAGAGCCAGATGAACGAAATAAAGAAGAAAGGCATTGCACTATCGTTTGCTGTCAGATCTGTATATACAAAACTGAAAGGACCCACACTTATGCCTATCCTTCAGGTGGCCCAGGCAAAGATTCTCCCAACCTTAGCATATGAGAGTGAGGCACTTAAAGGGCGGGACAACGCAATACTTGACAGAATGCCCGCAAATATTTACAGAACAATTTTTAAGCTTCCCTCTCATACATCACCAGCTCAAATAAGACTGGAATTTGGCATATGCAGGCAGGCATTGGCACGCAAAGCGGCCTTTACAATAAGCTGTCTCAAGCTCACGGCCACAAAGGAAGGCACTCTGGGCCACCATCTATAGACTGAATTGGAAACAAAAAAAAGGAAAGTGCTATCTGAATTAAGCCCTGAGCACACTTGGTTTAACAACTACAAGGGCCTAACTATTAGCCATCAGGAATTCAAAAGGGTGGCAAAAATCAGCACAAAACAGCTCTGACTAATAGAAGCAAGGCCTGCCTCTGCACGAAAACACTTTTGGATGACATTGTGCACCTACAAACATCTGAAACTACAGTACTACTTAAACAAACTTTACAATGACTGGACAAAGACAGTTTCTGAAATTAAGGATGGGGATAATCCCTATCCCAACTCATTTTTCGGCCTGGAAATGGGTCGAGGAACAGGCAATGTGACAGCTCTGCAAACAGCAAAAAGAGGATCTAATACATGTACTGTGATTGTGTCTCACCCTTGTAGAGGATAGGAAGGCTTTGTTACGAAGGGGGTGGATTGCCAAGGGCACAAGATCCTGCAGGGAAGCAGTGCTGGCCTGCTTTGACCCATCCAATACCCTTCTAAACTGTGCTCTGGTCAAATGTATTTATCGTTTCTCAAGAAAGGTAGAGGCCCTGGATCATGCAGTTGAAGGGCTGAAAGGTGACTAAGTTATCAATGTGCTTGGCACTGGGCCCCTGAATTCAATCCTGTCTGAACGCACTCTTCTGAATGCACTTTCCTCTGAAAACTGTTTTAACCGGTGCAGGCTGATGCCATCTGGCCAGGGAGCTTAGGCGTCTAGACAGAGCATAAACTCTTGTTGCAGTGACAAAAGCTACACTCTTAAACCATTTTAGACATAGCACTTTTACTCATCCCTGCTTTTAAAGATTTACAGCACAAGGCTATTTTAACCATTTTTAGCCAAACGTACTGCACTTTATCATTGACTAGGCCCACTTCTGTGTAAAGGGGCTAATTGTCCGTATTTTTAATGCATGCATTTTACAAAGAAGCACCCTTTTTACGAATGGATACAATGTTATTTTGCCCGTTTTCATGCTGCCTGCTGCCTAATTTCACCCGGGAGCACAGGGGACATCCAGGACCACAAGTCCCAGCCTCCCGAGGGGACCATTGCCATCGATGCCAGCTTCCCGCGCCTGGAGGCGCTTTAAAATCCGTGAAGGGCTCCTGCAGCGCGGGATGCCCGTTTTCTTGCTGCCTAATTTTGCCCGGGAGCACAGGAGACAACCAGGACCACAAGTCCCAGCCTCCTGAGCGGACCGTTGCCATCACCGCCAGCTTCCCGCGCCTGGAGGTGCTTTAAAATCTGTGAAGGGCTCCCACAGCATGGGCATGCCCGGGCCAAGGACGGGCCCATCTGTGCCCGTCAGCGCCAGGAAGAGGCGGGGCGGGGCCACCCCCCTGGGCTGTAGTTTCTAGCCCAAGTTGATGGTCCCAATATACATCTCTCGTCAGAACACTCAGTGCTGGGTGCCTGGACTATTGAGTGTGGAAAGAGGTACTGAAGTTTTGGCCTTGGCCTCTTTTTGACTGTTGATTGACTATTACTTTGTGCTTCCGCACTCACCCGAACTAATATAACCTAGTTTCAGATCACTATAAACACTGTGTGGGTTTTGAGGGTGCCTGTGTACTTGTTTGGAAGAGTTCCCTCTGGAACCCCAGGGCTGAATTGAGGGCTAAATTGAGTTACCAAGGGCATATCGAGAGATGGGAAAAAGAACAGGTCATGACAGGGCCAGGGTATGGATCACTCAAAAAAAAAGTTTTCTGGTGCCGTTTGCCATGAGACTATGAACAGGATTGAGTCCATCCTGACTAAATGCCATGAAATAGTCCACTCTGGCCTCCCTGTCACTCTTCCCTGCCAGGGAGTCCCACTAACCCTGGTAATAATCTTGCTGCCCCACTATTACCACCCCCGAACCGCCACCAGCAAAAAAACATGCAAAGTCAATCCCGCAGATATTTTAAAAAACATACTACAGGACAGAGTAAGGGTGTGGTTAATAGGCCCGTGACCTGGAGCCTGGTCCTGTCCTCCTCCCACCATGTAATAAGTCAAGGGTTTCTCCTGTTACATCATTTTCTACATATGTTGAGTGTCACAACAGATTCGATGTCCTTACAACAGAGGACGCTGGGATGCCAGGGGTTGGAATATCTGACCCTGAGGGTCCTTGTAAAATCCCTGCAAGTGAGCTAGACTCTGAAAACATTGATTGAGACACTAAGAGGCGAGGTTGCTGCACTAAGAGGGGAGGTTCTCAGTTTAACAGAGAGGGTAAATTGCGGGAAGGTGGCTCCAATTGAGACTCCGCCAGCCTTACCGTCTCTGGCCACAACCAGGCGCCCAGGACTTCGTAGTTTAGGTAATGATAGATCTTCATATAGTGTTGCCCCAACTAGGCTCATAGACCCACCCCCCCTCACATTAGAGATCTCTGTCCCAGTGATACATTGAACCCAATTCTAGAAAATCGGGGAGATGTTGGCCAAGGCAGAGGTGGGCGCGGGGCCTTAGATAGAGGTGAGGTTGTATTAGAAGAAGGGTGTACTCCCAAGTTAGATCATAGGATGGTATTGGGAAAGGGGGCAGTGAGGGATGGTGTCTATACTAGATCTAGAGAACAGTGTGACCAAGCTGTGGTCTACCTCACTGAGGTCCCCAAACTTTCTACAGTGGGATATGAAGATCAAGAGTCTCTCAAAAATAAGGTTATCCATTGGTTTAGGTCCACTCGACACTGCTACTCTATCATCAGAGATGACATCAAGTGCGTAGAAAGACTGCCCCTTCCAGGGTCATCATGGGACATGATCGAAGTGAGACATGGTTACAGGGCTACTGTTGATTGATTCCCGTACAATCCCTTCTGTGAATTCCCTTATCTCAATCAGATACAGACCCCCAGCAAGACTGGACTTATTGTTCCCCAGACCTTCCCCACCAGGTTTTCTCTCACGAAATATGGGTGAAAAAGGCAAAGATGACTACAGCAAGAGGACCGGGACCCCCTAGACATGAGCTTAGGCTCCATAAGGCCTTTACTGCCCCTGCCCCATATAGGAGCCCCTCCGTCATTAGGGCCCGCATTCAGTACCGAGGGCTATAGTGACCCAATCCCCTTGGACACAAGTAGTAGCATGGCTTCTACCATCCCTGGTATTGTGGAAGGGGGAGAATCTGTCGACCACTCTCTAAGGCTTCTTGTTTGGAATGTGGCAGTTAAGGGCAGACCCAGATTGGTGTTCTTTTGTGGATTCCTATGACGAGATTCTATTTCAGGAGACTTGGAGCTTGTCCACCCCATATAGAAGTGGTTTCTCTGCTTATAGTATTAATGCAACTAGGAAAGAGTTCGATAGACCCTCAGGAGGTTTAGCAGCCTGGGTCAAAACCGCTCTGGGGTCCAAAGTCAAGTCTCTTCATGTTGAATCGCAAGATATACTAGCCTTTGAACTGACTCTCTATAGTTGCCTGAAAATCAGGTTTTTCAATGTATACAATGGAGTGGTGCGGGGCTCAGAGGAAACTGAGGCAATTTGCATTGTAGATCACGCCCTGTCCCAATTTACAGACAATGTCCCTGCATTAGTGGCGGGTGATTTAAACTGTACCATTGAACCCCTCACCCTTGTTCCCCCAGATTTGACTGAGGAGTGGGACCGTGAGTGGCACATTCCACAGTTAGACCTTCCCACAGTTAGGTGGACCAAGAGAGGAGGGCAGGTGTTGCAGCATGACTTGAGAGCCACAAACAGGAGGACCAACTCTGGCCCAAAAGGCGAATTTACTTTCAACAGACCTGGTCACGTAAGTAGACTGGACTATTGTTTGGTCGCTCTTAAACTCTGGCCCTTAGTCGACGCTATGGTAGTAGTTAAAAGATCTGACAGTGACCATAATGCCCTTGCCCTCTCCCTTATCAAGCAGGGTATTCAAGAACCTGACATTAGAGGTAGTCCTGAACTGGGTGTCCTCTCAATTACAAATAATCATAGATCAATCAGATGGGATTGGGTGGAGGAACATCCCGAGGCTCTCGATGTAGTAAAAGGCATAGTGCAACTGGAACTAGAGGAGCTAGCTAAATTTTCCCCTAATGAAGTTTGGAAGTTATTGGGACCCCGCCATGAGACAATATACAATAAGATTATGGATACTCTAAGCCAGCCGCGTAAAGCTCATACCAAGGGGGGGAATGGCGCACTTGTGAGGTCTGACCCCCAGGTTGCTTGGTTCAATCAGGACTGCAGGAAAGCAAAGAGGGCGCTTGTGCGTGCAGTAAAATTGAAAGCACGCCTGGAGGTAGCGGCTTGTAGAGCCAAGTATAGGCGGGTGATGGAGACAGCCAAGAAGGAGTGGGAGAGTTCTCTGTGGTCCTCCTTGCAGAGTGCATTGACAGTTAAAGACTCCAAGCTTTTTTGGAGTAAAGCAGCGCAGTGGCTCAAGGTTAATAAGCCTTTCCTGGAATTTACAGTCCAGCCCAAGGAGTGGGTAGTGCATTATGGTTCCCTTTATAAATCACGCTCCACAGTAACAGAGGAAGTTAGTGACTGGTGGGGGGAAGTTCCCGGCGGAGCTGGTGATGCTCTGGTTTTTTCTATTGAGGAAACGCAGGCCGCAATATGCTCGTGTGTCCCTGCACGTGCCATGACAGGATTCCTAATGACTTGTACAGAGAGGATATAGCTCTCTGGGGCTCCTACATTAATCTGCTCACTAACTCCATTTTGTCTGGTGCTGCTATTCCCCCTTCGTGGAAGATAGCTGAAATAGTTCCTATCTACAAGAAGGGAGATAGAGCAAACTCGGCTAGTTACAGGCCAATTAGCCTTATTGATTCCCTCCAGAAAATCTTTTGCAAACAGATTTTAGGCAGGATACAGGACTGGATTGTAGAAACACAAATACTGAGTGACTTTCAAGCGGGCTTTAGAGACAAAATTAGCACTCTGGACCAGGCCTTTTGCCTTCTCTGTATTTACTGGAAGGAAGTTGTTGTTAAAGGAGGGAAGCTTTAAGTGGCTTTTGTTGATTTACGGTCTGTGTTCAACCTAGTCCCCAGAGCTAACCTCTGGAGAGTTTTAAAAGAGATGGGTCTCCCGGAAAATCTTTTAGATGTTTTAATTAGACTACACTCATCAAACACAGCACAGGTTAGGTGGGGGGAGAACAATCAAGTTATGGAAACCTTCCCTGTCCAATGTGGAGTGAGACAGGGATATGTGCTAGCTCCCACTCTTTTTACTCTTTTTATCAACGGGGTGGTTGTTTTTTTAGATAGAGATGGCTGTGATGTCCCTAAAAGTGGTGCAAGATGAGCACCTGCTCTACTTTTCGCCGATGATACCCTTTTAATCTCTAAAACTCCACAGGGGCTACAGCAACTGTTGAACGATTTTACAAGGTTCTGCAACGAGAGGGGTCTGGAGCTCAATGAGGCTAAAACAAAATATATTCATCTTCTCTGGGGGAGTGGCTAAATCCTCTAATAGACCCATGCTCGTTGGTAGCAGTAAACTAGAGAAAGTTGATGTTTTTTATTATTTAGGTATTCGCCTGACTCCCTCAATTAGCTGGGCCGCCCACATCGAGAAAGTGAAATTGCTACTAATTCAGCAGACTGCCCATATTAGTAGAATTCACAAGAAAACTCTGTCCAGGCAAGTTGCTCCGGCTCTGGAAATTTATAACATCAAGGTTCTAGGGGGGCACTTTATGGAGCGGAACTATGGGGTACAGGGAGTACAGATTGTCTGTTTGTTATTGAAAATCGCTTTCTCAGATCATTAGTTGACCTCCCCTCGAGTACTCCTTTGACCCCCCTTTTCTGGGACCTTGCCCATAGACAGTTGGCCCACAAGCTGAGCTATAAACTACTTATGTTCTGGTATAGGTTGTGGTCTGTGGCAGAGCTTGCATCCTATCGAAAGGCTTTGCTTGGCCTTCTGAAACTACGTCAGGTAACATCGATTCCTTGGTTTAGGCCTCTGAGGAATCTATTGGGGAGGTTTGGGATGGAGGCGTTTTGGACAAACCCGGAAAGTCTGGCCCTTATTCCAAGGGCTAATCTCAAAGCTACTTTTTGGGAAGTAATACTTGAAAAGCACCTGGCTAAAACTGAGGGTGGTCTGACTCTTGACTTTCTTAATTTTAAATCTGTTTCTTGCTTCGAGGATACCATTGATGACATTGTTCCCACTCTGGCACGTAAACTATTTTTACAGTTCCGCTACAAAATTTTACCTACAAAATTGTTTTGTATTAAGTGGCGCAGTAATGTACACAATGATGATCTTTGCCCCGCGTGTAAAGCTTTTTCAGAATCTATTGTGCACTTACTTTTCTTTTGTCAACATTATATATCTCTGAGGAAAAAATGGATTATTCCGCTTTGTAGAATGGCCGGCCCTAGCCACTACCTCGAGATGTGGAGAATATTGTGCACTGATACACGCAGAATAATAGTTTACGGCCTTGCAAGATACTGGTATGCACTATGGATTTGGCGCTCGAAATGTACTGTATGAACCAATGTATTTTTCTTGTCTTTGTTTTTATTCTCCTTGTTTTTTTAATCTAATTTATGCTTCTCTAATTTTAATAACTATATTATGAAATTGTTTTTATTCTGTGGAGTGTACCTTTTAAGATCTTTGTGATCGAAATAAAGTATTTTGATGATACAATGTTATTTTATTCATGTTGCAAGGGTTTTTATTAATCAAGCAATAAAGTCTTTATTATTATTATTACAGTGATATTGTCAATGATGTCATAAAAAATTCATGAGTAATGTAATATGTAGGGCTTTTAACAGTGCATGGTGAGGGCGTGAGTTATTGTTACTAGTCATAACTATAACTGGTAAATTTTTATGGTTTTGTGTGTGTAAATTCTGAACCTAATTATAACATCCCTCTAACCTTTTGGTTTTTTTTGGTGAATTTCTAAGAGTTTTTTAAATTCTATTTCCCAACTATAACGTCCCTGTACCCTTTGTTTTTTTTCAATACATTTCTATGGTTTTTTTAATGTGATTTCCTAACTATAACCTCCTTGTAACCTTTGTTTTTTTCCATAAATTTCATGTTTTTTTAATATAAATTTTACTATGATTTGACCCATAAGTTCAATTTACATCTATATGCATATGCTAATCTTATGCTTAAAAACGATGAAATGGCAAAAGACTTTGCCCCTTTCTAGCTCACCGTTGATGGTACTGTGCTAATCCTATGTCTGGCAACTTTGCTGGAAAATCAGACATATAAGGTGAGCAGATCCAGAGTGTTGTTGGTGTTGTAGGCTTCTTTATACAGAATTTCTCTACACTTAAACTTGGGAACTACCCATACTTCTCTGCTTCTTTTTTTGCACAATATATGCAGCACTCTAAGCCTGAAAGGGTAATGTTTTGACTTTACAGGGTTCTCCCTTGTGCCTGCACAAAGTTAAACCTCTCTGAAGAGCTATAATGATAGCAAAGCGCATTTCAAGGGTTGTTTTTTTTAATTCCAATTTGGCTTCAATGGTATTTTACAAATCCAAAGCTGTAATATAGTGCCTGGAGTTGTAAAAGTCTTTTGTCATTTTATAGCTGGGCATGTATGGCACTGTGCTAATCCTATACTTAAAGACTTTTCGGTAGAAATGGAAAATGACTTTTTACCTTTCTAGCGTGTTGTGGATAGCACTGTGCTAATCCTATGCTTAAAAACTTCGCTAGAAAAATAGACATTTGAGGTGAGCAGATTCAGAGTGTCACTAGTGTTTAGGGTGCTCTATACAGGACCTGCTCTCTCCCTAACCTTGGGAACTACCCAGAGTTCACTACTTCTATTTATATAAATAACAGGATGAAGGATATGTAGAAAAGTGTGTATGAACAGAAATGGAGTATATAATTAGAAGCATAAATACTGAGTGGATGTGGAGTGGAGGTGGAGAGCAGCTGCCATTTCCAACAAAAATATCATAACATCTTAAGAAGCATAATCTGCATCAATGGCCATCCAAAGTACAGAAAAAGGTGCAGGAGGCAGTAAAAGAAAAATTATATTTTCTGAGCAGGAGTTGGAGATCCTGACCAAAGAGTGCTGTGATAACCATGTGGTGCTGTTTGGAAGGGCCATACTTCGAAAAGAAACAAATCTGGCTGGCTACGGAACAAGAAATTAATTCCGTAGGAGTTCCCCACTGCTCCATCAATGAGATCAGGAGAGATGGTATGGCCTCAGGTAGCGAACAAAAGAAAAGGTGGTAAGGCGACTATCAGAATCCTACGCAACATGAAAGAGCTCCAACTGTACCCCTCCCACTGCACTGCAGACATTGGTTGAGAGCAGCCTGGAGCTTGAGACTGTTGGGGGAATCTGGAACATTGACACCTCAGCACCTGGAACCTCACAAAGTAAGTGTGAATTATTTCCTATTGTCACATCTCAGAACTTAAATCTATGTCCAAATCCACATAGTACTGTTTCATACATCAGATGGTTGTTTCTTAACTTAGTTAAAAATGTACCTTTATAGTGCATTATGGGGCATGTAGTCAAAAAGTCAACACTAGATATTTAATCATATCAGTGATTACACAGAGTTTCATTATTTTACACAGATCTCCCTGCGGAACACAGTGATGACACCAATGTGGAGAGAGTGAAGGACTCAAACTAGGCAGCTGAAGAACCCATTCCCATTGCCAGTCACCCAAGCACACCTCTAGCTCAATGCAGCACTACCTCATTGTCACCACAGGCACAGGTAATGGAGGATGATGACATCTTTCTGCCTAACAGTACCATCCAGCACCCATGTTTGAGGAAATGACATCAGCGTGTTTGAGCAAGTGTGCACAGTCAGCGCACTGAGGCACATCATGCTATAGATCCTGAAGCCATTGCACAGTTGTTTGGAGGACTTGAGGCATCCATGATCCAGATTCAGTGTCTGCAACCCAAGCAGATGTAAATCATGAACAAAAAGATGCAGCACATGCAGCAAGGCTTGTCATTTGGATTTGACACAAGGGGACACAATTGGCAACCATGAACACTAAAATGGACAGCAACACCATTGCTACAGTGAAATTATGCCAGCACATGGCGAATGATCATGCCCATCAAAGGCATTGAGATAGGAGTGCTGCAGCTAGAATGGATGGGTTAACCCATTCCATTGGTCGTTTGCAGATTGCCCCTTCTACCATATGCAGGAGAACAGTAACTCTGCAGGTGGAAATGGGACACTTTAGTGGGGACGTTGCCAGGGGCTTAGAGCAGATCACCTCTGCAGCTGAAGTGCTGCAAAACGCACAAATAGCAGGTGGTGTTGAGATGCCCCTCAAGATAGTGAGTACATCTAAAGTGTTAGCAGCATCCCTGCCAGTGATGCACGTGCCCTGCACGAAAAAGTTCTTCTATATGGACTGAAGAACAAATAGGAACATGTGTACCATCTACACATCCTAGGACATGGGGGAATTTGGCAACCTGGTAAAGGTTTAATTTTGTGACTTGAATTTCCCCAGCATTTCTGGGTAGGTATATGTACCTGTTGATATTGATATTTAGGAGCATGGCATCTACAAACGCACGTAAGAAATGTCACCAGCAAAAGCCATCACGCCCTGGTAGCTGCCAGAGGACAAAAGGTACAATGAGCATAACACCTGCACATTAGTGGGGATGGAACGGCTGTGCAGGGTACTGCTTACAAGATGTGGTTTAAGCATTTCAAATAAATCTAATATCACTGCACTACTGAGCCTGTATTTCTCAAAGATTTCCTCCTCTTTCTGTTGGAAAATGGTAAGCCTGGTTCTAAATATCCTCTCATGTCTCCTCCTCCTCCTCTGCTGAACAGCCAGTAGTCGCCTTCTCTTCGTAATCACATAGAAATCAGCCATTGTGGAAACCCCTGATGCATTCTGGGCCAGCTTTTATAGTTTGCACACAGTTACCAGCAGAAAGATTTTATGCTAAATTGCATTTGCAAATGGGTAATTTTGTGACTAGTCGCTAATTGTGACAACCTCGAACATAAGCTTTGTGAGTCGCAAATACTGAATCAGTATTTGCGACACGTAAATATCGGTCGCAAACAATACAGATTCACAAATTGTTCACTTTGCAAATTTTGATTAGCAAATTACATTCGTACATAAAAAAACTTTTTCTGTCGATAACCTAGTTGCACCCCGTTTGCAAGTCGCAAAACTTGCCCCAGATCTTTTGTGTATCTTTGTGCATCTAGCCCCAGATCTTTTGTGTATCTTTTTGCAATCGCACTGCAGTAACACTGAGCCAACAAACTGCAATTTAGTGTTGGTATCCTTCGCCCTTTGCAGTACTTTTGACAGTAACATTCTGGTGTGGAAGTTTGACTTTTTGCATTGTAAATGAGGGTCTACAAGTACATGAATGTAAATTGATCCTTAAAAGTTCAGGGCTGCCAATCGTAACTGTGTAAATTTACTCCACAGGCCATTCCGCTAAGGGCACGGTCCATTCCAAGGCACGTCAAGCTCCTTAACAGAAGGCATGAAAGACAGGGTCAAAGAGAAAAAAAAGTTAAAATTACGTAATAAACTTGGGATATATTGGAAGATACATACATCCAATTAGAGAACGCTATTTAACTGACAGGCTGGTTAGCTGTCAAAGTACAGGCTCTGGAGTTTGCTACTCATCTACAGGATCCTACATGAACCAATGGTCATGAAGATGCTTCGTACTGGGGAGTAAATGGAATGAGAGAAAAGTGACATAAATTCACCTTCACCACGCAACAACCAGAGAGAAAGATTTGCACGCCTAGAAGTCTCAGCCATAGTCAGAGTTGATTTTGCAGTTGTTTATGCTAATGTCGGCACTGAAATAGAAGTTCATAGACAACATTTTTTTCATAAACATTCTACATATCCCAGGTTAGGGTTGTTTGGCCAACTTGTGGACGTTTCTAGACTTTGCAATATTCACAAATGTTATGAGTTCCAGAGGCTTTCCAGCACAAAAAGCAATTGAAACTGTCTTCTAGTCATTGGGTTTCTGAAGAAAGTGAAACCGAACTTTTGCCAAAGAATTTTCTCACAAAAAGTTTTTGGAAAAAAATCTCATACAAAAAACCTTTTTGGGGAAAACTCTGGAAAGATAGTAAAACCAAACCAGCATATTTCATAAACTGCAAAGTTATCATTTGACAATGTTGCCCAAAGTCAAGGGTGAGGATTGTGATTCTCCAAAAAACATGACAAGAGAATCTGGATTTCATTAAAGACAAGGAGGCTAACATTATGCATATTTCTTTTAATGCTAACTCCAAGCAGCCACTTAGAAGCAATACATCATAAAGTGAAACAGATCTAGAATAGAATCTTCCAGATGTACAATAGCCATGCACATAGGATAGTCTGCCTCTTTTAAATGCAAGGTAATAAGGTAAGTCGTCTTCTGTATAACATTTTCTTTCTTTTTTTTCTTTGTTTCTTTCTTCTCTTTTTTTCTTTTTTTGTGCATTCCAAACGGATAGAAACAATGAAGATTGAATGAAGGGGACACAGAGTTAATTCTTTCTGAACATCTTCCTTGTGGATCAGCAGTATAGATGAATCAGTTATGTTGAGTTATCTGAAATAAGAAAGAGTATAAGTGCTCTGTTGCCATGTAACTGAGAAAGGTGTAATATAAAAGTGGGCAAGTTATATGAAATTTTTAACAATCCATTGAAAAAAGTTGTATGAAACTTTCAACAATACATTGAATACAGGTTGTATGAAATTTTCAACAATACATTGAATAAAGGTTGTATCATAAATTATGCATCTATTGTTCAGTAATTTTTGTATCCACCCACGGGAAGGGTGGGATAATGTTAGCCTCCGTGTCTTTAATGAAATCCAGATTCTCTTGTCATGTTATTAGAAGAATAGCAATTTCATTACAAGACCGGAGGCTGCCATTATGCATGTTGGTAGTTTAGTAACACTACATCTGACATATGTTCAATAGGTGTACAATAGTCTTTAGCGAAAGTGTTAGAATTTGACCAATGAGCTGCTTTAAAAATCTCATCTGGTTTACCCCCTTTCCAAAATGATTTGCAAGCCATAGCGCACCTTATTGAGTGTGCCTGGAACCTTTTTAGTTCAACAACGGCTGATTGCATTGCATATTTAACCAATCTTGCTATAGAAGCTGATGTAATGGGTTTGAAGGGTTTCATAAAAGAGATTAGTAATTGGTTAACACCATTCGCATGATGTTCGCTCATTCTTGCATCATATTCTTTCATACGATCTATCACAAAAAGTTTTTTGCATGTGTTAAACTTTGGGTAGAAAATTGTATCTGACATAGTCTTAGTTCTCTTAATAATCTCGAAATTGACACCAAAGGCATCATAGACTCTATCAGTTACTTCTAGTGCTTTAACATCTGATACTCTATGGCAGGAGATTAGGCAGAGAAGAGAGGCTAATTTTATGGAAAGTCTCTTCTTAACTAGGTATCTATTCTCAGGCCATGTAGTGAAAGGGTCTAGTAGTAACTAAACATCCCATAGGGTTTCGTATTTAGGTTTAGGTGGTCTCCTTAGTCTCATACTTTTCATAATTTGGCATATTATGCCATTTTTCCCTATGGTCTTGCCACTTATTAGAGTGGCCTGCTGAAATAGCTGATCTGTAGCAATTAATTGATCTGTAAGTAAGCCCTCTCTCATATTGTTCAACTAAAAAGTTTGCTATGTGTACAATAGGAGCCTCCACTGAATCCAGGTTCATCTCTAGGCACCAGTGTACCCAACTTCTCCAGATGCCATTGCATCTATTGTGGGTTCCAGGAGCCCATGACTCTTGCAGGAGTATAATAGCCTGTCTCGAAAGATCTGTGATTTCATTAGATTTCCTGACACTTTCCAGGCAAGAAGGTTCAAAGTCCCTGTCTGGACTAGGGGATGTTCCCTTCCGTATATGTCTCTTAAAAGGCCTTCCGCGGCTGGAAGTAGAAAGGGTATTTTGCAGGCTAATTCCAAACTCATCGGAATCCAAGCCTGGGAGGGCCAGAAAGGGGTTATTAGTAATAAGGAGCATTGGTCTTGTCTCACTTTCTGGAGGACTCTCTGGATCATTGCAAATGGGGGAAATGCATATGCTCAAATTCCTTTCAATGGTTGGAGAAAGTCATTGACTGCTTGATCTCCGGGGTCTGGCATCCAGCTGAAATATTTCTGCAGCTGCAATGTCAGTCTGCTTGCAAAAAGATCTACTTCCAGAGGGCCCCAGAACTGATTTAAAGTTCTGAAGGCTTTCACGTTGAGTTTCCACTGTCGTTGTGGTCTAGGAGGAATCTCAAATTCCAGTCAGCATATTTGAGATGTTGCTTTTTCCCGGTAAGTATTCTGCTTTTAGGGCTATCTTGTGTTCTAGACAGTACATCCAGAGTTTTTTGGCTAGATTCGATAGGTCTGAGGATTTTTTCCCCCTTAAGCAATTTATGTATGCCACAGCTGATATGTTGTCCATTTTTAGAATAACCGATCTGCCTTGTAGGGATTGTTTGAAGCTCATCAGAGCGTAAAGGTCAGTAGTTAATTCTAGGTCGTTTATGTGTTGTGAGCTCTCTGTATAGGACCATAGACCTCCTGTGTTCTGATTCTGTAAGCACGCTCCCCAGCCACGTAGGCTCACATCTGACTCTAGAATGAATTCTGAGGAGTTTCTGAAAATGGCTTTGCCGTTCCAGGCATCTAGATTCTCTAACCACCAGTTCAGTTCTGATTTGGCTTCGTGGTCTAGGGTTACTTTGTCTCCATACCATAGTCCAGCATGGAGGGCTTTCGCCTTCACTCTTTGAAGGGCTCAATAATGTAAAGGTCCCAGAAAGATAGCTTGGATAGAGGAAGATAGGAGGCGCAGTAGTCTGGCTAGTTCTCAAAGGGACAAGAGGTCTCGTTTTAATACAAGTCGTATTTCTTAGCGCATTTGTGGGATTTTCTTCTTGGGTAGTAGCAAAACTGATTTTACTGTGTCTACTGTGAATCCCAAGAATTCCAGAGATTTTGAGGAGTCATGATAGATTTTTCTTTTTTTATTATGAAGCCAAGGCTCTCTAAGAGATTTACTACTGTATTTATGTCTTAAAGAATCTGAGAGTAGTGCTGGGACATAATGAGAATGTCATCGAGATAGACAATCTGTCGTATCCCTCTTTCTCTCAAGAAGGATGCTATAGCTCTCACTACCTTGGTGAAACACCAGGGAGCAGAGGATAGCCCAAAGGGGAGAACTTGGAATGGGAATAGACGACAGTTCCATGTGAAATGGAGGTATGGTTGGAACTCTGAGGCCATGGGGATTGTGAAGTAGGCATCTTTCAAGTCCAACTTCACTAGCCAGTATTTTTCTACAAGCATGTCACTCAGGAGGTAGATACCCTCCATTTGAAGTGTCTGTAGATGGGAGATTTGTTCAATTCTCCCAGGTTTATGACTGGTCTTCAACCCTTGTCTTTTTTCTCTACCAGAAAGAGAGTGCTTACAAATTTCATACAATCCCATGGTACTTCTATAATTGCTCCTTTCTCTATCCTGGACATTACCTCTTCCTCTACTATTTTCTGTTGTTCTGTGGTCAGTTCTAGGTTTCTTGGGGGTGAGGATTGTGTCGGTGTTTTCGTAAATTCTATTTTGAAGCCTTGAAAGGTTTCTAAACCCCAGGGGTCTTGTGTAATTGTTTTCCAGGTCAGTAAAAAGAATCTCACCCTAATCCTCATTGTCTGTAGTAGGGCCTTTGGTAAGCACGGCCAGTAGAGCGGCCCCTTCTGCCGGCCCTAACAAAACACTAGGGTTGAATACTTGACGCATTCTGGTCTGAACCTTGTCTAGGGCTGTGAAGGTTGCGACATATTTGCCTAAGGTCTTGATCATGTCCTCTCCAAATAGGAGTCCTGTGGGGTTTGCTGAGGGTTCTTTGTCAGCCATGTCACTCAGCTTAGGGTTGATCTTGAAAAGGACTACTCTATGTCGCTTGCATTTATCCCTGCATTAGCGTTCCCTAATAGGATCAGGGTTCTCTGACTCCATCCTGTTAGAAGATCTAAGTCTAACGGTGTACCGTTAATGTGGCTGTCTTCCACCATATCAATTATTCTAGTCACCGGGCCTAAAATATCAAGCATGCGATCCTGGCAGGCCTTCAGTGACCTTTCCATACCCTTCCTGGGGTCTCTACCCAGTTTGAATAGGAATTTGATTAATTCTGGGTCGAGGTGTGGGGTCAGGCATACTTTTTCTTGAACCACTGATCTGGGACATTCTGCCCTTAGGATATTTCATGTTTCTCTTTCTAGGGGAATCCTAATCCATCTTTTTATGAATTTGGCTATGTGATCTTTAGGCCACCATTCTCAGCTCCTCTGGTGTCTGATATTATGTGGAGAGAACATCTCCTCACCCAGTGGGTTGGTTGTAATTTCTTAAGAGGAAGAAGGGAGCTCTTCCTCTGATAGGGGAACCTCGAATTCTAGATCATTCAGGTCTAGGTCAAGGATATATTCATCCAACGGGTTCATGTTTTGGTCCCCTTGTGGTTAAATTTCAAGATTTTGTGTATCACGACGAGCAGTTATATATTGTGTGCCCCTTTCGACACCTTGATAGGTTGTGCCTCTTAGGACACCTAATACTTTTGAGGTGCGTAGACCTCCCTTATCGTTTGAAGTGCTTAGACCTCCTTTATATGATGAGGTGCGTAGACCTCCCAAATTATTTGAGGTGCTTAGACCTCCCAATCTGCTCATTGGGCTTGATCTTTAAATGTTGTTGTTTTTCTTTAATATTTTGCCCCCTTTTTATTGTATTCCTCGGTTTGGCCTTTCTGGGTTTCAATAGTGCCATCTTCTTCCTCAATTTAGGGTCTTTTGGTTGACATGACCTAGTTGAGTGTTTCGTGCATGCAGGAGCGCATCTCTTGTTGAATTATCTTTTTAATTTCTTCATTATTGATGTTAGGGGTAGGTACCACAAGATCATCTGATTCTACATCAGACATGTTAGATTTTATACTCCTTTACTGGTTTTAGTACTTAGTTATATATATAGATAGCTTTGAAGGTTCAGAGGAGCTTATGTAAATTAAGGTTTTGTTAGAGGAGCTTATGTAAATTAAGGCTTTGTTACATCAGATCTTTTAAATTTTATACTCCTTTACTGTAAAGTGAGGTTTTTGGTTTAAAAATAGCATGGGTACTTGCAGCCGCAGTCAGCAGCTGATCACGGGAGCGTCCAACTGCCAGACTTCCTGACATCGGATATGCTCGCGAGCGATGAGCTGTTGATTTACTGCATTGCCCTGGTAGCCCCTCAACTACAGGGGGTTGCTTGGAAATGCTTTAATTAGCGCCCAGGGCATCCTCGTAGTTATGGAGGCATTGCCTGGGACACTTTTATGACGTAGTCTACGCTGGCCGTGTCAGGAGTGAAATTATGGCATTGCTGAAGGTCTTTTCTCAGTGTCCAGAGGTATTGCTTGCGTTGGATTTAACCGCAGCGTTCTCCATGTGATGCGTGTGCAGCCCTTGCTAAGATACTTTTCTCAGGTTTCCTCCAGACGCGTCGTTGCTATTTTAAATATTGATTTTCGTTATTGGAGTTCCCTACTTGTCTGTATTTCGGCATAGCCCGTGATTGGGTGGAAACGCAGGGTGAGGTCAGGGGTGAGCAGGATTTCCGCAAATTGGAAATTGGTTAGGTGTGAGCCGAGATTTAAGATGAGTTCTAGGTCAAAGAGGCGCAAGTCTATTCAGAAAGGTATACAAATTAAGTTGAAAAGGGCACAAATCTATTCAGAAAGGTATACAAATTAAGTTGAGAAAACATACATACACATGTAGTTGCCTATTCTAGAAGATACAGTTCTTACATGAAAGTGAAGAGAAAATATACTTATCCGCCTGGAGCCGCATTTAAAAGAGGCAGACTATCCTATGTGCACGGCTATTGTACATCTGGAAGATTCTATTCTAGATCTGTTTCACTTTATGATGTATTGCTTCTAAGTGGCTGCTTGGAGTTAGCATTAAAAGAAATATGCATAATGGCAGCCTCCGGTCTTGTAATGAAATTGAAAGTTTGCCCACCTACAATAATAGTTCATTGTTTCTGTGCATTGCCGGAGTCTGAGGAAACATTCCAGGTTGAAGGGCATAAAACAACATTGATTCTAAGTTTTTCTCAAAACATGGATTCATCTGCCTCATCACCTTTACTTCTTACTGCTTTCCAGGGGCATTCTGGTGTGCATTGACTAGATATTCATTTTCAAAATCTCTGTAGGGAAAAGCCAACTGATATCATAGCTGTTCAATGAATTCTGTTAGCAGTGATAAAGTAATTTAAACATTTATATTTTTGCATATCACTAACAATGTTTAATATACCTTTTCACTCAAGATTTTACATCTACAGACAGACATAGTGTAATTGCCTTTCAAACAAATTTCTTATGATGTGTAGAAGTGTGCTTAATAATGTGTTTTAGTTATGCCACATTACTGCGTAAAGTGCCACCTTGGACAAGATGGATACCATCTCTGTGACTCACTCAAGCTTCCTCCTCTTCCTCCCCTGTGCACATCCTTTCTCCCAAAAGCTCTGCAGCACTCAGGCAAGCTGAGGTCATATTAGTTCATTTTCATTGCTGTATTGTTTTACTTTTGATGAACTTTCCATGGTTTGGATGTAAAATTACTACTTGGAACCATGTTTACCAGTTCTACCCAAGACCTCTTTTTATTGTTTCATATTTTGTTAGAACATCTCTGGATGATATTAGCATTGAGGGTGTTGAACAATTATTTTAAGATGGGGTAGTGCTTAGGTGCTGAGGCAATATAGCGTTTATTTTCTATGTGCTCTTATTTGCTGGAGAGATTATAAATTTGGTCTGACAATGAAACTGCAGAGCTCTTGATTTAATATGCAAGAATTGCGTATATAAATCCCTTGCTTTGGGATGTGAACCAGAAGACTTTCCTATTCTACTATGGATGCTACTCAATTCCTTTCTGGTTTTTCTGCCTATTGGGACTTAGAATATTTTCTGATTTAACTTACTCTGTATAATGCCGCATCTGAGAGCCTTTATGGCATATTGACTCTGTACCGCTTATTTTAAAGTTTTTGTAATAAAAACTCTTTAACTTTTCATTGATTTCGAATTCAGCTATTGAGTGAACCTCATTACTTAAGGAGGTATTTTACTCTGCTGATTTGATGTTTGGGAAGGTGCCTGAACGTGGGGACACATTGGTTTATGAAATTGAGGCTTAACACCATCTCTGATCCTGTATATGTGGGAGGTTTGATTTAGGTACATTTTCCTGTGTCTAAAGCTTGGGATACCATTTTGCTCCTACAGCAAATGCCTTTATCTTAGAGATAACATATGTTGAAAATGAAGCTAGCGACTACTGACTGGCAAATGCTTGCTCTGAAGGGATAAATCGAGAGGGTACAGGAGACTATCTTACTGTATCCAATACTGTACTGGTAGTGCTGCAGATCTGTGGTTTTCTAAAGGTGATGTTTTTGAGACCAGCAAGAAACATTACCTTCCTTCTTGTTACAGCAAAGCCTCCACTGAGTATCCGTGCCTTAAACTCAGCATAGGAAGATTTCATAGCTATGGAAATGTATTTAGTAATTTATTTATATACCGTCCAGCATTCTCACACTTCTCCCAATAAAATTGGTATCCAATTTTGTGGGTGGACATATCATTTGCTACAGGAAAAGCCCCAAAACTCATTAAGGAAACATCAAGCTTTTTCCTTTCAGATTCACTAACTCTGGCGATGTGGGTTGCTGTGGTATTTGGGCCTGGGTTCATCCAGCACCCAGGGAAATCTACCAGTTCCATACATTTCTGAAAATTAGACACCCAGCGGAGTTCAGGTTGGGTGCCACATTTACAGATCTCACTATGTTTTCATACCCAGAATATCCTGCAAATGTCAAACTTCATCATAGATTTTCATCACATTTCGGGCAGAAAATACCAGAATCTCGACGATTCATAAAATTCCTTCCACTCAGCCTTCCCGTACTTCATCTGATCAAAATGGCACTCCACATTTATGGTGGGCCTATTACTCATGAAAGAGGCCCCAAAACACAACAAAGGTACATCAAACAGTATCTTTTCAAATTGACTAATTTTGGCAAAAATGGTATTTGTTTTTAGTCAGCACCCTGCAAACGTTTGGCTAAAATCATGGATCTTACACATATTTCTGTGAGGGAAAGTTCCAGAATCATCTGTGATCCACAAAACTCCTACAAGCCAGTGTAATCACAAATCCTCTGATAAAAAGATACTCCACTTGTGTGGATAGACCTATCATCTGTTGCGGGAACGGAACCCAGACGCAACAAGCCAACCGCTTGATTTTAACTTTCAAACTCTCTCATTTTGGCAATGTGTGTAGCTGCAATATTTGGGCCTGTGCTCGTCCAGCACAAATGGAAATTTACCATTTATGAAAATTTGGCAGGCAGGGGAGTCTAGTATGATGTGATTTGTGTGGATTCCACAATGTTGTTGTACACAGAATACCATTCAAACCTCAATTGTTCACTAAAATCAAGGCTTTACTTCATATTTCTGTGAAGGTTGCGTACTCCTAATATATCACCTCAGACTCTGAGAGAAATCGAAGCACTTCAAACACAAGTGAGCAATATGTCACAGGACATTCTAAGCACACTGCAAGGTATGGAAAAAATACTAGAAATTACTGTAAGCACTCACTCCAAAGTCGAGCTCATCCAAAAATTAGTGCATAATATTCAAGGAAAGAGTAGAGAGACAGCCATGCCATTATCAAATAGGCATAATCGACCATACAGAAATCTTAAATATTTATCGGACAATGAAACCAAAACCCTACTCCAGTCATATGAGTCTAAAACCAGCAGCAGAGGTGAGGAAATTAAATCAGTCCCGATCGATGCAAATAGAACGTCCTGACCTAAGAATAGAAAACCTAACCTTAACAACCTACAACAAGTCCAGCTAACCACCAATACTCAAGAGATGAACTCTAGTAGCTCAGGGAAACCACTGCTATGCCTACTGCTCAACTGTAGGTCCGCAGCAAAACATGCCTCAGACATCGCTGCCCTCATCGTTAACCAGGAAGCTGACGTGACAATCCTAACAGAAACATGGCTTACGGAATCCTCTTCCCCATTCATGGATCAACTGGTGCCCCCTCATTATAACATTGTGAGATTAGACAGACTAAAAAAGACAGGAAGCGGTATAGCCTGGATACACCGATCGAATATAGAGGTCAGCCAAATACAATCCGACCCTCTCGAATCCTGTGAGTACCTCGGCCTCGGTATAAAAACGGCAGATAATCAAAGGTGCAACCTGGATGCGCTTTACCATCCACCAGGCAATAATGCTACTTTCATAGACCAGTTAATGGAGATCATCACGGCTAACTCTAACAGTCACCCTAATAACATATTCCTAGGCGACTTTAATTTACACTGGGACGACAATAATGACAAACAGGTCAACGCACTTAAAGACGTTTTAACAGATCTAAACCTTACTCAAGCCTGCACACAGCCAACACACTCGAAAGGGGCAACCTTAGACTGGGTAATCTCGAGAATCAAGGATATTACAATCCAATCAATTGTTCCTTGCGATTGGTCGGATCACCATGCCATAACCTTCCTGATACCCACCATAAAAAAGAACAAGACCGTGCAACCTGTCAAAGTTAAAAAGTGGACTCGGGACACCAAAGACCCTAATATTGAGCTACTAGTGGCAAGATGTGGGAAGGATCTAAATCCGCCTAACAACTTGCTGAACGTTAACGAACTCACTGATCACTACACTACGTCAATGACGAATATAGTCAACTCCACCATGCCACTAAAACTGAAAAGAGTCTCAGAGAAAGATAAAAATCCATGGTTTAATGGGACACTGAATGAAGATAGGCGGAAACTGAGACTTGCAGAAAGAAAATGGAGACAGCACCCATCATCCCCCCAGCTGAAAACTCTCAGAAAAATCAGAAATGAGTACAACAAAAGGGTCCTCAATTCCAAAAAGGAATTCTTTAGATTGGAACTGGATAACGCCAAAAACAGACCACGGAAACTATTCGAGATGTTAAAGCAACAGTCCAATAAGTTGGCCAAATCTGCCCAAGAAACTACTAAAACTCAACTGAGCTGCGAGGAATGCTCAACATTCTTCACTGACAAGGCCAACAAGCTAGAAAGAGAGCTCAGGATGACAGCCGACAACCTCTCCAGCCAACTACCACCACTGAACAATGCTACTACAACAAACGATCATGATAGGTCGAAAAACAATGCATAATGGGCAACCTTCAAGTTATATGACCAGAATACCATTGCCAAAACTCTCGCGGATATCAAACCTAATAACCACTACAATGACCCCCTCCCCTCTAAATGCCTAAAAAGAATCAACCATGTCGTCGTCCCAATATGGACAAAAATAATAAATGCCTCGCTATCTCAAGGGATCCTACCAGAGTGCCTAAAAACAGGTCAAGTCCTCCCCATCATCAAAAAATCTACAGTGGATCCGGCAGAGCCAAATAACTATCACCCAGTAACCAATATTCCATTACTTGCCAAACTAATTGAGAAATGTGTGCAAAATCAACTGAGCAATCACATCGCTAATTTCAAGCTGTTGGACGACTGCCAATCGGGATTCAGACCAGGCCACAGTACGGAAACAGCAATCTTACATATAGTGGATGATGCGCTACAGGCCCTAGATCACAATCAAACATGTCTACTAGTCATTCTTGACCTGTCGTCTGCATTTGACACGGTAAATCATGAAAAATTGCTAACCAGGCTTCAAGACAGGATGGGACTATCTGGAAATGTTCTGAAATGGTTTGAATCCTTCCTTCATAACAGAACACAAAGATTCCTGGTCAACCAGACGCTATCCCCATCATGCCCGAATTTGATTGGAGTCCCGCAAGGATCAACATTATCTCCATCACTATTCAACCTATATGTCGAACCCCTTACAGAAATTCTCCGAGACGCAAACATATCCTAACACATGTACGCAGATGACACTCAGATCTACATCAAGATCGCGTCACTGGAAGACATCAAGATAATGAATGAGGCCTTAAAAGTGTCAATACACTGGTAAACTAGCAATCATCTGAAACTAAATGCACAAAAAACGGAATTCCTATTAATATCGCCACCAAAGACCCCCACAGATGTGAAGGAATGGACCAAACTGATCACAGCGCTAAACTGCACCCCTACTCTAGTTGACTCAACTAAATCACTGGGAATCACGCTTGATAAGAACCTTGACATGAAAGCCCACATCAAATCAATGGCAAAAAGTGCCCGGTTTCACCTGAACTATATTAGAAAAGTGAAACCACTCATTACTACGGCGGACCTCAAATTGGCAGTCCAGTCCCTAGTTATTTCAAGGATTGAATATGGATGTACAACTCTGGCAGGTCTATCAAAAATTTCCACACCACCACTAAAAGCATGTCTCAATGCGGCCGCAAGACACATTACTGGGTCTAGAAAATACGCCCATATCTCCCCACACCTGAAAGCATTAAACTGGTTACCATATGAAGCCAGAATTCAGCTTAAGCTGGCATGTATTACCCACAAAGCGCTCCACTACAAAACACCAAGGTACCTAGCCCAGAAAATTGAGCTATCAGGGGGAAGCAGACCAGCCAGGAGTGCCAGAGAACTGTTGCTGAAACCACCCATCTTTCGGAAGAAGAAAACATATGACAGAGCTTTCTCCGGAGCAGCCCCCAGAATCTGGAACTCACTCCCTCCAAACATTAGAAAAATTCCAAACACGGCAACATTCAAGAGGGAAGCAAAGATCTTCCTAATGAGCAAGTTCCTGCCTTAGACAAGACTGTTCACCATCAGCATCGTGATTAATAGCCAAACACTGCATAGTCCGGTCAGATACGGATACATCCTGCATAAAATAACCACAAAGATACCAAAACTAACCAAAGACTGTTGCCAACCAGAGCTGATGTAGGGGTTACATATACAGACCATCAACGAATGTAATGATAAAATCACCAGTCAAGCTGAGAAAAAGAAAAGAAAAAAAAATTCTTTAACTGTACAGTACTACGAAAAAGACACATCGGAATCTTTTGTATAGGAATACTGTTACACCTTGTACACTAAACAGTTCCTAAAACTGTTTTTGTTGAAACTAAGGAAGACATGTACCGGAATCTTATATATATTAATGCTGCTATACTCTAAACTGTACCTCATGTAACTGTGAAGCGCTCTGATACCCATGGGTCACGTTTGCGCTATATAAAACTCAAAATAAATAAGGAAATTCCTACCACCCAGCATTACCACACTTCTAATGATAAAAATGGCATCTCAACTCTGTGGGTGGGCCTAAGCAAAATTTAAGGCGCAAAAATGCAAATTAATTCTCTCTGGCAATGTGAGTAGCTCAGGCTAGAAGAGCAAACAGGAAAAACTACCAACTGCAGACATTGCTGAAAACTAAACACCAAGGGGAGTCCAGGGTGGTGTGACTTGAATGGATTCCATTATGTTTAATAAACTGAAATGCATTGCAAAAGCCACGCTTTGACAAATAATGACTTTTCCTCACATTTCTGTGTGGAAACGTTCTGATACCTGTGGGGTTCCACACAATTCCACCCAAAGTTCCCACAATTCCAAGGAAAACAGTACGCCACTTTGGTGGGTAGGCCTATCGCCCATGATAGGAAGGCCCAAAACAGCAAAACGGAAACATAAAAATGTTTCCATTCAAATTCACTTATTCTGGAGATGTGGGTAGATTTGATATTTAGGCTCGGATACATCTGAAATGTAGAGAAACCTATAAAACCCCATACATTTCTGATTAATAGGCACCCAGGAAAGTTCAGTGTGGTGACGCATATGTATTTCCTACTGCATTTTGTAAATCAGAATGCCCTGCAAAAAGCTAAAATCACAGATCTTCCTCACATTTCAATGAGAAAAAGTTTCGGAATTTGAGAGGGTCCATAAATTCCTACCACCCAGCATTCCCACACTTCATCGAATATATACAGTATCCTACTTGTGTGGGTGGGCCTTTTGGCTGCAACAGGAAAACCCCAAAACAAGACCAGGAATTATCAAGGTTTTTACATTCAAATTCCCTCCTTCTGGTGATGTATGTAGCTGTGATATGTGTGGGTCTGGGCTAAACTTGAACCCAATGTAACCTACCCACTCCATACATCTGCACGCATTCACAAAATGTATACCATCGAGCATTCCCATAATCCTACAAATAAAAACAGTAACCAACTTGTGTGACTGTTCCTATCACCCACAACAGGAAAGACCCCAAAATGCAACAAGGAAACATAAAGATACTTCTTTTCAATTTCACTTACTCTGGCAAACTACATGACCTTCGGTATTTGGGCCAGGGCCTGTCCAGCACCAAGGGAACCCAACCAACTACAAATATTTCGGAAACGAAGACACACATGATAGCCGAGTGTGGTGCGACTTGTATGGAGCCCACTACATTTTCTTACCCTGAATGCCCTGCAAAAGTCAAACTTCAGGTTTTATTACAGATTTTACTCACATTTCTGGGAGCAAAAGTTCCATAATCAGTAACGATATACAACATTCCTAATACCCAGCATTCTCACCCATCTCCTGATATAAAGGTACCAAATTTGTTTGAGTGGGCCTATTACCCACAACAGAAAAGACCCCAAAACAAGACTTTTCCTTTTACACTAACTAATTCTGTTTATGTGTGTAGCTGTTGAATTGGACCCAATCTCAGCCTGTATCCAGGGAAACCTAATAACTGCAGACATTTCGGAAAGCCTGAAATACAGTTGAGTCCAGAGTGGTGTGACTAATGTGCATTCTACTCGATTTTCTTACACAGAACACCATGCAAACGCCAAACACTGACTAAATCACAGATTTTTCTCACATTCTGTAATCTGCAAGGATCTACAAAATACCTACCATTCAATGTTCTCACATGTCTTCCGATAAATACTGTACCCGCTTCTGTGGGAGGGCCTATTGCCCGCTACAGGAGGGCCAAAAAATATATTAAGGAAACAAAACGATAATTCCTTGCCACTTCACTCATTCTGGTGACATCATGGTTGTAGTATTTGGGCCCAGGCTTGGACAGCACCCAGGGCAACTAACAAACCCCATATATGTCTGAAAAGTAGACACCCAAGAGAGTCCAGTGTGGTGTAAACTTGTGGTGATCCCTCTGTGTTTTCCTAGTGAATATGCACTGAACATGTCAAACCTTAGCTATAATAACAGATTTTCCTCACATTTTTGTGAGAGAAAGTTTCATAATCAGCGACTATCCACAAAATTCCTATCACCCAGTCCTCCCACTGATTTCCCAATATGATTGGTACCCAACATGTGTGGGTGAGCCTATCGCCCACAACAGGAAAGGCCCCAAAATGAACCAAGGAAACATCAAGATTTTTACTTCAAAATCCACATATTCTGACACTGTGGGAATGAGAAGTTGGCCTGGTATATGCTGTCAGGCCCAGTCGAAGTCCAGAGTGTCCAGACGGTCGAAGGTCAGTGGTTTCTTGTTGCAGAATCTTGTCCACGTACAATCTAGAGTCTTAAAGCCAGGTAAGCCCTTATGTACCCACGGGAGAGGGTTGGACAGATTCAGGGGACCCTCCTTGGGGAGGGTCAGGACAGAGGGGAGGTTACTCCCATGTCCTTTGGCCAGTTTCACGCCAGAGCAGGAGCCAACGGCTCCAAGAACTGGTTTGAGCTGGACTATGCACAGGGGCACCAAGTGTGCCCCAGGTGCAGACTTTCCGGCACGGTGGAAGTGCACCCACCCAGCCGCAATACACTAAATCCTGTCTAGGAGGTGGTCACACCTCCCTGTGACAGGATGCCTATTGTGCTGCCTTCCTCTGCTCGAGCTTGGCTCAGCAGCAGGAGGGCAGAAATGTGTCTCTGGTCGGCAGCATCCAATTTGTGCTGACCGGGTCGAGAAGGCTGGCACCGGAAAGACCAGTGACCCCACGAAGCTCACTTCAGAAGGGTGGAATCATACCTCCCACACCAGTTACCGGTGTGGAGGTATGATTCCAAGGTGCTTGATACCAAACACGACATGTTTTGTTTCAGCCGTTTTCGAGCTAGCATTTACCGCGAGGTTATAATGCACCTCTACCTATATGTCTGACTGAGTCACAGACAACCCGGGAGAATGGTCTCTGAAGGCAGCAGAGGGGCTCTGCTCATGCAGGGGCACCCTCTCACGTAAAACCCAGCACTCTGCCTTTAGGATTGTCAAGGCCTGCTATAGGGGTGGCTTATAAGTTTTAAGTGTAGTGACCTATAGATATAGTGAACCTATATCTAAAGTAAGTGGTGCAAGCCCCAGCTTACACAGGCTGCAATGGCAGACCTGTAGTTCCATTTTTCGTGTATTGACCTAGAAAAACCTACCAACCCAAAACATTTATGAATAGTTGATACCCAGGATGTCCAGATTGTGTGACTAGTGTGGATTCCATTCCAATTCCTTCCCTAGAATGCCCTTCAAACATCAAACTTTGCTCAAAATCATCGACTGGCCTCACATTTCTAGGAAGGGAAAGTTCCAGGATCTACAGGGATCCACAAAATTCTTGCCACTCAGTGTCCCACTCTTCTTAAATGATCTAACGTCTATGGGTGCACCTATCGCCTCCATAGGAAATGCCTCAAAATACAACAAGATTTTTCCTTTCAAATTCATTCTTTATAGCGATGTGAATAGCAGTGGATTTTGAGCACATGCATGACTTGCACCCAGAGAATACTAACAACCCTAGGCATTTCTGAAAAACAAACACCCAGTGCAGTTCAGCTTGTTGTGACATGCATTAATCTTTCTACGTTTTCTTACCTAAAATGGGCTACAAATGTCACGCTATGTAAAAAAACGTTTTCTCGCATTTTTGTGAAGTTACGTTCTGAAATCTGCATATATCCACAAGATTTCTGCCATCCAGCATTCCTACACTTTTCCAGGTAAAAATGGTACTTCATTTGTATGGGAGAGCCTATAACCCACAACAAGAAAGGCCCGAAATCACAACAAATAAACAAAATTTTTCCTTTCAAATGTAGCCATTCTGGCAAAGAAGGTAACTTCAGAAGGTATGGCATTTGTTTCAGAGCTCCAAACTAATTAAGCACTTCAAAGGGTTGAAAGGTTGCCTAGTAAATATCGCCCCACAGTTTGTTTATGGGGGCACTGGCCCAATACAGTATTACAGTTTCAAGAATTAACATATTCACATTGTCAACTCATATTATTTCAACTGGAGGATAACTCATACTTCTTGTAGTCATTTACTTGTGTGATGTTATGCCTCCAATGAGATTTAAGTAGATTGCTTTCAAGAGAGGGATCAGACAAGATAGTACATAGGGATAGTACATATGACATCACACAATGTTTGACTTCTCAAAGACATTACAGCAAGTGAGACCACATGAACCTTGGTTCCACAACTGGATATTGCACGTTTGATTTCAACAATCTCTCCTGAAAAACAGGGGTGCAGACTCTTTATAGGTATGATTGGCAAGTGCTGAACAAAAAAATACTCAAACTGGTATTTATTAAATCTCTGTTTATTTTGAAATGTTAGGTGGCCAGGTTGTTTAAATCACTGACATGAAAATCCCTTACCAGGACTGTTCTGCATCACAGCAACTCAGAGTTCAATGGAAGAGTCAGTTACCTGAGAGGCTGCTACAGTGAAATGCTTACAATCAGCCTAGTGGTCTTCATGGGGTACTCCAGTCACATATCCATGGGGAGACAAACTTTGCTATCTTTCTACCCCTGCTACCTTACAGCCCCAGCCTCTGACCTACCGAGTCTTAGTCTTAGTCTTAATCTTTATTCGATCAACCAAAAGTGGATCATAAAAGATACACAAAGGGAGACAAACAAATGAAGAGCAACAAATAGGAATATTAAAAACATCTACAAGAAAATTCGTAAAAGACGACATTCAGAGAAGTAAAAGATCTAAAAAACAATAAAAGAATAACAATGTGCTGTTCTGATAAGCTTGCACCCCTTGACAAGCGCTATAAGAGAGATAAAGTGCATTAATTCAGAAATGACATCATAACGAAGAACCAACAATTCATAATACATGTGGCTCTCTGTACGATAAAAATTTAAAACATCATACTCCTTCTTAGAGCCAAAGTGCACTTAAAAAAACTAGCAACTAAGTGACATGTATCTCGGTCATATAGTTGTAATAAAAAAAATAGGGCAGCCTTGCACTTTGAAAATGTATGTCTGCACAGCAATAGTAATAAAAACCTCCTTGTGAACGGCAGATAATATCGACAAAAAATACAAAATGCTGTAAAGTTTGGCTAGAATGCTCGCCGCATGCGCAAATACCAAAGGTGGCTGAGGAGTATTGGCCCAGCAGAATGCATATTAACCAACGAAAGGAACCTAACCTGAATCTAGCCAGTAAGATTCCCTCGTACACATTTTCCACATATAATAAATAATGGCAATCTTTGGCACAGTCTGAATGATGCAATAGTCTCTGACCGTGGGTTTAGCCGCTTCCGTTAGTTCCCTAGAGGCCTATCTATGCTTAACAAAGCCATCCTGGACCCCAAATTTGTCCTTTTTTCATGATAGTCTCTGGGTGCTCAAACAAATGTGCACTGTCAAGGGCTGAAAACCAATCCTTGATATATTTTAGCAACGGAATGGCCAGCACACGCTCACAAGACAGGCAATCTCAACTGCCTGATTTAGGTCAGCTTCCTTATTTGACCATAGTTATTATCGGAGAATCAAAAGGGCAGCATTAATGGTGTCCTGCACATACTTCATGCCTAATTCCTGATGCAAGCAAAAATGCGTGGATGAGGGAGGGACGCCCAGTAGCCAACAACAAAATCTATTCTCCTCCAACTGCATGACACCCACATCTTTGCATCCCCAAATACCCATTCCGTAATTTAAAATTGGCAGACATTTCCGATTGTATATCTACACAATCGGAGCAATAGGTTTTTTACCAATAGTCATGGCGAGCGAAAAGGTAGTGCCTAAAGCTCGAGTATAACGAGTAATCCGATTGCTGATGCAAGTGGACCAGGAACACCTCTCGTTGAAGACCATACCCAGATAAGAAAAGAAGCTTACCTTATCTAATTTCTTGCCATCAATATTTAGGGTATGGGTTTTAGTATTTCTGGGACCGCAGACCATTGTAAATATTTTTTTCAGGTTTGTCTCCAAATTTAATCTTCTCATAAAACTAACATAACTGTAAATTAAACTTGTGAGGCTATTGGCCGCCCTTGCCAGAAGAAGCACATCATCTGCGTATAAAAGTGCAGGCACGGCCTTTTGCTCAACATAGGGAACATCTGCCCTGACAGATACCAATACTCTTTCCTGGTCATTAGTATAGAGCAAAAAGAGAATCGGAGCAAGGATGCATCCCTGACGTACCCCACGCTCAACTCTAAATGGTCCTGTGCATTCCCCTGCATTGCCAAATCTTACAGATGCGGTGAGATCATAATGTAGGAGTCTCAGGAATGAAACCAAATCCCTATCTCTCTAAAATGGAGCACAACTTGGATCGACATACACAATCAAAAGCGCTCGACAAATCCATAAACGCCAGATGTGTAGAGGTGCCCTTTGCATATTTATATTTTGCCACAATAAGATAGAGGTTCAGGCACTGTTCGATTGTCCCAAGCCCCTTTCTAAACCCATACTGGGTTTGGGATAGAATATTATTTTTATTTATCCAGACGAGAAGGCGATCTAAGACTACTCTCCCAATAATTTTTGCTGTAGAGTCTAGGAGAGATATCGGGCGGTAGCACTTTACATTGTGGTCATATCCCTTTTTAAAAATGTGGATGATGATTGAAGTGTGCCACAATGTAGGCACGCCCATACAAAACACAGAATTAAATACGCAAGTGAGGACAGGGGTCCAAAACCCCGGGTTTTCCCTGAATAAATCAAGAGGGATGCCATCCGGACCCGGCACCTTCTTGCACCGGCTGTCAACAATCACCTTAAGCACCTCTTCCTCACTAAAATCAAGTTTTATGCAAAAGAAGTTGGCCATCGGCGCTTCATCGAGACCCCTGTTGTCAATAGCATACATCCTGGAAAAATGTGCCAACCAGGACTCAGCCGTAATATGAACCATTCCTTTATCTGGTGTGGTCGAAGGAGATAAAACTGACCGCACTGCCTTCCAAAAGGCTTGAGAATCTTTGAGCTGACAGGCTCTAACTATAGACTCCCATTTCTCCTACTTCATGGTCGATTTCCTTTTCTTTAGTGCCAGTTGATAAATCTTTCTGTTTGCTACAATAGCAACCTGGTCTCTAGGGGATTGTTTTAGGGCCCTGCGTAAAGATTTATTTGCCACTCTACATTCCTTGTCGAACCAAGATTTAGCATAGGAACGTGGCTGAATACAGGGTCTAGATAGCGCCCTTATAATCCATGTTAAGAGATCAATAAAAGTGTAAGTGCTAGATCTCCTATTTCTAGTTTACAGGCATCTAGCAGTGCTGAGGTTCTGCAGACAACCTGGGACATGATGTGTTTCAGGTTTGAGGTTCGCCAGACCACCCTTCGCCCAGCATCCTTCACAGTTAGCGATTGAGAAAGCAGGGTCTTAGGCTAATTTCGCTTTTGTGGGACTGTTATTTGCATAGTGATGGGGTTATGGTCGCTATAAATCTGAGCAAGCACCTCACTACTTAAAATGGTTGATGATATACATCGGGAGGTAAAAACGTAGTCTATTGTACTCCCAGCACCCCTTCCTATAAAAGTTGGGAAATCTGGACCAACAGAATTATGGACCTTGTTGACAAAATCGGGCTCAGCCAGCAGGGAAAACAGAATGCGTCCCCTAGCGTCCATATCCTTGTGATCGACTTCTCGGGCAGATGGATCAAAAATGGTTGCTGTTAAATGGGGCAAATGAACTATTTTGGCATTCAAATCTCCTACCACCAGCAGGTTAAAGGGACATTAGCCCGGACCTCCTTTTCTATTAACAGGTTAATTACTGAGAACAAACCCTGAAAATTACAATCGCCCTTGCTTGAAAAACTGTTATTCTAAAAATTCATCATATACACTCTATGCTCACCATTCCAGCAAAGGCAAAACCCCTGTGCCTCCCGCTGATCTAAAAGAAGGGAGTAATAATACAACCAATATTAAATTTAAATCAAGCTGATAGCCCCCCTTTAGCTCGTCCAGAAGGTGATGCTATCGATGGCAGAGTGAAACACGTGTATCCGTTGAAGGCTACCCCTTTCAGATCCCAAGTTTCTTGCATAAAGACTATATCGTAATCAAGGATAAGGGATCACCAGCCTTCAATTTGGATTTTAGAGGCTAGGCCAGCAACATTCCAACTTAAAAGGTTAAAACAGGGAGAATATTCACCACCTTCAGACTCTGGAATTCTAACTTCAGGCCTTTCTTGTAAAGTTGGACAATTGACATGGACTTGCGCCCTATCTGGATTATCAAAGCTTGGTAAAGAAGGGGGAATAGACAAGTGAAGGCCGGGTATCTCACTACTAAACACACCTCCATTGTCCAGAGCGCCTAAACAGATGTGCTCCTTGCAATACAGTCAATGATTATCCGCCAAACCTGCCTTACATCTAATTATCAGGGGTACTGGTGCATGTAGCGAGGATCTAGAAAATTCTCTATTTGGTGCAATAGGTCCCTCTATACTGACACTGGGGGTAGTCAGATGCCTGTAGAAAAAACCAAGTGGCAAGATCTTAACAGGACTAGGTTTAAACATTCCAGCACTCGCTAAGCCCAATATATCTTTTACAATGAAGGGGTTACGGAAGTTTATCACAATATCATCCCCATTGTACCGTTTGCCCAATGCACCAATCCCCCCCACACGTCTTGCCAGCAGAATCTCTTTAGAACGGCCCCAACGGGCACATACATTAGTGTTCAACCGGTGTATTGATTTGTTCATAGGGCCCCTTGTAGATTACGAGCTATCAGCAGGAAGACTGAGAACATTATCTAACTCAATTACATAGGGAGAAGACGCAGGAGGGAGCTCGATCAATGGAGGGGGGACTGGGCTAGGTTGACAACTTTCAGCCTGGTTAGCCAGCTGCTTGGCTATAAGAGGTTGCTCTTCATTTTGCTGTGAGGCTCCATTTAGATCCAGACCATTGACAGCAGCAGAATTTTGGTTTACAACGAACTGACTGCCCCTATTAGCGGGAGCTTGGGACAATGAAGGCACTAGATAGTACTTGGTTCCCTGGGAGCCAGCCACGGTCCGTGCAGGTAACATCGATGGGGCCGGGTGGGGGGATTTCGAGGGACGATGCAGAGGGAAAATTAAATAAAGAATTAATTTTCCCTCTGCATTCTCCCCTCGAAATCGCCCCCATGCGGTCCCACCACCCCACCGCTGTTACCTGCAAGGACAGCAGATGCTGGGAGCAAGTTGATACCCTGGCAGTCGATGGCTCAGACAGTTTCGCCTCAATATGGGTGAGCCGATCGATAATAGGGCGAAGTTTAATATCCAACAGGTCACCTAAATGACTGCTATGGAGCTTCCATGATTCTTCTGTAATGGCAGATGGTTGCACTGGCAGATTCTCATTACAAGGCCTTTTGCGGGGCACAGGTTTGCCTTTGGCAGTTGGAAGTATATTAGTCATGGCACTCACAGTTTTTTGCCTACACTTTTATTTAGGCCCAAACTCTGGGTCAGAGTCTTGGTCTGGGGCCACCATACATGTAAAATGTGACACATCTACTTGGCCTACTACTGAGGGATGTAAAGCCCCACCCAAGCCAGCTGGGGTGGCAATGCTGGCTGGGCCCTTAACCCCAGGATCGGCCTCAGTAGTTAGGGCAACTGGGGAACTTAATGCAGAAGTAATAGGTAATCTCGAGTAAGAAGACTCCAAAGGACCACCAGTGGCATTACAATTCACCTGGTTGAAGGGTCGGCTGGTACAGATAGTGAGGGAAAGACGTTGCTCCGCCAACCTAATCTCATTCGAAACCGTGTCCACAGCCTGTGTCAAGTAGTTGTCAATCGTGGAAAGAGTACATGGTGGTGGTGCACTAGGTGTGCCTGAGGAGCCCTTCATTTTTTCCCATGTTCACGTGGCCAGCAGTGAGGATGATGTAATAAATAAGCGGAGACCAAGAGCGCCCAGGAGGCCAAAACAATCAAAACATATAACAGTACCTCTGTTTAAAGGACCTCCTCGAAGATGACACGAATCCCAGATGTAGAACATCAGGGAAATGGCCCAGCCCAGCCTATACCGGGCTATGGCGGGCTAAGATGGGCTTGTCTTGGTCCGGTCTTTGCCCGCCGAGCCCGGGCACGTCCCGCACAGCGGGATGGCTCCTGTAGTTTTAAGGTGCTCCGGTGCCTGGTTGTGACGCTGTGGCCCCTCCTCCTTGGGCCGAAGAATGCGGCAAACGAGACCTGGAGTCCCCATAAACAATGGGGGAAGCGTCCCACGCAGCGGGATGGCTCCCATAGTTTTAAGGTGCTCCGGCGCCTGGCCGTTAGTCATGGCCCCTTCTCCTCGGGCCGAAGAAAGCAGCAAACGGGACCTGGAGTCCTCGTAAACAATGCGGCAAGCATCCCACAACACTGGATGGCTCCCATAGTTTTACGGCGCTCCGGCGCCTGGCCGTGACGTTGTGGTCCCTCCTTCCCAGGCCAAAGAAAGCAGCAAATGGGACCTGGAGTCCTCGTAAACAATGCAGCAAGCCTACGGAGTCATTATTCACAGTTATCCTCTTCCTGCCATGGAAGATACATGTTTTTACCCCCTACTTCCTTAGGGCTACAGTCAAGAGTCGCAATTTCTTCTGATTCTGGATATCTTCATATTTGGTCTTACCGCTCCCTTGCTTCTATGGATACCTTTTAAAGGAAGGAGTCACAAGTAGCTGTGGGAGGCAGGCTCCACCACTCACCAGGTCTCCAACACAGTCCAGTCCAGTGGTCAGCTTGTTCTTCATCAACATACACTTTCTGTCCTTTATATCCCTGGAACTACAGAAAGCCTACTGTTCTGCTCCCTGAGAATCACTTGTGCACAAGGGGAAAAAAGATCTACTGGTGCAGGCATTCCCAAAGCAGATACATCTAGTTCTCCCTCTTCTTATTTTCTCCAAATGTAATTGAATTCCGAGGTGCTTGGGGGGGAGCAATTATTTTAGTGATCACTACACAGTGACTGGTGATAAATTCTAACCCTACCCGATCCACAAAAGTCAACCCAACCTTCTTTTGCAATAGTTTCTGTTACTTTAGTGAAAACAATGCAGGAAGAACCTTATCTGGGGTCTTAAAGATGACAGTACCCTTGAGCCAGTGTACATAGCCCTGAATTGTTACTCAAGGGCTGATCTCTTACACTGGGTAACCTACCCTAGAATAACAACCCTGGCTAGTACTGAGCCCAGACTCTCCCCTGTGAGAAGCGAAAGGCAGCTTGTCTAAGAACAGGTCATTATCAAAGACCTTCCTCACACGAAAGCACTTTTTACCATCAACATGTAACCATCAGGGTTCTTGTGTATGCGATTTCCTGTGACGTTAAGCCTATAAGGCCCGACTCCATTTTAAGTCGGCCGAGGCTCAATTTTCTTTATTTCTGCAGAATTATCAACATGTCTGACTTTGACGTAGATGTTGTCTGTCCTTACATTGCCAAGAACTTGTGAAAGTGTCATATCACTCAGATATACACATTAACAAGACATCTGAAGCAACATCAGTCTGAAACAAGTGCCTTGTTATCTCACTTTCAAGGTCAAACAAGAACAATAGTCAAAAGTGTAGTCTGAATTGTTGCATGTTCACATTTTTTGTTTAGAAGAATGTGAATTAGACTAGCATCTTGAAGCTCATTGGTTATACCAGACATTTCTAAAGTGATGTTGGAAATTCTATCTTAGATGGGATACAGTATAAAAGGACTGCCACTTGACCGCTTGTCAGGAGTGTCCTTCACCTCAGATTTTTGATCAAGATTCTGCCAGAGATGGTCTTGACTGCCAGAGATGCTTCTGTATCACCCTTTTTACTGAAAGCTGATATCGAGCCACCCAGCCTGGGAGGAGCTGATGCTGATGCAATGCATGTTTGCCTTTCGCAGGGAACAGGGCCTCCTTGACTCTAGATAATTATAGCATTTTGGCTGTAGACATGTGTGCAGTATGCTCATTCTCCCTAAGAAATGCTAAACACAAGTTATTCTATTCTATGCTCTCCTTGCATAAGGCATAGAAGTAGGTTTTAGGGTATTGGTTTTTTTAGATTACGTTTTAACCATGGTAGTAATGTTAATTTTATTCTCGTTGTTCACAACATGCACTTGTGCTGGTTTAATCATATTCTGTGTACTTATTTTAGATGTACGGAGCAACAGGGTACACCTGCTGAAATAAACACGCTTATTAGTTACATTTCCTTTTTCTTAGTGCAGCTTGTGTGTGTGTGTGTGGTATTGAAGAGAGCGAAATACATTTGTTTCTAATAAGCACAGTGTTGCTGGATCCCTGTTTAGGGACTGTTAGTAGCCCAAAAGCATTGAACAACACTTTAACCATGTATTGAGTGGGATTCTGCGGGGTTACAAAGACCTGTCTATCACATTCAAGCGTTGGTGAATTGAACTAAGTTCACTCATTTCACCTGTTCGTGGGAAAGCAAACCTTGTAGAGCTGAGCCAGAGACTCGGTTTACACAACACCTGTTCCTCCTCACTATCCCCCACCACATTCCAATATAGGTTGAGGTGGATGGCTGATAATTACCTCCTCTCCATTTTCCTGCCAGTGTGTTAAAAACTATTCTCTTCACAGAGATGTATTTAACACTTATTCAAGGAGTTTATTACTGTAGATTGAGCAGAGAGTCTGAGAAAACTTAATTAATTACTGTCTAAGCACTCAAGTAAAGGAAAACACATTTTAGCAAAATCAACTTTGCAGTATATTTAACAAAATGTATTTTCAGTATTAAATATCATTTTGATGACTATTTCCATAGTGAGTAGAAAATGTCTGTAGCTGCTCCGTAATCCATATTATGAACATTTGACTGTCATTGACAACTAGCTTTTTACAATAAGGAAATGCTTCTGCAGCCTATGCACTTTTAAGTTTGCTACCGTGGAGGCAGGCCAGTCTTAATATTTGGCATCTTCCACTTTTCCATATTATGCACCCATGCCTTTTGGGGTCCAAGGCATGCTTAAATGGTGCCTTAATTAATGTAGAAAATGGGCCTTTCTGCATGTAAAGCCCAATTTACTTTGTATGTGCTGATGTAGTTTTGCGGCTACAGCCATTTAGGGCTGCTATTGTCTGCACTTGACATCTAACATTTATGACACTGTTGCACTTTTCTGTCTCTTGGATGATCGCCACCTGGAAGTGGTCTAGGGGCTTGCATTCCTCAGTTACCTGGGGAACCTGCCTGAGTTGAGCTTAGTCTCCTGGCAGGGTTGCTCATGCCAGACAGGTCAAAGGGTAGAGACCAGCCAAAGCATGAACCACTGGTCCTCCAGGTTGAGTTTGGGTACAAGGCTAAAAACCTTGTCACATAAAAAGCATTTGTTACAGAAACAGTAGCAAGAACCTCTAAATCTTCTCGGCATGAGGGACATCCAGGGGCATATTTACAATGCCCCTGCGGCACTTTTCTGCCACTGGAGCATCACTTTTGTGATGCTCCAGAGGTGCATTGGGCCAGACGATATTTACAAGGACACGCAAAGCCACCCTGCGTGGCTTTTCATTACCTTGTAAATATGGAGTATGCCAATTCCTTACTCTGTGTGGAAGGGCCATTCCATGGGTGTTGCTGTGGGTATTCCCATGCCACACCCATGGTTTTTGACAATGCCCCAGATTTACAATATAGCGTAAATCTGGGGCAGCACCAAAACTAATGCCTTCACAAAGCAGGGATTCTGCAGCACACCTAGAACAAGGAAAATGCCTCCTTTGATTGTTTTTGTGCAGGAAGGTGTTCCCAATACTGCCAACAACACAGACACCCTTGCACCATGGTGTAGTGCAAGGGTGCCTGCGTTGGCGCTCGGCTACAGTTTGTGTGCTGGCTCTGGCAGAAAGGACAGGAATGCGCCATATCTTATAGTTACTGCACATTCCTGCCTTTTTCTTTTGATGTAGGGCAATGCTGCTAGAGGACTTGCGGTGCTGCCCTATGCCAAAATATTGTAAATATGCCCCGCTGAGCCTCTGCATGAGACATGCATGATTGACAGTAGTCAAACCGTCAAGGTTGATGGAAGCTCTGAGTGCTACGTACAAGACCAGAAGAAAGATTCATCAACATACGGATTATGAATGACACAGGAAAGCTGGCTCAAGTAACATCTGATATGAGGCGCTACAATCGACACATCTTGGGGGACAGCAAAAGTAGGTGGACCAGATCTGGCAGAATGAAAACCACCACAGCAGAGACTGTAATGCACTCAGGAAGGGACGATGGCCAACAATACGAAGGAGTAGCCATCATCCTGAACAAGGGGACAGTGAAATTACTAATTAAGTGGAAGCAGATCAATACCACCATTTTCCAATGATATATTCCAACAAATGGCACAGAGGAAACAGTCAAGGACATGCTCTACCAACAAATACATGCTGAGCTTGAATCCATGCCGAACCACGACCTAAAGATTGTGATGAAAGGCTTGAATACTAAAGTGGGAAATGACATCACAAACCATGACACAGACATGGGAAAGGAAGGCTGTGGAACAATGAACAACAATGGAGAAAGACTGTTGGAATTTTGCCCCCCAATTTATCTGGTCATAGGAGGGACTCTCTTTCCCCACCATGATATTCCCAAACTAACTTGATACCCATAGGCACAGGGAAAAAAAATATTAACCACTTGATAATAAGCAGCATCTGGAGACGCTCACTGCAAGATGTCAGAGTGAGGAGGGGAGCAGAACTCGTCAGTGATCACTGTCTAGTGTCTACTCTTGTGAAGCTGAAGCTCTGAGAAAACGTAATCCAAAACATCAGAACAACAGCACAATTACAGGATCCCAAGACCGAGAAGGTGTTACACCTGTCATCCTTAGAGTGATCTACCCCTCCACCTTTTTGCCTACCTAACTCCTCTTTTTGCTGATTCTTTTTGTTGGCCTCAGAACACTGAGCACTTTACCACTGCTGATCAGTGCTAAAGTGCATGTGCTTCTCCCCTAAACATGGTAACAATGGTGTATACACAATAGTATATCTAATGTACTTGTAAGTCCCTTGTAAAATGTTATACCACATACCCAGGGCTTGTAAATTAAATGCTACTAGTGGGCCTGCAGCACTGACTGTGCTACCCACACACGTAGCTCTTTAAAAATGTCTCAGGTCTGCCACTGCAGGGCCTGTGTGTCCAGTTTTATTGCCACTTTGACTTGGCATTAAAACACTTTACCAAGCCCTAAACTCTGGGCCCGATTCACAAAGGTAAAGTTAGACCAAAGTCTAACTTAGACCAAAAGTCAAACTTTACTACTTTTCGGCATTCACAAAGGGAAGTTACTATGAGTAAAGTTAGTCTTTTGGTCTAAGTTAGACTTTTGGTCAAATTTTACCTTTGTGAATATCGAAAAGTAGTAACGTTAGACTTTTGATCTAAGTTCGACTTTTGGTCTAACTTTACCTTTGTGAATCCGAAAAAGTAGTAAAGTGAGACTTTTGGTCTAAGTTAGACTTTTGGTCTAAATTTACCTTTGTGAATCGGGCCCTCCACTTTTTTTTACACATGTCACCATTAAGGTAGGCCCTAGGTAGCTCATAGGGCAGGGTGCTGTGTAAGTAAAAGGTAGGGCATGTACTTTTAAGTTTTGCATGCCCTGGTAGTGAAATACAATTACATTTGGTTTTCACTACTGTGAGGCAGATTCCTCTCATAGGTTAACATTGGGAATTCCTTAATACACATTTAAGCTGTAATTCCTGATTAGAGAGGAGTAGCTGTGTCATGTTTTGTATCTTTGGAATGGAAAATGACAAATCCTTTTACTGGTAAAGTTGGTTGTGACATTACTATTTTAAAAATGCCACTTTTAGAAAGTGGACATTTCTCTGCTCTTACAGCTCTGTGTGCCTGCAGCATGTCTCCAATACACATCTGGGGTGGCTGACAGCTACACTTTGTGCATTCCCTCTAGACAGCCAGAAACAAAGGATGGTTTGTGTGTCTGAGAACTCAGCTGCATTTTGATGGTTCTTCCTGGGCAGGAAGGGAGGGTGGAGCTGACACTTACACCTGAATATGCAGTGACATGTCTCCACACAAAGGGCTGACTGCTACCCTTACAGCTTGTCTATAGACAGGGCTGAGAAGAAAGGGTTCCTGTGCACTTCAAAGACCCTTCTTTGAAGTCACCCCCACTTCCAAGGCACAACTGTTTATAAGTACTGGGGCTTTGCCCTCACCAAATCAGACACTTCTGGACTTGCAACTGAACACTTTCAGAAGAACTTCTTTGCTGTATAAAACACTGACACTCTGCTGGACTGATGATCTGGAAGACCTGCTTTGCTGCCCTGCTGCCTGCTACTCTCTGACCCTGCTGAGGGAGAGCTGGACTCTGCCTTGTAACTAAAGTGATCTCCAAGGGCTTGTTGGCTTTCCTCCTGTTGTTTGAGGCTCAGGACTTTCAAAGTCTTTACACCTGCTCCTGTGCCTGGTTCACTGGAAGTGGACCAAGATACTTGTACCATAGAAACAGACGCATCACCAGTCTGCTTGGAGCAGAACCGGCTCATCGACCATGTTCCAGGAGTAGAAACTGTTTCTACCCTAATGTGTCTCGAAGAAAATCAATATTAAGAGCAGTCATGTACCTGCCCCTTTTGGGTACTATCAGTAAATGCTGTTATTATTCCAATATGGCGACTGCAACTGTTATACTAGCAGTCCATCAATAGCAAATATCGTGAGATTTAAACCGCGAGACCCACAATCTTTTCGCGAGTTTTTCTCCGTGAATCGCACTATTTTCCATCACAAGCGATTTCTTTCGTCTTTTCAAAAACTGCCTCCACCCTAAATGTGTTTCGAAGAAAATTACTATTATGAGCAGTTATGTACTAGAACATTTTGGGCACTATCCGTTAATGTTGGTATCATTTCAATATGGCGACTGCAATTGCAATACTAGCAGCCCACCAATATGAAAAATATCGCGAGATTGAAATCGCGAGACTTTCAATTTCCCTTTTCTTTAAAGACTGACGTGATCAACTAGCTTACTCTCTTCGGCAGTGGATACACTGGCACTTGGACCGTTCACATCGGGAGAATTGACTATAGGTAAGGTTTACCAGGACCACAGGGAATTAGCCGTTTGAGTGCGTTTAGCAAGCACTTTGACATCTACGGCGTCTATTCGAAAGTATACATCTCGATATCCGGGGCGTTTATCTAGAAGTACACTCCGCACTAGCCATAGTCCCATGAGCATGAGAATAGGCAAGTATTCCTATGATATTGCCACTGGAGTGTTGTTTTTACAGCATTCCGTCAGCCACGGCTTGTACCTATTCAAACTTTAACTTCGGACGAGGTACATTACTGTATACCCATTAGCATCTCTAGAGGCACATACTGCACGAGCCATAGTCTTAGGAGCATGAGAATAGGCAAGCACTTTAATGATATTGTTGCTAGAGTGTTTTAAACAGCTTCTCTACACCCACGGTTTGCATCTTTTTAAATTTTAACAATGGACGCGGTATTATACTGTATAGCCCTAGGACAGACAGGATAGGCAAATAATTCTTATTCCACACTGTGGGCGTCATTTGTAGAGACCCATATGAGTCACCGCAAAGGCTTGCGGTTTTCGCTCTCACAATTAGCAGACAGCGTATATGTTGTATAATAATACATATAGATGTTAACTTATAGCATAAACATTGTTTTTTTTGTAATTTGAGTAATATCCTCATCATTAGGATGTGCTTGTTAGCAATTAACCAATATAATGTACAAGTAATTTGTAATCGTCTCTTTTTCCAGCAGAGACAAATATCGATTTGAGAAGAGACTCAAGCGAAACAGTTACCTTTATTTGTAGGATCTGTGAAGAGGGATCCTCCTTCTCTCCTGCAATATTTACTTTTATTAATGAGGCTTCTTCTCCAATAAAGGGTAAATATAGCCTACCAAAATAATACTACTAGCTTCTTGTCAAACATACCTTTTGCGATTGTGCAATTAATCTTCTTCTCCCTTCTGCTACCTTCACAGTCCATTTTCACCAATTTGCCGTATTGCAGTCTGGACATTACCTGCATAGTGTTATCGATCGAAATTGAAAGGTATTGACTTAATACAATACCCTCAGTCTAAATACAATGAGTTAGATATCAGACCGGATTACTAAACCTGTAATTGTTCATTTACAGAATGATGCACTGTATGATAAAAAATAGAAGGCCAAGCATTTATAAAGGACTGTCTACAAAATTCTAATCAAGGTTAGCTAAAATCGTGTCAGTTTCTACAAATATATCCCACGGCACAAACCAAAAACTCTTGAGGTGTCACAGGTGATTGTTTGACAAATTAGTATCCATGTCTATTCGTTTTCCTTTCAGGCTTGGTAGTTTGGATCTCTCCAACATGGGGTCCTTGGTTATATCTATCCTTTCGGTGCATGATAACCTGAATCTTGCATGCACTATGTAAACTCATTTATTCATTTCACTCACTGGCACTGTAGTACCTAAATGAGAGAAGAGTCAAATCACTGAGAATATGATTAAATCACAGGAATTTGTCCATATTTTAAATTAGTCTTGCCAATACCCCCTCCCAGCTAATGCCCTTGTTCTTCATTTCCAGATATCCCCAGATTTTTTTAATTGAATCTACAAGCAAACCGGGTCCTGAGGAAGGTGGTTGTTTCCACTGAAACGCGCGTAGACCGCAAACTACGACCACAACTTACTTTCAGATTAGAGAATTGGGAGAATTTTATCTCCTATAATTGGTGTTTTTTGGAAAATAATTACATAATTTTGTTTACAAACACCGTATAATCCACCACAGGGTCAAAAGATTCGTCTTTTCCGTCTTTTATAGTATGTTGTTGTAGTTGGTTTGTATGAATGAGAGTGTGTGATAGAATGACAGTGGTTTTGAATGAATTATGCAAGTGAGATTTTTACATTGTTTGTTTTTTATATGGGATGTCTAATGTGATAAATTCATGTTTGTAAAAGTATTATGATGAAATATTAGAAAAATCAAAATCATTGGATGTGTTATATATATATGTAATTGTGTGAATCTCAGAGATAAATACGAATATATTTTTCAAATTTAAATAAAAAGGAATTTTTTCTAAAAAGATACACTGTTTATTATGCTGTTTGCAAATCTACTTAATTGTGGGGCTTTAAAATAAATGTATGTTGTGAAGGGGGTTCTTTGGTAACTTGAACCTTGATAGGTCGTTTGTCAAATTAAATAGGTCAGTCTAGAGGTATATACTATTTTTGGTTTTTCCTTCCTCCCTCCTCTTGGACCTAAAAGTAACTTAGGGAGGGCCTCTCTTCCCCCATTTTTACTTTCTCGGTTTTTACCGAAGGTTAGTAGTGCTTTGTACTTTTCCTTATTCTTCTCTCATCCGGGTCCTAGACTGCACAGTGAATCCTTATGGATACTCCTAATCCATAGATAGAATTTTATTTGTTAGCCAAACTTTGCAGGTGAGAATAGTTTATTTTCTCATTCTGTCGAACTGTCTGTAACCAACCATGGAGGGTTTCAAAACCTTTGGTTTTTCTGATGATAATTTCTCAGCCCTTGTCGGACAAATAGCTGGCACGACTGGAGACAATAGAAGCATAGGGAAGGATAATAGTGATTGGAACAATTTGACAAATATGAAGAAAAAAGCTAAAAGAATGGAATCTCACGCTCACTACATGTTGGAATATTTGAAGGTAGGAGTAATTCCTTCTGGTTTGAGGGTCAGAAATATTCCTGCTCTGTTTGTGGAGGTCCGCCAGTTCCTTGAGCGATGGTCACACATTGCCAACCGTTGCTCGAGGGACTGGATGATCCTGATTATTGAGACAGTGAAAGAGATGATTCTGATACTAAATAAAGAAATTCTAGAATTAGAAGAAAAACTTAAAAGTAACAACAGTGTGGAAGAAGGTAAGAACAAACTCCTTGGCATTAATCAAGAACTACAGGAGTTTGAAGATTATCTTTTTAAGAAAAAAACAGATATACGTTGGTTTACACAGGAGAAAATGTATCCTTATCTCCAAAGTAATTATTATCAAGAAGAACGTCACGAGGGACGACAGACAAATACCTACCCCCAAAAAAGACAGAAAATCTTGACTTTCTCAGACACTAACTCTTCAGATTCAGATTATGATGGCCCTACAACGCATGAAGGACCAGGATATAATCCAGGAAACCGTAGAGGACAAGCCTACAATCATCAACAATCTGGCCAGTCGTCTTTTTTAGAGCAAGGCAGGGGCAGGGGACGGGTGAGATTTCAAAGGCAGGAAAGAAACAATTCATACCAGACAGAGCAAGTACATCCACAGCCATACATGAGAACAGGGAACAATCAATATTGGAAGTCTTAGATAAGAACTCTTCCAATGGAGATAGTATCCCTATTTTCAATCTATCCTGCCACCAACTGACCATAGAAGAGATCACCTTACTTAGTAAGGGTTTGTCTTTCGTTCCAAGTAAATCTCCTGATATTTTTGCTATCAACAAAGACGTATTTTCGTTTTTCCGAACAATCCGTCTTCAAAAATATATGTCTGAAAAAATACCAACAGAAGAAGATGTTAATCTTTCAGGTTGCAAGCCTCCTTCTAAATTTACTCCTACTTTGGAAATGGTAGGCCCTGAAGTCGCAGTTTTTGAAAAACAGTGATAAAAGAACTAGAAAAGATCACTAAGTATATTCGCAAACCACTTCCGAATCTTACCAACTTGGAAACACAGGCACTTAAAAATCTAGAGAATAATAAACATATTATTATTAAGCCTAGTGATAAAGCAGGAGGAATAGTGGTTATGGACAGCGAAAAATATTTGCGAAAAATGGAAAGTATGCTATCAGTTCCTGAGCATTATCAACCAGCGTGCAGATCAGTGATAGTAGATCTAAAAAACAAAATTGAGGTAACCACAGCGACAGCATTTCTGGAGGGCTACATTTGCCAAAAAGAGCTAGATTTCCTGAATAAAACTGATACAGTCATTCCCGTCCTATATGGAGTACCAAAAACGCATAAAAATTTAGAAGATCCTCCTATGCGTCCGATTATATCGTCTATTAACTAGAGTACAGAGCCACTGTCACAATATGTGGATTCATTCTTATGTCCCCTTACCAAACTATATAAATCATACATTAGAGACACAGGGCACATGATAGCAACCATTGAACATACACCGTTTAATCGAGAAACTCAGTTCTTAGTGACTCTAGACATAGAATCTCTTTACACCAACATACCCCAGGACCTAGCCATGGAGGCAGTGCCAGCCCTCTTGGCTAGAGTTCCTGGTGAAAGACCTAACAAATTCATCTTAGAATGCCTAGAGATAGTGCTATATCACAACTACTTTGAATTCAAAGATAACCTTTATAAACAGACGCAAGGCACTAGCATGGGCGCTTCATGTGCACCGAGTGTAGCTAATACTTATAGGGGAGAATTTGAACTCAAGCATATTTTTAATGAAATAGCCCCTTTCTATGAGAACATAACCACATGGTACAGATTCATAGACGATATTTTCTTTATTTGGACCGGAGATGAATGGAGTTTTAATCAGTTTATTGAATGGCTAAACCTTAATGAGTGGAATCTCAAATTCACAGCTAAATGCTCACAAGATAAAGTGGAATATCTAGACATATGGATATTCAATGGAGAAGAAGGCATAGAGGTTAGCCTATACAGAAAACCTACGGCCAAGAATACAGTTTTACAACACACCAGCTATCACCCCTCTTGCCAAAAAGATTCGATTCCCTTCAGTGAATTCCTCAGAATCAAGCGGAACTGTACTAACATGCACGATTTCCTGCTACATGCAGAACAATTGAAAAGGAGATTGCTACTCAGGGGATACCCTAAACGCTTGATTAGGCAATCCATGAAACGTGCGAAATAATATGACCGAGACAGTCTGATAGGTGGAAAAACAACTCAACCTTTGGAAAGGATAGTATGTGTAGTTAATCACACATGCTATAATAATAAGATACAACAAATTTTACATAAAAACTGGAAGATTTTGAACACCAATGACAACAGTAGGGCTCTATCGAAACCTATTGTAGCCTTTAGAAGAAATTCCAATCTTAGAGATAGATTGGTACATAGCAGAATGAAACCATCCACTAAAAACAGGATACAGAGTACAATTGATGGCCTTCCACCTATCTTGGGCAATCACAGATGTGGTACATGCCACGCATGTCCATCAGCCCTTACCACAGAAGTGTGGTCATATGGCAACAAAACAGGTAAGCTTAAAAGCCATACAAACTGCAGAAGTTATAATATCATCTACCTTATCCTCTGCCCCTGTGGCCTTGGATATATAGGAGAAACTGGGAGAGAGTTTCGTTTAAGACTAGCAGAACACAAATCGGCCATTAGGATACATAAAACACAAGCCCCGATGGTAAAACATTACATTGACCGCAATCATAATGAACAGGATTTGAAATGGCTTATTCTAGAAAAGGTGAATTATAAACATGGCCAAAATGCAGAAAAGGTGAGGAAGAACAGAGAGACTTTCTGGATTTTCCACTGTGATACGGTGCGTAGAGGTCTGAACGAAGAAATCACCTGGATCATCACATGATCAGTTAGATAGTAGGATTGTCTTTACAGTTTTAGTAATCAGACTAACCGATACTGTTATAAGTGGGTTGTTCCTTCTTTTAGAGTATATAGATCTATATAGGAGACACAGCAGCAATTCTCTTGATCTTGCAATAAAACAAAAACTTTATCCATTTTAATGTCTCTTCCAAATAACACTGCATTATACTTGCTTAATGTATTGTGGATTTATTTCAAAGTTGGATGCATGACTTAGCCATCGTCAGTGGTTTTCACACTTTGACATTTCTCCCTTGGGTTTCTTCACCCTCTATAGGAGACTTACTCATTAAGGACCTTCTGAATATATCATTTGGCTATGTTATTCCCCTTATTTACAGTCGAGTTTTGCCATATGGCTATTATCTGACACAGAGTAGGATAGATAGTACATATTGTGGCAGCATATTTTATTGCCCCCTAAGAGAATTGCTAGGTTGGGCGTTACTATATTCTCACATGTCCATTTTTAAAAAAATTCCTTGGCATGTAAACCTATGTAATATGGCGTCTGCTTTGTGCCATACTAGTAGCCATAACTCAATTCGCGAAGCTTCACTCCGTGTTTCGCGCCATTCTTTTACATACGTGAATTCTCCTATTCATTTAAAACTGTTTCTACCCTAATGTGTCTCGAAGAAAATCAATATTAAGAGCAGTCATGTACCTGCCCCTTTTGGGTACTATCCGTAAATGCTGTTATTATTCCAATATGGCGACTGCAACTGTTATACTAGCAGTCCATCAATAGCAAATATCGTGAGATTTAAACCGCGAGACCCACAATCTTTTCGCGAGTTTTTCTCCGTGAATCGCACTATTTTCCATCACACGCGATTTCTTTCGTCTTTTCAAAAACTGCCTCCACCCTAAATGTGTTTCGAAGAAAATTACTATTATGAGCAGTTATGTACTAGAACATTTTGGGCACTATCCGTTAATGTTGGTATCATTTCAATATGGCGACTGCAATTGCAATACTAGCAGCCCACCAATATGAAAAATATCGCGAGATTGAAATCGCGAGACTTTCAATTTCCCTTTTCTTTAAAGACTGACGTGATCAACTAGCTTACTCTCTTCGGCAGTGGATACACTGGCACTTGGACCGTTCACATCGGGAGAATTGACTATAGGTAAGGTTTACCAAGACCACAGGGAATTAGCCGTTTGAGTGCGTTTAGCAAGCACTTTGACATCTACGGCGTCTATTCGAAAGTATACATCTCGATATCCGGGGCGTTTATCTAGAAGTACACTCCGCACTAGCCATAGTCCCATGAGCATGAGAATAGGCAAGTAATCCTATGATATTGCCACTGGAGTGTTGTTTTTACAGCATTCCGTCAGCCACGGCTTGTACCTATTCAAACTTTAACTTCGGACGAGGTACATTACTGTATACCCATTAGCATCTCTAGAGGCACATACTGCACGAGCCATAGTCTTAGGAGCATGAGAATAGGCAAGCACTTTAATGATACTGTTGCTAGAGTGTTTTAAACAGCTTCTCTACACCCACGGTTTGCATCTTTTTAAATTTTAACAATGGACGCGGTATTATACTGTATAGCCCTAGGACAGACAGGATAGGCAAATAATTCTTATTCCACACTGTGGGCGTCATTTGTAGAGACCCATATGAGTCACCGCAAAGGCTTGCGGTTTTCGCTCTCACAATTAGCAGACAGCGTATATGTTGTATAATAATACATATAGATGTTAACTTATAGCATAAAAATTGGTTTTTTGTAATTTGAGTAATATCCTCATCATTAGGATGTGCTTGTTAGCAATTAACCAATATAATGTACAAGTAATTTGTAATCGTCTCTTTTTCCAGCAGAGACAAATATCGATTTGAGAAGAGACTCAAGCGAAACAGTTACCTTTATTTGTAGGATCTGTGAAGAGGGATCCTCCTTCTCTCCTGCAATATTTACTTTTATTAATGAGGCTTCTTCTCCAATAAAGGGTAAATATAGCCTACCAAAATAATACTACTAGCTTCTTGTCAAACATACCTTTTGCGATTGTGCAATTAATCTTCTTCTCCCTTCTGCTACCTTCACAGTCCATTTTCACCAATTTGCCGTATTGCAGTCTGGACATTACCTGCATAGTGTTATCGATCGAAATTGATAGGTATTGACTTAATACAATACCCTCAGTCTAAATACAATGAGTTAGATATCAGACCGGATTACTAAACCTGTAATTGTTCATTTACAGAATGATGCACTGTATGATAAAAAATAGAAGGCCAAGCATTTATAAAGGACTGTCTACAAAATTCTAATCAAGGTTAGCTAAAATCGTGTCAGTTTCTACAAATATATCCCACGGCACAAACCATAAATTCTTGAGGTGTCACAGGTGATTGTTTGACAAATTAGTATCCATGTCTATTCGTTTTCCTTTCAGGCTTGGTAGTTTGGATCTCTCCAACATGGGGTCCTTGGTTATATCTATCCTTTCGGTGCATGATAACCTGAATCTTGCATGCACTATGTAAACTCATTTATTCATTTCACTCACTGGCACTGTAGTACCTAAATGAGAGAAGAGTCAAATCACTGAGAATATGATTAAATCACAGGAATTTGTCCATATTTTAAATTAGTCTTGCCAATACCCCCTCCCAGCTAATGCCCTTGTTCTTCATTTCCAGACATCCCCAGATTTTTTTAATTGAATCTACAAGCAAACCGGGTCCTGAGGAAGGTGGTTGTTTCCACTGAAACGCGCGTAGACCGCAAACTACGACCACAACTTACTTTCAGATTAGAGAATTGGGAGAATTTTATCTCCTATAATTGGTGTTTTTTGGAAAATAATTACATAATTTTGTTTACAAACACCGTATAATCCACCACAGGGTCAAAAGATTCGTCTTTTCCGTCTTTTATAGTATGTTGTTGTAGTTGGTTTGTATGAATGAGAGTGTGTGATAGAATGACAGTGGTTTTGAATGAATTATGCAAGTGAGATTTTTACATTGTTTGTTTTTTATATGGGATGTCTAATGTGATAAATTCATGTTTGTAAAAGTATTATGATGAAATATTAGAAAAATCAAAATCATTGGATGTGTTATATATATATGTAATTGTGTGAATCTCAGAGATAAATACGAATATATTTTTCAAATTTAAATAAAAAGGAATTTTTTCTAAAAAAGATACACTGTTTATTATGCTGTTTGCAAATCTACTTAATTGTGGGGCTTTAAAATAAATGTATGTTGTGAAGGGGGTTCTTTGGTAACTTGAACCTTGATAGGTCGTTTGTCAAATTAAATAGGTCAGTCTAGAGGTATATACTATTTTTGGCAGGAGTAGAATCAGCGCATTGCTCTCGGAAGCAACGCATTGCCTTGAGAGCCTGACACATAGGAGCCATGTATCACTGCTGCAGCAGTGTGGAGAGAGCGACGCATCCTCTCAACAACGTGGAGAAACCTGGCACATCGTACTTTGGAACCAATGCATCTCGGCATGGTGCTCCATCTTCAGAACTCATGCATTGCCACCACTACATAGAGAAAATCAATGCATCACCTCAACTGCGGGCTCTACATTGATGCATCGCTTGTCTGCACCCTGCATCTCGCTGATGTGACCAGGGTCAAGATACTCTGTTCACCGGGCATGCGTGGCTCTTGTGCTCTGCCTATGCTCCATCGCGGTCAGCCTGACTTTGCGCCGGTCCAGCGCAACCAGCCAGCCCCCATTGGTTATTGCTTCAAGGCCTAGAACTCTTTTTTATTTAAAAATTCATAACTGGACTTCTACCTATTGGATTTTTGTTGTTTTGCTCTTGATTTATTTATAGAATTATTGGCTACTTTTCTAAACCGGTGTAGGGTCTTTTGTGGTGTTTTCATTGTGTTACTGTGTGTGTGTGTGTGTGTGTGTGTTGCACAAATACTTTACACAATGCCTCTTTAGATAAGCCTGACTGCTCTGTGCCATGCAACCAGAGGGTGAGCACAGGTTATCTTTTAGTGTTTATCTAACTTACCCTGACTAGGATTGTGGTTCTTGCTTGGACAGAGTTCATACATCTGCCAACTAGAAACGCAATTTCTAACAGAAGCCATTTGTCTTACAGAACAAAAACAGTTTGCAACTCCTGGCAAACACAAAAGATCAGTCTGAGCCAGCTGCAGATGCCGTAAACAAGAAATGGGAATAGGTATCTTAAATTTATGTGAAGAGCAGTGTAACATCCCTTGCGCTAAGATAAGAAAGAAGGAATAATGCATAAGACAAGATGCATGGCAAGCTATTGAGGACAGGAAGGCAGCAAAAAAGAAACTCCTGGAGGCCAAATCTAAGAGGCTGTAGGGGAAGTACAAGCAACACTACAAAGAAGCAAAAAAAGCAGTCAAAAGAATGACAAGAGCAGACAAGTGGGCGTACATGGATAACCTTGACAGCCAAGCAGAGGAGGCAGCCAGTAGAGGAGAATGTAGGGAGATCTTTAAGATCTCGAAGACAGAATTAAATCTTGTGAAGCATACAACGCCTCTATCATGGACAAGCAAGATAGAATACTTACAATAGGAAAACAGCAGGAAGCATGCTGGGCCAAGCAGTTCATAAAATCTTCTTTAACAGACTAGTACCATCAAGCAAAGCAGACATCCAAGAAGTAGAGACAGACTTGGAGGTGAACACTGCCCCACCATGGAAAGAATTATCACTGCCATCCGATCTCTCAACAACAGAAAAGTTGTTGCAATCACAGGTGACCATGCAGAGTGTACTCATTTTGCAATCAGCACTACCTCAAAATCATGCTCTCTTCCCCATGTTTCCCCTTGGGGCCTTCCCCTGTTTCCCACCTTGTCCAACAAATGGTCACCCAACTGTCCTTTAGCACTTTTGGGCCCTGGGTGCCCCTTCCTTGAGGAGCCAACATCGTCCAACATCGTCCCTCACGAGTTCTCGCGAGGCTTAGCAGCTCGCATGAGTACTCACAAGAACGAGGCTTCACAGGTGCTCCAGCAGCAATCTTGGGGGCAAAAGTATAAATACCACAACCCAGCCTGTAACCTTGCTTGATTTTGGAAGCAGCGGTCAGGGGACCACTGTGCTGCAACCTCAGTTAAAACCACGCTTCCCCAGAAACCCTGTGACAAAATAAAGCACCTGTGATCCTGAGACCTTTGAAGCTTTTGGAATCTGGCTCTGTTACCACCCGGAAAAACCTAGTAAAGAAAGAAAGAGACCAAAGACAAAGTAGATCGAAAGGATGACTGTGCAGAAGTGCTATGTGTGATGCAGGAAAAAAGAGGTTAGTGCACTAAACTTGTTAAGACTTCAAAGACTCATGAGCATTTTCAAACATAATATTTGTTTTGGAAACACTCCTCCAAACAAAAGGTTGTGAAAGCCCTGCATATCACACAAGAGACTTCAGAGAACTTTTTCAACAAATCCTAGAGAGAATCATCTAAGAGAGAGTTTTTGAGAACTTCAGTGTTTATTTGCTGATGAGGATACAGTATTAACCCAGGTGTGTGAAGTTCTTTTAAGAGTAAGAGTGTTAAGAGAATCAATATTTATTGTTGGGTTGTTCATAGACTCTGATTTAACCATGGCATGTTTCCCTAGGATATCTACAGAGGAATCCAGTGGGTGAGATCAAGTAATTATTCCCAAGAGCAGAAAAGGCAGCCTGGGATATATAGTACAGAGAAGACCACAGGCTCTGTTTGACCTCACTTCTTAACCCCTCTTCCCCTCAGGAACACCTGCCGGCTCATATGAGTGTTTCGCCTGCGCATAGACGCGTTTTTGGGAGGAGAGGTCAAACCAGGATCGCCCCTGTGTAAAACACTTCTGGCATTTAGGTGAGAGTGCATGGCTCACAAAAGCTCCAGGCCAAGACAACCTGAATGAAGAAATAATCAAGGCAGAGACTGAAATATCTGCCAAGATCTTCCAACCACTGTTTAGATTGATTTGGGCGAAGGGGGGAGAGTACAAGATGACTGGAACCAAGGCATTATCATCAAGACTCCAAAGAGGGGAGCATTAATCAACTGCAACAACTGGTGTGCCATAACCCTTCTGTCAATCCCAAGTTAAATTCTGATGAAAATCAATATAAAGAGCCTATTTCACAAAGGTAAACATTGGCAATTGTGTTACTGGTTGAGGAGAGTGAAACCCTACTCAAGCAGCAACCACAATATTTGGCAGGTTGAAACACAAGCAAACCCCAAATTAACCTGTTCTTATCCCTTTGGTAGCTTGGCACTAAGCAGTCAGGGTTAACTTAGAGGCAATGTGTAAAGTATCAATGCAGCACTTCAAACAGTAATACAGTGAAAACACAACATAAAAAAAATCCCACACCAATTGAGAAACATAGAGTAAAATTTTGTAAATTATTTGACATCAAAATGATAAAAATCCAATTTATATATTCAGAGAAATGCAATTTAAAAGCTATAAGTAAAAAGAGTGCCTAAATGCACAAAGCGCCAACTGTGGCTATCTGGTCATGCCGCACCGGCGTGACAAAGTCACAAGTTCAAGCCAATCACGATGGAGCACGGGCCAGATACAGGGGCCAAACTAGGCCCGCTGAACAAAGTACCTTAAATCCTGATTGTGGAGCATGGCAGGATCCCGCGTCGAGGATGTGTCGTGCAGCGGTGGTTCCAAGGAGCTGTGAGGCTGCAATGCAAGGTGTTATGTTGTAGTTGAAGAAGCTGTTGATGAGGGCTTTGCGATGCAAAAGCCTGTGTTGAGGATGCATCGAGCAGCCACGGTTCCAAAGAGACTGTGGGCTGCGATGCAAAGTCCTGCATCTGGGATGTGTTGCGCAGCAGAAGTTCCGAAGTGGGGCTGCAAGGAGATGCATCGCACTATATCGATTCTGTCGATTGGACCACTGCTGGGCTCCCGGAGCACCTTCAGGCCCACTTCCAAAGGTCTACAACTGGTGTGGCACTACTTGGGGTGCAAGACTCACAGCAGACTGAGCCCAGGTGCTGGGTTCAAGGTGGTTGGAGCCTTTTCTGCCCATGAGGCTCTGATCAAGAGGCCAGCCAACTACCCCTTGGAGCCACTCTGGTGGTCCTGGGTTCAAGATCAGGTCCAGTTCTTTTCACTGAGGCAGCAGGGCAGTAGAACAGAAGAGTAGCAGAGTAGCAGTCCTTCTTGCATCAGAGCAGCACAGCAGTACTTTTGCGACTTCCAAAGGTCCAATGATGTACTGAAGAGCTGGGTCTGAGGGTCCAATATTTATACCTTGTGCCCACTGGAAGTAGAAGAAGGTTCTGGAGGTTTCCATTCCCAGAGGTGTTTGGAATTTCCTGCCTCCATGCCCTGGCCCCAGCTTGTCTTGAATTACAATAAACTAGTGACAAACCCTTTGTAAGTGTGTCCAGGTAGAGCCTTTGTGATGTGCAAGAGTGGCAGGTGACAGCTTCTCCCCCTCATCAAGTCAGAGATGGTACATCATGCCAACACCTATGCTCCTTTGTCTCACTGTCTTAGACATGTAGTACCACTTTTCTACGGACTTGCAGGTAAATTAAATGTGCCAATTGGGTGTACGCCATTGTCACCATGTTTGAATGATAGAGCACACGCACTTTAGCAGTGGTTAGCCGTGGTGAAGTGCACAGACTTAAGGCCAGCAAGACGAGATCAGAAAAAATAGAGGAGTAAGGCAAATGGTTTGGGGGATCACCAACCTTAAGCTGACAGGTCTAACAGTAAGCTTACAATTGTGTGTAAGTTTATGATTGTGTGCTATTTACAAAGAAATTTTACTAGTAGTATCCTTACGACTGTGGAGTCTACACACATAAAAAGATGGGACAGTCCTATCTCCTTATGTATGGAGACTCCACAGTCATAAAGATACTACTAGTAAAATAACTTTGTGAATAGCAAACAATCATAAACTTACACAAAGGTGTTAGTTTAACCTTCTGAATCAGCCCCACAGTGTGTTTCTATACCATGGACAAGCAGTTAAGAAAAGAGCAGACTGGATTCCGCAAGGGCAGAGGGTGTACTGATAAGTCCATACTCTATGCAACATCAAAGAGCAGGGCACCTCAGTGATTTTGAGAAATCATTTGACAGTATCCACTGTAATGGATTCTGGCATATAGTGAGAGCCTATGCCATACCGCAGAAGATAGTTCTCCTCACCAAGAGCTTCTATGATAATTTTGCCTGCGAGGTGAAAGATAGTTAGTATAGCTTCAAAGTCCAGACCGATGTGAGACAGGAATATATGATGTCAGCATTGCTCTTCAACGCAGGCATCGACTGGTTGCAGCGATGCACTAGTGAAGACCATGCCAGAGGCATCAGATGGACCTTATTCTCTACACTCAAAGGCTTTGACTATGCAGATGACCTACCATTGCTTGCTCACACACACCAGCAAAAAAAATGTTTGCCTCAACATCTATACACAGTGAGGGACCTGAAGGTAAATATAAAGAATTCAGAAGTCATGCCACTCAACATCCCAAATCTTTCCCCAATCAAAGTGGATGGAGAGGACTTAGCGATGACTGAAGAGTTCACCTACCTAGGCAGTACTATCAAACATGATGGAGGGGCAGGTAGCAACATCAAAAGCAGACCGAACAAGGCCCGAAATGCCTTCAGGATGTTGAACAATGTGTGGACGTCATCTCAGTACAGCAGCAACACCAAGTTGAGGCTTTACCAGAGCTTTGTTCTGTCTGCACACTTGTATGTATCAGAAAACTGGTGGATGACAAAAAATGACATCACCAAACTGTCAACCTTCCAAACCAGTAATCTGAGAAGAATCATGTACATTTTCTGGTCACAAACCATCTCCAACCAGGAATTGCTCACCTGGTGTAATCAAGAGAGCATGAACACCATCATTATGGAGAAAAGATGGAGATGGATGGGACACACCATCAGAAGAGAACAAGACTCCATCACAAGATCAGCTCTCCACTGGACTCAAGAAGGGTAATGGAAAAGAGACAAGCCAAAGAACACATGCAGGTGAACTGTGGAAGCATATATGAAGACTCTGAACCACTACTCAGGCACCATACAGAAATTGCCCAAGATAGACAAAGTGGAAGTCCTTCATTGCTGCCCTACATGGCAGTCAACACAACGGACAGCAATTAAGTAAGTAAGCACTTTTCTGCATCATATTATCGTGGCCTTGCTTGAAAATCAGAAAACTAGTGGCCAGAGTCAAAATACGTCAGTAAATCAGGTGAATTAAAACAAAATAATCAGGGAAAACCATTAGGAAAGGCAAATTTCCTTATATGGTGTACGTGAAAAAATATTAGTATTGATTGATTGCCTACCTCAACTACAGCCATGGGTTCCAGTGATGCTATCCCTAGTTCCTTGTATGTTGTACACCTAATTTCACCAATGGTGCCAAACCAGAGTTGCATCTGTTGACACCAATGGCGTGCAGCTGTTAAGATCTCTGTAGAAACATTCTGGTGTGCTTTACTAGAGGTAAAAGCAGCAAGAGGAGTCAGGCACAGAAGGCAGGCCTAGAGTCATCGGGACCCCATGACAAGAGCTATAATATTGTTAAAAATTGGAAAGAGCCTGCTCAGTTAGTTTGTCATACTATAGCCAAAGTACCCAGCAAATTCACATATGTTACTAGCATTAACATATAGAGGAGGCCACACTATTGTGATGAAAAGGAATAGCGTTTACCCAGCTCAGCAAGGGAAAGACATTAGGCATTGTCTTGCTTCTGATATTTTATGGGATATTTACCCACTTCTTTCGCCTTTTTTACAGGCACTCATGCTCCTATATTTGACTGCGTTAAACCAGACCTGCGCTCAGTAGCTCTAGAATTTCAGCTGATCTGAAGGATTGTGCAGCACTGTTGGATTCTTCACAAGACTGAGGTTCTCTGCTGCCCCATAATGAGTTAGGATTACTGTACCTACGCGTGATCAATCGATACTAGAAATGAGACAAAATAAAACAGCAATTAGTTGGAAGCATACATGATAAATAAGAAAAGCAATAATAAATGGTGAGAGCACGAAGCTGGAATAAAGGAGCTAGCTTTTTAAATGTTGGCCCCTTTTTACCCCAATGCATCCCATCCCCCAGGAAGAGAGGTTTTTAGGGTTAAAACATGTTCATTAGTAAATGCAAATCACACCAATACGCGTACATAGTATATGCCCAAACATTACCCATCAGTAATCTGGCCAAAGTTATCAACACTAAAAGCAATAGCCCTTTTAATCTATTAAGAACCTTCTAAATCTTGTTGAATGTACAATTCCTGTGTAGGGGAAAATGGGTTAAATAAGAAAGGCTGGGTTGGACCAGGTGAAGATCAAGGGGTCTAGGAAAACATAAAAAGAGAGGGAACACGAGACAGCAGGGAAAGAGACACAACGAACTGCAGCCTAAACAATACAAAGAAAGATCTTAGGTTAACCTTTCCTCAAGCCAAGATTACATGTATCCATGACAATAGGGGAGGATCAAGCAGTGACAGTCAAACTTAAGCCAGGCCGGCAAGGCAATCGGGAACAGCACTTGATTCAAGTCCATGATTTAAATCCACATAAAAAGGACTGCATTGCTTCAGTGTTTAAGAAAACGTGAACTATATTATTGTTCCAAACTCTCACTTTTGTTGCGTTCCAGACTGCCATCTTGACACTCATATTAGCATGCTGCCTCCAAGCGGTCTGGAGTTGATGTTGCCTGTGCAGTGTTCACTCACTTAAGTCAGGAAACAGAAGCATCTTTTTCAGTAGAGTGACCTCTTCAGAGAGGGTGCTGTATGCAAAACGGCGCCTTTGAGATCTGGATTCTGAAGCTACTGCTATAGTACCACAATTTGAGGTTTTCTGCTGCCCTTGAGAATGTAGATGGAAATCTGTATGGTCTAATATAATGTTTGCATTTCCTTCCAGGAGGGCCAGGTGTTTGATGAAAAATGAATGCATTATCTCAAGTATGGACATATTAGCATCAATGTGAGGAAAGTACAGGACATATATGGTCGTTGCTAGTCGTACATTCTCTAATGCTTCCTGCTTATTGTCCACTAAAATCACTGTCACACTGTTTTTTTGAAGCCTTTATGTTCCTATCCCAGCTCAACCATCTCACAGCTCGAAATGTAATGCATTGTACTAATAGAATACAAACTCATGCTAATTTAGAGATTTGGCTATACTATATGATCTTATGTATGACTTAAAATCTAAAAATAAACCTTTAACCTTAGTCTGTGATTTTTATGAGACCAAATGGGGTTCACCTGTTAATTATAACTGTCATTTAGAATTCCAAAAGAGAACTAGGTTTATCCAGAGCGCCAAAATTCTACAGGAATAAACACCGCAAATACAACCAGGTGAAGCGCGACAACACTTTCCAAACTGAGCACTCTAATATCTTGCGATTTTGGCACTCCTCCCATTTTTCCAGACAGGCCTCCATTGCAGCGGTATGCTTCCCCACTTTCTCAAGTTCCTCTCAAGGAAGGCATTCAGGTCTCCCATTCTTTATTTCTGCGGAGCAGCCCGCTCACTTATCTCCACGCCTATGTTATTTTTTATTTGACTATTACTCCTTTCATGAGGGTTGAAAAAGTCTCATTTAATTTTCCTCTGCCTTGTGCTTGCCATTTTCATAGTTATCCTGCACCCATTGCTCACATCAGGCTGCAGGGCCCTCCTTAGGGCTACGCTTAAAGTGTCTCTCCCTCATAATACGCACCTGATCTATCCACACTGGCTCTCAATCAATCAATCGGGATTCTTATGGAGTGCGGCTAATCACCCGTTATGGTCTCATGGCACTGGGAGTGAGGGTCTGCAGTTCAGTCGAAGAGCCAAGTCTTGAGGTCCTCCCTGAATTGAGTCAGTGAGGGTGATTGCTTGAGATGTAGAGGAAGAGAGTCCCAGGTCTTTGCGGCGAGGTAGGAGAAGGATCTTCCTTCAGCCGAGGTCTTGCGGACCCGTGGGATAGTGGCCAGGTCAAGGTTGGCAGAGCGAAGGTGTCTGGTGGAAGTGTAGAAGGAGAGGCTGTGGTTGAGGTATGCAGGTCCGATATTGTGGAGGGCCGTGTAGGTGTGCGTGAGACGCTTGAAGCTGATTTTTTGTTGATCGAGAGGCAGTGGAGGTTTCTCAGAGGATCGTCAATGTGGGTGCGGCGGGAGATGTCCAGGACAAGTCTTGCGGCGACATTCTGGATTTTATGCAATTTCTTTTGGAGCTTCTGGGTGGTGCTGGCGTAGAGTGAGTTGCCGTAGTTACGTTTGTTGCTGACGAGCACCTAGGTGACTGTTCTTCTGCACTCAGTGGGGATCGACTTAAAAATTGTTCGAAGCAGACGGAGCGTGTGGAAGTAGGAGGATCAGACGGCATTGATTTGGCGGTTCATTAAGAGCAAGGAGTCAAGAATTGTTAGAACTGGGGGTCTCTAGTTGGCAGAGGTAGGTACCTTTGTCCAAATAGGGACCCTTGCTTCTAGTCAGGGTAAGGGGGATACACTACTAAAATATCCCCTGCTCACCCCCTTGGTAGCTTGGCGTGAGCAGGCAGGCTTATCTCAGAGGCAGTATGTAAAGCATTTGTGAACACATACAGTAACACAGTGACAACACTACAGATGGACACCACACCGGTTGTATTATAAAAATAAGTATTTTTATATAGACTTAACACAAGACCCAAAACGACAAAAATCCACATTACACTATGAAAAATATGACTGTCAATGGTAGAAAATAGTTCAGTTCAATAAAGATGGTAAATGCGACACTCAATGTTCAATGTACCTTTGGATGCGTAACGCGATACAAACAAAAGAGTTGCAGGGAAGGTGATGCGTCGGTTCCTTACACGCAAGAACGGTGATGCGTCGGTTCCTTGCTCCGGGGGAGGTGAAGCGTCGGTTCCCTACTGCTGCGTAGGAGACGGTGATGCGTCGGTTCCTTACCGGAGAGGAGGTGATGCGTCGGTTCTTCACCGCGTGGGGAGGTGATGCGTCGGTTTCTTACTGCGCTTCTGTGGCGATGCGACCCGCAGCGCAGCGATGCAATGACGACCCGGTGCAATGAAACAAAATGGTGTCTTCCTCTCGATGCGACAACGAAGGGGCGATGCGTGCATGGCCGACGGCCATGCGGCGACTCGGTGAATCTTCTGAGCCGTGACAGGCCCTGCTACACGCTTCTCCGGTGATGCGACGGCATCTGCTGCGACGGCGACACTCTTCTCCGGTGATGCGAGGCGCTTCGGTGATGCGATGGCGACAGCGGCGGCACGCTTTCTCGGCGATGCGACGACAACTGCTGCGGCGGCGACACGCTTCTTCTTCGTGAGTCGCGCTTCCAGCTCCCAGCGACACGCAGTCTCTCAGAAGGCCCAACACAACAGCAGGCACTTCAAATTGCCAGCAAGGGAATTCAGGGGAGCTGGTTGGTGAAGTCTTGTGTCCCTGAGACTTCAGCAGGAGGCAAGCTCAATCTTCAAGCCCTTGGAGATGTTCTGCAAGATGATGAAAGTAGCACAAAGTTCCTTTCTCCTTTCTTTGGCAATCAGGCAACCACTGCAGGCCAATACCTCAAACAGCACACAGCATAGGGATAGTCTCCTCCTTCAGCTTCTCTGGTTCCTCTCCTCAGCAAAGGTTTGTCTTGTTTGTTCCAGAAGTGATCTAAAGTCTTGGGGTCAGGGCCCCAGTATTTATACCCATAAATCCTTTATCCTCTGAAGGCAGAGGGTCCTGTACCTAGTCCAAACCAGTTCTGGGTGCATTCTGCCAGTGCACACCCTCTTCCTTTGTCAATGTGGGCCAGGGACATCAGACGCACCACAGGAGGTGGAGCCAGCATTGTGGAAGGCAGGCACAGCCCTATTCAGGCCCAGGTGCTACTCCTCCCACCACTCTACATGCAGATAGGTCTATTCAGCCCTGTGCTGACTCACCCTGTCTCCTGGAGTCCCCCAGCCCCTGTCACTCACAAAACCAGACATACAATACACAAGCTAGCAGAGGCAGGCTGGATGGTTTAGGCAAGAAAATACCTACTTTCTAAAAGTGGTATTTTCAAACACAGAATGTTAAAACCAACTTCACTAAAAGATGTATTTTATCATTCTGAGTTCAGGCATACTAAATTCGCTTTTCTACCATGTTCCCTGGGTCAGTTAGGACTATAAGATGTTATAATCAAACTGCCCATTCTGGCCTATGGGGACAGGTAGCCTTGCAATAGTGAAAAACGAAATTGGCTGTAATTTGCTATCGGGACATGCCACACACACCAGGGCATGTCCTACCTTACACATACAATGCACCCTGCCCTTTGGCCTACCTTAGGGTTGGCTAATATGCAGGAAAGGGATGGTTTGGGGACTGGTAAGTGGGTGCACTTACCAAGTCGACATGGCAGTACCAGACTGCACACAGGCTCTGCAATGGCAGGCGTGAGACACACTTTACAAGCTGCTCCTGTGGGTGGCACAACCAGTGCTGCAAGCCCACCAGCAGCATTTGAGTCACAAGCCCTGGGCACAACCAGTGCACTGTACTAGGGTCTGACAGTGAATCAAATAGGCCAAACATGGAGTCACTAATCCATACATCAATTTATCATAGGGAGCACTTGCACTTTGGCACTGATCAGCAGTGGCAAAGTGCCCAAAGCATCTAATCCAGCAAAAACAGGTCAGTAACAGAGGAGGCATAGCGCAAAAAATGGAAGGGAGACCCACGCCAATGGTACCAGGTCTAACACGTGTCCCCTCCAGCTGAAATGTGAGGAGAACTACCCATTCCCTTGGGAGTTCTCATCGCTAAGGCGGAAAAATCTGGACAGACCATCAGCATTGGCGTGTTCTGTACCAAGGCGGTGTTCCACCGTGAAGTCCATCCCCTGTAGGGAAATGGACCACCTCAACAGCTTTGGATTCTCACCCCTCATCTGCATCAACCATCTGAGGGGCCTGTGGTCTGTCTGAACCCGGAAGTGAGTCCCAAACAGGTATGGTCTCAACTTCTTCAGCGCCCAGACCACAGCAAATGCCTCACGCTCAATAGCACTCCTCCTCTGTTCCCGTGGAAGTAACCTCCTACTGATGAAGGCTACAGGTTGGTCTAGGCCCTCCTCATTTAACTGTGCCAGAACAGCCCCTACATCATGCTCTGAAGCGTCTGTTTGAACAACAAATTCTTTTGAGAAGTTGGGCACCTGAAGCACGGGGCCGTGCACATGGCAGTCTTCAAGGCGTCAAAAGATCTCTGACAGGTGTCAGTCCAAATCACTCTCTTGGGCTGCTTCCTGGAAGTCAGCTCTGTCAAAGGTGCAACAATGCTGCCATACCCCTTGACAAATCTCCTGTAATACCCGGTGAGTCCTAAAAAGGCTCTCACCTCTGTCTGGGTCTTGGGGGGTTCCCAAGCCAGAATGGTATCAATCTTGGGCTCTAGGGGCGCCACCTGGCCGCTCCCAACCTGGTGTCCCAAGTACACCACGGAATCCTGCCCGATCTGGCACTTACTCACCTTGATCGTGAGGCCTGGCCTCCGCAGCACCATCAACACTTCCCAGAGGTGGCGCAGATGTTCTTCCCAACTGGCGCTGAACACTGCGATGTCATCCAGGTAGGCGGCACTGAAATCTTCCAGTCCAACCAACACCTGGTTGACCAACCTCTGAAAGGTGGCAGGGGCATTCTTCATCCCAAAGGGCATAACCCGGAATTGGTAGTGCCCATCTGGTGTGGAGAATGCTGACCTCTCTTTGGCCCCATCAGTCAAGGCGATCTGCCAGTACCCAGACGTTAAGTCAAACGTGCTGAGGTACCGGGCAGCCCCTAACCGATCGATGAGTTCATCAGCTCTGGGGATGGGGTGCGCGTCAGTCCTGGTGACTGAATTGAGTCCTCGGTAGTCCACACAGAACCGAAGTTCGGGTGTGGCACCAGGCGCGGCAGCCTTTGGGACCAAGACCACTGGGCTGGCCCAAGGGCTGTGAGAGGACTCAATCACCCCCAATGCAAACATCTTGGAGACCTCCTCCTTGATGCAAGCTCTCACCCTGTCAGTCACTCTGTAAGCCTTGTGCTTGACAGGAGGACTGTCCCCAGTGTCCACATCATGGACGCACCAATCAGTGACACTAGGAACCAGGGAAAACAGGTCAGGAAACTGTCCCAACAGTTGGCAACAGTCTTCCTGCTGCTCAGGTGTCAGGGAGTTAGAGAGGTTCACACCCTCCACTGACCCATCTTGCTCTGTTGCAGACAGGATGTCAGGAAGAGGTTCTGTCTCCTCTTCAATTCCATCATCCGTTGCTAGGAGCATGCCCACTTCAGACCTCTCAAAATGGGGCTTCAGGCGGTTGACATGTAGGACCCGCAGAGGGTTCCTGGGAGATCGCAAGTCCACCAGGTAGGTGACGTTACTCTTGCGCTCCACCACCTCAAATGGTCCGGTCCACTTATCCTGGAGCACGCAAGGCTCCACGGGGGCCATGACCCACACTTTCTGTCCAGGCTGAAACTCGATTAGAGTGGCATTCTGATCATACCATCGTTTCATCTCCTCCTGGCTGGCTTCCAGATTCGCCTCAGCGAGTTGTCTGAATTGCCTAGTTTGGTTTCTAAAGGCCAGCATGTAGCTAAATACATCCTGGGGAGGTTTACTGGGAGCTTTCTCCCAGCCTTCTTTCACCAAACTCAGAGGTCCTCTTACCGGGTGACCATAGAGCAGTTCAAAGGGACTGAACCCTAGGGACTTCTGTGGCACCTCACGGTAAGCAAAGAGAAGGCATGGCAAGAGGACATCTCACTTACGCCTCATGGGTTCTTCCAGACCCATAATCATGCACTTCAGGGTCCGGTTAAATCTCTCAACCAGCCCATTTCCTTGGGGGTGGTAAGGAGTGGTGAACTTATAGGTAACACCGCACTCCTGCCACAGGGACTTCATATACTTGGATATGAAGTTTGTACCACGGTCACTGACCACCTCCTTGGGGAACCCCACACGGGAGAAAATCCCCATCAGTGCACGTCCCACCACGGGGGCCGTCACTGTCCGAAGAGGGATGGCTTCCGGGTACCGGGTGGCATGGTCCACCAAGACCAGGATGAACCTGTTGCCCATGGCTGTCTTGGGGTCCAGTGGCCCCACAATGTCAATACCCACCCGTTCAAAGGGGGTGCTGACCACAGGGAATGGCTGGAGGGGAGCCTTGTGCTTCCTCCCTCTCTTTCCACTTGCCTGGCAAGTCTGACATGTCCTGCAATGAGTGTCTGAACTCTTGCGCATCTGGGGCCAATAAAAGTGGGTGACAAGCCTTTCAAAGGTCTTGCCCTGCCCCAGATGTCCTGAATAAAGGCACATCATGAGCCAAACCCAGTAGGAAGGCTCTGAAGCGCTGGGGTACCACCAGCACACGGGCTGACCCAGGCTCAGCAACCTTAGGCTCGCTATACAGGAGACCATTGTCCCAGTAGATCCAATGTGATCCAGACTGATCACCTGCTGCCTGGTTTGTGGCCTGTTGCCGCAAAACCACAAGAGAAGGGCACTTGTTCTGCTCCTCACAGAACTCCTCCCTGGAGGGTCCTCCTTCTTGCTGCCAATGGGTCAGCTCAGGCAGGTCCCCCAGTTCGGCCACTTGCTCCCCTGTAGGTTCCAGAGCATCCCCCTCAGGTTCTGCTTCCTCCTGGACCGTGGGAACTACGGGGGCCAGTTTCCCGCTCCCCCTGCCTCTTCTCTTCAAGGCAGGCACCTGGGCCACCCTCTCAGGCTCCAGGTCCTCTTGAACACCTCTACTGGCTGCCAAAGACCAAGTGGTCGCGCACGTCCACTCAGGCAGACCCAACATCTCTAAATGAGATCTTCTCTCCACCTCTGCCCAAGGTGAACTTTCTAAATCGTTGCCCAACAGACAGTCTACAGGCATGGCTGGCCTCACAGCTACTTGAAAGGTACCTGAGACCCCCCCCCACTCAAAGGGAACCTGAGCCACTCTGCAGTGGCTCTCTGAGTTGCCCGCGGCAACTACTGGGAAGAATGCATTGGGGATCACCTGCTCTTCAGACACCAGCCAACAACTGACAGCTGTCACACTGGCTCCGGTGTCTCTCAGAGCCTCCACCCTTTGACCATTGATGGTCACCCACTGCCTGTATTTTTTAGTGTTATCAGGCAGTTGGGTCCTGGGGACCATCTCACTGTCTCCTAAAGAGACCAAGGACATTGCTACGGGACCCCACCCACCTTGGGCACCCATCTCCTCCCCCAGGGCTACACTAGCTACCTGCCAGGGTGGTGCACCAGTGGGTGCTGATTTTCCATACAAGGGACATCTAGTCTCCCAGGAGCAGTGGCCCACTTGACCACACTTAAAGCAAGTCTTGGGCTCCCTGTGAACAGGCTTATCTGTCGGGCCCCTGGCTTCTTTTCAGGGGGAGGCTGGGAACCTTTCCCTTGGTTCCCTTGGGGATTACTTTGGGGCCCTTTATGGAACTCCTTCTGTTTACCCTTGTCCCCCCCACTCCTCTGCTGGGGACCCTGCCCACCGTTGGCGGAGTCTCCCACGTGACCCTTGTGGACCCGGGTGCTCACCCAGCGGTCCGCCTCCTCAGCAAGCTTCCTAGGGTTAGTCAGCCTACTATCAATAAGGTGCTGGCGTAGCTCTGGAAAACAATTTCCTGACAAGTGCTCCCATGCAATCAAATCAAAGAGCGCTTCAAAATCATTCACTTTGCTACCTTTCACCCAACCATCCAATGCTCTGCAAAAAAAAGTCACATATTCTACCTAAGTACTGGACTCCAACTTTTTGCAATTTCTAAACCTCTGCCTATACAGTTCAGGAGTCAACCCATACCTAGACATCAATGCTTCCTTCATATGGCTATAAGAATTGTGGACTTCAGAGGGCAAGTCTAATAAGGTATCCCGCCCCTCGCTAAGGAACCGCCCCCACAATCCCGCTCCCCAATCCTTCTCAGGGACCCGGTGGGAGGACATAGCTACCTCATAGGCCTTGAACCATTGACCAATATCATCATTCTTATAAAACTCTTTGACCACATCTTTAGGTATATACACCCTGGCTTCAACAGGCATGGACGGTGTGCTGCCACCAGAGGGAGTAATCTCTAAGCTCCTAGCTTTCAACTCCAACTCCCTCAAACTTCTCTCATGCTCCATTTGCATCCTCTTTTCCTCTAGGGCCAATTTCTTAATTTCCAACTCTAACTGCCCACCCATCTTAAGCTTGGTCAGCTCCATTTCATGCATCCTACTTCTCTCCCTGTCCTCCAGCTCTCCTGGGGACAGACCCTTGGAAGAAACACTGCTGCCTGCTGGGGAAGGTGCTCTCCTCCCCCCTGGACCCAGTGGCCCATCTAGCTGCCCTTCTGCATTCTCAGCCCCCTCCTCCTGTTCTTCCACATGCTCAGGGGTGCTTCTTGCTTCCACCCAGGCCTTCAGTGCCTTTTGGAACTCCTCCTTCTTGGAGAGACCGGTCATAGCAACTTTAAATTTCCTGCAGAAGTGCTTCAGCTGTTTCACAGTGTAACTTTCTAGTTTCTCTTCCTCAAAATCAAAATCAACAGATGCGATGGACGCTGTTTTGCTCATGGTGAAAATTGGCAGTTCTTGGCAAAAATAGAAATCCCAGGAAAAAACAATCTACCAAAATGTAAGTGGTTGCGTTTGGTCTGCACTCACTAGTAGTGTACACCAATTACTGTATATGAATCACAAATGCAAGTCCAGAATCTTCACCGCTGACCACCAATGTTAGAACTGGGGGTCTCTAGTTGGCAGAGGTAGGTACCTTTGTCCAAATAGGGACCCTTGCTTCTAGTCAGGGTATGGGGGATACACTACTAACATAACCCCTGCTCCCCCCTTTGGTAGCTTGGCGCGAGCAGGCAGGCTTATCTCAGAGGCAGTGTGTAAAGCATTTGTGAACACATACAGTAACACAGTGACAACACTACAGATGGACACCACACAGGTTGTATTATAAAAATAAGTATTTTTATATAGACTTAACACAAGATCCAAAACGACAAAAATCCACAATACACTATGAAAAATATGACTGTCAATGGTAGAAAATAGTTCAGTTCAATAAAGATGGTAAATGCGACACTCAATGTTCAATGTACCTTTGGATGCGTAATGCGATACAAACAAAAGAGTTGCAGGGAAGGTGATGCGTCGGTTCCTTACATGCAAGAACGGTGATGCGTCGGTTCCTTGCTCCGGGAGAGGTGATGCGTCGGTTCCCTACTGCTGCGTAGGGGACGGTGATGCGTCGGTTCCTTACAGGAGAGGAGGTGATGCGTCGGTTCTTCACCGCGTGGGGAGGTGATGCATCGGTTTCTTACTGCACTTCTGTGGTGATGCGACCCGCAGCGCCGCGATGCCATGACGACCCGGTGCAATGAAATAAAATGGCGTCTTCCTCTCGATGCGACAATGAAGAGGGGATGCGTGCACGCCTGACGGCCGTGCGGCGACTCGGTGAATCTTCTGAGCCGCGACAGGCCCTGCGACATGCTTCTCCGGTGATGCAACGGCATCTGCTGCGACGGCGACACTCTTCTCCGGTGATGCGAGGCGCTTTGGTGATGCGATGGCGACAGCGGCAGCGACGGCACGCTTTCTCGGCGATGCGACGACAACTGCTGTGGCAGCGACACGCTTCTTCTTCGTGAGTCGCGCTTCCAGCTCCCAGCGACACAGAGTCTCTCAGAAGGCCCAACACAACAGCAGGCACTTCAAATTCCCAGCAAGGGAATTCAGGGGAGGTGGTTGGTGAAGTCTTGTGTCCCTGAGACTTCAGCAGGAGGCAAGCTCAATCTTCAAGCCCTTGGAGATGTTCTGCAAGATGATGAAAGTAGCACAAAGTTCCTTTCTCCTTTCTTTGGCAATCAGGCAACCACTGCAGGCCAATTCCTCAAACAGCACACATCATAGGGATAGTCTCCTCCTTCAGCTTCTCTGGTTCCTCTCCTCAGCAAAGGTTTGTCTTGTTTGTTCCAGAAGTGATCTAAAGTCTTGGGGTCAGGGCCCCAGTATTTATACCCATAAATCCTTTGTCCTCTGAAGGCAGAGGGTCCTGTACCTAGTCCAAACCAGTTCTGGGTGCATTCTGCCAGTGCACACCCTCTTCATTTGTCAATGTGGGCCAGGGACATCAGACGCACCACAGGAGGTGGAGCCAGCATTGTGGAAGGCAGGCACAGCCCTATTCAGGCCCAGGCGCTACTCCTCCCACCACTCTACATGCAGATAGGTCTATTCAGCCCTGTGCTGACTCACCCTGTCTCCTGGAGTCCCCCAGCCCCTGTCACTCACAAAACCAGACATACAATACACAAGCTAGCAGAGGCAGGCTGGATGATTTAGGCAAGAAAATACCTACTTTCTAAAAGTGGTATTTTCAAACACAGAATGTTAAAACCAACTTCACTAAAAGATGTATTTTATCATTCTGAGTTCAGGCATACTAAATTTGTTTTTCTACCATGTTCCCTGGGTCAGTTAGGATTATAAGATGTTATAATCAAACTGCCCATTCCGGCCTATGGGGACAGGTAGCCTTGCAATAGTGAAAAACGAAATTGGCTGTAATTCACTATCAGGACATGCCACACACACCAGGGCATGTCCTACCTTACACATACAATGCACCCTGCCCTTGGGCCTACCTTAGGGGTGACTAATATGCAGGAAAGGGAAGGTTTGGGGACTGGTAAGTGGGTGCACTTGCCAAGTCGACATGGCAGTACCAGACTGCACACAGGCTCTGCAATGGCAGGCCTGAGACACACTTTACAAGCTGCTCCTGTGGGTGGCACAACCAGTGCTGCAATCCCACCAGCAGCATTTGAGTCACAAGCCCTGGGCACAACCAGTGCACTGTACTAGGGTCTGACAGTGAATCAAATAGGCCAAACATGGAGTCACTAATCCATACATCAGTTTATCATACGGAGCACTTGCACTGTGGCACTGATCAGCAGTGGCAAAGTACCCAAAGCATCTAATCCAGCAAAAACAGGTCAGTAACAGAGGAGGCATAGCGTAAAAAATGGAAGGGAGACCCACGCCAATGGTACCAGGTCTAACAAGGATGATGCCGAGGTTACGTGCGTGGTCGGTGGGAGTGGGGCGGCTCCGAGCGCTGTGGGCCAACAGGAGTTGTCCCAGGCAGAGGGGGTGGTTCCCATGATGAGGACTTCGGTTTTGTCGGAGTTGAGTTTGAGGCAGCTGTCTTTCATCCCATTGTGCCTGTAAGTTTGTCAGGAAGGGAGAGAATCAGCTGGGTGTCGTCTGTGTAGGAGACAATGTTTAGTCCTAGGATTCTGACGAAGGCTGCCAGCAGGGCCATGTAGATGTTGAAGAGGGTGGGGCTCAGAGAGGAGTCCTGAGGCACTCTGCAGCTGATCTCTGTAGGTTCTGAGGAAACGGTGGGAGCCTGACTCTCTGGGTTCTGCCGGTGAGAAAGAAAAGGATCCACTCTAAGGCTTTGCAGCGGATGCTGGTGTCATTGAGTCTTGCATAGAGGAGTGATGGGAGACGGTGTCTGTTAGAAATGGGGGTCTCTAGTTGGCAGAGGTAGGTACCTTTGTCCAAATAGGGGCCCTTGCTTCTAGTCAGGGTAAGGGGGATACACTCCTAAAATAACCCCTGCTCACCCCCTTGGTAGCTTGGCACGAGCAGACAGGCTTATATTAGAGGCAGTGTGTAAAGCATTTGTGAACACATACAGTAACACAGTGAAAACACTACAAATGGACACCACACCAGTTTAGAAAAATAAGTAATCTTTATCTAAACTCAAAACAAGACCAAATGACAAAAATCCACAATACAGTAATAAAAATATGTCTTTCAGATGGTAGAAATAGTTCAGTTCAATGCAAGTTGTAAATGCGACACTTTTCTCAAAAGTACCTTAGATGAGTCACACAAAGCAAATAAAATGGCCGCAGGAAGGTGATGCATCTGTTCCTTACACTCAGGGAGGTGATGCATCTGTTCCTCACTGTGGCGCAGGGAGGTGATGCGTCAGTTCCTTACTGAGTGGGGAGTCGATGCGTCTGTTCCTTACTGCGGACCCCAAACGATGCAACAGTCTTGGCGCCTCGATGCGATGCGTCGATCCGGTACGATGCGTGTCTTCGTGCAGCCGCACAGCAGGCTTGCGTCGGGATTGGTGCAGCGGTGGCAATTTCTCGAGCCGCGGCAGGCGCTGCGACGGTTTCGTCGGCGATGCGTCGGAAAACCAGTGCGGATGCAACATGCTTCTTCGGTGTTGCGTTGATTTTCCAGTGAAAAGCAGTCTCCAGAGGTCCTAAACAGCAGCAGGCACCTCTTTGCAGGTTGGAATTCCCAGCAAGGGAATTCAGGGAAGCTGGTGGGGAAGTCTTTGTGTCCCTGAGACTTCAGAACAGGAGGCAAGCTCAGTTTCAAGCCCTTGGAGATCTTTTCTTCAAGCAGGTGACAAAGCAAACAGCAAAGTCCTTTTTCTCCTTTCCTTGGCAGCAAGCAGCCACTGCAGGCCAACCCCAGACAGCAAACAGCACAGGGGCAGTATTCCTCCTCAACTTATCCTGCTCTTCTCCTTGGCAAAGGTATCCTCTTGATTTCCCAGAAGTGATCTAAAAGTCTGGGGTCTGGGCCCCTCTTTTTATACACCAAAATCCTTTGTTCTCTGAAGGCAGAGAGTGTCTGTACCCAGCCAAAACCAGTTCTGTGGGGCACTTTGCAAGTGCACAACAACCTCCTTTATCAGTGTGAGCCCTGGCTTCAGACACACCACAGGGGGGCGGAGCAGTCATTGTGAAAGGCAGGCACAGCCCTATTCAGGTGAAGATGCTACTCCTCCCACCACTCCAAATGCAGACCAAGCCTATTCAGCCCAGCCCTGACTAATCAGACTTCTGGAGCCACTGCCCTGCTCCAGCCCCTGTCATCCAAAAGCCAGACATGCAATACACAAACGTAGCAGAGGCACACTGGATGGTTGGGCAAGAAAATACCTACTTTCTAAAAGTGGTATTTTCAAACACAGAATGTAAAAATCATCCTCACTAAAAGATGCACTTTAACATTCTGAGTTCAGGCATACTAAACTTAATTTTCCTATCTTGTTCCCAGGGTCAGTTATGTTTATAAGATATTATAAACAAACTCCCCATTCTGGCCTATGGGAACAGATAGCCTTGCAATAGTGAAAAACGAAATTGGCAGTATTTCACTATCAGGACATGCCACACACATCAGGGCATATCCTACCTTTCACATACAATGCACCCTGCCCACAGGGGTACCTTGGGCATACCTTAGGGGTGACTAACATGTAGAAAAGGGAAGGTTTAGGGAATGGCAAGTGTTTGCACTTGCCAAGTCGACATGGCAGTCCCAGACTGCACACAGGCTCTGCAATGGCAGGCCTGAGTCAAATTTTACAAGCTGCTTCAGTGGGTGGCACAACCAGTGCTGCAAGCCCACCAGCAGCAACAGCAAAAAAAATGGAAGGGAGTCCCACGCCAATGGTGCCAAGTCTAACAGTGTCGAAAGCGGCAGAGAGGTCCAGGAGGATGAGGGCTGCGATTTCACCTTGGTCAAGGAGATTGCTGATTTCTTCTGTTGGGGTGAGCAGTCTCTGTGCTGTGGTTCCTTCTGAAGTCTGATTGGGAGGTATCCAAGGTTTGGTTTGGTTCAATTAATTTGGTGAGTTGGGCGTTGATGGCCTTCTTGATGACTTTGGCTGGGAAGGGGAGCAGAGAGATGGGTCTGTAATTCTTGAGGTCCGTCGTGTCGGCAGAGGGTTTTTTCAGCAGGGGGGTTGATCTCTGCATGTTTGCAGTCTTCAGGGAAGGTGGTGGATTCGATGGAGCAGTTGACGGTGCAGCAGAGTTTGGGAGCGATGGCGGCACTGGCTCTGTAGAAAATGTGGTGAGGGCAGAGGTCCGAGGGGGCTCCAGAGTGGATGGTCTTCATGATCCATAAGGTGTTGTCAGTGGTGAGGGTCGTCCAGTTGAGCAGGGTAAGCTGGGATCTGGAGCATTTGGGCGCGGTGGTTGCAGGTGGGGTGGGTGGGGGCCCTGCATTACGAAGCTGTCGTAGATGTCTCTGATCTTGAATTGGAAGAAGGTGGCGAGGTTGTCGCAGAGGGGTTGGGAGGGGGGGGATGTCAGTGGCATCCATGCTGGATTTGGTAAATTCTTTGATCAGGGTGAAGAGTTTGTTGCTGTTGTGGCATTGATACGTTCCTATATTTCAGTTTTCTGGCTCTGATGAGGTGGTGGTGATGGTGGTTTTGAAGGCTGCATAATCTGCTGGGGTCTTGCTGCTCCTCCATCTCCTCTCGAGTCGTCTGCAGGTGCGTCTGGTCTCTATTCAAGTTCACTCTACATCACCTAGATGCCACGTCTGCACTGCTGTCAAAGTGCAGTAGTCCTGCTGCCATTTCTGGTACCTCCAGACGTACCCACCCGCTCCCTCCTCTTCTCTGGTTCCTCTCAAGCCTGCCACCTATTCACTGCATTCTGATCACACCGGGCCACTGCCAGAGCCTAAGTACTAGGATTAATTTCCAGAGCCTCAGCGGAGACTTGCCATTATGCCCGACTCCAATACTTCACCCCAATATTGTCTTTTTTAGGTGTGGGCTGGGGATACCTTCACAAGACCCTTTTGGGGAAGCCAATCTCATGCGGAGATAAGGATTTCACTATACTCTGCCTTTTGAAGGAACACTAACTAATGGGCCCCTCTAGAGCAGCCTTGTGTGCAAACTGGCCATCTTTATTCTAGCTCTATGACATGAGGTCTGGTGCTTGCACCCTTCACACTGCAATCATCCGTGCTACTTCCACCACTTAGTCACAGAAGGATTGCCGACATTTGAAAGGTGCAATTAGTAAATAATTTACGCAGAACTTGCTATGCTGCTTAATAAAACATAGCGATGATCACTTCCTTGTCTTGATCTCCTTGTTTGTACGAATGCTCCACGGGCCCTCGTGCCCTCATCCCCTACTTAGCTCGACATCTCCCCTCCCTTCCCTCAAAACGAGCATACTGCCTCTCGGAATTATTCTGAAGACGCATTAAGAGTTCTGAGCCAAGACCATCGGCGAGCATGCCTGATTTCATCCTCGGACCAATGCTATCAGGGAAGTGCGCCCCCCCTCTCCCCCACGCCCCTCCCCCTGTAATCAGCAGACGGTTATTGTCGTTTTGGAAAGATGACTGGCTCCCTTAGGAATACACAACACGCTTCCGAGAAGTAGAGGCATTAGCAGAGGGGCTTAAGAAATGCCAATAGAATAATTATAATTATAATTAAGCAAGCGCGGCTGATACTCTGCGCTTGGCTGGATTCCAAGAGGAGTAAGCGGCATAAGAAATTAATACATTTTTCTCTCCGACCTTTGTGACCATAGGAACTATTTTTACTGCAGCTCAGAAATGTATACATTATCCACACACACACAGAGTGCAAATTATTACCAACGCTTGTCATAACAAATGATGAAATCGCTTACTTTGCCACCTGTGCGTCAGTGATGCCTTTGCTAAAGAAATAAGAACATTTAACCTGTTCCTGGACATCTTTCTTGATTCACAGACTGAAACAGGCAGAGAGATTGATGGACAGAGAGGCAGGTGATGGCTATAGTAGAATTGGTGAGCAATATGTCAGTTATGGGTAAACAGGCATCTCCTTAAAATGTATTTATTGTAAAATGAAGAACAGTAAATGCAGGAGTATGAATTGAAACGTAGTTATGCACTAAAAACCATACCAAGAACAGATCATAACTAAAGGCGAGGGATTCTGGCCTGGCAGCAAACAGCTATGTTATCTGACAATTTTTTTTTACAAAGCAATGCTCCCAGTGCCCGAATAACAAATACCCTGTGGTACTCCTGGCTTATTCCTGAGTTCCAGGAGTAAGACAGGGCAGCCAGGCACAAGGAGTACTGTTTGTCTACTCCTGGAATAAAGGTGTAAAGCAGGAGTGCTACTACAGTCAGTCACACCCACTAAGAAAAAAACCTTTGTGAATATTGCCTTATAACTCGGCTCTCAATCATTCCTAAGCATTGGTCCTTCTACTGTGAGTAATGTATTGCCCACCCTCTGAATGGACCTGAGACGACTTCTTAAGCAGTTAAACCACAAGTGGGTATAGCCAGAGGTCAAACATGGGTACCCTTCTGTGCATTGAGCAATGCCCCCATAGAGCCCTAGTGGACCTCTATCTTGGCTCCAATTATATGGATTTTAGTTGCACGTTTACAGATGATGAGGAGAGCTCATCATAAAGGAAACCTTAGCTCGCTTCTACTTCTGTCATGTACTTTTCCCAAATCCTAGGAAAAAGCTATGGGAATCCGTTCATGTCAAAATTACAGATCCCCATAGAAGACACCTCGTGAAATGCATGGAGTGCTCCAAAATAAATTTGACACACACCAGAATGAATGTAACATGTGTCTAAACAAATATGAAACATGGCAGAGTGAATATACTACTTAGTGGACAATAGGAATAATACACACTTTGAATTGGATAAAAGGTATACCAAGATGTATAGCAACTACGCTGAAATGAATATGACTGTTGCTGAAAAGAATACAACAAGATCTCAAGTGAATATAAACCTTAATGAAATGATATAGACTGGTGATGAAATGAATATGACCCACATCGGAAAGAATATGGCACATATTAAATTGAATTTGACACTCTTTAAAATGACTGTGACACACATGATATGAATGTCAGACATACAGCAATGAATACAAGCCATGTTCAAATGAATATGACATGTTCAAATGAATACAAGATAAGGTGAAATAATTATGACTAGTGTCAGAATGAATATCACTAACACTGAACTCAATATCACACGATAATATAAATATGATTCCAGTTGAAATAAATTTGGTGTGCAATTTAAATTAATATGGCCCACACTGAAATGAATATGAGAAGCTTTAAACTGAATACAACATGCATTAGAATCAATAAAACATGGCAGAATAAACATACTATCTTTTGGACAATATGAATAATACACTTTGAATTGGATATAAGATAAACCGAGACGTATAGCAACTACGCTGAAAGGAATATGACTGTCGGTGAAAAGAATACAACAAGAACTAAAGTGAATATAAATCTTATTGAAATGATATACACCGGTGCTGAAATGAATTTGATCTACACTGGAACAAATGTGGCACATATTAAATTGAATTAGACACTCTTTAAAATGACTGTGACACACATGAAGTGAATGTCAGACATACAGCAATGAATACAAACAATGTTCAAATGAATATGACACATGTTCAAATGAATACAAGATAAGGTGAAATAAATATGACTAGTGTCAAAATGAATATCACTAACACTGAACTGAATATGACACATGTTAATATAAATATGATTGCAGTTGAAATGAATTTGATGTGCATTAAAATGAATATGGCCCACACTGATATGAATATGAGAAGCTTTGAACTGAATACAACATCCATTGGAATCGATATGGGCTGGCACATATTACATTGATTGTGACACTTTTTCAAATGACTGTTAAAATAATATGACCTAGGCTTGGATGAATATGGCCTGGTTTAAGATTAACATGACACACATTAAATAGGATGCATTGAAATAAATATGACCTAATTGGAAATGAGTATGACACATTTTGAAATTATTATGACCCACATTAAAATCAGTTTGACACATCTTAGAATTAGTTTATCACACACCAAACAAATAATAAAGTCAAATGAAGTAAATAAAATCTGGACTGACATGATTATAGCATGGACTGAAATTAATGTGTAGTTCACCTAATCGACTATGACGTCCTATGATAAATATGATATGCACATAAAATAAAAGGGACTGCTACAGTTAACCAACAACTGCCTAGATAAATATTACTGAGGTGGCTGATTCAGTAGCACTGGAAGGCACATGACATTGTGGCCCAATCAAAATGCAGGACAAGTCAAACAGGAAAACCAACTTCTGAAAATGCTCAGTCCTTGAGTTTTTAGCCCTTAGTGAGCATGGCTTTAACAAATGCCTCTACATTTAGTTTTTTGCTCATTTTGCTTGTTTGTTTCTTAAATGAGGCATTATCAGATGATCTTGTAGACTATCTCACCTCTTTAAAATCATGCTTTTTTTGCTTTAGATAGAGCTTTGTTGTGTGTTGATATTAACTGTTTGGAACACCTGCAGAGAAAACTGGAGAGCCATTTGGAAATTTGAATTGCCATATTAACGGCCTACAATCTTTCTGGAAGTGCGACCATCACTGTGAGCTTCATTTTGGAAGAGTTGTGTAGGCTCACTTCTGTTTCCATTACAAACATTGAAAACAAGATCACCTGTTTGTCAACTGTTTCTGCAAGTACTTTCCATACACCTGCAGCAAATCAAGGTGTAGGAAGGCCAAGGTAAGTTCAATTTTATTATTTCAGTCACACTGTTTTGCAACTGGCTTTTTTACAGTCTATTTTAATTCTGTTTCTGCAGGTTTCTTGTTTCAAAAGAAAATATGGAGTACCTATGGGAGATTGGATTTTCATGGGCATCGATTGCATCATGTTTGAACATAAGTTCCTCAACTCTTTACAGACGAAGAGTTGAAATGGGTTTGTGCACATCTTCTGAAAATAGATTTACCAATATAAGTGATGCAGAGCTTGATCAACAAATCATAAACATTCTAAGTTCAACGCCTGATTCAGGAGAAAGTTATGTATGTGGAAGCTTGAAAGGTAGAGGACTAAGAATTCAAAGATGGAGAGTGAGAAATGGACTTCATCTTCTTGACCCTGTTGGTAGAGCAATTAGACAACGTACAGCTATTCGACGAAGGGTGTACCATGTGCAAGGTCCAAATCATTTATGGTAAAGCATTCCAATCTATCTATCTATCTATCTATCTATCTATCTTTCTATCTGTCTGTCTATCTATCATGTATAGGTTACTTCTCTCTCTACGAGTGTCAGTGATTCACTTTAACCATGTTTGATAAGTAATTTATTTAGGCCAAAACTAGAAAATGCTATCCAAACTCTTTGCCCTTCAGCAACAAGTTTGAGCTTCAGACCATGCCCTGTTTCCAGAGATTTTGCACTAAGGCCATGTGCCCCTAGTAATTTCTAAAATCCTCCAAACCTATTGCACATGGCTGTGTTGAGTGTTGTTTAACAGTATTGAATCTTGTAGTATTAATGTTTCCTGTTGTGTTCGTGTAGTTTTGTTCGGTGTAGTGTTGCTGTGTTGTTATGTTTGCTGTTTTGCTTTTATTTTGTGTTTTTGTGCCCTCTAGAGCTTTTGTTGTTTTCTGCGGTGTTGCTGGTTTTCGCTGTGTTCTTGTGTGGTTCAATTGCTGTTATATTTTGAGACTATCCAAATGTATGGGTCTGGTCAAAGGCACCACTCCTGCAAACCATAGTGAGGTTCTTCAAAGTTGAAGGCAATTTCCAGTAGGCACTCAGGCTTTGAGGACTGGCTGTACACTGGGGCCCAGATTTTTTTTTCACACAACGCTGACACAGAGACAATTTTCTGCACTGTGTTGTGCGAAAGGGAGAAAACAAAAATGCTCCGTATTTACAAAGATATGGAGCATAAGCCCCTTGAGCTTCCAGCCCCGCATGCAACCTATGCACCCCAACTTCCTTTACTCCACAAAACACTTCATTCATTGATGGTTCAAAAGGCCACAGTTGTATTTACATATTGTCACATACAAACGTCATAACACTTCAATCAATCATGCAATTCCTGCCTCCTTGCTTCAATTTTGACAGCACAACCCTTTTTTGACAGTGCCCGCTCAAAATGCCCCCTTTGTCTAGCCCTTTTTTTGCGGCATCTAGACTACCCCTTGCTGTCAAGTGTTGAAGGGCGGCCCTCATGCCTGACCCGGGCTGCAAATGCCATGTCCGCCCTCTGCTGCCCCATGCTGACCTGTCGCATGCTCCCTGTGGCCCTGCCGTAAGGCATCCCAATGACACGGGTTTGAGCAGCTCCTCTTTGGCTATTCAGCTCTGACTGCTGTCCCTCTGTGCAACTCCGCCCTGCCTGAGCCCTACCTCTGCCTGTGGCTGCGACGCCCGCATTTCAGGTGTGGGTGGGTGGGTCAACGGCGAATGCACATGTTCTTGGTGGGGGACCCCGCCGCCCTTAAGACCTGGTGCGTCCCCAGGGGGCTCCCTAAACCTCTCACTGCCCCTCCCTAAACTCCTCCCTAATCCCTCCTCTTTAATAGTAAGTATGCTGTTTTGTCCATCCACTTCCCCGTCCCTTCCAAATTTACAACTAAAAAGTATACTTACCTGTGCGGAGACTTCACTCTCAGGATGGAGATCTATGCCCAGAGACGTTATGAGCAGTAGAGGTGGACAATATGCACAGAGGTTTGTGAATACCATTGTCAGTATGCTAGTAGTGCTACTGTAGTACTACAAAATGCAGTTAATGACTAGCCCTCAGGGCAGTGGCATAACACAGGCTCCCGCAGCCCCGTGGGGGCGCCACCTCAGCACAGTACTCAGGCCTGAGAGCTCTGGATTAAATCCGGAGAGGGGGCCCATCCATGTACCTTGCAGGGGGGCCCCCTCAACTTTTGTTACGCCACTGCCTCCGGGTGTCTAACATAGCTGAATCTAGATAAACATTTGCAAACCCTCTGAGAGAGGATCACCTCACATACCTATCCTGTTAGATATAATTTTGAAACTTGGATTTTGAGTTTTTTTTTAAAGGCATTAAAAGATGTAATAATTTCCATAGAGGGGGGATTAAGTTTCATACTCTAGCACCACAATCTGAGAAAGCCTGGGTGAGACTTCTCGTTTTCTTGAAGGCTAGAGATTACAGTAGGAGAGAGTCTGCACTCTGTAGTATACTTGATCGCCAGAGATTACCAAATTGTCGGCTAGATAGCTGGGGGAGGTGTTGAGTATAGACTTATGGATAATGAGGGCTATTTTGTAAATACTTCTGTTTTCTATGTAAATCTGTTTGAGTGATGTGGTATGATCAGACATCAACCAATCTTCAGTGTTGACGGCTGCTTTTAATAGAGCAAGGTGAATTATCAAAATTCAGAAAGCAAGGAAAGATTATAAGAAACTCTCAAGAGGACAAAGGTTTGTATCACAGATCTGATGGTATTTTGTGGAATGATGGATTTAATGCCTCCTACGCTACGAGTCTGTTTTGGTGGTGAGCGTTTTGAGCTTGGGCATCGATGTGATCCTGCAAGTGCCTTTATTTCAAGGGTCAAGCAATCATTACATTTGTTTGCAGTCCTGCATGTTTAGTTTCATCTAACCATGTTTTCACTGGAGTGGTTCATGTCAATGTAGAGAAGAAGAGGAGCTAAATGTTCGTAGGGGTTTACCTTTAGGTGGTGGTGACAAAATGACTTAAGGAATTTTAGGGTCTCACCCACTTCAAATAATGTCTTCTAGTGAGGAGACTCTCAGACAGAGCTGTAGTTGTCCACATACAAGCAACAGGAGATGTTTGAATGATTCAGAAGTGAGAAGAGGTGTTCTGTGTATGCACTAAAGAGTGTCAGGGAAAAAATGGACTATTAGAGTACTCCTTGGTAGTGGAGGCTTAGGGCCTGATTATGAGTTTGGGGGTCCAACCGCCGTTGGACCGTGTCTGTGAATGCCAGTACACTGCTGTGCTGGAGCTCTCCCGCCTGCCGTATTACGAGTTACCTGGGCGGCCAGTGGCGTGGCTGCAGTGGTGGGTAGTATATCCCCATACATATCGATGCATATGTGTAGATTTCGACTGCATATGTGTTGAATGCATACATATGCAAGATATAAACATGGTAAGATACCATCTATATAGTAAGATACTATATGCCCATACATATCGATGCATATGTGTTCATTTCGACTGCATATGTGTTCAATGCATACATATGCAAGATATATAAATGGTAAGATACTATCTACCCATTGCCGGGCTCCGAGCCATATGTGGGCCGTCCCGGCAATGGGTATATGTTATGATATGCACTTACCTGTATTTCGGAATCCTTTTCCTCAGGGTGAAGATCCACCTCGAAAACTCTAAGAAAAAACAGGACAGGTGTAAGTATGCACCCCAAACCCTTCCTTTCTGCCTTCCAAACCGCGATGGTGAGCTGGCAGAAGAGCAAACTCGTAATACGGTCAGCGGTCTTGCACCGCTTGACCGCCCAATGGGGGCTGCCTTTCCGTGACCGCCGTGCCGGCAGTTGACCTTGTGCTGGCAGTGCCGACGGTTCAACTAAGGTCCCAGCACAGGCAATACTGCCAACTCGTAATACGGCAGATGGACCGCCGCCCTCGGACTGCCACCACCAGTCCAGCAGTCTACGGACCGCCAAACTCTTAATCAGGCCCTACGTTTTTTGACAGGAAGTTTGCTAGTTTTATTTTCAAGGATCCGTTTTTCTTAGGGTTGGGGCACAGATTCCCAACCGCTGTTCAAATGTTTTCAAAAGGATGGCATGAGTCACTATATTAAGTAACTCTGACTATGATAAACTGGGAAGAATGAGTAAACATCATTAGAGTAGGATTTTGACAGCATCATCTACTATTTGTACCACGGCAGTTGTTGTGTTACAGCCAGCACGGAATGTTGATTGAAGATCATAGAGGAGCTGGTTTGTGTTTCATTGCTAAAAGCATTGATTATTTCATGATGTAGCTTTCCAAAACTTGTCTAGGAAAGGTATTTTGAAAAATGGTCAGAAATTATCTTGATTTTCTTAAACGGATCACTGTTTTCTGAGCACAACAATGACTTAGCTGATTTTTAAATTGTCCTGGCACTATGCGCTGCCTCAGGGAGGAATTGACAAAGATTGTTATGTATGGCATGGATGATATGCTTTATTCGCTTCGCTGGTATGTAGTGGCAGAAGTGACAAGAGGGTCTTAGATTAGCAACAGTCTTTGTCAATACTGCCTGTTTTATCTTTTAAAACAAAGATCATATCTGTGTGGACTCACAGACTAGTAGGAATGAGAGTATCTCAGGAGTGTCAACTATGAGAGTTCTACTTCTCTTATTTTGTACTGGAAGAAGGTAGATACTTTTTCATACTGTCTCTTGGATACGTTGATGGCATGTAACAACAGTTGGGGTTTTATATCGTTTTTAACAATTTCAAAAAGCTTCTTGGATTAATTTTTTACAATATAGATCCCTTATTAATAAAGAAGGTGTTGGTCTCCAATATGTGATTATACTATACCTTCCATTTTGATCTTACCTTTTCCTGTTTAAAGTGGAAGTGTATCACCTTCATATTCTGTCTGTTGTGCTAAGAAGTTTCCTTTCTTCATATAATTATTTGTAAATTAGTACAAAGAAGGGGGATTATTTTGTCTTTTTTTTAAGTGAAACAATTTCATCTGCCATGTCAATCATGGTTTCATTATAATGTGCTGTTAAACAAGTAATGTTGGGTTCATTTATGTTGGCTAATTTTGTAATGATCTTCTATTCAAGATATAGCAGTTTGTGTCCCTGCAGTTTTTTGTTCAGATCGTCTGTTTGTTTAATTGACCCATGACATATGTTTTGGTATATAAAAAGGTGAAAGATAGTGGGAGGTGGAGAAAGCAGTCAACCGCAGATGGGTTTTCGCTCTTGATGCAGCCTTTTTTGACTATTGGGAAGTTGATTGTCAAATTTTCACATGAGTTGGTGCTGAACAAAAAGGAATGAGTTGTATGTTATGTTACCAAGTATTTCTAATGCGCACGTACACCAAAAAGGTTTCATGGCGCTGGGGCAAAAGAGGCAAGGGACTCGGAGCTTATCCATAAGCCTGTCTAAAGAGCCATGTTTTTAGCGAGGTCCTAAAGCTTCTATGGGAAGATGTGACTCTAATGAGTCGGGGAAGAGAATTCCACATGTGTGGAGCAGTCACGGCAAACCTTAGGCACTCAGTCTCTTTTTGTTGTACTTGGGAACCACAAGCAAATTTTGATGAGCTGATCTAAGGTTACGTTTGGGGGTATAGTCCTGGATTCTGGAGTTCACAAAGGTAGGATATTTGCCATTACGAGATTGAAAAATAATGCACCCAGTTTTAAATAAGGACCTTTGGGCGAATGGAAGCCAGTGTAATTTTGCCATCAGAGGTTTAGTGTGGAGCCATACGAGCCTGGTTTGGAACCAGCTGCAGCTTCTGTCTCAGTCCCTTAGGAAGTCCCAGATAGAGTGAGTTTGCATAGTTGATGGGGACATGACCAAGGCGATTATAATCTGAGTAATAGCCTCGAGTGAGATATTTCCGGATTTTTAAAATTTTCTAGAGCTGAAAAAATCAAGATAAAGTTACTGCACTTATCTGAGGCTTCATAGATAGATTTTCATCTATCATGACCCCAAGGCTCTTGACCGTTTTTTGGGGGGAAGGAGGTTCATCCATCTTCACTGGCCAAATGGAAGGGTTCCAGCTATGCATTTTGTTTTCAGGCGTCACAATTTCAGTCTTATCTGAATTCAACTTTAACTCATGACATCTCATTCAGTCACAGATGTATAACATGGTGCTTCAGAAACATTCTGTAGATTCTGTTGTGTCATCGATGTTGAAAAGCAACTGCATATCATTGGCGTACTTGTATATGTTCACTATCTGTCCCTGTAGGGTGCGGACTAGGGGGCGGATACCGAGATTGAAAAGATGGGGGGACAAAGAGGACCTCTGTGATACTTCTCTGTTAAGTTCTACCTTTGACGAGGAAAAAGGAGTGAGATGTACTGATTTTGAACATCCAGAATGGAAGGACTTTATCCAGTTTAATGCCAACTCCTGCACACTTGCGACCCTGACATATTCGATTAAGATGTCATGTGCTCTACTGTGTCAAAGGCAACAGATAAGTCTAACAGGACCAGTGCCTGGGTCACTCCTGTGTCTGTTTCTTCTTTCATATCGCTAATTACGGAGAGAATAACTGTGTCTTTGGCGTGGGCAGGGCAAAACCCTGCCTGGTGGTGATTGAGAAAAGAGAAGTCCTCTACGAATGTGCTTAAAAGTTGGGTAATGTGTGCCTTTAGTAACTTGGCTAAGTAAGGGAGGAGTGAAATGGGCTGTAGTTTTTCAATATGGAGGGACCGTCCTCAGCTTTTTTTTGAAGTGGGATGACTACTGCCTCCTTGAAGGTATGGGTGACAATGCCTTGAATTAGGGATAAGTTGAGCAGAGAGATCACAGGATCGGGAAAATGTGAGAAGATTTCTTTAAGGATCCGTGGGGGACAGGTGTCTTTTGGAGAGCCAGATTTGACCTTAGTCATCAATTTCCACTTGTCATCTTTAGTGATGGCCGGTAAAACTGCGAGTGTTATAAACTTCACATCTTCCGAGCCAGTAGTGCTAGTTAGGAGGCTGGGAGGATTACTGTCTTTAATCAACCGTATTTTGTCAATGAAAAAGAAGCCCAAGTAGTCATACTTAAGCGATCATGGTTAGAAAGTTCGCTGACAGTATAAAGTATTTCTTTAGTTTTGTTGCCAGAATTTAGGATTTTATTTGATAAATAGGTACATTTAGCCCTCCAATTTGATTTCTTGTAGGCTTTTAGTCGCACCATAAAAATGTCCTTATTCTTCGGAGTAGATGTCTTCTGCCATTTTCTTTATAACTGGCGAAGCTCCAGTTTAGCTTTTTTTAGTTCCTCTGTGTACCATTTTGATGCTTCATGGCGGTGAATTGGTTTTGTTTTCTGTTCTAGGGGGTTAAAGTCACTGGCTTCTCTGAACCAAGAGGAGATGGGTGAAACTACTTTAATGATAATGTTCTCTACCGTTATAATTGGTAGGGAAGTAAGTTTGGTAAAAGAGAGTGAGTCATTGAAAATGTTTCATTTGGGTCTCTCTAGTGGTGACTGAAGCTACCTATGAAGATGTATTTTGCTTCTGAATGTATTCACTCCTCTTTTTTCCATAAAAATCTTTTTCACTTCTGGTGTACAGCTGTGCGGGGAGGAGACAAGATGGCGGACTGAAGCCGTCTCTGTGAACCAGCACACGGCGAGGCTCCCGAGATTATACCCCCCTGCTTAAACTACGGCGATATGCCTTGTTTTGAGGAAACGACTAAAAGGTGGTACTGAAGGATACTGAAGGGTGGAGGAGAGAGAAAGAACTCTTTGTGCATTTATAGCATTTACAGCATCCATTCGACTAATTGGCTTACCAGTACTACGGTTTTGGATACGCAGTTCTGAAGCGCTGAATGCAGGCGATTGTGAGGATTGGCCTCAGGTGCTCGCCGTCCACATACGTGGCTGTGCGACTGGCGGCTCGGCGCTTTTCATCCTGCTTCGGTCCTGGACCTGCTCTCCGACCGCGGAACGCTGTCTTACTCGGTGGTATGGCGCCGCCGAAGAACCCAGCCAGAGGGACCCGGGCAGCAAATCGCTTGCCGGTGAGTTCAGTGGAGACTCTGGGGGGCGATCGGGTGGCAGGGAAGGCTGAGGCAGTAAAGGTAGATCTCATCAAACAGACTGCAGGACTTGGCAGCGGAACTGTTGGAAACTGTCATAGAATCAGCTAATGGTAACAAGCTGGCTGAAATAATTACTAATGCTATATGCAAGCAACAAAGTATCACTGACATTGCTTCCCCTGGTTCTATGAGAGTGAATCAATTACAACCCTCGCAGGCATCTCATCAGTCTCAAGTCCAGATGCAGACTCCAGAAATGGATAAGGCGGATAAGCTGGAAAGCAGGGGAAATCTGCTGAGACACTGGAGATCGTCGAGGCTGGTGAGATGGAAATCCTGGATAACTTGGGAAATTATGGGGAAAATATGGACACAGTCATAGAACAGGCGGTTAAATATGATTTTCTATCCGAGGGGAAAAGCTGATATCTAATGGTGAGCCCTCGAAGTCAGGGGCACAGGTTGCTTCCTTGGTAGATGGCGCAATAGAGCCTTTACACGCAGGCGGGGACACCAATAATCCCAATATTTCAGACTTTTTCGATTTAGAACAAAATGATATATTGTCCGGGGGTGAGCATATTCCTATTATTTTTTCTGCTGAACATATAGTCTCTAATGCTGCTAATGCTAATGCTGCTGATTCTGTATTGATAAGTGACAATAATATGTCGTCTAATTCTAAGTTGGCCCAAGAAGAGGAGCAGAAGAGCCAGAGCCCCTCTGATTCACAAATGGGGCAACGACCTCAAACAGGTACAAGGGAAAAACAATTGGTACCTTCAGCGACCCCTAGAAAAAAGAACTTTAAATCTAAAAATACGAAGGACACGAAGAAGATGCAAAGTGTACCTAACATGGGGTTGGGTAATAGGAAAACGATACAAACCAAAGATCTATCAGGCAACAGCCCCATGCGGAGATGGGTACAATCTAAAGGGGGAATTAAGACTGTGATATCCAGATTATCGGATGTTGGCTTAACAGATGATATTATTAGTGCTGTTAAGGCCGCAGGTGGTTCAGAATCTGGTCCAGAGCTAACCACAGTAATATCACCTGAGAGACCTGGGGACGTAAGCTACAACGGACTGTCTCTGGTATCTGGACCCTCTCAGCTATCTCATAAGTCAAACATGGGGGAGGATCTCCAAAACAAAAGGGCTCAGGATAGCGAAGCTCCGATACTGTCACTGATTCTACAAGCTCTGAAAGATCAAAGGGAAGAGACACAAGAGCTTTTTGCCCAAGTTAGAGCAGACAATCACAGTATACAGCAATCTCTGAGAGAGGTGACAGCGAAAGTTGGGACTATGACAGATGAGATAGCGGAATTGCAGCAGAGAGTAGTATCTACAGAGGAAGCTACTACCAAAGCAGCAAGTTCCGTTCAGCAGCATGAGGACCAACTTATGAGTGTACAACTCAAACTAGAAGATTTGGAAAATAGACAGAGGAGACAAAATTTAAAAATGTTTGGAATCCCTGAAGGTCAAGAGGGGTCAGACCCCAGAACCTTCATAGTTCAGGTATTGCAGAAGGCTTTCCTGGACTTCGGGGACTGGGATTGGGACTGCCAGATTCAAAGGGCCCATAGACTTCCGCTGGTGCAGTGCCGGCAAGATACTCGCTATCAAGACCGTTTCTGATTTACTTCGTAAATTTTTTGTTACGACAAGCAGTCTCTTTAAAAGCGGGTCCAAGATCACCGGTTGCTGTGGAATCTTCTTCTATTTTTTTCGTTCAGACTTCTGTAAAGCAACAATGGACAGGAGATGGCAGCTAAGGCAGTTAATCGATCCACTAAAAGCCACGGGGGCTCAAGCACTCTTGCAGGAACCTGCTCGTCTGAAGATCATAAGGGGTGGACAAACATTTTTTTTCTCTTCTGAATCCGAAGTGAAGGAAATATTGCATAAATGGCAGAAAGATGGGGCTGTATAAAAACAAAGATAAAGTTTGAGGTCTCCGGGGAGTGACTGTTAGGAGGACTGGGAGAGCAAAGTCGGTTTTCTTACTTTTCTCTTTTTCTTTTTTGATCTCGCTATACTAGATCGATAGACATGCTAAATTATCTTTCTCTTCATACTTTTTCTTCCTCTCTTTCCTCTTCCTTTGCAACTTATAGTGGGGGTGGGTTTGTCTCGGGAGCTACTGTGGAGTCTGGGTTCCAGTTAGCTGCCACTCCAGCGGCAGTTGTAAGAAGGGGATGATTCCTCCTTCCAGACGCGGGGGTGGGTGAAGGCGTAAGGGGGTAGGAGTAGGGGGGGACCACGGGAGGTGGTTAGAAAAGGAAAAAGTCAACATAAGGTACTGAGAAATGAAAAAAATATCAGGATGGATGTAAGCTGTTTTAAGTCAACTGAATTAAATAATAGAAAAGGCAGCAGGGAATTATTTTTTGAGATGGGGGTCAAATATTTAGCTTGGAATGTGGCAGGTCTGAACAGCAGGATTAAGAGACAATTAGTTGCCGAAGAATTAAAAATGTATAATCCTCAGATAGTTATGTTATCGGAAACGCACATTTCCTATAAGGACCGAGGCCTTCTAAAACAACTAGGATTTGAAGTGGTAGTGAGCTCGGCACAAAATGCTTCTATCCGTGGGGTCGCTATCTTGAAGCACAAACGATTCAGAGCTGGAGTGGGTAAGACAATGTCTGATAAGGGGGTAGATGAGCTATTGCACAGATGGAGATAGAAGGAAAAAAATACGTCTTTTGTTCACTGTATGGTCCTAACATAGATGATCCTACTAGAATAGATGTTGTAAACATGGAACTGTTGAACTGGGAGGGGAACGGCTGGTGATGGGAGACTTCAATTGTATTATGGACTATGGGATAGACACTACAAGCCGAGGGGCTTTTCAAAGGATGGGGAAGACCCGGGCTGCAATCGGGGAGTTGGGTCGGCTACATGTAATTAAGGATGTCTGGAGGACTCTATACCCAAATCTAGCGGGCTACACGTATTATTCTGCCCCGCATAAGCTCTACTCCAGAATTGACATGGCTTGGGCACCAGATAAAATTTTATGGTCAAGTTTTATGGAAATTTGCCCGAGGGTTACCTCCGATCACAATCCTATCCTTCTCTCATTTAAGATCTTTACTGAAAATAAGGGGCCCAGATCTTTTTCTTTCCCTAGGTGTCTATTATCAGACGAAGATTTTGTGGTTCAGACTAGGGAGCATCTTAAGGAATTTTTTTAAATAAATATTGGGTCGGCCTCCCCTATAGTGGTCTGGGACACATGCAAGGCAACCATTAGGGGATTCACCCAACAATACATCTGGAGGCAAAACAAGGAACGGAAAAAGGCTACAGAAGAGACTATTATAGCTATTCGCACAATAGAAAATCAACACACAGAGGCAGTCTCGAGAGGTCTTAAAAATACAGAGGAATTGGGGTATGCTTTAATTGATCGTAGATCAGCGCTGAAGAGGACATTTAGGGAGAAAAGCATAGCAACACTCAGCAAATATCGGCTATCTCAATATGAGTGTGGCAAAAAAATAGGTAAGATCCTCGCATTTAAGGTAGCAGATGACAGGGCTAAGACTCTTATAAAGACGATTAAGGGGTCTAATAATATACCGTATGAGCGCCCACAACAGATATTGGAACAATTTGCTGTCTATTATCAAGAGTTATACACCCCAGAGATCCAGCCAAAACAGGAGGATATACTTAAGTATATACAGAATAGTTCTCTGGCAAGTATGGGGGATGAAATATCTCACTCTCTGGCAAGGGATATTACAATGGAAGAAATAAAATTGGCAGTTAGCGTTCTACCATCAGGCAAAGCGTCGGGAGAAGATTCCATACCCTTGGAATTTTATAAGACCTTTAAAGACGACTTGCTGTTACCATTTAGTCAGGTAATAAGATCTATTGGAACAGAGGGTAGGGTTCCCGAATCATGGAACGTGACGCAAATTGTCTTTTTTCTGTAAAAAAACAAACCAGCAGATGAGTGTGGATCGTATCGGCCAATTTCACTTATTAATGCTGTCGCAAAAAGTTTTGCAAAGATCCTGGCGAGTCGCCTTGCTCCAGTAATGCCTAGTCTGGTATCACCTCACCAGCATGGGTTTATTCAAGGGAGGGACACCACTGCTCACGTAAATATGGCCGTGACGGCTTTTGATGTGGCAAACGTAAGGTCAACCCCACTCGGTATGATTTTGTTAGATGCTGAAAAAGCGTTTGACCAAGTGGGGTGGGACTTTTTGTGGACCATACTCTCAGCCTTTGGTATTAAAGGTCAATTCAGGAAATGGGTACAAGCTCTATACGACAAACCCTGCGCTAAAAGAACGTATGCTGGATTGCAGTCCTCCATTTTTCCGATTCTTCGTGGTACCCGCCAGGGGTGCCCCTTATCACCACTGCTATTCGCTCTTTATATAGAGCCATTCATCTCGGTTTTTCAAAATCAGCCACTAATTTGTCCCTTTACATTAGGGGCAAACTCTCTTAAGGTCATCGTGTATGCAGATGACATTGCAGTGTTTTCAACGGAACCGGGGGAGGCACTGAAAGTGATAAATGAAGAAGTAGGGGGTTCGGGGCAATCTCAGGTTACAAACTAAATATCAATAAAACCCAAGTTCTCCTAAACCACAAATCTCTGGTTCCAATACAGTGGGTCTGCTCGGCTGCTACTTACTTGGGTGTCAAGGTGGCCGCACAGATAGATAGGATAATTTCTTTAAACTATGAAACACTGCTGAAAGAGACAGCCAAGTCACTTAAGAATTGGCATAAGTTGCCCATAGGTATTACTGGGCGAATAAATATTATAAAAATGAAGATCCTGCCCAAGTTTCTTTATTTGTTTCGGTCTATCCCACTGCGGGTGACTAACTCTTTTTTCAGGCGGCTAGAGGGAATCTTAAGTAGCTTCATATGGGGCTACAAGAAAGCACAACGAGCAATAGATCTGCTAAAACTCCCCTCAGCCAAGGCGGTCTCGATTTCCCTGATTTCAAAATGTATTTTTGGTCAGCTTTTATTGGTTGTCTTCGCAGCTTTATTAATCCTGCGAGTAGTACTTTTTTCATAGATTTATGCTGGGTGAAGAGAGTAATTTGTTTCTTTTTAGAACTAATGATCCGAACTACTACAAAAGGGTTAAATTTAAGACCGCACAAGATAGCATATCTATATGGCGTGCTATCTCGCTTAAATGTAATGCATCGCTCCTCCATGATAAATTCCCCCTCTGGTACAATCCAGGTCTGCCAGAGATATTCCACGATCCTGTGGGTAAATGCTGGGCCAGCTACGGGGTTGTATGTCTAGGTGATCTGTATGATTACAGCGGCTTCATCTCTTTTGAAAAATTGCAGATACCGTACAAACTACCAGATAACATGCAGTTTAAGTATTATCAGATCCGTGATTACTTTATACGGTACTTAAATCTGACGAACATATCTGATTCTGACATATGGAACTGTTTACATGCCATTAATGAAAAATCTATGATTAGTAGAGCGTACAAAAGTCTGAGTACTCACAGATTAGATGATTGTGTGAGAATAGCTGATCGTTGGAGTAAGGTTATGGGGACACCGGTCTCGGCTAACATTATATCACAAGCTCTTAGTACTATAAATAAGGTCGTACACTCTTCTAATCTGCGACTACAACAGTACCGTACAATATGTCTATTATATTATACGCCGGAAAGAATAGCGAAGTGGTCATCTAATAATTCTGTCAGTGATCGGACAAAATGTCCAAGATGTGACTTGTATGCGGCGGACATAAAACATATGTTTGTTACATGCCCAGAACTGTCATCATTCTGGCAGAAGGTCGCTCAAGTACTGTCTCAAAAGCTGGGGATAGAAATACCCTTAACGACTATGGAAATAATGATGGGAAGCCGGAACTTGAGATCCAAAATTGAAGACTTATTAGCTATCTTACTGGTCTCTGCAAGACTGACAATAGCCCAGGTTTGGATCTCATCAAAACCTCCTTCAGTAATGGATTGGTGGTCGTTAGTTAGACAGACATACGATATGGAACAAGCGCTAGCCAAATCGAAGGGAGCTTGCTCTGTATGTAAATTTAATACAATCTGGGGATCATTGTTTTAAGTTCTAACTAATAATATTTGAAATTTACTTTGGTCTTGTCATGCTCTTATCCCCATGTATGTAATTCATTATTTTGTAATTATTCTTTTGAGGTGTATATGTCTTGAGTACGGTGTTCTGGTCATTTTTCCCTTGTGTTGACAAATAAAAAATATTTAAAAAAATATATATATCTTTTTCACTTCTGAGCCTTCCCTGTCTTCAAAATAATTTCTTCCTATTGGAGAATTTAATGAGATAAAAAGGGAAGGTCTGATTTGATCCCACCTTTACTTATGTGATGTTAATAATCAGCAATCAGTGTTTCCAGTAATTCTTTATCGTCATAGTCGAGGAGATCCAACCCTCAGATATGCACCTAAATCCGGTCAATTCGTAATGAAGGTCATAGTGTTGTTTTTTCTTTTCTTTCCACAAATGTATGAAATATTTATTCACCATTATAAAGTTTTTTTTGTTTCATTTATCAGGCATATTGACAGTAACCACAAGCTGATACGGTGGAGGTTTGTCTTCCATGGCTGCATCGATGGCTTCAGTAGAGCAATTATATATGTGAAATGTTGCACCAACAATCGTGCAGGCACAGTTCTTAACCTTTTCAGAGATGGAATATCCAGATTTGGACTGCCATTGAGGGTTAGGGGCGACATGGGTGTTGAAAACGTTGATGTTGCATGTTACATGATATGTAGAAGAGGATTAAACAGAGGCAGTTTTATTTGTGGTCGAAGTGTTCACAGTCAACGTATTGAGCGATTGTGGGCAGAGTTGTTGTTCGTTACTTCAAGGATTTGTTCTTTTGGATGGAACAAAATGGAATATTAGATATTGAAAATATAGTACATCTTTTTGCAATGCACTTTATTTACCTAAAAAGACTAAATAAAGCAGTTACTGAGTTTGTAAACCAATGGAATAATCACCTTTTGCGTACAGAAGGGCACTTAACTCCTTTACAGTTATGGACTGGTGGTATGCTCAGTGCCACCTCAATGTTAGACACCTTTTGTGTGGGAGATGATTATGGTGTTGAAAACTATGGGTTCACCTTTACTGCTGAAGTAAACAATTCTGTACAGGTCCCGGAATTTTTTTTAATTTTAAGTGAAGAAGACAGGGTGGCACTAGAGAATTTAATAGATTCTGACACCAATAATTGTAATCATGCAGTAGACATTTTAATAAGCACATGTAATTTTCTTGCAAATCTAAATACCAATGTAGGCAATGCTTAAATTCTAAGTATTTTGTTCTGCTTTTTGATATGTTCCAATGTCTTGTTTTACTTTAAAAAATACTTTTCTTGTTTGTATGCATCAATGAGCAAGGTATATAGCAATTTCACTACTAATGTAAAAATTACATATTTTGTACAACACTTAAAGTATTTGTGATGTCAATGGTTGCATCCACACTGTGGACTTACAATTACTGTAGCAAAAATAAATTGTTATTAAGCTTGGCCTTTGTAGGTCTCATTAACGAAAATAATAAATTGTGGGAACCCTGAGCTGGACAGGAAGTGGAAACTGTTTTAAGCTTTAAAGTGTTCATGTTAGTTGCAATTGTGTGTTTCAATGACCACTAAACATGCAGTAATTGTAAATATGCTCTGAGTGCAAAATCAGTTTCAGGTTATTGTCAGCAGAGGATGTAACTGAAACACATTACTTTCATGATAAAATGAGTGATGACACCTTCTACTTCTGCAGAATTAAAGTTAAATAGAATAAAATTAGTGCTATATAAATGATTAAAACTCCGAGTATAATGTCCAGGCACTGTAAGTTAAAATAAAATACACAAACATACAAATATAATAGTGAGCATTAATAGCTTAATGTATTGGCTTAAAACGACAGCAAAAAAAAAAGCAAATTCTTGGTGACTGATTGGAGGCACATACAGGATATATGAGCCCATAGACAGTTTGAATTATTTCTCTTTTCCTTATGGTTGATTTTAGGAACTGGTGTTTGGAGGCTCGGTTGCAGAGGTTATGTTGGTTGGATACATATTCATACTTCCAAATTGTCGGCAGTGGAGCATAGATTCAGAGCTTTACTTTTGTAAGGCAATGTTCGTATTTCACTATACTTGAAATTATTTTTTTCTCATTGTTTCCTTGCTAATTGTTGTCAGAAATTCCCCTCTTAAGTGTAGGTGATACCGACTCTTCTCAAATAATACCTGTCGGTCAAGAAGACACTATTTACAGTTTCCTATGGAAAGACAAATTTATTTCAACTGACCCACACATATACCAGTATTATCCCTATGCCCATTGTTACACGTTTGTAATTTACCTGACTGCCGATCTGAATTGGTATCATTCAGGTGATTGCTTTCATTTGCTGCCTGATACAGTGAAAGAACACATTGTTAATCTTTCTACTGGGACTGAACTGGAAAAACATTAAAATCAGTGGTGGAGTGATTGACAACTAAGGTGACCCTTTCAGAAATGTCATCAGAAAGTGTTTACATGTGCATTAGTTTACCTACATTGTTGAAATTCTAATTTTGCTGCAAGACAAACTCTTATTTAAAATGATAAGGTGGACATGAGGTATTGCTCCTCTTTAAATGCTCAACCTCTTTTTTTGCTGAATGTATTGCTTTTTGCACTGTCAGTGCCCAGTGTATTTGTTCTGCACTCTAAAACCTTTAGACATTGACTAATCTCTTATTGCCATGCTAAGGCCATAGTGTATGATGTAGAAACTTCACCCAAGGCATGGACTGCAGCACTTATTGTACACTCCCCTCAGTAGGACAAAGGAGAAAAACATGGCGTCAGGCGTCATTGTAGCCTGACTGCTGCAGTGTAAAACTTGCAGAGCGAACTGTTAAAATAACTTTTTGGAATAGGTAAAAACCTCCATTTGAAATATTAGTAAGTCACCCCTATGTGAGTGTTGTAGCCAACAAGCTTGGTTGAATGGTATTTAAAAGTGCCACATGTTCAAATTTAACATGACAATGTCCCTAAAGCAATATTTTCCTAAAAGCTATTATCATTTTGTCAGGTCTTGCTGTCCTATGTATAAAACCAGAGTGATTTCAAATTTCTAATAAATAAAAATAATAAATAGAAAGTCAGCATTAATCTGCCTGAGCTTTCGGAAGGCTAAATAGCATTAACCTTTGCCAACTCCCAGCCTCTACTCAAGTCTGGCAATAGGTGTGAAAAATATGTGAACTGCATCCCAGGAGCAAACAATAGGCTGGATCCATTCCCTGCATTTACTCATTTAGCTTCCTGTGTGTACCCCATCCTGGTGTTGTCGTCTCATCCCACCTCAACAGAGTATGAACTATAGTAGACTTCTATTCCTGGCCTCCTCTTAATATTGTTTAACTTTTTTATTCCACTCCCCTGTACATACTCCGAGTATCCCATGCAGTCTGTTTTTTTCCTTTCCTTCTTTATTCTTTGCTTGTGTCATTTTCTGCCCTATATCCCTTCATGCTTTGCTCTTACTTTGCTGTGTTTTTGTGACTTGACTCCTTGACACACTCATGCTTACTACCTTCCTTTTGCATAATAATGCCATTTTCATCACTTGGTCCCAATGATATCTTACCTCCATTTCTATCTCTCCCCTGCCACACTCATCTTCTTATGCAATTGCCTACCTGGTCCCTCTAACCATTGCAGTCTTTCTCTCAAGAAGTTACTTACATTCGGTAATGCCTTATCTGGTAGAGAATCTATCTAGCTGCAGAATCCTAACCATAGAATATCCCCAGGAGTCAGACTAGATCCAGACGTTTTCAAGCAGTACCCTTGAGGTGGCCACGTTCGGCTCTGTGTTGGTGGTCTCTGCGCCGGCAATGCAATGCCTGGTGCCTATATAAATGCCACCCTGGAGGGCTGAAGTCAGTTCCTTTCCCGACTTTCCACACCAAGCATTCAGAGCCACGATGAAGTCTGACAACTGAACTGAAATTTTAAGGTCCTTAGAAGGATGACCCCCACACTGTAAACAGTTCTGCGAGCATGGAGGATGGAATGACCAGTGAGCAATCTGCGGCTACATAGATACTCTACCAGATAACGCTTAACCAAAGGTAAGTGACTTGTTCATCTGATAGAGACTTCTAGCCGCAGATTCCTTATCTTAGAATACAAAACCCAAGCTATGCCTTCCGGGAGGTGGGTATGCAAAGCTGATTTAAACCAGGAAGTCCTACAGAACTGAGTGGACAAAGTGACCATCACAACGGACCTAACTGTCCAGGCAGTAGTGTTTGGTAGACATCTGCAGAGATGCCCATGCTGCTGCCTGACAGATGACCAGGACAGGGATTCCTTACGCTAATGCAGTGGTTGCAGCCTTGGTTCTGGTGGAATGAGCAAGCAAGCCCTCAGGGGGTTGCTTCTTGATCAATACATAGCACTTATTTATGCAGAGCACTATCCTTCTTGAGATGGATCATTTCTGCACATCCTTCAATTTCTTAGCCCCTTCGTAGCCCACAAAGAGTTGATCAGAAGATTCTCTCGATGAGGCAACTTGATCGGTGGACTGATGCTTATGCTCAACAGCCTGGGATACCAGTCTCTCCTTGCCCAATCCAGACTCACAAGAATGACTTGGCCCCAGTCATTCCTGATCTTCTTGAGAACTCCGCGCAGAAGTGGTACTGGCGGAAAGACATACAGGAGGCCGGAGCTCCACTTGAGATGAAAAGCGTCTCAGAGCGAAAGACACCATGGAAACTCACCTGCACAAATTTGTGGACATGGTGCATTCTGGGCCAAGGCTCTCCCCAATCTTGAAAGAGACCTTGTACCACCTCTGGATGGAGATGCCATTCGTGATACACTAGGCATCATCCACTGAGTTTGTCTGCTATGACCTTTAAAGATCCCCCCCGGTGATGAACCACCAGGAAAATGCACTGATGTTCCAGCCATGTCCAGAGATGCAGAGACCCTTCCCAAGGAGTCGACGACCCTACACTACCTTGTTTTTTGCAGTTCCAAATGGCGTTTTTTATTGCCAATGCACCAGTCTTCCCTTGATCAAAGGAAGAAAGGCTTTCAATGCCAAGCTGATCATCCGAAGCTCCAACATATTGATGTGAAGCTCGAACTCTGTCGGAGACCAGAGTCCTCTGATCTCCATCTCTCCCAGATGTCCGCCTCAGCCAAGGAGTGACGCATCGGTCACTATAGTCAGCTCTGGTTGAGGAAGGTAGAGAAGGCTGCCATTGACCCAATTGTGGTTTATCAGTCACCATTGCACATCTTTCGCAGTTACCTCCAAGATCTGGACTATGTTGGAGAGATACACCTGATGCTGTGCCCAGTGGAGCTTCAGGTCTCACTGCAGAGTCCGCATATGCCAACAAGCAAGTGTTACAAGCAGGATACAGGATGCCATGAGGCCCAACAGCCTCAGGGTCATTCATTCCGAAATCCAGGATAGTAGCTGAAACATCTGTATCATAGACTGAATATATTTGGCTCTCTGAAACTGTAGGGTCCAGAACAGCTCTGATGAAAGGAACATTGATAGTGAACCTCCAGCAAGTGCAGGAGGTTCGCCGTAGTCTTGAGGTTGGAGACAACTGCCTGTTGAGTGACCGGCTTAAACAGCCAATCATCGAGGTATGGGTAGACTGGAATCCCTGACCTCCGCAGATATGCTGCAACTACCATTATCACCTTGGTGAACACTCAAGGGGTGCTGGTAAAGCTGAAGGGGGGCACAGCAAACTGAAAGTGCTCTTGGCCCACCGTGAATGGTAGTAACGTCTGTAGACAGGCAGGACGGGCATGTGGAAATATGTGTCCTGCAAGTCCAATGCTACCATCCAGTCTCCTGAGTGCAGGGCACACAGGACTTGAGCGAGCATAAGCATTTTGAATTTCTCCTTTTTCAGAAATAAATTGTGAAGGCGCAGGTCTAGGATAGTATGAAGGCCTCTGTCCTTTTTGGGCACCAGGAAGTAGCGGTTATAGAATCCATGACCTTCTTCTGATGCCGGCACCCTCATGATTGCTCCTTGGCCAAGAGAGCCAACACCTCCTGATGGAGCAAGGAGAGGTGGTCCTCCATCAGCCAGTTGTAAGTGGATGACATTGATGGAGGGGTCGTCACAAAGGGGATGGAGTAGCCCCTTTTGGCAACCTGCAAAACACAATGGTCTGATGTTTCCAAACTCCGGTGCAGCTGGTGGCCCATCATGCCTCCCACTGGATGCCCATGATGGTAGGAGGGCAAACTAAAGGGGTTTTGAGGCTACGGCTCATGGGGGAGGTGGGGTTACAGGCCAGTCCTTTGGCTACCTTTCCCAGGTTGTCTGTGGGACCTGCATCCAAAGTCAATAAAAAGGCTGGGAAGGTATGAACGTGGTTGAAAACCCGTTCTGTGGCGGAAGGTGAACTGAGGTTGGCAAGGGGCCAGGGAGAAGCGCAAGGACCTGGCCGTAGCTCTGCTATCCTTAAAGTGCTCCAGCAGTGAGCCCGCCATCTTTTCAAAAAGAAAAGAGTTCTCAAAAAGCACATCCATAAGTGAATCTTAAGTTGAATTTTGCTGTGTCTCTTCCCTCAGCAATGGCTCGGGCCTCCTCTGAGACAATAGGCAGCACTTGCGCAACCGAGTCCCAGATCATACGGGAGTATCGGCCCAAGTGGCATGCTGTGTTCACTGACCGCAGTGCAAGGCTGGCAGAAAACACAGAGAACATCCATTTCCCAAAGGTGTCCAGCCTCTTGTACTCCCCATCCAGTGGAGTGGTATGCAACACACCAGGTTTGACACTAGAGTTGGAGGCTTGGGCCTCGAAGCTCTCTAGGGTGGGGTTCTGTGTAAGGAAACTGGGGTCCCCAGCAGCGGAACAACTATGGCATGAAATTATACTATGCACAGGAGGCCCTACACAGGGCTTCCACCAGGCCCCTAGTAGAATATTAGTAAGGGCTTCATTAAAAAGTTAGGGTTCAGATGGGGCGACTCCCGGTTGAAGCACCTCTGTCAAGACATTTAGCTTGACTGCCACTTATGGTCCAAAACCTCAGCCTCCCTACACACCACCATAGTGAATGATGCACCCTCCTCCTCCGGAGCCACGGAAGGGGAGAGACCAAGTCAGTGTCCATATAAGTTGTCCTCTGTATCGTCTAGGGGATGCTGGTATCCATATGGTTCCGCAGACCCCTTCTATTCGTTTCGCTCTTCAGGCCTGTTGAATGAAGATGGCACTGGCTTTGACCTGGAGTGCATGGTCCTAGTCGGCGCCGGAACAAGTGTCAGACAATGCCCGCCTATCTCTGTGTTGGAGCCAGAAATGAGGATGGGGATGGTGCCACAGTAGGGTGTTGGTGGCGGTGCCGGGAATTTCAGCACTGGAGTGGGCGCTGAGAAAGGTCTTGGTCTCAAAGGCAACTTCGCTCCAGATTCAACACTGGATCCATGTGGCCCCACTGGCATCGAAGGTGAACCTGCCAGTAAGGATCCAGTGGCAGCCCTTCCCGAGTCTGTGGGGCCTGAAGGCACTCCAGAGGTGCCGGGGTATCCGAATATGATGTACATGACCTCAGAAAATTCTAGCAGCTGGGCAGGGGTTGTTCCAACTCAGGGAAAGTCAGGAAAGCATGGAAGGGAGTCTGTCTCAGGCTCTGCTGAAGTGCATGGCCTGGAGTGCCGACGCTCCCGCACCTTGCCGATGACTTACATCGGTGTGGCGAAGTCGAAGATCTCTTAGGCTTCTTTGTTTTCTTCTTGCGGTAGGACTTGCCCTACAACTTTGAATGAGACGACGACCGCTGGGTGCAGCTTGACTGGGATCTTGAACGCTGTGGGGTCGTCTGACATCGGATGACAAGGAGCTTGAGGGAAAACTCCTTTAGTGCCTTTGGGTCCTTTGCTCAGCAGTACTCATAGGTCTTAGAATCATGGTCCTAAGTGTGGCTCTGTCACAGATATCTGCCAGTGACAGGCTGTTATATTCCTGGGTTAGGCCATGTAGTGAAGCAACTCATTTCTTACATTGTCCTCACTAATAAAGTTTCCAAGCTGTGACCATTTGCATAAATTTGCACGCACGACAGTGCTGGATTAGTTTCTATTAAACTAAACTTGTTTTCACATCTATCTTCGCACAACATTATCACAACACCCTGAACATCATGTACAAGGTCTTGTTCCTCACTACGTACAAATGTCATCACTATCTTCATCCACGGGGCGACAGGGCTATCTCCATATCCACATCACTAATCTATGGGGTATATTCACAAGAACGTGTGCTAAACATCACCAAAATTTGCTAACGCAACTTTACACATCGCAGCCTATCGCGGCAAAATAACCCAGTGTCAACGTGGAATTCACAACACGGCGGTACCATGCGATAGTCTGCCGCAACCGCGGGCAACGCTCGCGATACAACCACCTCGACGGAGATAAAAACACAAACCACAACGCGAAAAAACATGCGATGGGCCAAAGCGCGATGAGGAAATCAGCGATAAGCAGCGCCAGGCCTGCAAAACCCACATGGCAGGCGGGAAAAATCACTATAAAAGTAGAAAAAACACACAAACACAAACTGACCAACAGCCAAGCACCATGGAGGCAGCCGGACCAGGCACAGAGGACGAGCGCAACCCCACAAGCACCCCGGATGACCAGCCTGGGACCTCGGGGACAGGGAAGGGCAAGGAGAAGAAGAAGAGGAAGACGAAGTTCAGTCCACAGGCAAACAGGATCATAGTCACGGAGGTGATGGAACACCATCAACAACTGTTTGTCACCTCCAACGTGTCATTGGGCACCAAAAATGGAATATGGCAGGACATCGTGGACAAGGTGAATGCCGTCGGAGAGCACAAGAGGTCAATGGACGAGGTCAAGAGGCGATGGAATGACGTCAAGCGAAATACCAAGGAGAAACTCACAGCCAACCAGAAGGCAGCAACGCAGACTGGAGATGGGGGCCCAGTGCCACAGCTCGTGCTGGATGACATGGAGGAGCTGGTGTCGACAGTCATCAGTGTGGAAACTGTGGCCGGAGTCGGGAGACCGGACACGCTCGACAGGACACAACACAACCGCAACAGGGTGAGTGACCACCAGGGACTGGGGGGACGGGTGGAGATGGCCCCAAAGGCACACATGCACAATCAAGCAGAGCACAGTGCACACCCACAATTACTCTGGGCCATGGCCCTGATCCACAGACTGTCACAATGTACAATGCCATGCTGTCTGAATGTCAACATGTACCATGCGGCTACATACATGTGGACACATTGTAATACACCATCCCCCTTCACATTGCAGGGGCACCGTCAACACCTCCTGCAGAGCAGTCCCAGCCACTCTTCACTGATGACGAGGAGGACACCCCCAGCCTCGACCCCCAAGCCCTCCAAGACATCATTGACATCATCCACAACTCACCTCCAGGATCAGGGCAGCCCAGCTGCATCGATGAGACCCCACCCAACACCCAAACCACCCAGCAGGAGGCACCCACAGCCCCGGCAGTCTCCCAAGACCCCCAGGAACAACACATGGCCTTCCAACGCTGTGAGCTGGAGTGCCAGAGGGAGACGGCTGAGCAGGTGCGGGTGGGGTTCGGCATCATGGCTACCAAACTGGACGCCATCCAAGGGTGTCTAGGTCCCATCAGGGACCAGCTCCAGTCCCTAACGGACACCCACAGCCCGAACCATGGTCTCCATAGAGCCCTGACTGACATTGCTAGAGTCATGACGTAGAGAGAAGAACGCCTGTCCGCTCAGAGTGGCTCCAGCGATGCCAGCCGTGAGCTGGCACACATGCGGAGGCTCATGGAGGACATGGTGCGGATGGAGGCGGAAAGGATGGCAGCCACCGCTGCACATCAGCGGAATGTAGCTGGGATCTACCATGCCCTGCAGATCCTCATCATGGCATTGCTGCCACAAGGCGTGGCGCTGATGAATGCTGCTGCCCCCACACCATCCACATCTCCACCCCCTGGTGTGTCAGCGTATCCCTCTGCGGCAGGCGTATCCACTCCGGCCCCTGATGTGTCAGTGGCACACAGTGCCGCAGCCGGTACTGCAACACCCACAGGTGGTGCAGAGCACACATCCGAGAACGAGGACGTGGATGGGTTTGTGTTCAGAAGGAGGCACTAGCATTCATTTCTGCCACCTGGCCTGTTTCTCCTTGGTGCCCCACATGGCCCCATTACCTCCCACTGACCCCTGACACACTCAGCTGCACTCACCTCGGACCGCGACATGGACTGCCATATCCTGTTTGATGACCAACGACACGGCGACCAGACTGCGGACTGTACCCTTCCTCTTCCGCAGTACTTGTCATCCCCGGATGGACTCTCGCTGGCCCTCCACGGGCCCATATTGTGTAGTGTGCTTGGCATGGCCCTGTACCGCTCCAGCTGCTAAACTGCACTAGCTGTGCAATAAACATCCAGTAACGCACTGCTGTGTCATGTCTTTCATCATTCATGTATGAATGTGTGGACGAATGTAGGGACAGTGATTTCCCTTACGTCAATGATGCTCATCTGGTGGGATGCCAGTCACAGTGTGCTACATTGCCTATCTTGTTCCAGGTGCTGTGGACACTACAACAGGGACACACGCATTAGTCACTTCCTTGTCCGGACATGGACTGAACCACGCCCAGAGCCCCCGAGTCATTGTTGCAAGCCCTGCGCTGGTCCGGCGTACGCCAGGCCAGACCACTCCACTTACGCTCCGAGGGGGCCCACATAGCTACCTGTTGCAGGCGTACTCGCTGGTGGTGTGCAGGTCACTGGTCTAGTTGTCAGCATGTCATGGCCACTCCCTGAGGGCAGGTTTGCACACACACACCACACCCATCCGGCACAGGCGTCACAGGCCATGTGATCCCCTAAAGGGTCCGACAACATCACATTCCCCTCTGCAGCTGGTGACTGGATGACGGACGCTCCACGGCTCTCAACCATAGAGGGCCCATGAGTAGTTGCGCACTGGGTTAGTGGCACCCGAAGGCTGGCTGCCGTCATGGGCCTACCACCACGTGGCGCTGACTGGCGTTCCACAGGGTTAGTGGCCCCCAAAGCCTGGCTGTCGTCACGGGCCTACCACCACGTGGCGCTGACTGGTGTTGCACAGGGTTAGTCGCACCGAAATAGCTGAGCGGGTGTGCAGCCTGCGATGATGACGTGTGCACTGATGTGGTCTCCGCCATTGATGACTCAGGACTCAGCGTCATGTGTGGGACCTGCTGGGCCGCGGGGCGGGTCCGCATGATGTGGACAATGCCATGGTGGCGGGACCGGGCCCTGGGGCTTGCGCGGGCACGTGGTGTGCCCACTGGTGGACACGCCGATGGCAGCAGGTGAGCAGTGGGGCCTGGGTGCGCGGGGGCGGTGTCTCTCTCTCTCTCCCTCCCCTCTCTCTCTCTTCCCTCTCTCTCTCTCTCCCTTCCCTCTCTCTCTCTCCCTTCCCTCTCTCTCTCTCTCCCTTCCCTCTCTCTCTCTCTCTCTCTCTCTCTCCCTTTCCTCTCTCTCTCTCTCTCCCTTCCCTCTCTCTCTCTCCCCTCTCTCTCTCTTTCTCTCTCTGGCTTTCTTTCCTTCTCTGTTTCTCTGTGTCTCGCTCCTTTGTTGTGCGCATGACACACGTCATGATTTTGTGCTTTATTTTCCAGGCTGTGACGTCGAGATTGTCCCTGACGGACCCGACAGGAGTCTTCTGCATTGGTGTTTTGTGTTGTGTTTCAATAAAGTTTTTGATTGTTACTTCAGTGCTGTGTGACTGTTTCTCGTTCTTCTGGCCACACATGTGTGTTTCTTTTGGGCAATGTGCGTCATCATGCGCTTTTTGTGGCTCTTGTGCTGTGCACGGTATGTGTATGTCCGGGGGAGGCGCTGCGGGGGGGCCTTGGGGTGGTTGCGGTGGGTGTTGTGTCCCTCATGGGTATCCGCGTTGCATGTTCATTGTCTCCATGGCATCTGTGGGTCTTCCGGTGTGGCTCTTAGCTGGGCTCCCTTTTATGCTGCAGGTAGTCGTCCTGCTTAACACCAGCAGAAGGCAGGTGTTAATTCCCTGCTGCTACCACGGCTTATCACCTGTTTTTGGTTCGCATCGCAGATCTGGCAGTTTGTTGTGAATATGGTGTTGTGGTTTTTTCGTGTGTTTTTGCACGGGAACACCTACTCTGCATCTCATTAGTGTTAGTTGGTGGTGTCCACCGTGGAGATAAATTTTGGGGCAGTTATCGCGGGAATACTGGCGTTGCCTGCAGTTTGCACCACCTTGTGAATGGGGTGTAAGATCTATCTCCACTTTTGTTGCGTTAAGGTGGAGATAAATCGGAGTTAACTCCTTGTGAATATGCCCCTATGTGTACATTGCAAGTCTGCTTTCTATTATAAAAGATGAGCAGCCTGATAGATTAGTAGAGGAGGTACTTCCGCTGACTACGAGGGTCCTTGCATGCAGAGAAATCATCACGCAGCTACCTGACATCTTGTGAGGGGTGTCCAGTTTGTGACCAAAACGGGGTCCTTCATTCTCTCCCATCAGGTAATGGGGTTGGATCGTCCCTTGGGGGAATCTTGGCTCTACACCCACATACACTCTAGGTACACTTAAAGTATGGTTCGCATAGTAGGAGTACGCCCAATTACTGCCTTGTTTACATGCCTGCATATATACATTGTTTTAGCACCATGGTAGAACTCTACCTACTATTTATGCATTTGGTGCTTGTAATCACGTTTATCTGCTTCTGTCTCCTAATCATTGCAGCACACGTATTTTATGCAAGAATAACATTGGTTCAATAAATATTATTGAAAACGTCCCACTGTGCATTCTCTGTATATTTCTCTGAGAATAAGGTGGACCCCTTGCCCAAGCTAGAGAGATAACTCTGCAGGACTTACCATATAACATTTAGATATTTGATAACTTTATATATAAACCTTACAAACCTTTTATGCAGATCTCAAATCTGCAAGCACTAAGAAACCCGGCTAACTAAATTTAATGCTAGCAAAACTTGGGCATCCTTACAGATAACAGTGTCAATGATCTGATAATTTATCTCCTTTATCTGTTCAGCGTGGGTGGGCTGCCATTGATCTGACTGCATGCTATAAATTCAAAAAAGTAAATTTTTTAAAAAGAATTGTCATCTTCATAAACGCTCTGACCTTGAGAATCAGTCCATTCTTCCCTTCCACTGTGAAACACTCCTTTACTCATCTGTTATCACTACCATTCCAACAGGATCCCCTCCCTATGAAAGATCATCAAAACTTCATTTACCTCTTTTTTCCTCCTATGCCGCTCATTTACTAATTGTGTGTTCTTTGCAGGGAAGAAACTGCTATTTAATTACTATATCTATAACTATAAATCTATAAATTCCAATTGCTGCTTTCCTCTATTGGAGCAACCCAGTTTTCAAAAGAACATACAGGACAGGTCATCTGACATCTACAACACCATACAGAGGTGCCTCCGACTATCACAATTTACAGACAACACCAAAGCCCATGAAATTACACACTATATTCCAATTTACCATATTAAACAGTAAGTATCACTACTACTTATTCCTGTTCCACTATGCTAGTTAATCAGATACCTCTGAAGATCAAACAACATTCCAGCATTCAACATTGTAACTTTTCAGTTCTGTCCAGATATAGTTGTTCTTTCCCGTACTCCAAATAAGAATGTTAGACACACCACTGGAGACAATAAAGGGGACACCATGGCACCACAGACATGCAGGGCATGAAGCTGAAAGCAATTAGTATATTACACCACTATGTCAACAAATCATAAACGTTTACAGGAGTAAACATGAGAAAAATCCTGTCACCATATTTTTTTATTTTTGTGGGCGTATCAAAGTATTATTAAGCAGGAGCAAAGTGATTTACAGCTGTTAAATAACTATTTTGTGTTCTATGCATTTGTAAATCTTGCCATTAACACAAATAGATTTGTGAAACAGGTCAATAGTATATTAAAAGTTGCCATCTCAACTGCAAATGCACATGAAGCTATTTATTTTTCACCCTCCAACAGAACAAACTCAGCACACCAGTTGGTCATCATATGCTCAAATAAGTCATTAAAGCCAATTTTTCGTTTAACATCTAGATGTTCCATTACCATAACATGTCCATTCCATATCAGAACCATTTAGAACAAGTGAACCTAAACATGGCAACTGAACTGAAGATTGGATCGGATAGTTCTACCTCAACCAAGCACTACTGATTAGGTATTACTATTAAACAATGACAAACACAAGCCCCACACAATACTACAAAGTACTATTACAGCGTTAATTAGTTTTCCCATAGCTGAAATGGGCTTCCGTACCAGGAATCGCCACAGGACCATAATAAGAGTAAATGTAATACAGAGATCTTCATGACCTCGTACAGCACCATAACACACTCTATTAATGTTATACCACGTTTTTAAACATATTTTACTGAGGATTCTCAGATTTATAGCAGGGAACATTCAACCAGCACCTCAACTGTAAAAGATGCAACACTGGATAACTGGCATTGCCTCCCGTTATCACAAGGGAAAAGGGTATGACAGTTGTGTAGAGGCCTTTAAGACTAACCATGTGTTGTGTTAAACAAAGAAAGACGTAACATTTTTTTGTATTTTATTTTTATTTGCATTTTATATAAAGAACAGAGAGGCAGAATTCTGTGTAGTCATTGAAACATTATATCATCCCATAAAACTTTTCATTCAAGGAGCCACAACTATGAATAAGAGCAAATTCACAGTAAAGCAAAACAATGCTGTGGTATTTCCTAATATGGCAGTTTTTAATACAAAGACCCACTCCAATGGACAAATTCAAAGAGAAAAGAGGAATTGTCAGCTATACGTCGCATCAATTTGGCTAGATGGACTCATTGACAGCAATGGCCAGGGAACGTATATATATCACACAGCGACTAAGAAGGGGAACGAGCTCAAAATCGTAGGTAAGTTAAGAATGGTTCCTGTTAGAACTGGGGGTCTCTAGTTGGCAGAGGTAGGTACCTTTAACCAAATAGGTACCCTTGCTTCTAAGTCAGGGAAAGGGGATTACACTACTGGATAACCCCTGCTCACCCCCTTGGTAGCTTGGCACGAGCAGACGGGCTTATCTCAGAGGCAGTGTGTTAAGCATTTGTGAACACATACAGTAATACAGTGAAAACACTACAGATGGACACCACACAGGTTTTATAAAAATAAGTATTCTTTATATAGGTTTACCACAAGACCACAAACGACAAAAAATCCACAATACTGTACTCAAAATTGACTTAAAGATGGTAGAAGTAACTTAGTTCAAGTTGATGATAAATGCGACACATTTCTCACAAAAGGACCTGGATGCGTAATGCAAAACAAACAAAAGGTTCGCAGGGAGGAGATGCATCGGTTCCTTGCTTCGGGGGAGACGATGCGTCATGCCTCAATGCTTGTGCAGAGTAGGGGATGCGTCTTGGTCCTTACCGGAGAGGAGGTGATGCGTGGATTCTCTTACTGTATTCCGGTTACGATGCAGCAAGATGGCGCCTCGATGCGATGCGACAATCCGGTGCAATACGATAAGATGGCGCCCTTGATGCGATGCGATGACGTGAAGACGATGCGTGCACGCCCGATGGCCGTGCGGCGAACTCTGTAACTTTGGAGCCGCGACAGGCCCTGCGACACGCTTCTCCGGTGATGCGACGACGACCCTTGCTGTGGCGACACGCTTCTCCGGTGATGCGACGGCAAACAGCTGCGACGAAGACATGCTTCTCTGGGGATGCGGCGACACGCTTCTCCGGCGATGCAACGGCAACAGCTGCGACGGCGACACGCTTCTTCTCATTGAGTCGCGCTTCCAGCTCCCAGCGACACGCAGGCTTCTGCAGACAGAATTCCCAGAAAGGAAATTCAGAGGGGAGCTGGTGGTGAAGTATTTTGTCCCTGAGACTTCAGCTGGAGACAAGAACAAGTTCAAGCCCTTGGATAAATATGCAAGATGATGAAAGTTCTTTGAAAGTTCCTTCTCCTCTCCTTGGTACTGAAGACACTGTAGGCCAACCCAGCAACACAGCACACTGGTAGGGGGCAGTCCAACTCCTACAGCTTCCTTGGTTCTTCTCCTTGGCAGAGGTTCGTCTTGTTGTTCCAGAAGTGATCTAAAGTCTTGGGGTCTGGGTCCCCATATTTATACTACTAAATCCCTTGTCCTCTGAAGGCCGAGGGGCCTGTACCCAGTCCAAACCAGTTCTGTGTAGTCCATGAGCACTTTGTTTACAGGACTCCTTCTTTCCTTTGGCAGGGTGGGCCAGGGACATCAGACGCACCACAGGAGGTGGAGCCAGCATTGTGGAAGGCAGGCACAGCCCTATTCAGACCCAGGTGCCACTCTACATGCAGATAGGTCTATTCAGCCCTGTGCTGGCTCACCCTGTCTCCTGGAATCCCCCAGCCCCTGTCACTCACAAAACCAGACACACAATACACAAGCTAGCAGAGGCAGGCTGGATGGTTTGGGCAAGAAAATACCTACTTTCTAAAAGTGGTATTTTCAAACACAGAATGTTAAAACCAACTTCACTAAAAGATGTATTTTATCATTCTGAGTTCAGGCATACTAAACTCGAATTTCTACCATGTTCCCTGGGTCAGTTAGGATTATAAGGTGTTATAATCAAACTGCCCATTCTGGCCTATGGGGACTGGTAGCCTTGCAATAGTGAAAAACGAAAATGGTTGTAATTCACTATTAGGACATGCCACACACACCAGGGCATGTCCTACCTTATACTTACAATGCACCCTGCCCTTGGGCCTACTTAGGGGTGTCTGATATGAAGAAAAGGGAAGGTTTAGGGACTGGCAAGTGGGTGCACTTTCCAAGTCAGCAGTGCAGTACTAGACTGCACACAGGCTCTGCAATGGCAGGCCAGAGACACACTTTACAGGCTGCTTCTGTGGGTGGCACAACCAGTGCTGCAAGCCCACCAGCAGCATTTGATTTACAATCCCTGTGCACACATGGTGCACTATACTATGGTCTGAGAAGTAAATCAAATAACCCAATCATGGAGTCACTAATCAATACATCAATTTAACATAGAGAGCACTTGCACTGTGGCACTGAATAGCAGTGGCACAGTGCCCAAAGCATCTAAACCAGCAAAACATATCAAAAACAGAGGAGGCAATCAGTGAAAAATGGAAGGGAGACTCACGCCAATGGTACCAGGTCTCACAGTTCCCAAATGTCTATAGGGCGGGAGGTCAGCAGCATTAATTTCCAGTAATGGGCCAATTGCTCTTGACAGTAGGTGACTTCTCATAACCAGGGTTTTCTCCCCAAACTATTAGCATTTTGACATTTGGACTTGAAGCTAGAGCATGGCCGTGAGGCGTCGATGTTCAGGTGGGATGTCTATTACATAACACAATAGACTGACTAGTGGAGTTGGCGATAGTAAGTGACGAATTTACTGGTGGATAGTGTGATGTATTTCACTTCTATAGTCTGCCATTTTGGGGCACTCCCAGGCTAAGTGTAGGAAGGAGGCTTGGGGCACTGAGCATCGCACACAGCGTGCCTCTTTCTGAAGGCCCATACAATGCATCTGTTCAGGTGTACGATATAGCCTGTGTAGGAATTTGAAATATAGGAATCTGAGTCTGTAATTGAGCGAAAGGGCTCCCAGTTGTTCGCAGCAATAAGTCCATTGTGCCTCCATAGGTGGGGGGACTATGTCTGCTGCCCACCCAGCTAAGGCCATGGGGCTGCGAGCAGGTGCCTTATCTTGCATGGTGGCGTACAGGCATGTGACTAGTTTACGAGGGAAGGCATTTGTCAATATGTATTCAAAGGGCATGTAGTGTAGGCGGAGGTTTAGGAAATGTAGTGTGTTGCGCCATGCAAGTGGCACGAATCTGATAATAGAGGAGTGTGTTGAGCATGGTGTGTTCTCCTCCAGTGCAAATGGGGGGAAGAATTGACAGTCAGGGTACAAATCACTGTATGTAAATAGTTTCCTGCTATGTGCCCGCACTTAAGCACCATCATCATGTAGGGCTGGCAGCATTGGATTGTAAGCTGAGGGGATGGAGGGGGCATATAGGCAGTGTCACTGAGCCCGGCAGCGGAGGCCATCCCATGCCCAACAAACACACTCCACGGTATTAACCTCTGCCTGTGGAGAAAGATGTAACTTTGAGAGTGTTTCTGTTTATTGAGACAGGAATTTCCCCTACATGGTGTACAGCTGTGTTCTCCTGCCCTGAGTGCCCGGCTGCAAGTATCTGGTTTCTTGATTTTTGATATTTGGCCCTAGCTTCATCATAATGTAGATTGTGCACAGATTCCTAGGCCTGTACTTTGACATGAGAGAGGCTCTGGACATGTCCGGTGACCTGGTGGGGAACATCAACCGTACTGTCATTTACTGAAAGAGGACTACTGTCCCTGTCATAGGTTTAGCATGTACATATGTGGTGGTAGCTTACCATGCTTTGCGAATCCATAGTTCTGACCAGCCCTTTTTACCTGTATTAGTGGAGAAGAGGCCTACTGGGCCACTCATGTAGCAGTCCATGCACTAACCTAGATCCTGTTGCTATTATGCCAACTGTATGTTATGCGTTTGTGTCATGTGTGGTACACGTGACCCAACCTGGGCCACCCACACCCCCGAATGGGCCCTGGCGCCGCTCACCGGCCCGATGCCGCTCGGCACAGCACAGTGCACGTGTGCAGAAGCTCCCCTGACACTACTTATTATGTAAGGGCTTGGCCTGGTGCCCCATGCCCCGAATCATGCACAGGCAGTCACCTGGACCCGAATCCGGCTACACTGCTGCACAGCCAACAGCTACCTCTACAACTCAAGCTGCCTACCCCCTGTGGCTGCGAGCCATCCTTGTGCCGCCTAACAGTTTCTTCGCTCTAGAGAGAAACCTCTGTGTGCCCCTTGCGTTCACAGAACTCTGCCTTGCGCTGCTGGGGTGCCTGACCCGCCCCCTTGCAGCTTGTATACCAAGCCCACTCTTGCCCACTGTCGACCAGGTCTTGGGTGGGAAAACCACCCACATAGCGAAAAAGGGGGGACCCCAGCACGGACCCATACCCCAGCACCACGGGTCTATAAGAGTTAGAAGGCTGGAGAGTGACCCCAGCATACACCCAAGGGCCCGCCTCCCGCTCCTCCCAAGCAGCTCACCCCCTAAATGATTATACAGGTAATTGGGGGGGGGCACATAACTACATAGGACCGTAATACCCGATCACTGCATCCCTAGGCACTGGTCTATAACTTGCACACCTTTAAAAGCCACCATACCTTCCTGAAATTTAAACCTAACCCCTTGCGCGATGCCCAGGTAGTGTTTAACAAGACTACTCGCCAAGGTTGAGCCGCTGTCTTCCATTTCGCATAGTTTTCGGCTAAGGGGATACTGCCGCTGATTGTGCAGCTGCTGCCCGCCCAAACACGGGGCAGCTGTGATTGTCTGTCCACAAGAGGGCCGGAAATGGTGCCCAGAGAAAAGGATCCCGCTGAGGGCCCGTGATCCACTGGGGCAGCGCTCAGACCAGTGTTTGTGTCTGACGCCGAGCACCAATCGTAATTAAAAGCCCCCCAGCCTTGCAGTTGCGCTGGGGCAGTGCGCGGCCCCTTGTATGCCAATAAAGGGGCCCCCTTGCATCCAACCAGTGGTTGGGTGTCAAAGCACGCACCCAAATGCTTGTACATTGCGTCTCAGCCTTGACCTGAGAAGCTGGGGCGTGCGCCGCATGGACTTGGACCAGGTGGAAGGCCCCGACTGAACCCAAGGCCCGAACGCGGTCCGGGGCCTGGGCACACATTTTTTTTTTTTGAGTAGCAGGACGATGAAGAGTCTGCTTATCAGGACTCGAAACCAGTTATGCACAAATCACTGCAGCCTGTGATCTGTACTGTGGGCACCGACGGGCGCTAACGGCAGCGCCAGCTTGCTCCTGACCCCACCACAGCTGCCCCCACCCCTGGGCCGACCAAGCAGAACGTGCCATGCTGTCCTACTCACCTCGCCCCCCCAATAGCTGCCAAGGTTTGGTTGGCTTATGTGTGACATTCCCATTTGTGCAGTGCGTTTATGTGTGAGATTTCAAGGCTTATGAGTGACACTTTATTGCGAGTGAATTAAACCCTTTAGTTACAGGTGGTGGTTTAAAGGGGACTTAAAGGCACTGCAATAGCCTGAAACCATCAATCAGTTGATGTTGATAGTTGCCTATCAGACCTGATGCTGTGAACCACAGAGGATTCACAAGTTGAACATGGGAGCCTTCACTGTTCCTACCCAGTCTCGCACTCTTATAGTCTCCCCCTCCTTGCCACTCACTCCTTTCATTCATTGTTTTGTTTCTCTCTCCCCCTCATGTCCACACTCTGTTGTCTCATTCTTTACTTCCCTTGACCTTCTCCTCCCTTTCTGGCTCCTCCCCCTCCTTTATTTGTCTACCCATTTCCTAATCTTCCCTTCTCCTTTTGTCTGTTTTCACCTCTTTCATCTTACCCTTGTCTCTCTCATTGTCTCTCTCCTCCAGTTGTGTCTCTCTCTTCTAACTCTTCCCCGTTATCTCTCTCCTTCCCTCTAACGTTTTCATCTTCTCCCTTTCTTTCGCTCAGCTCTCCCACAATCCTTTGTCTCCCACCCTTCCTCCTCCATTTTGCCCTTCTTCCTCTGACACCACTTTTCTCCTTTCTCTCACTCCATCACTCTCCTAAATCATGGTGACTCCAGTGCATATTTAGTGCTCCTGCCACTTTTATTTTGAAAGGGTATCAGTTAGTTAAAGTTTTGTTTCCAAACAGTCCTTTATCATGTATGACACCTTATTCTAGTTCTGACTTCTTAGGTTACATCATGTAGCATTTTGGGACTCGTAGATTCACTGTTCAAGTTTGGCATTCAACTGTACATGTGAAGGTGCACACGCTTTTAAGCAATGCCATCAGAAACAAGGAAAGAACAATGCCCGAGAGGAGGAATGACTGTTCTAAATCATGACATACAACCCAGTAGAAAACCGAGCTCACTGCAGCCTGTCCAAGGCGTAGAGAGGGAAATAAACTATGACCGCTGATAGCTTGAAAAATGATATAGAATGGGTAGGCTTCCACTGTAGGGAGTTTGGTGTCTGTTGGGACTTCCATGAACTCGAAAGACATAATGTGTGCTATGAGACTTGTAGCGAAACCAATGTAATTATAGAAGTGTCTGAACCCTGAGCTTCTCCGTTCATAAGAAGTGTAAAAACAACCCCGGTTTGATTGCTTAATTGTACACAATCACTTTTACGTAGCAGCGGCTGAGCACAGCTGTGAGCCTGAAGATTGCAACCACTTCTACGTGCAATGGATGAGTCACCAGAACTTGATATTTGTTAAGGTTCTAAAAAATGTTGATCTTTTTAAAATGTACATATAGCTGGTAAAAAAAACACGTATTGTCAGATGGCTGTAAACAGGAGCAGCTTAGCTTAGGGTGGAAATGCAGGCACACGCTCAGTGGAGTGTTGGCACTTGGCAGTGAATGCCTGGCTCTTCTGCAGATTTAACCGCCAGCCTAAGCAAGTGTCCAGACGGTCCGAATCCTAATTTATAACTCTTTTCAAGACTCATGACAGTCCTAGATTGCTCATGAAATTGTGCATTAGGCAGAAAACAAACAGGCAAGGAAGGTGCTCACTGCTACCTGCAGCACAAGAAGGATGATGAGACCTGAGAGTGTCAGTGACTGTGAACCACGGCCGTGACGAGTCTCCGGCAGACGGTCCCACTCACTGTCAGCTCAGCCTGAGGAGAGTGCGCTACTTACAGGCTGACGCTGTAAACAAACATATTTCCAAAAAGGTCGGATATTACTGGGAGTTACTGTGTGAACCACGGCTACGACAACGAGTCTCCAGCAGCCGGGTCAGTCATGAGGCGTCATGATGAGAGGGGCTCGCCCCCCGCCGCACAGGTGGGCCCGCGCCCAGTCCCAGCCGAGCACTGCAATTGTAGCGGAGGGGAGGAGGGGGCGTGCCCCTGCCCCCTGGGCAGGACTAGTTGTGTGAACCAGTACCCGCTGGCCCGGCCCTTGCTGCTTGGCAATCTAGCATCCCCAAAAGGAGGGAGCCGACTCAACCGGAAACCGGCGAATCAACAATACCTCGGTCGTGTTCCCCATAAGAGTGGTGATAATGGCGCTAAGTCCCGGGGCCTCATCCATCAACGCATGCGCTCCCCCACTGATCTGCCTTCCTGGCGTTGCTTCGGTCGTGGACGAGTCCGGACCCCACCCCCGAGCTGTGATCACAGACAGAACTGTGAGACTGCAAAACAGACTATCCTGTCCAAGCCACAGTTCCGAGAAGGCCCAGGGGTCTCCCACAGCGTAGAGGGAAAGACCCGGCCTTCCTGCTCTGGCGCATTCTCTGGGCTGAGGCCCGGAGCGCCGCATGTTTTCCGCATTGAACTCCACTGTGATTGGCTGTCAGTGTCATGTGCTTTTCAGTACATGTTATACACACAGTTCACCATATCCAATTCATTCACATCCTTATCCAATTCATTCACATCCTTATCCAGTTCATTCAGTACTCTATGCAACTCAATGTGATTCATATCCAATTTCAGTGATGCCCATATTAATTTTGACAACAGTATTATTTGCTTCACTGTAAGTTGTATCAATTTCAAGATTTGTCATATTTAAACCATTTGTAAGGAAAATGTTTTAATTCATTTTTAAAATGTCTTTTGTGTTATATCAACTGTATGCAAAACAGTACACTTTCCTGTAGTAAATGACAGCACCTTAACACATGGGACAGCATGTCATTTAATACATTAACATAACCCCCGCACTTTGCCCACTCCCAACTTTCCATCCCTGTATTCCTTGTCATAAATAAGCCAACATACACATTCTCTTGTGGTGGTCCTTTGTTGGCCGCAGTTTTATTAGGAATACATGCATATACATATTGCCTATTGTTGTGCATCCTGCCATACATCATTATTGGCGAGCTGTCATCTTTGTGTCGTGCTTTGTTTGCATCTCGTTATACCTTGCGTTTCCGTAAATCATATGTACATTGCACAATAGCAGATTAGACTGACAGTTCGTTGTACAGGTCATTTGCAGGCTTACATTGTCTCTTGGCCCTACTGGGTCGTTGCTTAGTTCGGTTGGATTTGCCCTCGCCGGGGGTGTAGCTTCCGTCCCCGGAGTTAGGCCACAACTCGCTACCTTGCCGATTCTTGTTGTGCCCTGCCATCCGGCGGGGGCTGGGCAGCGAGCGCCGTCTCCGTTAGCTACCCCCTTGGGGTAGGCCAACTCACCCAGCCGTAAGGCATCCCAGAGTGAGTGGTCCTACACACCGCCCCTTAGGCCAACTCACCCAGCCGTAAGGCATCCCAAGGTGAGTGGTCCTATTCCGGCGCACCGCACTCCGGTGTGCCTCCGTACCAACCATTATCCCCGTAGTTTCTCGCCAGCGCCTTGCCTGTTCCTCCGTACTGCGACATAGCCGTTCCTTAGGTGTGGGTGGGTGGGAAAAGATTCTCGCCGGTGCTGCTCCCCCGTGTCCAAAAGATAAGAGCTTACCTGGGGGAGCAGTGCTTATATCCCCCCGGGTGCTGGGCCGCCTTCTGCCTGGCCTCCCCCATTGGGGGTTTGTATTCCGCCTCGGCCCCCATTGGCCGGGGGGCCGGCGCCTCTCTGGCGGATGCCGCGCGGGGGGGCGCGGGAGCTTCCCTGCTCCTTGGCGCGAAAACCGGTTTCGTCCGGGGCTCGGCGTCGGTTATGGCGCCGGCCCTCTAGGCCCCCTTCGGTGGCGGCCTTTGCTATAACCCCCGCACTTTGCCCACTCCCAACTTTCCATCCCTGTATTCCTTGTCATAAATAAGCCAACATACACATTCTCTTGTGGTGGTCCTTTGTTGGCCGCAGTTTTATTAGGAATACATGCATATACATATTGCCTATTGTTGTGCATCCTGCCATACATCATTATTGGCGAGCTGTCATCTTTGTGTCGTGCTTTGTTTGCATCTCGTTATACCTTGCGTTTCCGTAAATCATATGTACATTGCACAATAGCAGATTAGACTGACAGTTCGTTGTACAGGTCATTTGCAGGCTTACATTGTCTCTTGGCCCTACTGGGTCGTTGCTTAGTTCGGTTGGATTTGCCCTCGCCGGGGTGTAGCTTCCGTCCCCGGAGTTAGGCCACAACTCGCTACCTTGCCGATTCTTGTTGTGCCCTGCCATCCGGCGGGGGCTGGGCAGCGAGCGCCGTCTCCGTTAGCTACCCCCTTGGGGTAGGCCAACTCACCCAGCCGTAAGGCATCCCAGAGTGAGTGGTCCTACACACCGCCCCTTAGGCCAACTCACCCAGCCGTAAGGCATCCCAAGGTGAGTGGTCCTATTCCGGCGCACCGCACTCCGGTGTGCCTCCGTACCAACCATTATCCCCGTAGTTTCTCGCCAGCGCCTTGCCTGTTCCTCCGTACTGCGACATAGCCGTTCCTTAGGTGTGGGTGGGTGGGAAAAGATTCTCGCCGGTGCTGCTCCCCCGTGTCCAAAAGATAAGAGCTTACCTGGGGGAGCAGTGCTTATATCCCCCGGGTGCTGGGCCGCCTTCTGCCTGGCCTCCCCCCATTGGGGGGTTTGTATTCCGCCTCGGCCCCCATTGGCCGGGGGGGCCGGCGCCTCTCTGGCGGATGCCGCGCGGGGGGGCGCGGGAGCTTCCCTGCTCCTTGGCGCGAAAACCGGTTTCGTCCGGGGCTCGGCGTCGGTTATGGCGCCGGCCCTCTAGGCCCCCTTCGGTGGCGGCCTTTGCTATAACCCCCGCACTTTGCCCACTCCCAACTTTCCATCCCTGTATTCCTTGTCATAAATAAGCCAACATACACATTCTCTTGTGGTGGTCCTTTGTTGGCCGCAGTTTTATTAGGAATACATGCATATACATATTGCCTATTGTTGTGCATCCTGCCATACATCATTATTGGCGAGCTGTCATCTTTGTGTCGTGCTTTGTTTGCATCTCGTTATACCTTGCGTTTCCGTAAATCATATGTACATTGCACAATAGCAGATTAGACTGACAGTTCGTTGTACAGGTCATTTGCAGGCTTACATTGTCTCTTGGCCCTACTGGGTCGTTGCTTAGTTCGGTTGGATTTGCCCTCGCCGGGGTGTAGCTTCCGTCCCCGGAGTTAGGCCACAACTCGCTACCTTGCCGATTCTTGTTGTGCCCTGCCATCCGGCGGGGGCTGGGCAGCGAGCGCCGTCTCCGTTAGCTACCCCCTTGGGGTAGGCCAACTCACCCAGCCGTAAGGCATCCCAGAGTGAGTGGTCCTACACACCGCCCCTTAGGCCAACTCACCCAGCCGTAAGGCATCCCAAGGTGAGTGGTCCTATTCCGGCGCACCGCACTCCGGTGTGCCTCCGTACCAACCATTATCCCCGTAGTTTCTCGCCACGCCGTCAGGGAGGCTTCCGTCTTCCTGCGGCTCCCCCTTCCCCCCTTTTTCGGCTCTTTCATCTGCAGCCTGCTAACGCCATTGCGCCCCACAGGTTGCTCCAGAAGACACCCATGCCCTCGTCAGACAAGTGCACCCCATCTTTCGCATAGAGCTCCGGGCGGCCTGTGTGGATGAGCCCGTGCCTAATTGATTCAAACCCATTGGTTCTGCAGAACTTGCTCACGATGAGGTTCAGCTTTTTCGTGAGTTCTCAACTGCGCTCCGTGATTGGGCTCCTCGCCATTCGTTCCTGCTGATCAGTTCTGACCAGATGATGGTGGTGCCCCCAAACGCCTTGCCTGCCTCAGTCAAATCCTTCTGTATGTCTTGGAGCAGGTTGCGCCTCCCTCGCTTGGCCAAATCGTTCCCCCTAGGTGTATGACCAAAATGTCTGGGTGCCAAGCCGTCTCTGCCTGTAGATCGGCAAGTTTTTCCGGCAGCTGCTCCCATTTCATTCCCGGCTGGCCGAACCACCTTATGCAGGTGTCTGCTGGCCGTCCTTCTCGCTTGTACCCTTTTTGGCGCCACCAGCATTGCATCCGGGTTATGAAGGAGTGGCCCACCACCCACACCAAGCGCGGTCTCCGTCCTGCCGGGGGAATGAGAACATGTCACTTAATAGTTCGGCGGACCTGTGCTGAGGTGCCATCTTTTTTTTTATTTTTATTTTTATATCAGCTGGGGCCTTACGTATGTCCGGTTCGCCTTAGACCGCCATCTCCCCACGGCCTGTATCCCAGCCTCAGACATCCCATGCTGGGCGGCTGTCGTGGCGGCCCCTATCCTGAATGAATGGGACCCGAAAACTGCCGGTGGCAGCCCTGCTTTGCTGAGTGTGACGCGCATGATCGCGGTGAACTGGAATCTGCTAAGGTGTGTGCCGTCGCTGTGCTTGAAGAGAGGGCCCTCGCCGGCTGGACGTATTGACATAAAGGCGAGCAAACAGCACACCGCACAGCAGTTCTTATCCTTAATGCACCGTAGCCTCACCACTGCCCCTTTTCCGGTTTGGTCTGTCTTTGAACGCCTGAGTAGTAGCTCTATCTCCCCTGCTCTCGGTGTGACGTCGCCTGCCTGTAGGCAGTGGTCCGCCGGGCCTGTCCTTGCCGGCGCTACTAATTCACTAATGCGGAACGCCCCAAAGAAGGCGGTTGAAAAGGCTGCCCTGAGCAGTAGGTGCTCGAAATTGTCCTTTGTCGTGCCCTGTAGTGCACCCAACAGGGCCCCCAGCTTTGTATAGTCTATCGGGCGTCTGGTGTCCCTTCTTGCGCCCTCCGCGCGCCTCCACCCCTTCATTGCAGCTTTAGTGTAGTGTGTGGCCACGGGGTCCTGCCCGGTCTCCAGCTTGGCATAATATGCCACGGCGGACAGGTGGGCTTGTGTCCATGATCTGGACTTCTGAGCGTCAAATGCCCACTGTATGAACTGCTCCGCTGCCCTGCAGGTGGCCCTCGCATTGCCCAGTGACTGGATCCCCACCACCCGCATTACAGTATTGATATACGTTTTGTATCTCCTGGCGGCTTCCGGGGTGAGGGCTTGGTTGACCAGGCCTGACAAATCTATCCCGCCAGGTCCCACAGCTGGCCCGGGAAAGGGGTCATTTCCTGCTCTGCGCTGGGCGCCAGCTCCCTGAACTTCTCCATCCGTGCCCGGGACAGGGCGTCTGCCACTTCGTTGTCCACCCCTGGTACGTGACGCGCCCGCAGGTCTATGTTGCTTTCCAGCTGTAACTTAACCAATCTGCGCATTAGTCGAAGTGTATCCGGGCATCTGGCTGTCCCCTTATTAACTGCTTGCACTACCCCCTTGTTGTCGGACCATAGTGTTAGTTTCATGCTCTGCAACTCGCGCTTCCAGACTGTGAGAGCGACTATGATGGGGAATAGCTCCAGAAAGGTGATATTATTGGTCTTCCCCGTCTTGTGCCAGCTTCCCGGCCACTGCCCTGCGCACCACTTCTTACCCAGGATTGCCCCAAAACCTGTGCTGCCTGAGGCGTCTGTGTATAGCGCGATTTGTTTGCTCGTTACCCAGCCTTCCCTCCAGATGAGTACCCCGTTAAAGTCTGCCAGGAACGTGTCCCACATTGCTAGGTCTTTCTTGACTTCTGCACCGAGCCTGACATGGTGGTGTCTATGGGTGAGCCCACATGTCAGTTGGGTCAAACGCCTGGCGAATGCCCTGCCTGCTGGGATTACCCTAGCCGCAAAGTTCAGTTTGCCTATTAGTCTCTGGAGGTCCCTCAGTGTTGCTTTCTCCCGCCCGCGGAGGCTCCTGATTTCCCCCTGAAATCTTCCACCTTTTCTGGGGGAGCCTGGACGTCCCGGCAACGGAATCTAGCTCTATTCCCAGGAATGTGATTTTGGTCGCCGGGCCTACTGTTTTTTCTGCTGAGAGTGGAACCCCTAGTTCCTCAGCCAACTTCACAAATGCTGATAGGGTGTCTCCGCACTCGTCGGATTCCGCGGGACCAGTGAATAGGAAATCGTCCAAGTAGTGGAGTTTACCGCCTGGCGGGTGTCTTACGTGTAGCGCCCATTCCAAAAAGGTGCTAAATAATTCAAAATAGGCACACGACACCGAACACCCCATGGGCATAGCTTTGTCAAAGTATAGTTTGCCCTCCCATTGGAAACCTAGTAGATGAAAACTGGAGGGGTGGACTGGGAGTAAGCGGAAGGCGGACTCGATGTCGGCCTTTGCCATGAGGGCCCCTGGGCCCGTCGCCCTAACTAGGTCGATGGCATCATCTATCGTGGAGTAGGTCACTGAACATACCTCCGCGCTAATCCCATCGTTTACGGAAGTGCTGTCGGGGAACGACAGGTGATGGATTAATCGATATTGCCCTTGCTCTTTCTTGGGGACTACCCCTAAGGGAGAGATCACCAGTTCCTTGGTCATGTGATCGGGCAGGGGGCCCTCTATCCTCCCCAGGGCGCTCTCTTTCTCTATTTTCTTCGTTACCACCCCCGGGTGTTCCATTGCTGATTTCAAGTTTCTAACACTGCCTGGTGGGAGGTGGCCTGTGAACGGGATGGGAAATCCTTCCTCGAAGCCGTGGACTAGGGTGGCGGCGTCGGTCCTGTTATGGTACCCGTTGGCTAGCTTGCGCAGCAGGTGCGTGTTAATGGGGGACCGCGCTAGCCTGTAAGTTTGTAAACCCGTAGTCCCCCCGCGCTCCCTTCTCTCCGCTCATTGCTTCTTTTTCTCTTTCCTGTCTCCCTTGTGGTCTTTTTGCGCTTGCACCCTGCCGCCGGGTGACCCCCCCGCAGGAGGAGCAGGTATGTTGGAACTTGCACGCTGCCCCATAGGTACATTCGTTCGATTCGAACTTCCAACAGATAGCTGATGTGCCGTTGTTGTGAGGTGCTCTCCACGAGCCGAATTGCTTGGGCTTATTAAATGGCCTCCCCTTCCCCTTGTGGGCGGACCCTCGAAAGGACTGCTCGTTTCTACCCCCCAGGACTTGGCCTCCCTTGCCACCATCATTTTGTGAATGAATCCAGATACGTCCTCCTCGTTCCATTCCATTTCTGGGTGTGTTTGCATCTTTAGCCTGAACCCTTTATCATATTCCAGCCATGCCTCGCCTGGGAACTGTCTCTGCGCATTGTGGATGTTGGACTCATACAGCCATAGGTCGGCTGCGCAGCGCGGGAATTTTTCAACTATAATACAGGCCATTATACGGAACGCGTCTAGCCAATTATCAAAATTCCTATCCTTGCGCTCTTTCCTCCTTTCCCTTTTGTCCTCGTCCCTCTTATCGCAGGTGGTCAAGTCAAGCCCCTCTAACTGTATCTCTAGCAAGGAAAAGATGTCAATGAATTCTTTCCTCCAAATTCTTTCCTTGACCGCCAGTGGTATGAGGCTAGCTAGCCCTGTGGCCCTGGTAGTTAAGGACGCCGGGCCCGGAGAGGGGCGTGTATATGCGTCGGGTGCCGCTGGTGCGGTGGGCGGGGTGGGTGCGGGGGCATGCCCCCAAGCCATTGTGGGTGATCCCGGCTCGCCCCCACCCCCTGGGGGATCTGGTCCCCTAAGCGCTGCCGGCGCGCTTGGCCGGGGTCTATCAGGTGCCATGGTAACCCCGAGGACTCTTCCCCCGCCTGGGCACCTATCCCCCTGGTCCTCCCGTGTCTCCTTGCCACCCTCCTGCCTGCGCCCCCGGTGCCCCAGCCTGCCTGACTAACCCTTGCATAAAAATTGGCGCCATAGTCTTGAGGCATTCCTGCACAATTGCACTGATATGCTCACCGTTTGTTGCTGTCTCCGGTGTCCCCCTGCTCGGTCCCGCCGCCGCCGTGCTGGCTACAGGTGGCTGGGCCTTCTTCTGGGGGGCCTTCTTGGGAGCTACCGCCTCTGCGAGCTTGGCCGGTGCCCTCCTCTGTCGCTTGGCTGCCGGTGTGCCGGGCCCGCTCCGCTGCTGGTGACTTGGCCCTTTCCCTGCGTCCTCCTGCAGGGGCTGCATCCATTCGCTCCCGTGGACTTCCGATGCCGCCCGGATCCGGTGCAGTAGGTCGTTGAGGTCCTCTTGCCGACTTTTGTTCCCCTTCTTTGCCATCTCTCTGGTCGTCGTAGCATCTGCTCACTCGTGATCCTCCTGCAGCCTACCCCTCTAGTGCCTGTGGGGGGGCAGCTGTGGACGCTTACTAGTGCGGGGTGCTGCCGCAGCCTGATGCACCAAGCCCCAGCTGAGCGCACTGTGTAAGCCTCTGCTGGGCTGAGGGGCGCCGCGTCCGAGGCTCCTGTACCTTCCGGGCGCCCGGGCTGGGATTGTACTTGGCAGGGGCTTAGGCTTCGTGCTCTGTCAAGGCGGGGTGCTGCCGCCTGCCGTTGTGCACCAACACACTGCTCCTCACCCCGCGCCTTTATCGTGCTGGGCTCCGCTTCGTGCCTTTGTCTCTTTAAGGCAGGAGCGGTTCGTTTTCTGCGTGCCTGCCTCTTTAAGGTTTGGGAGGGGGGGGTCGCGCTCGCCGGCGCCGGCACAGCGAGGTGGCGGGAAGGGCGAGTAGATCGGGGTAAAGCTTCCCCCTGTCTGCTCCTTGCTCCGGCAGTACTGGTACTTGCCGCCCAGTCCCGCACACGTCCAGCGCGGATGCAGGCTCCTGCAATTGCCCGCTGTTTCGCCGCGACCTCGTCAAGAATGCGGGCGGGGCTTGTGCAACGTGACGCCGGCGGGTGCAGCGGCTCGACCAGTTCACCTCAGGGGCGCCGGGATGGGCACCCGGTCGTTCTCCTCCTACGGACAGCGGCTCACGGGTTCGATCTCCCCAATGCCCCCGACGCCGGAAGAAGTCCGCTGCTCCTTACGCTGGCTCGAGCGTCCTTTGGTTACCACGGGGGACCGGGGTGGGCACCCGGCCGCCTCACCTGCTGGAGAATTTCCGCTGCTTCGCCAAGGGGAACCGGGGTGGGCACCCGGTCGCCTTCCTCTTCTGCTGCAGCACCAGCGGTCGCTCGGCGAGCTAGTCCTTCCGATGCAGCCGCGGTGGTTGTCGATCGCCCACGGACGACAGGCACCCCCAAACAGGGCTCCGCCGCAACAACGCCAAAAAGCAGGTAAAACTGTGTAGCGCGAAAAGATTCTCGCCGGTGCTGCTCCCCGTGTCCAAAAGATAAGAGCTTACCTGGGGGAGCAGTGCTTATATCCCCCCGGGTGCTGGACCGCCTTCTGCCTGGCCTCCCCCATTGGGGGGTTGTATTCCGCCTCGGCCCCCATTGGCCGGGGGGCCGGCGCCTCTCTGGCGGATGCCGCGCGGGGGGGGCGCGGGAGCTTCCCTGCTCCTTGGCGCGAAAACCGGTTTCGTCCGGGGCTCGGCGTCGGTTATGGCGCCGGCCCTCTAGGCCCCCTTCGGTGGCGGCCTTTGCTAGTCCTGCAGTATCCTTCTTTTCCCAGAACATCTTTTTCACACATAAGGATGGCACCTCCAAAGCACAGTGGCATTAATCAAAGCTGCAATGGGGCCAAGATGGCGCTTCGGGTACTATTACATTTAGAGCTTTTGTCCAGGAATCAATGTGTATGTACATTCCCTTCATGCCTCCATGCCTCCCCCATTCTGCATGTTTGGCCACATTTTTAACGGGTTTCGATGACATTGATATCATGAGTTAATAAGTAAGCTTGCAATAGGCCACAGATGTTGTTGGGTTGGACACACTGGAGAATAGTGGAAGAGTAGAGTTCCAGTTGGTCACTGTAGTATATCATATCATGCAACCAGGTCCTCACAGTAGGTATGTGATCCCTACCCCTCATACATGACACACACCTCTTTGCCATACCAAAGGGGATGATGGATGGAGCGTTAGAGCAAATCAAACACTCACCCCCAGTCAACTGATCTGGGTTTAATCCATCATCATTCTTTAGCTCACTCCACCACCCCAGTTCAGACATGGCCATATGCAAATCAGTCTGACCCTGTGCCTCATGGGAACAGTCCAGCCCGAACTGCCAAGCCATGTCTTCCCTGGACCGGAAACAAGCATCCTGGGACCGGTTTCGGGTTCAAAACCCTCATCAGCCAGGCTATCTTGAATCCAGTGGCAAAGTGAGCAAGGGACCCACGTCTGGACATACCCTGCCAACTTAGGGCGAACAAAGCGATACCAAAGGGGATGATGGACGGAGCGTTAGAGCAAATCAAACACTCACCCCCAGTCAACTGATCTGGGTTTAATCCATCATCATTCTTTAGCTCACTCCACCACCCCAGTTCTGACATGGCCATATGCAAATCAGTCTGACCCTGTGCCTCATGGGAACAGTCCAGCCCGAACTGCCAAGCCATGTCTTCCCAGGACCGGAAACAAGCATCCTGGGACCGGTTTCGGGTTCAAAACCCTCATCAGCCAGGCTATCTTGAATCCAGTGGCAAAGTGAGCAAGGGACCCACGTCTGGGCATACCCTGCCAACTTAGGGCGAACAAAGCGATACCAAAGGGGATGATGGACGGAGCGTTAGAGCAAATCAAACACTCACCCCCAGTCAACTGATCTGGGTTTAATCCATCATCATTCTTTAGCTCACTCCACCACCCCAGTTCAGACATGGCCATATGCAAATCAGTCTGACCCTGTGCCTCATGGGAACAGTCCAGCCCGAACTGCCAAGCCATGTCTTCCCTGGACCGGAAACAAGCATCCTGGGACCGGTTTCGGGTTCAAAACCCTCATCAGCCAGGCTATCTTGAATCCAGTGGCAAAGTGAGCAAGGGACCCACGTCTGGGCATACCCTGCCAACTTAGGGCGAACAAAGCGATACCAAAGGGGATGATGGACGGAGCGTTAGAGCAAATCAAACACTCACCCCCAGTCAACTGATCTGGGTTTAATCCATCATCATTCTTTAGCTCACTCCACCACCCCAGTTCAGACATGGCCATATGCAAATCAGTCTGACCCTGTGCCTCATGGGAACAGTCCAGCCCGAACTGCCAAGCCATGTCTTCCCTGGACCGGAAACAAGCATCCTGGGACCGGTTTCGGGTTCAAAACCCTCATCAGCCAGGCTATCTTGAATCCAGTGGCAAAGTGAGCAAGGGACCCACGTCTGGGCATACCCTGCCAACTTAGGGCGAACAAAGCGATACCAAAGGGGATGATGGACGGAGCGTTAGAGCAAATCAAACACTCACCCCCAGTCAACTGATCTGGGTTTAATCCATCATCATTCTTTAGCTCACTCCACCACCCCAGTTCAGACATGGCCATATGCAAATCAGTCTGACCCTGTGCCTCATGGGAACAGTCCAGCCCGAACTGCCAAGCCATGTCTTCCCTGGACCGGAAACAAGCATCCTGGGACCGGTTTCGGGTTCAAAACCCTCATCAGCCAGGCTATCTTGAATCCAGTGGCAAAGTGAGCAAGGGACCCACGTCTGGGCATACCCTGCCAACTTAGGGCGAACAAAGCGATACCAAAGGGGATGATGGACGGAGCGTTAGAGCAAATCAAACACTCACCCCCAGTCAACTGATCATCCCCTTTTGTATCGCTTTGTTCGCCCTAAGTTGGCGGGGGTATGCCCAGACGTGGGTCCCTTGCTCACTTTGCCACTGGATTCAAGCAAGCCTGGCTGATGACGGCTGGAATGCCAGAAACCGGTCCTAGGATGCTTGTTTCCGGTCCAGGGAAGACATGGCTTGGCAGTTCGGGCTGGACTGTTCCCATGAGGCACAGGGTCAGACTGATTTGCATATGGCCATGTCTGAACTGGGGTGGTGGAGTGAGCTAAAGAATGATGATGGATTAAACCCAGATCAGTTGACTGGGGGTGAGTGTTTGATTGGCTCAAACGTTCCGCCCATCATCCCCTTTTGTAACACACCTCTTTGCCAACAGTAGTGCCATCAATGTGAACCGTCACATGGCGTGGCCTTAGTATAGCTCCTAGAACATGAAATACTTTGCCCAGTAGCTAGCAATCAGTGGGCATGCTCAGGTCAGGTGCAGGAAGCCCACTTATAGCGCTTTACATCTTACACACCTGGAGTGGCCTGTAATTTGTGAGTAATCAGTTTGAGGAGAGTATGGTATGTCCGGTGTAAACATGCCGATGGAGATAGCTCCTCAATTTAGCTACAACAGTAAGGCCAATCCTTATCCGTAATTAGATCTCCCAGGTCCACATCCCACAGCACCTTGGTACTAGGCCTTAGTGTTGAGAGCTCGGCCTGTATGGAGGAGTAGAGCTTGGTTACCAGTTGTCTAGCCATCTGTGCATTTAAGATAGGGGCGCAACTAGACCCAAACTTTGGGGGAGCTAAGACTCCCAGCCAGGGCCAGCTTGAGCACTGATGGTGGCCGTTACCACAGGCTTTTTTGGTGCTCTCCTCTCCTACAACATCCTTCTCCATATATTCCCTCACTACCACTCTCCAACAGTGCACCTCATCTCTCCATAGCCTTTCTCTGATGTACATTTCATTTTTTATAGTGTTACTCACAGTTCACTCACACTCAGTTGTGTGATCTGTATGGTACACATTCTTTGCAGCAGGCACATTAACCCTCTGCGCTACTTTACAGTGAGTCAAAACAGCCACTAGACAAAAAATACAGCGCCCCCATCAGAGTCAACGCCAGCTGCGACTGCACTGGTCGCTTTGCCCTAAAGCCAGTCCTGACCCCAGCAATGGGGCAGGACAAGCATTTCCAGAAATGGGGTCAGAGCTAACCTCTTAGCCATTATATGAGGAAAAAGATCTATGTAACTGGTGAGGTGTGATACTTCCCCCAAATTCCAGCAAGCAAAAGAAGTTAACAGATTTCTTGTAGATGATTTAAGGGAGAGTAGATTTCTCTCTGAGAATGTTTTTGAAATGTTTGGGATCAAATTTGCTAAAACGCCAAATACCCTTATAGGGCATTCATGAAATATTCCAGTACTTTCATGGTGCACCAGGAAACCTGGCCTTTCCTCATAGCAGATCTCATTTTTTTCAAATGTCTTAAGTCAGAAATTACTTCCACTATACCAAGGTCATCATTATTTCATGGGTGAACCCCTTATGCCAAGGAGTACATTCAATATGACAGTGCCAGAATTTCATGTCATGTCAGGGGTACCTCTAAAATTCACTCCAGTATACATGGGTCAGCATTTTGCCATTAACATCCCCTATAAAATGAGTACAGGAAATCTTATAACAAGAGTTACCTCAAATATCAGTTCCAACATTTTGCTATGGATCCACCCCATATGCTAAGAATCACATGCATCATGTCGAGGTCTTCAGCCAGGTGTGGCGGCATGTTTTCTGTGTCCCTGCCACTGGGTATGACTGGGCTAGTGACATTCTTAGTTAGACAGTTCAAGTCCCCTCAGCCAATGATGGTGTCTTAATAGAAGCATGTCAGGGCCTGCAGTTTGCCATAGGTAACACCTCCCATCCATATGCTGTTAGTGCCCTTGTCAATAAGGCAAGAATAACCTCCAGAAGCACACTTGCACACATAACACATATACACTCACAGATTCTATCACACACACATTCTCATTCTATGTCTTGCACTCTCTCCTACATATGTACTCTGCCACACTCACAACCAGACACACTGCCACTCACACTTCCATTAGTCAATCTTCTTTTATTGTGTTAGATAAGCTTGCTCGGCTGCTTCTGCTATACCTGCCTTTCCTTTAAGTCAAGCCTAATAAAAATATATTCTCTACACGCTATGCAAAAATATTGCCATGTCAATGTTTGTTACAAGTATGATGTCAATGAAAAGTGCACTTCCTTAAAATAGCTGTACGGGACTTATATTTGGTTTCACGTGTGGATCCAACAGTTACAGTATTGGAAAAGAACTAATCTATATTCTAACATGTAATATCACAGCATCCAACTGATCTAATGAAATGCTTGACTTCTTCGGCAACCATGGATTTTATCCAGTAACACTTTGCATGTTTGGGTTTTTGAGACCCAACTTACAATGTAAAGAAACACCACATGTCCCGGAATGAAGCATTGTGGTGAATGGAAAGCCAGGAATGGCGGAAGGTGTCACACGATCCTTAATCACACCTCAAAGCCTCAGCCCTAGGGCTGAGTCTTTTGGATATGGTGCTGGATTGAGGATTGTGTGCCAACCCCTTGTGCCTTCCCACATTCTCAGTCCGCTCTCCCCTCTTGCACCACCCCCGTTGTTGCAGATGGAATTTAGTAGGCATTTAGTAATTTGGAAACAGCAGGTATTCTGTGGGTGCCCTTTGTAGAAATATGTTTATATTCATGAGCGTTGTGTCATTTTTATATGTGCAGAATAATAGTTATGCTCATTTAAGTGCTGGGTGATGGTGAATAGTATGAGGTAGTGCAGCGTGAGTGGTGCGAGTGTAGGGTAAAAAATGTGCCGATGTGAGCGTTGGGTGAGCTAAATGCAATGTGAGAGGAGGGCCCATGTGAGTGTCGGGTGAGAGGAGTGCCTGCAGAGTGAGAGGAGTGAATGCAGGGTGGTGTAAGCAGTTTAAATGCAGGGTGAGTGGTGTACCTATGTGTGGTTCAGGGTGAGCGGTGAGAATGAAGGGTGGTCTGTGAGAGTGACGGGTGAGTGCATGGTGAGAGGAGGTACTGAAGAGTGAGTGGTGTGTCCCTATGAGTTCAGCAGACTATTGTCCCTGTGTGCAGGCAGGATGAACAGATTGCCTATATGGAATACAGGCTGAGAGGTTTGTCTGTGTGAATACAGGATGAGAAGAGGAAGTGCAGGGTGAGTGGTGTGAGTGTTGTGCTTATTTGCATGGTGTGAGTGCAGGGTGAGTGCTGTGCCCATGTGAGTGAACGGCGAGCTGTGTGAATGAAAGGAGTACCTGTTAGTGCACAGTGAGTGATGTGACAGTGTGAGAGGAGGGTGAGAGGAGTGACTGCAGGGTGACTGATGTGACAGATGAGTTTGGGTGCAGGTAAAAGAACAGAGTGAGAGAAATTAATGCATAGTGATTGATGTGCTTGTTTGAGTGAGATTGAAGAGTGAGCCATGAGAGTGACAGGTGAGTGAAGTGTCAAATGAGTGCAAGGTGAGTAGTGTGCTCGTGTAAGTGCAGGGTGAAAAGTGTGAGTAATTGGTGAGTGGTGTGAGTGCAGTGTGATCACTGTGAGTGCAGGGTGAGCAGTGTGCTCATGTGACCACAGGGTAAGTAGAGGGAGAACGGTGTGAGTTCAAAGCAAGGAGCATGAGTGCAGTGTGGTCGCTGTGAGTGCAGGGTGAGCAGTGTGTTTGTGTGAGTGAAGGGTAAGAGAAGGATGAACACCATGAGTGCAGGGTAACATCGTGAGTGCAGTGTGATTGCTATGAGTGTAGGGTGAGCAGTGAAAGTTACAAGTGAGTGGAGTGTTATGTGCGTGCAGGGTGAGCGATGTGCAAGTGTGAGTGCAGGTTAGGAGGAGGGTGAATGGTATGAGTGCAGGGTAACAGCATGAGTGCAGTGTGATCGCTGTGAGTGTAGGGTGAGCAGTGACAGTTACAAGTGAGTGGAGTGTCATGTGCGTGCAGGGTGAGCGGTGTGCAAGTGTGAGTGCAGGGTAGGAGGAGGGTGAGGGGGTTTGAGTGCCTGGTGAGGAGTGTGAGTACTGTGTGACTGCTGTGAGTGCAGGGTGATCGTAAAAGTGAAGGATGAGAATGAGGAGTGAGCTGTCTGAATGCAGGATGTAATCCGAGGCACCTGGAGTAACTCAGCATTGTATTGACGGCTGGCGTATGGTTTCAGATATAAGCTAAACTATTGCTATTATGGCATCAATCAGGGATTGAGAGTGGAGTAAATAAATGATGTGCTGATCCCGCAACAAACTTTCAGTCTCCTGATTCGGGTTGCCAGCTGACCGGATTTCTACCGGCAGCACCAGAAGTTTGATGTCCCAGCCAGTACAGAAATAAGTGAAATCACCTAAAGCCGGTACTTCTAGCACTTATCTGCCCCAGCAGCTGGAGCTGCAGCAGCCCGGGCTGAGACACACGAAAGGGGGGGGGGGGGCTAAAGCCCTTTTAGTCCTACAGACATTGCACACCTGATTTAAGAACATGGTTAATATCTTGGCTTCAGCAGCTCCTCAGGAAACAGACGATAGTGCTCTACGCTCAATGCCCGAAAGCAAAAGTAGGTGAATGTGCCGATCAGGGGCAAATCAGCTTTTGGGCAACCCAAAAATTGGATGGTATGGAATAGCTTACTTAGTTAGTGGCTCCCCCATTTAGTCAACCTCTGCAGGACAACTTTATCTTTAGTCAGCAGTATTAAAAGGGAGTGATGCAAGGATTGTTCAGTGGAATAGAGTATTGGGCAACCCAGCCTTCTACGGATCTCCTCCCATGCCAACTGTGTGCATGCCACAGACTCTCTCCCTACTTGGCTGCAGCGTGGGGCCTGCCAAGCAAGGCCCCCAATGGACTGGGGTGTGCGATTGTTGGATGGTGGTTTGGTAGTAGGTGCAAGTAGGTACCTACCACTAGTATCAACACCACAATCACAATATAAGGCCCAGTCAAGGTCTTGATAAGTTATTCCCCTGCTCAACCCTTGGTAGCTAGCTGCCAGCAGGCAAAGTTATCTTAGGAAACAGGTGTGTAAAGCATTTAAAAACACCAATACACTAAATAAGAAAGACACAACAGACAATAAAAATCCAACACCAATTTATTAAAATAGGAAATATTTTTATGATTAAAATGACACCCAAATGACAAAAATCCAATGTAGGGAACCGGAGACATACATTTTCAAAGATTAAATGTAAAACTGTGCTTTCTAGCGCCAAAAAGTTAAAAGTGCCAACTGGAGCTATCTGGATGCACCAGACCAGAACCAAGTCAAAATTCTGGCCCACCGTGATGGAGAGCGGATCAGATGCACTTGGGGGTTTGGGCCGGTCAATCTTTACCTTTGGACGTAGTCACTTTTTTGGTTCTTTTTCTCTCAACGTCATGCAGGTTTCGTCAGCAGGCCATGTTTGGTGTCGACGACGGTGGCTTGGTCCAGCGGGGCACCTCAGTAAACTCCTGGAGGTGTCGTTGATGATGCAGAGCTCCTGAGTATCTGCCATAATAATTTTAACATGGGTCATATCCATTTCAACATAGGTCATATTCATTTCAATAGATGCAATAATAATTTTGATGTGTATCATATTCATTTTAAAGCATACCATATTCATTTTGCCAAGTTTCATTATAATTTCAGCATGGGTCATATTCATTTTAAGGCATGTTGAATTAATTTCAAAGGGGTTCATATTCATTTCAATGCGTGTCATATTCATCTTAGCATGTGTCATATTCCTTTCAATGGATGTTTCAATCACATTAACACATCTTAGATTAATTTTAACATGAATCATATCCATTTCAACACATATCATGATCATGTAAATGCGTATCATATTACTTTCAATGCAAGCCGTGTTCATTTTGATAAATGCCATGTTCATTTTAACTTTATTTATATTCATTTTAAAACATGTCAAATTAATTTCAATAAAGCTTATATTCATTTCAACGTATGTTATATTCATTTTAATATGTGTTATATTAATTTTAACTCATGCCATATTCATTTCAGTGGATGTAATATTAATATTACCACTTGTCATATTAATTTTAACATGAGTCATATCCATTCCAAAATATGTGATATTCATTTATATGTTTATCATATTAATTTTGAATCATGTCATATTTATTTTGCCGGGGGCCATTTTAATTTCAGCATTGGTCATATTCATTTTCAAGCAAGTTGCATTAATTCCAATGAGACTCATATTCATTTCAACACATGTCACATTCATCTTAGCATGTGACATATTCCTTTCACTGGATGTCACATTCATATTAATACTTCCAATTTTAATGTTAACATAAGACATATCCATTTCAACACATATCATATTCATTTTAATGTGAATCATACTTTTTTCATTGCAAGCCATATTCATTCTGATAAATGTCATGTTCATTGCAACATTACTCATATTCATTTTAAATCATGTCAAATTCATTTGAAAAAAGCTTATATTCATATTAACACATGCCATATTCATTTTAATGTGTCCTATTCCTTTCAATCAATGTTATATTTATTTCAATGGATGTCATATTCATATTAACATTTGTCATGTTCATTTTAAGATGCAACTTACCCTTTTTAATATATATTATATTCATTTGAATATATATCATATTAATTTCAATGCATGCCATATTAAGTTTGATGGATGGCATGAGAATTTCAGCTTTGGTCATACTCATGTTAAGGCTTGCCAAATTCAATTCAATAGGGCTTATATTAATTACAACACAAGCCATATTTATTTTAAATCATCTCCTATTAATTTCTGTATATCTCATATTCATTGCAATCTGGGTAACATTAATTTCAAAGCAATTCATATTCATTGCAACATGTGTAATGTTCATTTCAGTGTATGTTATAATATTTTCAATGTGCATCATATTATTTTCAGAATATAACATATTCATTTCAGTAACTTATATTCATTTCAATCTGTAATATACATTTCAATGTATGTCATATTCATCTTGGCATATGTACATCAATTCAAGAAATGTTTAATTCTTCTTGATGCTTATTGCATTCGCTTCAGTGATTGCTATGTTGTTTACAGTGAGGGCCATATTCATTTTTGTTTGACTGATATATATTTCAGTATATCTCTTATTCAATTCGGAGTGTGTGTTATTCATATTAATCACTAAGTAGCACATTCACTCTGCCATGTTTCATATTTGTTTAGACACATGTTACATTCAAGTCCCTGGTAATGGCACATGCCGCTCTTTATGGGTGTGGTCCGGTGTACTTAAGGAAACACTTTCAGTTCTATGCCCCCACCAGGCAACTGCACTCTTCGACAATGCTGCGTGCATGCACCTCCCAATTCCGCCTTAAAAGGACAGGTGGCAGCTCCCTGCCCTACACGGCGGCGGCCGCCTGGAACACACTCCCGTTTGACTTACGCAGTCTTCGAGATCCTAAAAATTCAGAAAGAGACTTAAAACTTTTCTTTTCAATTAAGCCTTCTCTCCTTCCTTTGCTGGTTTCCTCTCCCTTTCGCTATTTCCACTTTGGGCTCGCGCCGGGACACTCTTTGGGTATCTGTGCGCGTTATAAACCTATATAACATAACATAACATAACTTAACATAAGGCCTATGTTTTAGGTACCATGGGCATGTATGCACTTTGTTGTCAGCATACAGGCCGTTTTACAGTCCACCTACTGCTGCTGTTACCCATACTATCACCCCCAGGAATTTTCACCTTTTAACCTTTTCTGGCTATTGCCTGCAAGATACTGAATAATATACTTATGCATATGAGATCTAGAGCATGCATGCACACACTCATAACATGATAAAGTATGAGTTGATTTGCATCTAGTTAACAATCTGTATTTAAATGTATGGACAAACAAATGGATATGTAAAGAACCACATGCTTTTGCTTGAATTTCATGAAGTGATCTATGTAAAAGGATTCCAAATATGTCCATGAGTCAATATTAGAGAATTCTTAAACAGGTCTGTTGATTTGGAGTTAGCTAGCCACACTCCGTCTATGTTTCAACTACCTGGCACTGCATCATTCTATGCTGTAATGTGTGTGGCCTTGTGTATTTGCCATAACAGGTAAGCATTGCGAGGGACAATGCCTGTACTTGCTACACATCACTCATTTCACATGGGTGATAACCCGGGCGGAGACCTCTGCTCCGCCCGCAGAGTGTGCGGAGATTTGCCTTCTCTGCGTTCCGCGGAGAACGCAGAGAAGGCAAATCTCTGCACACTCTGCAGCGGAGCGGAGTTCGCTAGTCCCCGCCTCCACCCCCCCTATTAAGAAGTAAGTTAACATTAATTAAAAATAAAGTTAAAATCACTTACCTTTGTACTGCGGCGTCCCCGGGCTGCCCTCCTCCTCTTCCTCGCTGTACCGGTAATGCTTGAGAAAACTGTGCATGCGCGCGCGCCCGCGCACGCATGCGCTGTTTTCGCAAGCATTACCGGTACGGCAGGAAGAGGAGGAGGGCAGCCCGGGGACGCCGAAGTACAAAGGTAAGTGGTTTTAACTTTATTTTTAATTAATGTTAACTTACTTCTTAATAGGGGGTGAGGGCGGGCGGCGGAGCAGAATTTGTTTGCAACTCCGTGGACCTCTGCGTAGCCACGCTATGCCCACTACGCCCACTACGCCCGGGGTTAATAGGTGATTGGCCATAGATTCTACCATGCATCCTGCATGACAATCCCCAGGGAGTACCTAGATGAACCATGTGTATGATTCCATGTGTACACAACATCATTGTTCCGAATCAGTCTTGCTATTCACATGGGTATACGTTCATTAGGCCAGAAACTGCCATTTCATGTCCCTACGAGGCCAAGACCTGAGTACTTTTGCATTGTAACCTCAGGAGAAGTACATTCTTATTATGACGGTTGGTCATGATTAGTTCCATAGATGTCTTTTTTTAGCTGGACATGCCACTTGTGCTGCTAATTGTGATTCAAGCATGTAATTGATGGCAACTTGGACAACTTCAGCTTGGTCTGATACATATGTCCTTCCTCTCCAACAGACAACATGACCCCTGAACAGGAGAAGGCCTAACAAATTCGCTTGGAGAGGTACCACCACCTCAGTCATATTGCCAAGGCCTACAGGGACATTGTAAGGAGGCGTAAGGAATAGAATGTAGCGGGGATCTGGAAGGCCCCACCTTGGGGACAGAAAGCACTGGAAAGGGCAAGCACGAGGCAGGAAGTGGAAGGGTCCCATGGTGTTGATACATGGGAAGTCTTGGGACCGTCCTCATCACAGCTAGCAGTGCCACCATGGGCTGTCCCCAGTACCCCAGGACAGCAATCAGACTATGAAAAGTAGTCCATGAAAGACAATGCTGACATTAAGTTCAGGTTAGCTGGCATTGAACTGCAGGTGGCCACACTCATGCGAATGGTTCGCACATTACAGCAGTCAGTGGACAGGTTCGCTGAACAACTGTAGGACTCCCTCCAACTTTCTGGCCCTCCCAAGTTTATATTTGTTGTATTTAGTGAATATTATTTAAGCATAGGTTAGGATAGGTTTTAGCATAGCGATAGGTTAGGTTAGTTTTGTGATTTTATAGATTTTAATTTTTATCTATTGTTTGGTAGGGTTATGGGTGGGTAGGTTATTAAGTGGGTGGGAAGTTAGGGTTTAGGATATGTATAAAATATTTAAAGATGACAAAAAAATGTACAAAACATACAAACAAATACATATTTGTTTAGGTTTAATGTTTAGGTAGTTTGTATATAGGTGTAGTTTATGTTTGTCTCATGTGCAAATGTGCATTAAGGGGGCGGGCTGATGTTTAACATGTTGTGAAATATAAATAGAGTAGGATAAGTTAAGGATAGGTAGGTTAGGCTAGGTTAGGTTAGTTTTAAGTTAGGGTTGTGTAGGTAATTTCGCATAGGTTATTTTAGGGCATAGTTTAGATAAATACATTTTCTTTTCCACTTTCACAACGGCTTACTTATTAACTGGGTGCCAGTTGTCATATCTGCTTAGGTTGGATTGAGCGCATGCTGTAGGATATCCTGGCAGTGTTTCTATAAATGTGTAACTAGGTGGAGCACCTCAGGAGCAGATCATGTCATGTTTGCAATAGAGTCACATAAGGAATCTTCAAACGTGATTGTGCACTGTAAGTGGCACTTTTGCTGTGAATGGACACACAGCCTAAAGTAGGTATTCACCTACTGTTGCAATGTGTGTGTAAGTGATGCTACATTTTGTGTATGGGCGATTAAGCCAAACCATTGTGACTAATCAAGGATTTGCTGGGTCACACGCTGATGCCAGCCACTTACACACTCTCCCTTGCACTATTTTGTTGTCACATCACTGCTGTTTGCTGGCTAGTATGCATTGAAGTACCCACCACCTGGGCAGAAACCTAAATCAGTCTTACCGTTGACTGATTGCTAATTGTAGCCCTTAATGCATGTGACCTTTGGTAACTACTTGCTAGTTTAGATACACATAGTGATCACATAAACTATTTCCCTTGTTCTGTGCAGATTTTCCCATGGGTCTATGAAACATAAATCCCTATAGTTGGTAGGTAGTGTCTTTAGGGGCAGCACATCCACCATGGTCTACTAGTCCAATCATGGACAAACATACAACACGCTGGTTCATCTAATTATTCTATAGACACGTGAACCAAGGAGCAATTGGCAGTCCTTGTGGCAGTATCCCCAACATAGTTTGTGAGCCATTTGATGTCCAGACAGAGTCCATGGGGGATACATGTCATGGGACATGTGGAGAAGAGGAATGTTCCAGGAAGGAGGATCAAATTGCCATTAGGGAAGATAGGCCACATCGACAGTCAACAAATGGGTGAGATCAACAGGTGGAAAAGATTTCCCGAGATGTTTGTGAGCGGCCGCATGGTCCAGAGTGAGTTTGCGATCGCGAACACGTCATTCAAGCGCACCATCGGACTTCCGGTGGACGTTTTGTGAAGAACGCGATCCCGAATGCGCAGAATCTACTGCGACTGCAATCTGGAGAAGGTTCTCTCCCAGAGCAGCATCAAAACCTTCTCGAAATGAAGATTTGGATTAAAAATACTTTTCAAATTGACATTTGGCTGTACTTGTTTGTTCAAGGAGTCCTTTTTCTTTTTTTACTTTTTTATCAAGACGAAGGAAGTGCCCCAGAGTCTCCAACTTCCTGCTCCTGTCCAGCAGGCTCCTCCCAGGGCTTTGTCCATCTCATGGTCACTTTTCATTTGGATTTGGAGCTGGAAGGATCACTCTTTGTGTCCGCTGCATCATATCATTGGATTTGAGGCCTTTGAATTTGAAATTTCACAAGCAAGTTGGAAAATTGGTGTTGTTTGTTTGATTGGGGCCATGCACCTAGATTTATTTGTACTTTTCATCGCTTTTTAAAAAAAATTATTGTGGTGGGTTGCCTGTAGTTTCAGCAGGGGCCTAGTTGTTTCTTGGTAAGACATTTTTCTTCTTTTATAAAGGAAACACGTTGCACAGTTCACTACATATTTCTCCATGCTTTGTAAAGAATTTGCAATATTTATTTAATTCACTATGTAGAGAAGTAGTCTGCCAAAAATAGGCCTTTCTCGGTCAGTAGGCCCAGAGCTACGCATGGGTGCATCAAACAACTGTTTCAGTGATGTCTGTTGGATTCAAAGTTTACTAACATCATTTTGGCCATGAATGGCATTGGATTGAAAATATAAAATGTGGTTTTTGTGGTATTTCACCTTTTTTCTTTCATGTGTGTTAAATCAAATGCCTTTGTCGGATGTGTGTGGTTGTAACTTGTAAACGTTTTTAGCCCTGTGGATTTTCGTTTTTGGCATTGTTGCATTAAAGAAGTGTTGTTTAGCATGCCTCCTTTGTCTGGCCAGTATGTGAGTGTGTTTGTAATAGTGGGTCATCATTTGCCTTGGCTGAGCCTCCCCATGTGGCCAGAGGCCATTTTGTAAAGTTTGTGTCCATATAGGCCTGCTTGAGTTCATTGTTTTCCCAGGCCTCCTGCTTGTTGTTGTTGTGACCTTGTGGCTGGCGGCCATTTTGTGAAGGCAGTTATAGTGCTATTGCCATAGGCCTGCATGTCTTTCCTTTCTTCCTCTTGGCTTATTGCTCCTTGTTGTGGTAGCCTGGCCATGTGGCTGGCAGCCATTTTGTGAAGGCAGCCAGTGTGCTTTTGCCATATGCATGCATTATCTGTCTTCCTGTTGTAGGCTTATTGCTTGTTGTTGTGGCGTGGCCATGTGGATGGTGGCCATTTTATGAAGGCAGCCAGTGTGCTTTTGCCAAAGGCCTGCATTGTCTTCCCTTTGTAGGCTTATTATTGCTTGTTGTTGTGGCCAGGCCATGTGGCTGGCGGCCATTTTGTGAAGGCAGCCATTGTGCTTCTGCCATAGGCCTGCAAGCCTTCTTTGTGGTGGCCATGTCTTCTTGCTGGTTGTTGTTTTGCATGCAATTTTTTCTTCATTTATTCAGAAAACAATGTACCTTAGTTCACTACATTTTCTCCATGTTTTTAATAAATTTGCAATATTGATTTGAATTGATTCACTATGTGGCCTAGTCTGCCAATGGGTTTTCCAACCAATAGGCCCAGAGCTACTCATAGGTGCATGAAACAACTTTTTCTGTGGTGTCTGCTGAATTTAAACATCATTTTGGCCATAGATGGCATTGGATGAAAAATACAAAATGTTTTTTTTGCCGTATTTCACCAAGTTTTTTGTTCAGATGTGTTGTTAAATTAAATGCCTTTGTTGGATGTGTGTGGTTGTAACTTGCAAACCTTTTTAGCCCTGTGGATTTTCATTTTTGGCATTGTTGCATTCAAGATGTGTTGTTTAGCATGCCTCTTTTGTCTGGCCAGTGTGTGAGTGTGCTAGTAATAGTGGGCCATCATTTGCCTTGGCTGAGCCTCCCCATGTGGCCAGGGGCCATTTTGAAAAGTCTGTGTCCATAGTCCATACTCCATATAGGCCTGCCTGAGTTCATTGTTTTCCATGTCTCCTGCTTGTTGTTGTGTGACAATGTGGCTGGCGCCCATTTTGTGGAGGCAGTTAGTGTGGAGGGAGTCAGCACGGCCGATGCCCGGTGGAGTTACTGCACGACCCGAATTCTGCGTTCCTTTCCCTTTTCTACTTTTCCCCCTCTACCTTCTTTGCCCCATATGACGTGTGTCTTTGTTATTCTATGCTCTAGTTACTCATGTTACTGTGTCACACTGTTTATTATGTTGTCCTTGTTAAGCTATGCTTTTTGTTACTAAGCTTCTGTAACTGATGTAATTTTGTAACTTGTAACTCGCTGATCCTCATGTAAAGCGCTCTGATACCTCCGGGTCTAGCCAGCGCTATATAAAACTCTGCAAATAAATAAATAAATAAATAAAGTGTGCTTTTGCCATATAGACCTGCATGTCTGTCTTCCCTTTGTTCCTCTTGGCTTATTGCTTCCATTGTCATTTGTCAGCTTCAGCTCCCTGAGTGCTGCATCCCATGTGATGCACAATGCCAAACCATTACATTTGTATTTTTGCTGTTGTTCTTCTTCTTTCCTATCCTTCCTGAGTGTAGTGTACACAGTACACCATGAAAGCCCTTGTTGTTGTCAAAGTCTCACAAATGGTTACTCTGTATTGTTAATTGTTTTAATAACTGAGGTAATAACACTAACAAGTGTGACCACACACACACACTAAATTATATTATATTTGTTTGCACTAGTAATTGAACCACAACAATGCCACGGTTCACTGATGTTCTTCTTGCTTCTTTACTTGTAGGTGCGCAAAAGAGAAGGAGACAACATCATCCATTGTACTGCCAGACAGAAGGCCTGCACCCTGTGCATGATGTCACATGATGTTTGACCACAGACAGACATCTCTTCAACTTATTCCACTGTGTGCTAACTGACATCTTCAAGATGGCCCCAAAGAAAGGTACCAGGCCCAGTACCAAGAGAGTTGCCAGTGAGAAGAAAAAGACACTGCCACTTACCACCACCGGTATGTCACCCAAGACCTTATTTGGGAAACCAAAAATTGCTCCTGCAGCAGCGGTGTCTGGGGAGCAAGCTGGGAGCAGCAGCCCCGCATCAGTGGACCCACCAACCTAGTGGTGGGGTGGGTCGTCGCAGAGGCAGCCAGTCTAATCACGACAACACCGACGAACAATGATGTTGAAATTGACCTATCATTATCGCAAAGTAGTACCCAATCCATGCAGGAAACTCAAATAAGTGGGCAACAACAGCCGCAACCATCCCCAATAGTAGTTTCTCCTCCCGAAGTAGGGGCAGTTCAGGAGGTCGAGTTTCCTGCTGAGGAAGAAGAAGAGCAAGCCACTCTTTCAGAAGATCCATTGTCTTCCAGATCCCCAGCAAGGAAAAGGAGGGTTAAACCATCAGCTTCATCTGCAAGCCCCCTTCTGATGATCTAGACGCCACTTGGATCCCATCTCAGTCTGAGAGTGAGACACGCCACGAGACAAGGCTAAGGAAAAGGAACGTTCCAGAAAGCCTTAGAGTTATGGAGGTAGATGTAGAAGAGGAGGATGATGATGAGCCAGTCATCATGGACATTAGCCCCGCCCCAGTGGAGACCAACATTACCCCATCCCAAATTGCTGTGAGGGAAGTGGGATGGATACCACCAACACAGATACCACCAACACCACCTCCAGCTGCCATATTTACAAAGTCCCGGCAGCAACCTACATCCACCACAACCACCTCAGTAGAAGTAGGTACTGCGGAGAGTCAAACGTCACACCCACCTACCAGTTCATCCGACATTGCAAGTGGCACCAGCAGCGTCAGAAAGTTGACCTCCCCAGTTTGGGACTTCTTTTCGGTTAGCAGGAAGGAGGTGAACATTGCTATATGCTCCATTTGTAGAGTAGGTGTTAGTTGGGGTAAGCTTGGTACAAGCGATGGTACCGGAGGCCAAACAACCCATCTGAGAAAACACCCCTTGATCCAGTGGGAGATGCACATTAGCGGCCAAAAAACTGCAAGTGTTGTTGGTGGAGGGGATGAAGTAGATCCGATCACGGTGGAAGGTGAACAAGAGGGAGACATTATCTCTGGTACACAAAGCAGCCCTGTCCCCAGTAGTGCAGTGGTACCGCCCACATCATCATCCGCAACATCGCAATGGCACAAGAGTCAGGCTGAGACACCAAGGGGTCCAAGACAAGAGAGTACCGCAATGAAAAGAAGTGCATTGAGCCTAACATCTGGTGTCAAGAAGTCACCTGCATCAGTGTCACCAGAAAAGAAAAAAATCCAGGCTACCATTCTCAGCATGTTTAGGTCGCAGGGGCAGTACGAACGCAGCCACCCAACGGCACATTTGTACAACGCGAAGCTGACTAAAATGTTAGCGCTGGACCTCCTCCCTTTTTCTTTTGTGGAAGGGGTGGGTTTTCTTGAATTTGTGGCAGCCATATGCCCGAAGTGGAAGGTTCCCAGCTGGTCCTATTTCGCCAGAGTTTCTGTTCCAGCAATACATCATGACGTGCTGGAATTGCTTAAACAAGCTTTGCAGCAGAGTGCTGTTCACACTATCCACCTGACAACAGACATGTGGACCAATTGCCAAGACACTGATTTCATGTGTATCACTGCACACTGGATCTCTTTTGTGGGGGTTAGAGAAAAGATATCTGCAGGTGTTGACACCGCTGAGATTTTTAATGCTGCTCGGAAACATGCAACAGAAGCCATGTTTGCCATGAAGAAATCTCATACAGCTGCAAACATTTTGGAAGATGTTGACCACAAGAGCTTTGAATGGCTGCGTCCAAGAGGGCTTAACATTGGTTTTGTTGCCACGGACAATGGCAGTAATATAGTTAGGGCCATGGCCATTAGTGGCTATTTCATGGTCCTGTGTTTGACGCACTGCATTAACATCATTGTTCAAGACTTTCTAAAAAAATAAGACTTACTGACCACCTGCAGAAGAATCTGCACACATTTCAGCCATTCTTTTAAAGCCCAGAAGCAGCTGAGGATCATTCAACGTGATAATAGAATGCCAGTTAAAGCACTCATCCAGGAGGTGCAACACGTTGGAACTCAACTTATTACATGTTGGAACGCCTGTTTGAGCAGTACAGACCGATCAATGAATATGTCATGCAAAGAGGGGATGCTACTGTGAAAGGCATGATCATTGAGATGGACCAATGGGGCCTAGTTAAATGCCTGACAGAGATGCTGCTTCCTTTCGAGGACTTCACACGCAAAGTCAGCAAGGAGGACTGTACCATGGGCCAAGCTATCCCATTCTTGCACATGCTACAGTAACAGCTAAAGGAGGTGTCTGCAATGTACGTAGGTGTGGAGGGAAAAAAAGCATATGAGTTGGTGGAGAACTTAGCCCTTCGCTTATCTGAAAATACAAGGGTGCAAAGAGGCATTGTGTCATCCAACCATTACATTTGTGCCACAATTCTTGATCCAGGGTACAAACCATTACTGCACACTTTCATTCCTTTTTCAGACTGGGATGTTGCCAGCTACAAAACTTGGATAGCTGTGCAAGCCAGCCAGCTAGAAAAAGAACGGCCGGGAATTAGAGGCCCGCTCATCTAGGGCACAACAAGTACTGCAGGGCAGCCTTCAAGTTCAACTTCAGAGCCTGAGGGCAGTGCAGTTGGTTCACAGGAGCCAAAACCACCAACAACACCAAGAACAACATCAACAAGAACAGGAGCATCAGCCTCAAAATCGGCACTGGAGTGGTTTCTATAGGCAGGGCTTAAGTCCAGTGCTGAGGTAAAGGCAATAGAGGCCGATCAAAGCGGAGAACCCATGACCATTGAGCAGATGGTCCAGGCCTATCTGGATGACCCAACAGAGGTCTACTTTGATCAAAACCTATTGCTGTATTGGTATGGGAAAAGGCGCCAATGGCCAGTGCTCAGCAGGCTGGCGATAAACTATCTGGCTTTCCCCATTGCAAGTGTCTCTGCTGAGCGTGTTTTCAGTGCTGCTGGTGCCGTTCTGACAATGAGAAGGATCAGTCTCTTGCCCCAAAATATGGAGAGGTGAACCATGATCAAAATGAATCAGCACTTTATACCATCGGATTACACTATACCTGAAGTACCACAGCAGGAAGATGATGATGGCGACTCAGGTCATGGAAGTAGTGTGTTAGGTGACCTACTTCTGGGTGAACCACCAGAGTTTGAGGACAAGCTTTACTTCCATGACAACTAGGCTTTCGAGTTACTTTCTTTCTTCCTTTGACACCCCAAAAAAAGATATAGCTAAGGAACATTATTTACTTTATTATTTGTGTGTGTCACTGTCTTTCTGGTTCACAACCAATCCATCCCCACAATTTACTTATTAATTGCCAGATTGGAGTTGCAACTGTGTGCAGTCAGTGAATAAGTAATTCCACTCCTCCTGACTCGCCCTAAAGCCATTTCCCTCAAGCCAGACATTGGATGGAGAATAGAGAATAGAACAAATGTTAAATGTGTGCCTGCCTCCAAAAACCTGGGCCCTGTCTATATATCTATCCTTTCCTAACCTAGCGGGACTGCCCCGGAAGAACAGGTTAATGATTGCATGCATTGCACGCTGAGTTTTTTTTTTACAGAGTTTTATATAGCGCGAACTTGACCCGAAGGTATCGGGTATCAGAGCGCTTTACATTGCACCAGTTGCATTACATGAGGACACAATCATTTATTAATTTTTTGCCCAGAATCACAGGATGTTCAGCGTCATTGCCGAGACTCGAAAACAGTTCCCCAGATTTGAGGTCGACCGCCCTAGCCGTTAGGCCAATTCCTCTCCCCTGAGTGATTGTTGTTTGTTTTGAATGATGTCTACGATTATTCTACACACGCAAAAAGTGACTCAAGTTAATCTTTCCATTCTTGTTGATCAAGAACAAAATTGTACTACTGCAGACCGATCCATTGCTTTTTTTGAGTCGGACAAGTCTGGGACTTACTCGGGAGTCGGGACACTGTTGGTACAGAGTTGGACACCATACCATTCTCGCAAGCAGAGTCAGGAGGAGGATCAGAGATGATTGATGGAATAACTCAGTGCATGAAGGGGCCTAAAGGTAAACAACAACACCAGACCTACTTGTCTGTGTAGTGGTGGTGGCAAGTGTGGTGTCACTGACAGCGATGCATTGATTTTTTACTTAAAATGGAAAATGCTATGTTGCTGTGTGTGGGAGTGTGCTCACTGTGCTGTCTGGCTCAAATTCGAAGATAAGTGGAGGTTGGGTGGGGAGGTTTGTTCCTGTTGTTGGAGGTAACTGCTGGAAGCAGACATGATTTAGCCACGCTGCCTCTGAAAGTCTTCTTGTTGCACTCCTCCTTAATTATGCAGTTTAACTTTTCTCCTTGATTTTTCAATATACTTTTGGTTTTTCCATCTACAGGCCCTTTACCCTGTGCCATACTGGAAAAACAACTCACACTTACCTTACCAAACCGCATCTGTAAGGCACCCAAGATTGATGGACGGACAGTCCAAGGAAGGACCAAGAGGAAAGCAGAGATGCAACTCCCAATTTGGCAATAATGCAGTATCATTTATTTTTTTTCTCATCAATCATTACGATGACTGTGTGTGTAGTTTATGCTTGCTTATATTTGACTCCTACAGATATTTTAATTTTCTTTGCTATCATTCAAAGGAAGCCTGGTACAACAGAACATAATGAGCAAGACCTCTGACCTGCTGGTCAGAGACCTAGGTCTCCGCCCCTGCAGCTCCACTGTTGTGCCGCTGCCGCTGCCCTTACACCTCTCTCTTAGGTAGGTGTTCGAGGCCCTTCTCCACCCGCAGGCTCCTGCCTGCGTCTCCTCCCTTGTGGTCCAGTGGGAGAGCCTTGCTCTTCTGCTGGTCCGCTGCTGTCTGTCTCTGTGTCTGTGCCCCTTTTTTTCTGCTTTTATCTGTCTTTTGTATTGTTGCTTGTCATTGTGCCTTCACTTTTCTGCCCTTAGTTGTATCTGTCTCTGTACCTCTGCCCTCTGTTGCCTCCTCCGTGCCTGTTTTTTTGCCGTCCTTTTCCCGCCGCTCCTCCCCCCTGCATCTTCCAGCTCCCACCTCCCAGCTGCACTTCCCTATTTAATGGCGGCCGCTGCGCGGGTGTCTGAGCAAGACCTCTGACCTCCTGGTCAGAGACCTAGCTCTCCGCCCCTGCAGCTCAGCTGTTGTGCCGCTGCCCTTACACCTCTATCTTAGGTAGGTGTTCGAGGCCTTCCTCCACCCACAGGCTCCTGCCAGCACCTCATCCCTGGTGATCCAGTGGGAGAGCCTTGCTTTTCTGCTGGTCTGCTGCTCTCTATCTCCGTGCCTGTGCTCGTTTTTTCTGCTTTTTATCTGTCTTTTGTATTGTTGCTTGTCATTGTGCCTTCACTTTTCTGCCCTTAATTGTATCTGTCTCTGCACCTCTGCCCTCTGTTTGCTTCCTCCATGCCGGTTTTTTCGCTGTTCTTTTCCTGCAGCTGCTGCCCCCACGGCCCATCCCCCCTGCCAGTTCCCACTCCCGCCTCCCAGATGCACTTCCATCCCCCTTCCCTATTTAATGCCGGCCGCTGCGCGGACGTCTGAGCAAGACCTCTGACCTCCTGGTCAGAGACCTAGCTCTCCACCCCTGCAGCTCCTCTGTTGTGCTGCTGCCGCTGCCCCTACACCTCTCTCTTAGGTAGGTGTTCGAGGCCCTCCTCCACCCTCAGGCTCCTGCCTGCTTCTCATCCCTGGTAGTCCAGTGGGAGAGCCTTGCTCTTCTGCTGGTCCACTGCTGTCTGTCTCTGTGCCCCTTTTTTTCTGCTTTTTATCTGCCTTTTGTATTGTTGCTTGTCATTGTGCCTTCACTTTTCTGCCCTTAAATGTATCTGTCTCTGTACCTCTGCCCGCTGTTTGCCTCCTCCGTGCCTGTTTTTTCGCTGTCCTTTTCCCACCGCTGCTGCCTCAGCGGCCCCTCCCCCCTGCCAGTTCCCGCCTACCAGCTTCACTTCCCTCCCCCTTCCTTATTTAATGGCGGCCGCCAAAGGCAAGCTCATCCACCCCTATCCGCGACCCGACCATGACCAGCACCTATCTGCGACCCGACCATGATCAGCGCCAGGGAACCTGGCTCTCTGACTACCCACAGCTATTACTCAGCTGCCCTCCACGCACTCAACCCCGGAAGGAATATCAGCTGCCAGCTGTCCACGCCAAACACCACCCACTGCCAGTTCTCCTGCCTACACTGCCGACAAACCTTCACCATCCTCTGCACCCCAACTGCCACCGAACCCACGCCGGATGCCAGCAACCATGAAGCTCTGAGGTGCATCCTCCTCAACGTGCGCTCCCCTGCACAGACACGCTGTTGAGATCTGGGACCTCCTTTACACCCTCTCGCCAGATGTCACCTTCGTCAAGGAAACGTGGACCAACCCCACCTCCGCAACCGACATCGCCACCGCCATCCCTGATGGATACAAGATCCAGAGGAAGGACCGCCCCAACTGCATAGGAGGACTCGCCATCGCACACAAGAGCTCCCTCCGACTCACCACCTCCAGCACGAGTGACCCCCTGTCCACCACCGAACACCTCCATTTCCAGATCCAGACCAGCCCCAGAACGACTCTACGCAGCACCCTCGCCTACAGACCCCAGACCTCAAACCGCATTCACCACTACCATCACCGACCTCATCACGCCCCACGCCATCGTCTCTATGGACTACATACTCATCAGAGACCTCAACTTCCACCTCGAAAACCTCAGTGACCCCAACACCGCCACCCTCCTGGACAACCTCGCTAACCTCGGACTGAAACAACTCATCACCATCCCTACCCACAAGGCAGGACACACCCTCGACCCGATCTTCGCAGGAGGTAACAACATCCACTCCAGCCGCACCATGCAACCACTGTGTACAGTTCCACGTTGACAAACCCACCGCCCCCAATTCTGCATTACCAAAGGAACTGAAGCAAGATCAACTCCACCCTCAATCACAATGCCCCATCACCTCTACTGATGCCAACTCGGCAGCCAAGGAACTTCACAGATGGATCACCAACTGCGCAGACAAGCTTGCCCCCCTCCGCAACCCCGACAGACAGCACCCCACCAAGGCCGCCTGGTTTACCGCCGACCTCCAAGAAGCTAGATGCACCTGCAGACGTCTCGAGAAGATTTGGAGAAACAACAAAACTACGGAAGACCGCACCACATACAAGAACGCTATGACAAACTACCACCTACTCATCAGATCCATCAAAAGGACATTCATCCAAAACAAAATCCACATCAATGCCAGCAACGCCAAGAAACTCTTCAACATCATTCAGGAATTCACCAAACCCCCCAGCGAAGCCACAGACATCACACCTCCCAGGAACCTCTGCAACAAACTCGGTGCCTACTTTCTCCTGAAAATAAGATCCCTCTTTGACAACTTCAAAGTACAGACTTCGAAACACCGAATCTACTCCTCCCCCCAGCAATGGCAAAGAGCCCACCATCTCCTCCTGGACCCCGGCAACCACCGGAGACACCGCCTCGACCATGAAAGGCATTCACTCAGGAGCCCCCACGGACCCCTGCCCTCCACACATCTTCCACAGAGCTGCCGCTACCATTGCACCGGAGCTACGACGCACCATCAACGCCATCTTTAAAGCCGTAACTTTCCCCAAAGTCTGGAAACACGCAGAAGTCAAGCCCCTCCTCAAGAAGCCCTCAGCAGATCTGACGGACCTCAAGAACTACCAACCCATCTCTCTCCTCCCTTTCACTGCCAAAGTCAATGAGAAGATCATCAATGTCCAACTAACAAAATTCATCGAAGACAACTCCATCCTTGACCCCTCCCAATCTGGATTCTGCAGCAACCACAGCACCGAGACCTCCCTACTCGCCACCACAGGCGACATCCGCACCCTCTTTGACCTAGGCCACACTGAGCCCTGATCCTACTTGACCTCTCTGCAGCCTTCGACACCGTCTCCCACTGCACTCCCACCGCAAGACTCCACGACGCCGGCATACAGGGAACCGCCCTCGACTGGCTCTGCTCCTTCCTCACTGGCAGAACCCAAAGAATCAGACTTCTGCCCTTCCTCTCCGAACCCACAGTGATCAACTGCGGAGTACCCCAAGGATCATCACCCAGCCCCACGCTCTTCAACATCTACATGGCCCCCCTCGCCGCCATCGTCAGAAAGCACAGACTCAGCATAGTATCCTATGCTGACGACACCCAGCTCATCCTCTCCCTCACCAAGGACCCCCTCACCACCAGACTCAGCTTCCAGGAAGGAATGAAGGACATCGCATCCTGGATGAGCAGTAGCTGCCTGAAGCTGAACTAGGAGAAGTCATAGGTCCTCATCCTCGGACCCTCCCCCTCTGCATGGGACAACACCTGGTGGCCCACCGCCCTAGGCAGTCACCCCAACCCCACGGACCACGGCCGGATCCTCGGCATCATACTTGACTCCTCCCTCACCATGACCCAAAAGATCAACACCGTCACCTCCACCTGCTTCAACACCCTCTGTATGCTTCGCAAGACCTTCAAATGGATCCCCCCAAATCAAGAAAGACTGTCACCCATGCACTCATAACCAGCAGACTGGACTATGGAAACGCCCTCTACGTTGGGATCAACAAATCTCTGCTCCGCAGGCTCCAGACCATAGAGAACACCGCAGCCAGACTCATCCTCGGCATCCCCCGACACGAACACATCACCAAATACCTGCGAAACCTCCACTGGCTCCCCATCAAGAAGAGAGTAACCTTCAAGATACTCACGCACACCTACAAATGCCTCCACAACACCGGCCCCCAATACCTCAACGAATGAATCTCCTTCCACGTACCCAAGAGGTACCTCCGATCCACCGACCTCGCCGAAACCCTGTGCATTGGCAGAGCCAGAACCGGTGGAAGAGCCTTCTCCTACATCACGGCTAAAAGCTGGAACGAGCTCGCGATCATCATCAGATGTGCCCCAACTCTTCACATCTTCAGGAGGACCCTCAAGACCTGGCTCTTCGACCGACCGTAGCTGTCCCCCACCTCCCAGTGCCTGGAGACCCTTATGGGTGAGTAGCGCGATTCACAATTCCCTGATTGATTGATTGTAACTTGGGTCTCTCTGGGGGCAGACAGACAATTGCATAATATATACTGCCCTGTACTAGTCTAGTACTACTCGTCATCATAATGCATGCATTTCCATTTTCTCCCTTAACAGATTTATGATGGTCGGCTGCCAAGATGAATGTATTGTCCATGTGTAGTGTTTGTCTTTGTCAAACCTTTCCCTCAAATCCCCCTTCCCAACCATTCATCAAACACTAACCCTCTTCCCCCGAGCTGTGTGATCTGATTTATTGAGGTGTGACTAAATTAAATTTACACCAATAATTGATCACACACTTGCTGGGGTGGATGTGGTGAAAGCATCACTAACTCAAGGCATGGCAAGGATCTTCTTCTGCTCTAAGTATATATATAGACCACACTGGCAATATATAGAGATTAGATTGCCCACTCATGCACAGTATATATTCAAATTTTTTCCGGAGGAACATAATCCATCATAATTAATTGCCAGCATCATCATCCTTCTAGCACTAAAGGTAACGCTTGTCCACTTCATAGCTCGAGTCGACTTCAGTTTGTAACTTGTACTAGGCTAGCCCACCATTCTATTTTATTTTACTTTAGGATTGCTTATCATCATGGTTTCTTCTTTGGCAATCTTCGTCTTGTGTACTGTACTTCTACTAGTCATTCCCTAGTCACCCTCAGGTGACTGTCTCATTTTCTTTTTTTGCAAATGCTACTGTCTATTGCTACTACCACCACCTTGGCACCTTGGGAAACCAATCAACAAGGAGGGACTATGGGGCTTTTTTATATAGAGGTCCAGCATACATGCCCTGTCAAGCAGTAGGAGAAAAGGGTATGCAGTTCCTCGGGTGGGTGAGGGAGAGAAAACAGAGGAAACACAACAGTAGAGGAAGGGAATTCCTCTTGTCGGAACTAGGGTCCTCACACACCCAGCAAGCTAGGTGTCATGCTTCATCATATGGACCTGCTCCTCGTCGGGTCGGCGCTGCAATACCCGATGGGCACCCATAAAGGGGATCTTTAGCGGAGATCTTTTGTTGCTGGCCGTATGGTGCGGTGCGTGTGAGGGGCCTAGTGGTGTAGATGTGAGTGAATAGAGGTGGTTTTAAAACAAGTTGGATAGTCCAAAATATGACTTTATTCAGGCTGGCTATACTACCTGATTAAAAACAAACTAAGAGTGGCAGCTTGCTGTCGTAAGGGTTCAGCTCAGCTATGCTCATCTCTGACGGTCAACATATTTCATGCCTCGCGGTCCTAGTGATCCTCGGAAATTCTTCAGGACCTAGTGTAAAAGAACTATCTACACACTGTGGTGGGTGCGGATGCTACCTACCACGTTTAGTACTATGGAAACAGTCCATGAATGTCGGGTAACCTAACTCAGTGCTACCACATGCTCCAATCCGTGTCCAAAGCGGTACCGGGACACCTATAATCTGGTGTCGATTTGATTTTCTCCAGAGTGGGCTGGAAGACCTACCCCTCGCCGCTCGAACTGATTATAGGTTATAGGCATCCGCACCCACCACATCTACACCACTAGGCCCCTCACACGCACCGCACCATACGGCCAGGAACAAAAGATCTCCGCTAAAGAGCCCCTTTATGGGTGCCCGTTGGGTATTGCAGCGCCGACCCGATGAGGAGCAGGTCCATATGATGAAGCATGACACCTAGCTTGCTGGGTGTGTGAGGACCATAGTTCCGACAAGAGGAATTCCCTTCCTCTACTGTTGTGTTTCCTCTGTTTTCTCTCTCTCACCCACCCGAGGAACTGCATACCCTTTTCTCCTACTACCTTGGGAAACCAAACCATCCCCATGCAGCCATTGTTTCGCCTAATCATTAATCACAGGCAAGAGAAGCAGTGTTGGGGGTGCAATAATTTATATACTATGGAAATGAATTAATTCACACACCCACACCCTTCCGAGTCCATAGGAATTTTAGTTGCAGACTGCATAGATTAGGAGCAGAGACTGACAGTAGTAGGACAAGTGAGGGTACCACATCTATCTGTTGATGTGTGTCACACTATCGACAGATTTCAAAAACTGGCTGCAGCCCTGCAGCAAAGGAAACAGTGCAAAGTAAAAGAGTAACTCCCCCAAAAACGATTTACATCATATGTAAAACTATAAATAATTTATTCCCCTAACAAATATAAACTAGAAGGAATTTAGGAAAGATACCCATAACACCTGACCCACCCCACTCCCTAACCCCAACTAATGTCCAGTAAAGCAAGTCCCACAAAATTGTTCATAAAAAAGCAAATGTCCTTAAAAAAAAAAGAACAGAACACCCAAATATTCCGCAACTCCCACATTCCCAACCTCTCCCCAACAAATCCCACCCACCAAAAAAAGATAAAAAAAGGGGCAAGGGTAAAAAAAACTGAGGTCTAATGGCGGTTCTGGCCAGATCTTGTGCTCTAGGACGTGGAAGCGCTCCTCCATCCTGGCCTCTAGGCGCGCCATCCGGAGGAGCATGTGGCGCTGAAATGTTTTGCAGGAACAACAGGGGAGGGCAGCAGTGTTTAAATTGCGGCGGGCAGCTGCCAGACCACTGCACAATTCCACCGAAGGCACTGGGGGGGCCTGGATGGGGCCCGGGGCATTGGAGGCTGCAGCTTCTGCCTCCTCCTCGACCAGAGCCACCAGCTGCCGATATTCATCCCTGATGGCCTCCAGCTTCTGTTGCCGGGTCCTGTTGTGTTGGGAAGGAGTAGCTATATCAAGAAAAAAAAGGCAATTGTAACCAATACTCTTCGCAAAACAGTAGCACAAAATTATACACATAAACTTATAGTGGCACAGTAGCACTAGCAGTACATAACATTTGTGGTATCCTTACTTCCTTGGCCCCTAAGATTTGGATGTGATTAGAGTTTCAGGCATTAGGCGCTATCGAGTAGACAAGTATTCTTCTTCTTCTCTCTCTTGTTTAGCTAAATTAATCTTTTAGGCATGCCAGCTCAGTCAGCTTATGCTCTAGACAGACATACTTGTGTCGCAGACTCACGTTATTTTACTACTGTCTGCAGGTGGGGCACTGTACTACACAATTATCCGGGGCCGATTCACAGAACTAATCTGAGATAAAATCCTAAATTTACTACTTTTGGTATTCACAGAAGGCATTTAGTAGTAGTAAAGTTAGGACTCCTAACTATTACTACTAAACTGCAACAGAATCCTAACTTTATGAATTACGGTATTGACAAAAGGCATTTAGTAGTAGTAGTTAGGAATCTCAGATTAGTTCTGTGAATCGGCCCCCTATTTTTCTATTTTGGCCATACTCGGTTAAATCAATGGCAAATGCTTAATTTCACTTTCACCCTGACTACTACAACAAGGCAGATGATATGATTACTAATATGAATGATGATATATGGCACGACGTCACGTGATGACGTGAGGTACTACTATTGTTTGATTGTAATTCGTAACCATGCAGCCGATAGGCCACCCAAGGCTGACACGGTCGAAATGACATGGGTAGGGACTAGGAGCGGGAGTGGGCCTCTGAGTCGGAGCGAGGCAATTGATGATGGGTGGGTACATACATACACAATACATATGTTGTGCTTGCATACTACTGTGAGTCAAGGGAGTATTCTGAAATACAACTTCAAACCTTTAAATCAAATCCTTGGAAAAAAAACAGTCCTAGTTTATTTTTCTTCCCAGGGATTTTTCCATTTATCATTGCATTGCTCTTCTAGCATTATTTTTATTCTTTGCTCTTGGCTTCGCTTCTCTAGATAGGTTTAATTTTCTTTTACATTGTCTTCATCCAGTCTTCACCCATGATACCATCCAGGCATCCATCCATCCACACATGGCTATCATTCTCAACAAACCGCTTTCACCAACAACATGCATTTGTCATTTAACCACCCATGCATCCTTGGTTGCTTTGCTTTGAGTTTGAACCATCAAACCCCCCGGAGGATTCCTTTCATCCATACAGCTTCACCCAGGCAGGCATCCTTTCTTTCAACTTTCACTCATCCTTCAACCACCCATACATCCTATCAGCCACATATATGCATCCCAGGCTCCCTTTATTCCCCCAAGTATCCTTCTCTGCCAGTCATATATTACGTCACCTGTCCTTCCTCCTTCCATCCTTCTTCCCCTTTTCCATCAACCCATCAAGGTCATCTGACTATTAGTCTTCTTCATAAAACTTTCTCTGCTTAGTGATAGAAGAGGCCATTTGTTCCTCTACTCCCGCTAATGCTAAGTAAAGGGTGTCTTCTTGTCTTCTTCAATTGTTTAAAACAACTTAGTCTCGACAGTACACTGTACACCCTTGCAGCGAGTGTAAATTTGTCAATAAGAAAGGAATATGACTTACCACTGCCCCCCACTGTTGCTGCCGCATCAGCTCCCTCCTGGCTGGCTTCGCCTTCGCTACTGGCCCCGGCACTGGTGGTAGGTATGCCTAGAAAAAATATTTCAAATTTTTTAGATGCCATATACACCTCCCCCTATTTATTTTTTTCGCTAGCAAGATTGAAAATATAATACATACACCACACACATCACTACAATTCAGATACTGGAGTAGAGTAGACAGTATGTCCTATAAAAAATAATAAAATATCCGGTTGGGCATTTTGTTGGTGGCAATTTTTGAAAAGCCTCTCAAGTAGAGGACAACCCAAATGACTGGACTCAGTGGCTAGAGCTATTGGTGAATCTGAGTTTTTGAAAAGAAAAAGAGTGGCCAACTGGGCTGACAATCGGACATGAGGTCTCTTGGTTGGAAAATATAATGGTGCCGTCCTCCTCCTCATACTTCCTTCCAGCCATGGTGCACGGTAATCAGTTGTTAGCCATCAACTGCTACTTATAAAAATAGTGCTAGGACTAGATGAGAAAAAGTAAAATACACAACTTTGGGGTGTCCAACGTGAGCGTGACCATCACTTACTGATTGATCATGAGAAAGTAAAAGAAAAGAAAGCCTTCATCTCATAAAACATGCGTAGAATACCTTACTTGGGCATGCAATCTGCACAGTAGAGTAGTAGTACTACTAATACTAGTATTAGTAAGGACCAATGGGTTCTATGAGTCTTACATATATAAATAACTAAGTTGGTAGGTAATGTAGGAATAACAAGAATTTAGAAACATATAGATCGAAGAGGATTTGGGAAAAAATAAAATTAGGAAACAGAAATAATAGTAAAAAAAATAAGGAGCGGTAAAAGTTAGTGAAATATATATTAATATTAACAACAGAAGGACTTACTGGGGCCAGCAGAGCCATCTGCAGAGGAGCGCTGTTCCTACTGGGAGGCACCTTCAGCTCCGCACCCGCCTTGGAAGACCCAGTCTTGCTCCTGGATGCTGAAATATAAGACATAATTAAAATGAGGCAAGAAATGATTGGTGTTAAATAAATATTAAATAATCGCTCCAAAAATACTTTTTGATGGGAAACCGCAAATGCAATAACATTGACCTTTCCTAAATCAGATCGACTAGTAATAGACTAGTATTGCGGCTGCGGGCCGTCCTATCTTTATTATTCCACAGTTCCATTCCGATTCCTGAACCTACCTAGCCCACCTATTACAAAGACTTTGGAAGAAATTTCAAAAACATTAGATTTGCTTCTAAGTTCCGAATTCCGGTCTCATTTGCAATCATCATTCTCAACCCACTTTGACGGGCCAGTTCACTAAGTGTGCATTTAGTCTTCTTAAATGCATAGATGGGCGCATGCATAATTGCATACACCAAATTGGTTGGTTGCTATTCACTCACTATACGAACTACAAAAGGTTCTACTAAAATGACTAAGGAGGAGTCAAGGACTGAAGTCACGTGAGAGGACGCGTCACGCGGGCCGCTAAATTACCAACTAATACTAAGTAACTAACTAACTACCACTATTTTAGTGACAGGACAAAGGAAAAGGATCTCTTGAGCCTGCAATGCATTACTTAACTTAAGTTCTCTTACATAATCAGCCCAAGCGAGCGCAAAGTTGCAAACAAGTACGTTTAGGTAGCGCCAAGCACCTGTCTAGAATAATGATCACATTATATACGATTTTTACCTGCATGTGAGCAGCAGCATTCTTGCTATTTGGGAAAAAAATAATATCCGCAATAACATAGAACACACAATAATAATTATAATTAGCTAGTACTCACCAAGCCCCGCGACCTCAACGCCTAGCAGGTCCAGCAGGTCCTGCTCTCGGTCCAGAATGTCGGACCACCGGTGCGTCACTTGTTTATGGGTGCGCCGGACCCCAGAGCAGCGATACATTGACTGGCATACCCTCGCTCACCGCTGCTGACACTCCCGGAGCCCATACCCAGACCCAGGCCTGCTGCCTGCTGCTAGGGTGGAGGGGAGGTGGTGCTACACAAATAAAACAAATGAAGCCAACTCCACCTTCGAAAACAAGGCCCGGGGCTGCATTCCGGGTGACGCCTTCCGCAAGGAAGGTGGCTCCTCCTCTCTCCCCGGGTCACACTCTGAGTCTTAGCCAGGGTTCTGAGGGTGCGGGGGCGGAAAAGTAAATGTAGAAAGTAAAAAATTAAGTGAGGAGAAGAAGAAAGGAAGTAAAAAAAGATAAAAAGCAAGTAATAGATAAACACTACAAAAACTCGCTAAAAAAAACACAAAAGGTAGAAAAGACGCAAAATATGCATTTAAGAAGAGAGAGGGCTAGATAATGAATAAAAAAGATCAGAAAAAGTTTTAGGAACAAAGGATTGCAAAGATTTAGGGAGGATTAAAAAAAACAGGCCCAGAACCATAACAGGCAAGAAAAACAAGATGGCCGTGCCCATGTGCGAGCGTGTGGTGAAGTTCGCAAGATATTTCCCCCGAATACGCAATCTGAGTTGCCCAACGTCAGAAACGTCTCGCGAACGTGCCGAACAAGCAACTCTGCCTGCTTGCGGAGTTCTGGGTAGCGCCGATATGCGAACTCCGCCCAGGCTTATCCATGACAGGCAGCTGGTCAGGAGGTGTTGGTACATCCTGTGCAATGAAATTGATATATGTTAATGGTAATCTATGTTAGATGCTGACATGAGTATTCTGGTCGACATTAAGACTTTCTACTAATTCACTTAAGGTTAACATTGATGTGCAGGATATCTGTTACTCATATGTATTGAGGCCAAGTTGCACTCTAGTTGCCTTTCAGGTGCAGTATCTCTTCACACAACCACTGTGTGACAAGGCTGACTTGTCGTGTCATGACAAATATTGCAACACAGTCACAGAGCTTGCTGGACCTGTCGTTCCTGAACTTGTGATGATTGTATTTTGACATATTGACACCACTACTGTGCACATTGAACCTAGTCCCCAGGGTGTCTGCATTCCCTGTGACCAGTACTCAGCCCGCAGCTCCTGTGAAGGTGATGTGAGTTTGGTCATGAATGCCGCAGTCTGTCTTTCACAAGGTACACCACTGCACTCTGTCTTGTTGTGCTGTCTTGCATGCACATTGTGCATTCATGTGGTAATGGGTTAGTTTTTTTCACACATATCCAGCACAACTCTACACAGCTTCCAACCTTGCTACACTGCAGTGATGTTTGAGGACATGGACTTACCATGGGTTTCCTATTTGGGTATACTCATGTGATTTCATTGCACACACAGTTGGCTCCATATTTGTGGACAATGGGCACTGTGTACCAACTCTGAGGGGATGGGCCTAGTCAAACTAGGTAGATCGCTAGCACTGATGCTCACCCCATTTCATCAATGCCAGAATTGGTTAGCTGCAGAGTATCAAGTTCTTTTGACTCAGGTCCCCTCACTTGTACTTGCACATGCCTCCCCTGGCAATCCTCATTTTGGGCCAGGGACTCAACTTACTGTTACACACTGATGGAACTCAGATCATACATTGACTCTTGTGTGTTTACAACACCATCAATATGTGCAATCATATCCAATGGACTGACCTGCACCTGCCCAGGTTTGCCACACAACTGGGCCCATCCACTTCAGTCTCCAATTATCCCTGACTCCTCCCCTTTATGGTGACTAGTTCATCCTATACTGTGACAGATCCCTGTTCTCTTCCTCCAACTTATATATATGTGGCATGGTGAGACAATTCACCTTCAGACTCCCTCCTGCCATGTGCTACATCTTCACACAGGTCCACATCACATGTAGGATGTAGTACCCCAATGGGCTCTTCTCTGTCATCCCTTCCCAGATGGGACACAAGTGTGGCCCTGTAAGACACAGCAGAGCATGTGTATTGGTCAGGCTACCTTGCAGTACACATATCCCTTCTCACCTCCTTGCTATGCAATGTCTCCCTATTCAGACACACTGGCAGTTCAAAGTGCTCAGCCAGCACCCACAATGCACTGCACTACCAGAGGCCCACCAGGCCCACACACCATCTTTTGTTTGAACACACATGGTCCTCTGGTGTGCATCACTTGCATTCACCCCCACACCCACTCTGATTTAGTACATGACAGGAGCTCGGCTGGTACCTACCATGGCAGCTGACACCTGTGTGCTCTCACCCCACATGTCGGGACAGCTGGGTGCTATGTAGTTTCATGCAGGTTACTATACACATGGCTCTCGGCATTTTCCTATGTGTTGATCCTTCACATGCCCCACACCTGACCCCCTCTCAGGCTAGCTGGTTCTCCTCTGACAAGCCCATTCCATTGCTTCACAGTCCATATTTGTGTGCATGAGCCCAAGTAAGACACAGTGGCCTCATTATCACTGTCAGGTTGAGCAGGGTTCATATGTCCATGCATGATGTGTTGTTCCATTGCATGTGTTTTGCTTTGTATCTGGGACCTGTAGTTCTGGTGACTCATGTTGTTCATTCCACTACAAGTGCCAGTATACAAAGTTGAACCTGGACTGGTGCTGCACTTCACACATAGAAGGGAGAAATGTGACAGAGCTGGACTGAGCTGTGCAACATGTAACTTGGCAGTGTGACTTACATTTATGTGATGTTTAACAGTACAAAGACACAGATTCATGCCCTTTGTCCTGCACACAGTGCAGTGGAGCACTGGGACATAGCTAGCTGTACTGCACAACATGACCTTTTTGCCCACATTGCCCCTTGTTGCGACTTACCCTGTAGGTCTTGTTGCTCCTCGTGGCCAGCACTGTCCAGTCCCTGAACTCCTGCCACCAACTTCTCTGGGATGACAGCTGCCAACCGCTCCTCCAATGCATCTAGCTCCTCCTGGGGTGCCGGCCCTCCTCCTCTGGTCAGCATTGCTGCCTGCAAGTAGTTGGCCAGTTTTTCCTTCTTCCTGCGCTTATAGCCAAGCTGGCGTTTTTTACAGTCAGTGGCAGTCCACTTCGCTTGTCCCACGCTGTTGATCTTGTCCACTATGGACTGTCAAATGACCTTTTTCTTCCCAAATGGCAATTTTGAGGTGACAAAGAGCTGATGTTGGTGCTCTGTCACTTCAGTGATCAAGATGTCATTGTCCTCCTCACTAAAATTGCACTTGCACTTCCACTTCCTCTTCTGCTGGAATTCTGTCTGGACATCCTGGCTGGTGCTGGGGTTGTTGGGGTTGTTGTCCTGGCTGCTGCTCTCTGCCTCCTGCTCCATGGCTGCCTTCTGTGAAGCGTGCCATTTTTTCTCAAAAGCAGAATTTTTTATGTGTTGTTTTTCGCTTCACACACTGAAAAGTGACGCTAAGTTGATTGACTTTGCATTACGTGCAGCAAACCAGCCTTACCTCATTTTTGTTCACGATACGTCGGTTTTTGCTGCGATATTACGCCCACGGAAGCATAACATTTTCTTGACTCAGCCTGGACCTTACACCATGGTGCACCGTACCGTAAATATGATGCATCCATGGCATTTAAAAATACATTGCGAAATGCAAGTCATTTTGACGCATCGCTGCCGCAAAGCATCAGTGCGCCAGTTCTTGTAAAGAAGGGCCTCAATTTTTATCAGGTTGTCAGTGTTTGCATGTCTTCGGTATGACATCATGTGCCAAGGACCCCTGCATATGATGGGAATCGTGTTGACTTGAGGCACATGTAGGCACATGGTGAAAAATCAAAAACGAGGTGCCAGAGAATGAGGAAAAAGAAGAAGGATAAGAAAAGGCGAGCTCATCAGCAAGAAGCAGCAGCCCTACTTACAGTCCGTCCTGAGGATTTTTCAAGTGTGTCAGTGAATACTTGATGCAATTGCAAGTGTGATCACTGCTCTGTTGTGTGTGCCTAGGAACCGTACTTGTTGTTTTCCTTTCCTGCCTACTTCACAATCCACAAAAGTGTAAACACAGCGCCAGGCCAAAGTAAACAGCCCATAAAAAGCAGAACTGGTGGCTTTTTAAAATGCCTGCAGCAAGTGTTTGATAGACTGGGCCCCCTCCTGCTCTGCCCCCTAGTGCTACCGCAGCTAGATTCTTCGGGAGCGATTGGCGTTCGAGACTGCCCATGACACACTAAAGAAATAATAAGAGCAGTATGACCACATGGATGTCAATTAGGGGATACCCTGGGTCACAACTGCAACCCCAATGCCCCCCTTTGCGACCCCTGACACCTTGCTTTCTATCCCTGGCTTCCCAGCACTCTGGTATCATGACCTCTGTTTCATTATGGTCGCCATTCAGACATACAATTTCTGCATCCTCGCACTCGCTAGTTGAAGCATTGTTCTTTAAGTAGGCTCCTGCATAATGAGTGCAATATAAGAGATATGACCTCTGTTTCAAATATGGCTGCTATCCAGATACTTTAAAAGAAGTTGATTCCTGGCCACTCTCACTCGCTAGTTACAATCTCATGAGGGCCTTAGAGGTCCAGGGTAATAACGTTGTGAGAGAATGGGGAGCTGATATCTGAAGCGCATTACCAGTATTTATGATATACCCGTACGATCAATACTCACTGGACATGCATACAATGTGTGAATTACTTTAGATGTAGCCGCACTGGTTTAAGATGGCTGCCATTTAGTTCACACAAGGAAGTCGATTTTATGACACTCCCACACAAGGGCTATTTAATCATGAGGGTTTCAGCGTTCGGTATAATGCCTAGTGGGTGAGGGATTACGTGTTATTTGAAACAGTGAATGCAAGGTGAGTACTCTGAGACACTGCAGGAAGTTTGGGAGGTTTCAAATAGACATTTGCGGACCCCAGAATGCTTTAGATATCTTTTAAAGATTTGCCAGATTGACAAACAGGGAAAATAGGAGGCAGATATATTGCGGTTGTTTCTTTAACCATACTGCTCTGCCTCCATCGAACATATAAGGTCATAGATTCACAATGCTTGCTGTCCTGTGTATATAATATCCAGAGATTCATCTCACAAATTGTAGTGCCACAGACCCCCACTAAAAATTAGTTTATTTAATAATATGGGGACATCTCTACATTACTCTCTTGTGTCACTTTCAGGTTCTTTTTATCATCTGGCAGAGCCATTTGACGTCGTAATGCTCGGCCTCTTTTAGAGGGACAGAAGCTTCTCAGATTGTGTTACCTTAATAAAATTGAGACCGCTATATGAACCTAGTGCGATATATGCCAGTTACATGAACTTAGCTTGATTTCACCGTCCCCTTTCTCAGTGGGCCGTGTTTAGCGAGCCAATGATCCCAATGTATCAGTCATGTGTACAGTGACAATTCTCTAAGTTACGGATCCTAAAAAATGCAATGAAGACTTGTTTTATTAGCCCAAGAGCATTTGTCATTCACATAATGAAGCCTTCTATATTTAGAGCAATTTTTACATCTTTCTATATAGATATTGGATGCAGATATGTGACGTAGATTTGTTTGTAGTCCCTAAGCATTGGTCATCTATATGATGTTGCCTCTTATATTTACAGCTTCCCAAAAATACATTTTTGTATGAAGAAACTTGATGAAGATTTGATTTTGGATCTACAGAACAGAAAGATCTTCCTTTGTGTGACCTTCATCATCCCTTTCAACTTGGTAGACCCCTCCTAGCTACTATATTTTTCGAATATCCCACTTCATGAAAAACAGTTCAAGTTTAGGATGTTCTACCACTAATGTTGTTCTTTTGGCCTAGGAATTTTATTGAGACCCACTCTCTAAACATGCTAATGCAGAACAAGCATGTTATTGATCAACACAAGTACTGTACCAGTGATGTGCATGTTTTCTGTAGAAGAATTTAATGATAGTGTACCTGGAAAGGTTCAATGGCTCCACAGGTTTAGAAGTATGTATACCATGTCATTGAAAGGAAGCTTGCTGGGAAAATTTGACCTGCATTAAATAGCACTGTTATCTACATTCCAAGACTGAGATTTAATGACATCAATCAATCAATCAGGGAATTTTGAAGCGCGCTACTAACCTGTGAGGGAATCAAGGCGCTAAGGGGGGAGCAGCTCCGGTCAGTCAAAGAGCCAGGTCTTGAGGGTCTTCCTGAAGATGTGTAGAGTGGGGGCGCGTCTGATGTCGATTGGGAGCTTGTTCCAGGTCTTAGCCGCGATGTAGGAGGAGGTTCTTCCACCCGTTCTTGCTCTGTGGATGTGCGGGGGTTGGGCGAGGGCGAGGTTGGCGGAACTGAGTTTTCTCTTGGATACGTAGAAGAAGATTCTTTCATTGAGATATTGGGGTCCAGTGTTGTGGAGGCATTTGTAGGTGTGGGTAATTATCTTGAAAGCTGCTCTCTTCTCGACGGGGAGCCAGTGGAGGTTTCGCAGGTGTTGGGTGATGTGTTCGTGTCGAGGGATGCCGAGGATGAGTCTGGCTGCAGAGTTCTGTATGGTCTGGAGTTTGAGGAGCAGAGACTTGTTGGTCCCGGCATAGAGGGTGTTTCCATAGTCCAGCCTGCTGGTTATGAGTGCATGGATGACGGTCTTTCTTGATTCGGGGGGATCCATTTGAAGGTCTTCTGAAGGATGTGGAGGGTGTTGAAACAGGTGGAGGCGACAGCGTTGATCTGTCGGGTCATGGAGAGGGAGGAGTCGAGTATGATGCCGAGGTTCTGGGCGTGGTCCGTGGGGGTGGAGGGGCTGCCAAGGGCGGTGGGCCACCAGGTGCTGTCCCATGCAGAGGGGGAGGGTCCAAGGACGAGGACCTCTTCTCAGAGTTGAGCTTCAGGCAGCTGCTGCTCATCCAGGATGCAACGTCCTTCGTTCCTTCCTGGAAGCTGAGTCTGGTGGTGATGAAGTCCTTGGTGAGGGAGAGGAGGAGCTGGATGTCGTCAGCGTAGGATATTATGCTGAGTCCATGCTGTCTGACAATGGCGGCGGGGGGCCATGTAGATGTTGAAGAGCGTAGGGCTGAGCGATGATCCTTGGGTTACTCCGCAGTTGATATCGGTTTGGAGAGGAAGGGTGGAGGTCTGATTCTTTGGGTTCTGCTGGTGAGGAGGGAGCGGAGCCAGCCAAGGGCGGTTCCCTGTATGCCGGCGTCGTGGAGTCTGGCGGTGGGAGATGGTGTAGAAGGCTGCAGAGAGGTTGAGTAGGATCAGGGCCACGGTGTGGCCTTGGTCGAGGAGGGTGCAGATGTCGGCTGTAGTGGCGAGTAGAGCGGTCTCGGTGCTGTGGTTTCTGCGGAATCCGGATTGGGAGGGGTCGAGGATGGAGTTCTCTTCGATAAATTACGTTAGTTGGGCGTTGACGGTCTGCTCGGTGACTTTGGCAGTGAAGGGGAGGAGGAAGATGGGTGGGTAGTTCTTGAGGTCCGTAGGATCTGCTGAGGGCTTCTTGAGTAGGGGCTTGACTTCTGCGCGTTTCCAGTCATCGGGGAATGTGCTGGTTTCGAAGGTGGCGTTGATGGTGCATCATAGTTCTGGTGCGATTGCGGTGGCGGAAGATGTGCAGAGGGCAGGGGTCCGTGGGGGCTCCTGAGTGAATGCTTTTCATGGTCGATGCTGTGTCTTCCGTGGTGACTGGGGTCCAAGAGGAGATGGTGGGCTGGCTGGGGATGCTGGAGGAGGGAGTGGTTTTGGAGCCCTGTGTCTGTTCGTTGATGTTGTCGTAGAGTGACTTGATTTTCAGGTGGAATTAGGAGCCGAGCTTGTTCCAGAGTTCCTGGGAGGGTGTGATGTCCCTGGTTTCGCTAGGGGGTTTGGTGAAGTCCTGGATGATGCTGAAAAGTTCCTTTGAGTTGCTGGAGTTGGCGAGGATCTTGTTCTGGATGAAGGTACTTTTGATGGATCTGATGAGTTGGTGGTGTTTTGTCATGTCATTCTTGTATGTGGTGTGGTCTTCTGAGGATGTGCTGTTTCTCCAATTCTTCTCTAGATGTCTGCAGGTGCGTCTGGATTCTTGGAGGTCGGTGGTGAACCAGGTGGCCTTTCTGGGGCGCCTCTGTCGGGGTTGCGGAGGGGTGCGAGCTCGTTGGCGGAGTTGGTGATTCATCTGTCAAGTTCTTTGGCTGTGAGGTTGGCGTCGGTGGTGGTTGAGGGGGCATCGTGGTTGAGGGTGGAGTTGAGCTGGTCCTCAGTGACCTTGCTCCAGTTCCTTCACGGAGGGTGGGGTGCAGGTTTGGAGGCGGTGCGTTTGTCGAAGGAAGTGTACGCAGTGGTGGTCCGTCTAGGGGGGTTGCATGGTATGGCTGAAGTGGATGTTGTTACCTCTTGCGAAGATGGTGTTAAGGGTGTGTCCTGCCTTGTTGGTGGGGGTGGTGATGAGTTGTTTCAGTCTGAGGTTGGTGAGGTTATCAAGCAGGGGGGTGGAGTTGGGATCGCTGAGGTTGTTGAGGTGGAAGTTGTGGTCTCTGATGAGTATGTAATCCAGGGAGGCGATGGCTTGGGGCACGATGAAGTCGGCAATGGTAGTGGTGAACGTGGTTCAAGGTCTGGGAGGTCTGTAGGCGAGGGTGCCTCGCAGGGTCGTTCTGGAGCTGGTCTGGATCTGGAAATGGAGGTGTTCGGAGGTGGGCTGTCGCTCGTGCTGAAGGTGGTGAGTTGGAGGGAGCTCTTGTGTGCAATGGCAAGTTCTCCTCCTGGGCAGTTGGGACGGTCCTTCCTCTGGATTTTGTATCCGTGGGGGATGGCGGTGATGATGTCGGGGCAGAGGTAGAGTGGTTCCAAGTTTCTGTGAGGAAGGTGACGTCTGGCGAGAGGGTGTCGAGGAGGTCCCAGATCTCTATGGCCTGTCTGTGCAGGGAGCACACATTGAGGAGGATGCACCTCAGGGCTTTGGGGGTGCTGGCATCTGGCGTGGGGGTGCGTGGGGGTGCGGAGGGTGGTGAAGGTCTGGCGGCAATGTTGGCAGGAGAACTGTCAGTGGGTGGAGTTCGGTGTAGACAGTTGGCAGTTGTTGGTCCTTCCGGGGTTCAGTGCAAGGAGGGAAGCTGAGTCGTAGCGGTGGGTGGTCGGAGATCCAGGGTCCCTGGCACTGGTCGCGGTCAGGACGCGGACGGGCGCAGACTGGCTCGCGGCGGCACACCGCGCAGCAGCCGCCATTAAATAGGGAAGCGCAGTTGGGAGGCGGGAGTGGGAAATGGCAGCGGGAGAGGCCGCGGGGGCAGCAGCGCCAAAAACGGGCACGGAGTACACAGGTACAAGAACAGAAAATACAGGTACAATTACAATATAATAAAAAATAAAGGCACAATAACAGAAGACAGAAAACAGAAACAAAAGACAGAAAACAGAAACAGGGCACAACATACAAAGACAGACAAAAGCAGACCAGCAGAAGAGCAAGGTTCTCCAACTGGACCACCAGGGATGAGGCGCAGGCAGGAGCCTACGGGTGGAGGAGGGCCTCGAACACCTGCCTTAACAGGGCAGTGGCAGCGGCACAATAGCGGAGCTGCTGGGGAAGAGAGCAGGTCTCTGACCAGGAGGTCAGAGGTCTTGCTCAGACACCCGGGCAGCGGCCGCCATTAAATAGGGAAGGGGGAGGAAAGCGCAGCTGGGAGGCAGGAGCGGGAAATGGCAGGAGCCGCGGGGGCAGCAGCAGTGAAAACGGGCACGGAGGACACAGGTACAAGAACAGAAAATACAGGTACAATTACAATATAATACAAAATAAAGGCACAATAATAGAAAACAGAAAACAGAAACAGGGCACAAAACACAAAGACAGACAACAGCGGACCAGCAGAAGAGCAAGGCTCTCCCACTGGACCACCAGTGATGAGGCGCAGGCAGGAGCCTGCAGGTGGAGGAGTGCCTCGAACACCTACCTTCACTGGGCAGTAGCAGCGGCACAACAGCAGAGCTGCTGTGGGAGAGAGCAGGTCTCTGACCAGGAGGTCAGAGGTCTTGCTCAGACACCCGAGCAGCGGCCAACAGTAAATAGGGAAGGGGGAGAGAAGTGCAGATGGGAGGCGGGAGCGGGAAACAGCAGGGGGAGGGGCCGCGGGGGCAGCAGCGGCGAAAATGGGCATGGAGGACACAGGTAGAAGAATAGAAAATACAGGTACAATTACAATATAATACAAAATAAAGGCACAATAACAGAAGACAGAAAACAGAAAACACAAACCAGGGGACAAAACACAAAGACAGACAACAGCAGACCAACAAAAGAGCAAGGCTCTCCCACTGAACCACCAGGGATAAGGCGCAGGCAGGAGCCTGCGGGTGGAGGAGGGCCTCAAACACCTACCTTAACAGGGCAGCGGCAGTGGCACAACAGCAGTACTCTTTGTTTCTAAAACAAATGATAAAGTGAACTTGTTTTGAACTATATAGGCCCATCAACTTTCCCATATTTAAGTTATTTGATATTGATAATGGCTGATTTCATCCTGACAAGTGTATTTTCCATTGCTGTACACTATTTGAAAGATTGTTATTCAATACTACATTGTCTTGCTTGTATATCTGAAGATACTACCTGAAACAATGTATGTAACTGCATTTTCAATAGGATTTTAAGTATGTCTGTTTATAAGGTACTTCCTTTGTATCTGTAGAGATTTTCCAGCCTCTGTGTGTGATCTAAGTAACCAAAAGTTAGATGCATCACTTCCTGTGAAAGCACCAAGCTAAAGATCATGCAATGTCACTTCCTTTGATTTCATGGGGTACAAAGGTCATGTGATGTCACTTCCTGTGATGTCATCAGGTCAAATGCCTTGTGATGTCACTTCTTGTGACATCTTCGGAGTGGGTCAAAAGGCGGGTGATGTCACTTTCTGTGACATCAGGCGGTGTCACATGGCATGTGATTTCACATCCACTACCCCTGCCATTTTGATGAATTGACATCCAGGGATGGCCACAGGTACATATAATGTATTTTAAGAATCTCCAGCAATGCCTAAGACATTGGTGTGGCTGCTTGAAAGGATATGAACATGATTTACGAATAAAAAGTAGAGACAAAGAAGTAAGGAGTGTGACTGTCTGCTAGCTGGACCCCATTAGAAAGATAAGGCAATTTGCCATTTATGATCTTCCAGTAACACACGGCAGGTGTTTTCTGAGTATAACATTACAACTCTCCCCCTTTGGCAAACCATGGATTATGTTCTTTATCGTATGGTCCTGAAGAAGGTGGATTTATATAATCTTTTACCCACCAAAACATGTGTTGACTGTCTTTGTGAGAGATTCTAGCCTGCAACACGCACAACAACAGCAGAAATTGATTATCTTTTCCCGTTGTATACCATGGTGAATGTGGAGTGTGGCTGGGAATGGAATGAATGGTATATATGAGAGGATGCGGTTCTTGTGAATAAATGAGAGAGTGGATTGAGGGTTGGTGTGAAAATAATGTGTGCTGCAATTGCTTTTTATGAAAAATGTATTAAAGCTGTAAAAAGTGGTGTGTGATATAGAAAAATGTGTAAAAATGTTTTTGATATTGGAAAAAGTAAAGATTTGACGATTAAGAGAATTGAAAATATTACTGTGGATATGTAAATTGAATAGTACTACAGTATGTATTAATTCATGTTTAAAAAATGTTTTTTTAATAAAAAAATAAAACATGCAAATAATCCAAATAGAAATTGATGTAACATTGTTTTCAATCCAACTTGTGTGCACTTTGAGCAGTTATAGAAGCAATGCAGGTTATGTGGGATGCTGCACTATAGTCAGTTTTTCTTTCCCCCTTTCCCCAGACCTCAAACTAAAATACGAGGGGATACCTTTTTCTTACTTGATGTTGACCCACTACACATCTGTACCAGTGAACCCTATGACCCTGGGAACATGTTTCTGAGAACTACCTTGTTAATATAAATATCACTTTCAGGTTGATGCCCCTAAAGAATAAATACCTGCAGATTGGGTGCTGATTAGACCGAGTGACTGATCTATTCAGGTTCATGCCATTGAGATACTTTTGTGAGTTTAGCATTCACAGCTCATAGCCAAGTATTATCTATAGGTTATAGGTCATCTTAGCATGTCACACTTTAAGTTTTGAGTACCAATTTAAATTGAGATATAAGAATTTGATCGAAAAAATGGTTTAAGAAAGGATCTTTTGAGATTGTGTGTTGACTTGGCCCTCTCTGCAGGGGTCATCTCCCAAACCTTTGTCCTTCTCCCTCCTGTTTTCTGAATCAGTTTTTGATGGCGTTTAGGACTATGTGCACTTTACCATTGCTAACTTGAGATAAAGTGCATGTGCTCTCTCCTTTAAACATGGTAAAATTGGCTTACACACAATTGACACATTCAATTAATTTGCAAGTCCTCAATAAAGTGGTACTGCATGTACCCAGGGTCTGTAAATTAAATGCTACTGGCCTGCAGCACTAATTGTGCCACCCACTAAAGGAGCCTTTTTAAACATGTCAGGGCTGCCACTGCAGCCTGTAGTGCAACTTTAAATTGCCATTTTGATTCGTCAAAATAATCTTTTCCCAGGACTAAACCTTCCTTTTTAATATACATAAGTCACCCCTAGGGTAAGCCCTAAACGGCCCATTGGGCAGGGTGCATCGTATTTAAAATGTAGGGCATGTGTTTTTAAGTTTTGCATATCTTGGTAGTGTAAAACTCCAAAATTCGTTTTTCACTACTTTGTGGCCTACCTTTCCCATAGACTAAAATTGAGTTACCTTATTACATTTAATAAGCAATAACTTTTGACTGCGAGCAGGTAGGAATATCATGTTTACACTCAAATTAATTGCAATTTAAAACCGTCATTAATGGTAAAGTCACAATTCCGAAAATGCCACTTTTAGAATGTTGGCATATTGTTGTCCTAACCATTTGGTACTTGCAGTCTATATCCTCAGTCACATGAGTAGGTGTATTTGGCAGTTGGCCTTTGTGTATTCCACCCCGGCAGTGACACAGAGGGGTGAGCAGGAATGGCCATCCTGCCAGGATCAGGGGGGCTGTGCTGGGTACAGCCTAATTTACATTTCAGAGGAGCTGCCTCAGCACACTCACAGATGACTTAACACCAGCTTTTTGTCACCCCACACATCCTGGGACCTCGAAAGGGATAAAGGAAATTCCAGAACCATCTGTTGGGGGATAGCTCCAGAAGTTTCTTCCACTTCAAAACTGGCACTAGGTATAAAAATAGGACCCTCATACCCACTCTTCAGTGCCCTCTTAGACCTGTGGACACTAAAGACGAAGGACTGCTCTGCTCCCAGATGACTGCCCTGCTTCTGAGGCTTGCTCTGCTCTCTGAGAAGGAAGACTGGACCTGTTCCCTTCATCCCAGGCTAACTGAGTGACTCCAAGGGTCAGCTGGCTGACTTCCTGTTCTGAGCTACGGGGATACAGGAAGCTCCAGAGGCTTCTCTGAAACTGCCCAACTGACCTGCTGCACTAGACCTGCCTGGATATCCAACTGGACCTGTCTGAGACCTGCTGACCTCTACTGGAGTGAATTTCTGATCCCCAAGAGGGGCCGCCCCAGGTCCTGGACCCTTGACTGACAGCAGAGAGAACTCCTTCGGGCCCAATGGAAGGTTCCATCTGATCTGGCGTAAAGCAACGTGAAGCCCCGCAAAGCCTGGCCATACAGCAGCACAGTTTCATCGGAACCAGCGCCAAGCTACACCAAGCCCAACAAAGCCTCACCTCACAGCTGCAAGTTTCATTGGAACTGATGCTGAGTCATGTCATCGTAGTTGACAACAAGTGGCACAAAGCCCCACAAAGCCTCACAGCACAGCTGCAAACTTCATCGAAACCGATGCCAAGTAATGCAAAGCCTTGCTGCACAGCTTCATTGGAGCTGACGCCGGATGAAACAAAGCTTCGCAAAGCAATGACACGCAGACCAAGCACCAAGGATATAAGGTAAAACTGTCAGCAGGACAAACAGGGTCCTGTAGCTAACCCAAGGAGATGATGGACGGAGCGCTGATATTTTTCATACACTCACCCTCAGTCACAGATCTGGGTTGAATCCAGGGCCGGACTGGGAACAGAAATCGGCCCAGGCAAACTGCTCAGCCAGCCCCCCCCTGGGGTGAGGGGGAGTGCAGCCAAGCAGTTTGCGAGGGCCGGTTTTGGCCGATGTTGTTACCGGGGGCCGATATTGCCGACCCCCAGTAACAAAAATGGCCCCCCAGGGGCCCAAAACGGGACCCCACCCTAGCGGCCTACCGGGGAAATGCCCGGTGCCCACTATGGCCAGTCCGGCCCTGGTTGAATCCATCATCGTTCTTTAACTCACTTCGCCACCCCAGTTCAGACCCAGCCATATGCAAATCAGTCTTGACCCTGTGCCTCATGGGAACAGTCCAGCCCAAACTGCCAAGCCAGGTCTTCCCTGGACCGGAAACAAGCATCCTGGGACCGGTTTCGGGGTAACACCCCTCATCAGCCATGCTAGCTTGAATCCAGTGGTGTAGTGAGCCCGGGACCCACGTCTGGGCATACCCTACCAACTTAGGGTGAACTAAAGCAAATAAAAGGAAATGATGGACGGAGCGATGAAACAGGGTCCTGTGCCTGGACTGTGCTCTGTCGCATTTGGCCTGAACTTGTGACTTTGTTCCAGTCCAGCACAACCAGATGCCCTCAGTTGGTGCTTCATGAATTTTGGCACTACTTTTATCAAAATCTTCAAAATTGCATATCTCTAGTACTACTGACTGGATTTTCATCATTTTGGCTTCAACTTTTTTATTAAAGCATAATTAATTTTTCTAAATTGGTTTGGATTTTTTTTGTGTTCGGTTTCCACTTTGTTATTGTTTGTGTGCTGTGTAAATACTTTACACATTGCCTCTAAATTAAGCCTGGCTGCTTTTGTGACAAGCTAGCAGAGGGTTAAGCACAGGTTAATTTAGTGACTTTTTGTGATTTACTGTGATGTGGTTTGTGGTTGTTGCTTGAGAAGGATTTCATCCTCCTAAACCAATAACCCAATTTCTCACATTGGTGTTCTGCGGTGGGATTCAGTACTTGTGTTTGTGCAGTACCATTGAGTGATTTTGTGCAACACTAAAATCCTATTATAAATAATTTGATACCAGATTCAACCACTTTTTAATTACTCTTTGATTGGCCTCTTTTGCATTTTCCAAAGTCACTTCTATTCCACCTGAATTGGTGTACCTGTGACTCTACCTGCAAGCTTGGAGTTCGAGTTCAACAACATGGAGAGGAACATTGTGGCTGAGCTCAAGGGATTCTGCAGGGAGAAGGAGCTTTCAACAATCAAGAGGTCCAAGAGGCAGGACCTCCTGAAGGCTCTCAGGGCCTGGAGGGAGGCCCAACAGTTACAGGCCACAGATAAGGAGGAGGAGGAGGACGTTGACACAAAGGAGGAGGAGAGTCTAGCCACAGACCCTGAGCTTCAGCTCCTTGAGGATGAGGAGGACAGCTTGCCTACAGGATAGGAGCCCCCTGCCAGGGCAGGGAGCAGTGTGCCTGCCCACAAACATGTGAGAATTTGGGTTATTGGTTGAGGGGGGTGAAAGTATTCTCAAGCAACAACCTCAATTTCTCACAAAGTGATATATGAATAATATAATATTGTTTCATTAATATGGTGAAATCGCACAATTATCATCTTACTTTTGGTGGAGTAAGTGGAAATTCTTTATAAAGGTAGAGAATTGTGAAGCTTGAAGTAGAAGTAAGATCTGCATATAGCTATCTTGCCTTATGTGATATATAGGAGAGTAGTTTGTAGTAAGTCTTATCAAACATATACATTATTAAGAATGTTTTAGTCTTGTAAGAGTGAGGTCTAAAAGTACTAGAATTCACATGTTCTCATTGATGTGGATTTCTGAAAGTATCATGAGAACAAAATAAAAATCTATCTTAATACACCTCTGTCCCAATGAAATACATTATAACACTAGGAGAAACAAAGAGCCTGAATTGACTGTCTCTCTGGGATGAAGAAATATCTACTAGGAAAAGAATGGTCTTTATAAAAAGCTAACTCACAATGGGGCATATCTACAAGGACGGCGATAAGTAAACGCAAAGTGCGCTTAGCGCTTTTCTACTTATCGCCGTCTATCACTGGATTATATCGCCCTGTTAGCGCGTTATTTACAACGCATTTCCCCAGGGCGATATAATTACCAGCGATAGCGGGGAAATCGCCGTTTTGCAGGGAACATCGCTGGTTTTCCAGCGATGTTCCCTGCAAAACGGCGATAACCTTGCTGATACGACCCTGTGGTCGTATCTGCACAATCCACCCCCATATTAAGTATGCCTAAGTCTGCATTTTAGCAGACGTTCGTTTTCGGCGAAAACAGCGGTTTTCGCCCAAAACTAACGTCTGCTAAAATGCGTTGGCAGCCTTGTAAATATCGTGCTGTGCACATCAGCGATATTTACAAGGTTGTACTGCCCAGTGACGCCCACTTTGCATCTCATTAGAGATGCAAAGGGAGCGTCGAGTAAAGGGTGCTAACATGCGCTAATGCATGTTAGCACCCTCTTGTTAATAGGGCGATAGTTTTATCTCCGCTTTTTTGCTTTAAAAGCCAAAAAGCGGAGATAAAGCCCTTGTAAATATGCCCCAATATGTTTTAAGTTAAACAAACCTTGTGTTAGGTTTATGTCCCTTTGGGCAGAATCATCTCCAGCCAGCGGGAGCATATGAAGAAGGCAGTCAAATTGCTGCCTAATAGTACACTTGTGAGGGAAAATATCACCAAACCTGTTCTTTCAGGTCTTTGATTGACTACAGATATGTTTTCGATATATCTATCAAGAATTGGATTTCTGTAAATTGTACAGGGAACCGCATATCAAACAAAGAAAGCACAATTATCAATCCTGTGCACCAAACATCCGTGTCAGATTCTCAGACATGTATACTTCTATTGAGCCTTTGAGGATAGCTTCTGGATGATGTCAGCCTGAGCTCATTTATGGATCTTGTCAATTGGGGATGACAGAGGTGAACCCTCATGAACAGGTATAAAGGCCAGCGATGAAGATTAGGTGATGAACACTGCATATACCTTCTGCCTTAACAGATGACAAAGGCCTTATAGGTGTCATCTACTGGAAACAGTATTAAGGTGAAATGTACTAGTCCGTACATAGATGAGGAAGATTACTTAAAGAAGATGGCTGATCTAAAACCCAAATCTGTATATAGAAAGGGAACATGCAAGAGTTTCAAATCTTAAATCAGATTCTAATCCACAAAACCTGGGGAAAACAGGGTGCAAGGCTTATGCAGGATGGAGCGTATGATGACAAAGATGCATTTGTATGCAATGCTTTGAGTTCAACCCCTTACAAAGTAAATTCTTGTCCTGCTAGAAGGTGGCATCAGATTTTGATGACTTGGTACTAGGATACAGTCATACATTGGGATAGTACGGGATATATCCATATATTGCTGGTCTGCCCACCTGACCAGTGGAAACCCTGACTCCCACTCCTGTGGTGATGCACCACACTCTCTAGCTAGAGATCCCCATCTGAGAAGAGAACTGTCCACCTTCAGAGCATCCAACAGTGGGGAAGATGTACTGAATACACTGATGAATGTCAAGCAGGAGTCATGTTTCTTTATCCTGCTGTGCACTGATTGTTCTCTCTGCGCATCAGAACCTTTGGTTCTTTTCCCTGCTGATTTTACCATGGTTTGAATTAAATAGGTTGCATGGCATGGACTTTACAGTCCATGCCGTGCAGGAACTGTTTATTGCATTCCCATTGCAATGGCCATTTTCTAAGGCACCGCCGTGGGAACATAAAAAAAAAAAAGCTCATCAGACAAGAGAAACACTCATAATCTGGCGGGCGGCCAGAACACAGGTTTGGTGGTGCAGCAGCTGGGCAGACCCGGCGCTGCACCGCCAAACTCGTAATCAGGCCCTATGTGAGTCATGTGTAAGGGGGATCATTTAGAGCCTAGAAAGTGGCCCACTGGCACCCAACATAAGCAGAGTTTATGGTCTCAACTCCACTGGCAGAAGATACCCACTAAATTTAGAAATCTATGCTCAGCATGCAAGGATCTCTGTGCCTTTAGTAGAGCTGCAGTTGTGGCAGTACTATCGAATGCATTGATTCTTTCCCAAGCAGGTGCCATTTTGATGTTCCAGATTGGCAGAGTGACTTTGCTTTCTGTGAGAAAATGGGTGCATTATATGGTATGGTTGTGAGACCTCCCCATGTAATACATTTAACAAACTCTTTTAGAACCAGTAGATTTAGTTTTTTTAAAACCCTCTAGGTCAACCCTGGGTAACTGTGGCTCTGAGCAGCAAGGCTTACACAAAGGAACAAGTGTAAAGCCTTTAAACAACACCAATAGAATTGAAGAAGAAATCATTGAGACACTAAGGAAATCCGACACTAATTTATATTAATAGACTGTGTTTAGACACCACAATGAAAATAATCCAGCAGAGGTTTCTGGAGATATACAAATTACAAGGTATAGTGAATATGCACTTTTTAGCTTAACCACAAAAAAAGCATTGGCAAATTCAATGAATACTTGGGTACCTATCTATGCGGTTACTTTGAGTTACTTTGGGTGACCAACTTAGGTAGGGAGCCAGTCAGGGGGACCAGCAAGGTCCACAGAACATGTTTCCTCTGAGGAAGAAGCAGTCTTCAAGAAGATCCCGGCACTTCTCCCTCTACAACAGGTTCCTATGGAAGTGGTCCTAATGTTAGGGGTACAGGATTTCTGACTGCTCAAGGATGCTGTGGAGGCGATGCAGTTGATAGGGGTCTTCCTGTGGCTACTCCTCAGTCCATGAACTGGTGAGGCAGTCCTAGCCACATGAGTCAACCTCCCTCAAAGTTCTCTCAATCCTGGTAGAATTTCAGCCGCCACTAGGCTACCAATCGCCCAGTATGACGTACACGGCCAAATCCTTCTTTTGATGATAACTTGCCTTCTGGGCGACCAAGCTGCACTCCAGTGATTCTCCTGGGTCCAGCAGACTCAGGTGCAACTTTGTACAAGGGGTCGTGGTCTCTGGTGCTGCATGATGACGAGAGGTGGGAGCTTGAAGATTTGGGTTACAAACTCTCTCCATCAGGCTTCTTCAGCTGTTGTGGCCCTGTGCCACAAACAGGAGGTCAACCAATGACCCTTGGAGTCTCTTGCTTTGGATGTGCTCTGGAGATGACTTCTACATGAGCTGGACACAGCAGGCACATTTCCTACTCCTTTGCTAGCCACCAGGATCAGTAGTTGTAGTCCACACAGGTGCAGTCTATCTTTGCCGGGTCTGCGGTGCAACAGGACAGCCCTTGTTTGGTCCTTCTTCCAATCCAGTTGAGATGTGAGTTCAGGGTGCTAGGGGTGCACTTCTATGCTAAGAAAATTCCCTCAGGGTATTATGTGGTTTGTAGCCAATGTGCTACTAGGTTCTTTCCCGACTGGTGACCACTTCCTGTGAAGTGTGGCCTCTGGCTATCCCAAGATGCATCATTCTGCCCCCTCTCAACATGGCAGGGCCCCTCTCTCAATGTCTAGAGCTCCCAGGCTCAACCTAGAGGTGTGGCTACCCAGGGGGCTACACACTCCTGGAAAATGGGTTTGGCAACTGGTTCCCCCTGCCCTGTCCCTAGTGCCAGCTTTTCTACATAGCCAATAGAGCATCTCCTGTCCCAGGTTTTACCCATTTGCCCTTCAAAAGTGGCTTCTCCTTTGAAGCTCGCCTTGTGAGCCAACACCCATGTGGCTGACTACAGAAGAGGGGTAACACCTCTCGCTAATGCAGGTTCCTTTTGTCTCCTTTCCTGGGAGTCATTAGCAAGACTCCCGAGGAGGGCAGGAAGCTGTCTTGAGGTCAGTCTACTTGTGCAAACATTAAGGGCACAGGAGTCTAAAGGCAACAAAGTAGCAATTTTGTAAAAGTTGCACATCACAACCTGTTACATCAATTTCAATTAGAGAATCCAGTTAGGCTTCATGAAATTAGTTGCTTGATACCTTGGAGTATCAACTTTAGTCACACCATTCAGGAGTTAGCACAGTTGAGGGTTCAGCATGTAACCCTGCACTCACCCTTAGGGGGGCCAATTTTTTCCACAGTAAAAAAAAGCTCTGTGTTTTAACTATCAGAACACGTAAAAGACATGTTCTGCCCGTGAATATATGCTGCACCCTGCCTTAGGGCTTGATAGGCATGTTATAGGGGTGACGTATAGACTTTCTGTATTGTCCCCTACTGGGAACAGTGTTCCCTTTCCTCACTACTGAATTGTCCTTGCCTAGAGGAATTAATGCAAAGTTTCACCAATATCCTTTATGTTGTTCACCAAATATGTTCTTAAAATTCACTATGGCAGTCACTCAACAGAGGGCAAATGAAGCTCATGAACCACTGCCCGATATATTGATGAAATCTATTATTTCATATTTTGCACTTTACTTCCACATTGTAATTGATCAATTCATAGTTGAACAAATCTCAATGCATTTCGGGCTGAATGCCCTTCATCAGGGGATAATGATTATATAAAGAAAAATATACAACAGACCAAATCAAATAGGGGATCAAATTGATTGCTTTCTGAGGGAATATACATTTTCATAGCCATTACAATTGCAAACAAAACTGTACATCTTGATTGTCTCATATCCATTGTAACATTCATTATATCAAAAACGCTGAATAGAGATCTTAAATGCTCCCCTGGTGCTGTTTCCCTGTTGGAAAAGTCCTATTATAAAGCCGTATGGATTAACGTTCTTGTACTGTATTATGATACACTTACGTGTGTGTTGGGCACCAATGATTTTAAATTCACATCTATTGTTGTGAAATACACCCCATCTTTACCACACTTAGAGAGCATATATATATGTCAAAATGGCCTGCTAAATGTGCTGGAAATTGCTGCATCTCAAACAGGCCAAGGTGCCTTTTTATTGGGGCCTGTGCTCAGATCCATCTTCAGCATCCTTTGTTTCAAGAAGTTCTTTTAAATTCCTTGCTCTTTCATAAGCAAATAGTGGCATCTGTTTGAAAATGCCACGGAAATCACTTTCTCTCTGGAGCATGGGCCAGTGTTTCAAAATAATGTTTTCAGTTTTGCACTTCTAGATGAAAACTTGGACACAAATTCACACATTCTTGTCATGTCACTTCAATCCTTTTTGTTTGTCAATAACTGGGATGTGTTTTTGGTTTTAACTCTATACACTTCTTTTTGAATAAGGGTATTTGGGTACTCTCTCCGTGTGAATTTTTTGACCACCATGTTTTTGCCTTCTTCAAACTTTCTGGGATCAGAAATGATTTGTTTTATTCATAACAGATATGAGAAAGGTAAACGCGTTTTCAAGGTATTTTGATGAAAAGTGTTATAATGCAGAAGATTGTTCCGATCACTAGACTTGACATATATATTTGTGCCACCTGTCATTATTAATGGCGATTTTAACATCCAAAAATGCTAAGATTTTTTCACTGATTTTATGAATAAAGCTTATATGATCAATGATAGTATTGAGTTCGCCTATGGCCGTTATAAGATCATCTTTCAAAACTTTCCACAGTGTGACGATGTCATTAATGTATCCCCAGTAAGCAATGAGATCATTTTACCAAGGATGTTTGGAAATAATATGATCTTGTTCAAATGTGTACATAAACAGGTTTGCATGGCAAGGAGCTATGCAATTGCCCATTGATGTCCCTGTGCTTTGAAGATAATATTTGTTGTTCCATGCAAAGTAGCTATGGTAAAATGTGAACTGTAACAGCTGTAGCAAGAACATTTTTAGATTTTCATCCATGTTGGTATTTAACAGGCTATGTTCAACTGCTTTGATGCCCAAATCATGGGGAATAGGATCATATAGTGATTTGACGTCAATGGTGCATAAGATGATTTTGTCATCTGGGTCCATTCTGACTCCCGCTGATTTATTGAAGAGATCTATTGTATCTTTAAGATATGTGGTCATTTCCTAAACCAGAGGTTGAAATGTTGGTCCAGGAATCTGCCTACCAGTTCGTGGATGGAATTCCATGTGGAAACGATTGATCTAAAGATCCTTATGAATTTTTGCCAACATGTGAATGCTTGGTGTTTTCAAATGGGTTGTCCTCTTCAGTTATTGTGACATGTGCCATCACTGCCTGAAGAATGGTTATAAATATTTTTGAAAACTCTCCAGTAGGATTACCGTCTAGTTTCATTTAGGTAGACTTGTCTAGTACATGTGCATCAACATTTTGTGTGTAGAAGCAACTATCCATTATGACCAGTGCCCCCTTTTTGTTGCTTTACAACATGTGATATATGGATTACTGGAAATCTGTTGTATGTTGTATAATGCCTCTTTCTTTCATGCTCACGTTTGAATAACATTTTGGGTCTAAAAATGTCTCTTACTTCTTTTTCGAAGAATTCTAACACATTGTGGTTGATGGGGGCCATAAAAGAACTTTTCGGTCTTAGATTTATCAAGGAGACGTGTCTTTCTTGGGTTGCCCCACTGCTTTCTCGCAGTGCGGGAAGCAGAAACATAAAATGGTATTTTAAATACCATTTTATGTTTCTGCTTCTCGCACTGCGATAAAGCTGGAGGGTATGCCCGGTTGAGGGCGGGCGGGTCTGCTGGAGTCCAGGGGAGGAGTGGCTTGCCCACTCTTAGTGCGCTGACTGTTTGATTGGCCCCAGGGCTGACCAAACCAGTCATACGCACTCTGCTTTTACTCTATGTAGGCTGCATGCAGCCTACATAGTAAAAATGTCCTCCCCATAGACGCCTGTGGGGTCGGCGTACCAGCCAATCACAACTCTGCCATTGCAGCATTGTGATTGGCTTAGGGGAGGGGAGGGAGTCTGCCTGTGGCTTCTTCCTGTTCAGACGGACAACGCGGGTCGGGACGGCAAACGCAAAGGTAAGTTAACTTAAGATTTTTTTTGTTTTAATTAAACCTCCCCCCTGCGCGCCCCCCGCTCCCCACCCACGAGTCATTCCGGCCGCGACTTGATGTTAGTTTGAATTTGTCCCGTACATGTGGTGATGGCTCTCCTTCCCCAATTAGAGTCCTGCTTCATCTGAAGTGAAACCAAATGTATTGGCTCTGTTGTCCCTATCACTTCAAATGACATGATGCCTTTGGTGCTATTGTTGGTGATCAGAAATGTTGAAAAAGAAAAGAGCTGACAATGCACTCCTGTGTAATCGCGTAAGTAATCCACTGTTTGTCAGATTCACTGTGTGCAGAAAGATATTCTGGGTGTATGTAAACATGAGACTATCTGCACTGTGTACCGTGTCAGGTACAGCGCCCCCTTTCTGCACTACTGATTTTTTTCTCGCCCAGAGGAATTGATTTAAAGATCCACCAATATTCTTTATGTTGTTCACCAAACATGCTCTTCCAATTCACTATGACAGTCACTCAACAGAGTGTAAATAAAACTCGTGATTCACTGCCAGGAATATTTATGTAATTTAATCTTTCATAGTTTTCACTTTACTTCCACATTGTAATTGATCGATCCATAATTGAACAAATCACAATACATTTCAAGCTGAATTCCCTTCATAAAGGGATAGTGATTCTATAAAGAAAAATATATAACAAACCAAATCAAATACGGGATCAAATTGATCGTTTGATGAGTGAATATACAATTTCATAATCATCATAAACATTATTGAAAAATATACTGTACTGCATGAGCATCTCATATCCATGGTACCATTCATTTTTAGTAAAAACGCTGTAGAGATATCTTAATTGCTCCCTTGGTGTCGTTTCCCTGTGGGAAAAGTCCTATTTTAAAGCCATAAGGATGAACGATCTTGTACTGCATTATAATACACTTATGTATGTGTTTGACAACAACAATATTAAACTTGCTTCTATTTTTGTGATATACGCCCCATCTTTACCACACATAGGAGCATATTAATGAGGCCATTGCACCACTGTAGCGCCATGTTTTGTGACGCTCCGGCGGGGCAATCCTTGAAATTAAATCTATGAGGCCACCCTAAGCCACTTGGCATGACTTTCCATGGCCTCATGGATATGGAGTAAGGCAAGGCAGCGCAAATTGCTGCGTTGCCTTACTCTGTGCTAGGGAGGCATTCCATGGTTATTGCAGTGGGTGTTTCCATGCAACACCCATGGATTTTGATGCTTCCCCCGAGTTACAAGACCATGTCAACAATGGGAAGGTGAAGCGTAATGATGAGAAATAACTTTATTTCTTCTCATTTTCTGCTCTTTCCATGCATGTTGCAGTCTGCAGCACATCTAGAAAGAGGAACAGGACTCAATTTATTGTTTCTGAGCATGAAGGTGCCTCTTCCAGCACTTAAACAATCCTGCCAACAACACAGGCACCCTTGCACCATGGTGCAAGAGTGACTGCGTTGACACTAGGCTGCCAAAGCACAGGGGAAAGGACAGGAATGCACCGTATTGGATAAATATGGTGTATTCCTGCTCTTTCACTTTGACGCAAGGTGACTTGCTGTGCTGCCTTACACCAAAACCCCATAAATGAGGCCCCTAGAGTGTGTATAAACATTAAAAAAGGCTGTACTCACAAGTGTTCCTCAAACAACCTCCGTGAATTGTGAATCCCTCAGACCAAAGTGGCTCCCTTAGCACACTAGGTGAATGTCACACAAAACAAAATTCAGCAGTGACCCCGTAATCTGCAACGTAGAATTTCTTCTTCAGCGTTTATGGAAAGTGCCATTTAGTCATCCTTAAATATTACTCCTATGATCGGCATGGAAAGAGGACAACGTTCTGCACTGCCATACGCAGTATAAACTTCTGCCCAGAAAAAAAGTTCATAAAAATTAGTGTGTGTGCCGAGAATCTGTTAATAACCGAAATTACACCATGTGATCCTCATTATGGTAATTATGCCATAATGTGTTGAAACTATAACTGAATGCCCTCCGTGGTGACCATATTAGCATACCTTCATGTTAAAAAACAAACAGGGGTGCCTTACACGTATTACAGGGGGAGACTTGGCTTTGCCATCCCTTTAAATGGTAAAGTAGGGCTATCAGTTTAAAACTACTCTTCCAGTCTGCAATGTGGACTAGAAGACTAATTTTACCTGTGTCACACCCAAGGTGGCACACCTTGTCCTGCAATCCCAGGAGCGACCTTATAACTTTCATGGGTACCCTGGATACCTTATAGTAGGGACTTATAGGTAAGCTAGCTTATGCTAATTGGGTATAAACCAATTCAACATACATTATTTAGGGTCAGGCACTGGCACTGAAATCTAGGTGACAGGCCTCAGTGCACTTCCAGAGTCAAAAGCCAGTAGCATCAGTCCAAAAACTTGGGGGTTACCATAAAAAAAGAGGCATTTCAATACACTTTTGAAAAGAAAATTGGCCCTGATGCACAGGGATTTTTTCCTCTGTGTTTGTGGGCCATTATGAGATTTTTCTAGCCAAGACTGCCATGTTGAGTAGCTAAAATGAGTGTGAGTCATCCAAACCCCATATAGGGAGTTGCAATCTTCATGGCACCACAGGGGACGATGGACCACAAAGTCAAAGGTTTATGCGGGCAGAGCCGCTGTGGCTCTGCCAGTGTAAACCCAGTGCTTCCCCCCAACTCTAAATACAGTGCTAGAATACCCTCGATTTTAGTTGTGCAGGAGTACCTCGGAATGACCTTCTCCATCAAAACTATTTTACCCAATAGTATCACCTGTCTACTACTTCACAGAGCTGAATATTGTCCAGTAGGAATGTTCTGCAGGGGGTAGTTACAGCTCAACTAGAGGCAAGGCACCAATCAGATCTGGTAGTCGTCAGTCACTACCCATGCATATTTGGGCCCTAGCACAAGGCCAGTCTTGATAAGTTTTCTAAACATTTTTGTGGAGCTCAGGTGACCTTGTTCACTCATCAAGTGAACAAGAACGTGTTGATGTCAGGTCTATAGTATGGATAAACTGTTGAAAATAGATGTATTATGATAAATATGAAGAGCAACCCAATTAGGTGGAAGGTGGAAATGCCCTAAATGTGGGTGGAGAAAAGTGACAGAATGCTACCAGCAAATGTTTTTGATAGATAGAGCACAGCTATACCCCTTAGAGACAATGGACTCTGAGTTGTATCTCAGTTAGCAAGAGGGAACTAGGCTGTGGGTGAGCAATCACAAGTTTCTACTGAGAAGGGGGTCAGTATATTATGTCCATGCGGCCCATAGACTCAGAAATATGCTCTACAAAAGTACAATATGATTACAAAAAACTGTTTCTAATCTGCTGGGAGAAGTGCCTTTTTTGCGTGGTCACACTCCTCTTTTTTTGGACTGATGCTACTGTTCTTTCAACTCTGTACTCTGGGGCACTGCTGTCCAGTTTGCAGTGTATGAGAGTAATCCAAAAAATAAAACTGTCCATCCCCGCTTGAACCATACTTATATTCACATAAGCATGCCAAGTGAGCATACTTGACTTTAGGAGAATTCCCTTCACCTTTTCATTTTCCTTCTTCCATCTATTCTTCCACCCGTTCACATTTCTATCTAATAATGCATTAATCTGTCAATCAATTCACATATCCATCCATCCTTTCACCACTGCACCTATCAGTATATTCATGTATTCATCTATCAATCCATGTACCCATACACCCATCAACAACTCCATGTACCCATCTAGCCATCTCCTCACCCATCCATCCTTAACTCTTCCCATCTGTCAATTCTTATCCTTTCACTCATTCACCTATTTACCAAGCAATCCTTTCCTTTAATGCGCAAGATATGCAACGTAGGAGTTTTTTCATAGAAGAAGGACGGGAGGAGCAGGAAGGAGAATGGCCAGGCAGAGGAGGAGGCAGCCACACAGGTGTCTTCTTTTTAAATGTTTAATTAATTTGGGAGGGGGGAGGGAGCGGAGCGGAGAGGAGCGTAGTTCCACAGAGTTTTTTTCAAACTCTGTGGAACTACTCGTAGAGGCACTACGCCAGCTCCGCTCGCCCTTAAAAAGGACTTCAATTCAGACTATATTATTTTGGTTATATGTCTGTATGAGTTCTTATTTAACCTTGAAATGATGAGGAGTAGACATTTTACCTTGACGAATGTCACATTAGATGTTGTATCCATGTCATTAATTGAAGAACTTGATATCACAGTTCCTAGAAATATAAGGTCTGGCAACATCCACGTTAATAGGTACACAGGACAATTATTCTGCATAAATCAGGGAATATGGCAGCTTTCAATATCTAAGTTTAGGAAGATGGTGGTCTCCATGAACTAAGATGGAGTAGGAGCCTACTCAAGATGGAGTCAGACCTTAGGGACTTTACATCAATTACAGCATGGTAAGTATTTCATATTTACATTTACATCAGGAGTTTTTGCATCAGGAGTGCCTTTAATGTGCATACGTTAAGGCAAGCTTTTATCTATAAATTGTTTGTAAATGTCGGACTGTTATTGGTGCGCTCAACGTGGTGCCTAATTGGATGACCAACCTATTAATATTTCAACAAGCTCTTCAAAAGGAAGAACATGATGCAAAAGGAGAATACATTTCATTTAAAGTGCAACAAGCACAAACAAACACTGATGCATTTCGACCTAAGAAGTTTTCTTCTTGTGTATGGCTGAAGGAATAGCCTTTCTTTTATCCTTTTAAACTTTTCCAGTGATGTCTTCATAAAAGAGATACTGGGAGTTGTATATTCCAACATTTTCAATACAAAATCTGACAAGTAAGACAAGTTATTAAAAGACCAAAACGGAGTGATTAAGCTATCTTACATACTACTGTTTGTTGTGTTTCTACTAGGTGGCAAATATCATGACATTCATTGATAAGATTCTAACACTTTTGAATAACTCTGATTTGTTTTTTTATTTGGATTATGTCAAACTGGATTTTTCCATCTTTGGTGGTTTCATGTCTGCTTTTTCTCTGTTCGTTATAAATGCGTCTTATCTCTGTTTGTTTTTTGCCTTACTCAGACTTGTATTGATAGCATGTTGAATATATAATTTCAGAAACCTCTGCTTAGTCTCTGCACAGTTCTATTGAAATTCAATATCCTCCAAACAGTTTTGCCTTAATTTTTAAAATCCACCATAGGGAATATTGTTTATAGAGTTGTCTGGTAGAAATTGCTTCCATGCAGAAAATTGTACACTTATGCCTCTTTATGATACAATGTGGTTTAGAATTTATATCCTATATAAGATTATCACATTCAGAAAACATACTTATTATGCACTTATTTTAAAGGTAAAATATGAATCACCTTGATTGCTGTTGTGTTTCTGAAAATATCCTTTGATTTCATCTTTTGTTCTGTTCCAATTGAGAAACAAATTGTGTATATAAATTTGCCATGCTGATATTTTATCCAACTGCTTCCCATATTTCTCTGCCAAAGGCAATCTCTTTTCCCACACAGTTCATTGTAGTTCCACACTTTAGTTTATAAATTTGATGATCAAAGAGAAACATTTTGTTGTTAGGCACATGACAATCATTTTCAGTAGCATCCCTGTGTCATATGGGATGTCATCAGTGATGTCATTTAACACAAAATTAATGAGGTAATATGCGAGGTCGTAATCAGTGCATGGAAGGGGCACAAGTTATAGTTAGATCAGTAAACTCTAACTGTTGAATTTTATTTTGTTTTTTAAACATTAGTTTTTATCTAACTTCAACCCATAACAATAATATTACTTTAAACTTTTGTCAGTGAATTTGTAGGGATTTTCAAAGTGAGCTAAAATTGTATTACCATGCCTAACTGTAATGTTACTTTAACCTTGTTTTTTTAGTGGCTTTCTAGGGTATTTTGATATATTAAACCAACTCCCCTTCTGTGCAAGGTCTCCCTTCAACCTCCCGCAAATGACCAACCCCTGCTACGTATGGCTTCTGGTTGTGATCTGCGGGGGTTTGGCTTCAGGAATTAGCCTCTGACTTCTGGCCAGGCCATGCGCCTAATCCCCTGCCAATGGCCAACCCTCACTGCACAGGCCCTGTGCCGCTCCCACCACGGGCAGCTATCACCCTGCTGTGCATGGCATTCAATAGTGTGATGCGGTGCTTTGGCTCTGCACCCAACCCAATGCAAGTGTTAAATCTCCACTGGTCACAGCCTAGGTCCTGCACAGTGCCAGTTTCCCATAGTGTCTGGTGTGTCAGCAGACTCTTCCATTTTTTTTGCAATTTATTTTTGGGTACTGCAAAATTGACCTTGGTACTGTGCTAGCAGAAAGGGTGTTGTGCTGGGTACTGTGGTACTGGAAGCGCCACTGCAGTATCCGCGTCCCAAAATATATATTTATTTATTTTTAACTAAAAGGTAGTCACCTTTGGACCCACTTGGTGGTCAGGGTATGACCACCTTGAACCCTTATGGGCTATATCTGTTGTCAGGTTACTGCCCCAGACTCTAACGTTCAACCTCCTTGTTAGCCTGCTGCCCTAACCCCTCTTACCTGTGCACTGTTGTCTGTGTGCTTTGCCAGCCACCCGATGGCCCTTCATTGCCAGCTTTCTGCCCTGGCCCCTCTCATTGCCCTATGTTGTCCACTTGCTGCCTTCTGTACCTCCCACCTGCCCTCCATTGTCCGTGGCCCCCCTCAACCCTTCCTTCTGGCCCTCTGTTGTCTATGTGATACCTCATCCCCTTCTGCCAGCCCTCTCTTTTTAGCCTTCTGCCCCAGCCTCTCTCCATTTTCTGTGTGCTTCCCCAGGCCCTCCCACAAACCCTCAGTTAGATTGCATTCCTGGCCCGGCTGAAAGCATGTGCAGGTGCAGTTTTGAAGTGGATGGGGGCCAATAATCTGCAGTACAACTCAGACAACACTGAAGTCCTTCTGTTTGGTCCTGTCTCCACCGGCTGGTGAAATAGCTGCTGGCCAACGGCACTACGTCCGACATATTCATAACATTGCTAATCTACACGTACATCAGAAGGATGCTTTCTATTATAAATAATGAGCATTTCGAAAGATTAGCAGAGGAGGCACTACAGTTGAAACCGAGGGTCCCCGAATGCTGAGACTTCACCATGCAACGGTCTGACATCTCCTTCAGTGGTGTCGAGTTCCTGACGGGGTGTCCAGTTAGTGAACAAGACGGGGTCCTACATGCTCTCCCACCAGGTAATGGGGTTGGATCGTCCCTTGGGGGATTCTTGGCTTCACACCTACATACACTCTATGCACACACAGAGTAGGGTTCACATAGTAGGAATATGCTTGAATACTACCTTGATTTATGGGCCTGCATATATATACTGTTGTAGCACCATGGTCAAACTATATCTACTATTTACTGTTTTGGTGCTTGTAATCACTTTCATCTGCTTTTGTCTACTGATTATCGCAGCACATGTAATCTATACAATAATACCTTTGGTTCAATAAATATATTGAAAACGTCCCACTGTGTATTCTCTGTATATTTCTCTGAGCACAAGTATGTAAGAGTGACTGAGCAAAAGGTTCTTATGTGTTACCACGATCCCTTAGGGTTCAGGCTTGTCATGTTCAGTGTTGGCAGAAAACATTCGCTCCCTGGTAGGGTCAAGGGGGCTTATGGTGGCACTGTGAGCTAGCTGGTCTCTAGGCCAACATATCCTGTGGGGGTTCTTGGAATCAGTCTGGGCACCTCACCCAAAGTTTATGTTGTCCAACAAACGTGCAGATGCTACAGATTAGTGGGAACTACATGACAGGGGTTAGTGCACAAACCAAACTTGCAGTCCTACAGGTCTACTCACACGATTTGGGTAACCCCCATCTTCGCACCATACATGAGCAGAGATCCTTTTTGGTATTGCAGTGCATTCTGCATTTCAATGACAATTCTACTGCATTGCCCTGGTACCATGATAGATTGTTCAAAATTTGGCCTGTTGTGGAACATTTGTCTGCCAGGTTTTTAGATAGTTATCCTCCTGGAAAGAATATAGCCATTTCATGGGTTCTTGAAGCTGTACAAAGGGAGGATGCTGTTCAGGCAGTACATTACAAGTAAAAGAGCTCACTTAGTCATCAAGTTGCACATGCTGTGTGATAGCTCTACTCGCTATGTGTACATCTTGAGAGTGTATACAGGGAAGGACTCCACTCTAAACACTGTAGGTTGCCCTCTCACTCTTGGAGTCACAGGAAAGATTGTATGGGAGCTTGTCCAGCTACTCGCTCACAAAGGTTATAAACGTTATGTGGACAACTTCTGTACGGGAGTAGAGGTGTTCAGTGAGCTGTACAAAGCTGGCAATGTGGCATGCAGTACAGTTAGTTGTCACCGCAAAATATTTCCATGGGAGCTTGTTAGTAAGAAGTTCCAGAAATCCCAGAGCACTGTGTTGCGTTCTAACGAACTGCTCACAGTTAAGTTCTTTGATAGATGTAATGTCTATGTGCTCACTACAATTCATGATGAGACCACTTCCCCATCACAGTTTGGGGTCAGATGTCTGAAGTTCCCAAGCCCCCTGCATACTTTATTACAAAAAGTACATAGCCAGAGTGGATAAGAATGACCAGGTTCTTCATATAATGTGAGTCATAAAACTCTCACTTGGTATAAGAAGCTATTTACCCATGTTAGAATTAGCTTTTTCAGCGGGTTCACCCCCAGACTTTTTGCTTTTTAGCCTCCTGTTTATTACCTTGTTTCTGTTGGTTTTAGGACTCTGGGCACTATTCAGTCCTAAAGTGCCTATACTCTCCAAATAGATTGTGTACGGATTGGTGTTTCCATGATTGGATTATATGATTTACTACTAAGTCCCTAGTAATGTGCACATGTGTGCCCAGGGCCTGTAATTCAAATGCTACTAGTGGGCCTGCAGCACAGATTGTGCCACCCACACCAGTAGCCTTTCAAAGGGGTTCTCAGACCTGCCACTGCAGTGTCTGCACGCAGTTGTTAACTGCCATGTCGACCTGGCAAGTGCACCCACTTACCAGGCCCAAGCCTTTCCTTTTATTACATGTAAGGCACCCCTAGGGTAGGGCCAAAGTATCCCCATGGGCAGGGTGCAGTGTATGTGAAAGGTAGGACATGTATTGGGGTGTGTGACATGTCCTTATAGTGAAATACTGTGTATTTAGTTTTTCACTATTGAAAGGCTGTCTGTCCCACAGGCTTATCATGGGAGTTGCCTTGTAAAATTTTAAAGCATAACTCTCCATTGGGATCAGATTGAGAAATGGAGTTTAGTATGCCTGAACTTAGAATGTAAAAATTCATCCTTTAGTGAAGATGATTTTTATGCTGTGTGTTTGAAAATGCCCTTTTAGAAAGTGGGCATTTTCTTGCTTAACCATCTTATGTGTCTCTGCCTGTTGTGCATTTGCTGTCTGGGTTTTAGACTGACAGGGGCTGGTTTGTGCATTCACACTAGACAGACACCAAGGGGGTTGAGGGGTGTCCTGCCTTTCCTGGGTGACTTGTAGCCAGGCTGCTTAGACCAGGCTGCATTTAGAGTAGTGGGAGGAGTTGTTGCTTGCACCTGAATGGACTGTGTCTGTCTTCCACAATGCTGTCTCCACCCCCTGGAGTGAGCCTGGCCTGAGCCAGGCAGAACTGGATTATGTATGCTAGTGGAACTTTGTTTGTGCCAACTTCAAAGGGAAATGTGGTATAAATATTGGGGCCCTGATCCCAGAACTTTAGATCACTGCTGGACTAAGGAACCTGCCACGAAGAAGGGCTGGAAGAGCTATGAGGAGAGACTACCACTTTGCTGTGTGCTTTGCTGGGTTGGCCTGCAGTTGCTGCTTTTGTCTTGGGCAGGGAAAGGACTAGAATTTTCTTTCTGTATTCTAAGTATCTCCTAGGGCTTGATGTAGAGCTTGCCTCCTGTTGGAAGGCTCAAGGAAATCAAAGATTTCAACTTATTCTGGGTACTGGCTTCTGGAACTGGATGTTTCAGCTGCTACAGAGGAAAAAGATAATCCGACGCCATCAACGACACCGCTGCCGGCTACGTGACCTGAAGGCACTGCAGAGGGCACTGCCGCATTTACCACCGCAACCCTGGTCTCACTGACGACGGCGCCGACTCCGCCACCGAGCCACTGCGTGCAATTTGGACTGCCATGATGGCTGGACCTGTTGGACCCCATCCCCCTCTTCTCCCTTCCCAAAATGTTTCTTCAGCTTTTATTAGGTAGTGTTAGGTTAGTTAGGTTTAACGACGAACTAGCCCAAGCTAAGAGGGCGTGTAAAGGGATACTTCGCATACCATTACTTCGCACGATTTTAGTGCAATGTTTTTACTTAGCATAAACCATTACTTCGCAAGTTTAAAGTGCGCATGCATTTATAACGCAAATGGTTAGAAATGTACTTTAAATGCTTTTATTCCGCAATCTATTACTACACATAGCACTACTATGTTTTTTTTCCTGTAATGGTTTATGCTTTTTAAATACATCGCACTAAAATCATGCGAAGGGCTTTAGGGTGGGGGAGTTTTTCTTAAAATCGTCTATTAACTAAATTATCGTGAATTTAAAAAATATCCTTTTTTAAAAACTCACATATTTCATACATTTTTCACAAGTAATATGTCCTTCACCCTTTTACAAAATTATTTGTCAGAAAATAAATCTTATTTTTAATAATTAATGTAATAATTTATTCTGTGTACATAAATCGAACATACAATGTATATATCATTATGTATTCGATTGCTAACGTCTATATGTTTTTGAATACAATATCTTTTCAAAATTAATTGTACCTCCTCCTACTATTTCTACACATTCTCATTAACCCATAAAATCTCAACACTACCCAAACCCTCACACACTACACTACCCTACACTACTCAAACACCACAACACTACCCTAAACCCTAATACACTACACTTCACGACCCCCCCGACACTACCCTAAACCCTAAAACCCTACCCTACACTACACAAACACCACACCACTACCCTAAACCCTAATTCACTACCCCCTGTATGCCCCTCTTCCTTCCCCCATTCCAGACCCTACACTCAAACACTACCCTACACTCCTCCCGACACTACCCTAAACCCTAAAACACTACCCTACACTACACAAACACATCAACACTACCCTAAACCCTAAAACACTACCCCCTGCACGTCCCTCCCCTGACCCACAGTCCTGTCCCTACTCCCAAACACTACTCTTCTCGACCCCCGTCACTACCCTAAACCCAAATTACACTACACAAACACAACCCTTAAACCTTAAACACAACCCCCTGCACGACCCTAAAAAATACACTGCCCCACTTACCACTCTCTCCTCATGGTCCCTCTCTTCACCTTCACTCTTGGATCCACTCTTCTCCTTCTTCAAGCGTCTTAACCCCTTCGCTGCTAGGCCTTTTCCCCTCCTGTGCTAAGCCTTTTTTTGGCTATTTGGGGTAGTGCGCGCTTAGGCCCCTGTAACTTTTGACCACATAAGGTATCCATGCCAAATTTGCGTCCTTTTTTTCTAACATCATGGGGATTGTAAAGGTACCCAGGGTTTGTGGATTCCCCTGGAGGGGACCCAGAAATTAGTCAAAAGACAGCTAAATTTTTTTTTTTTTTTTGGAAAAATGCGAAAAAAGGGCTACAGATGAAAGCGTCTTGATTTTTCCCTGCAAATGGCATCAAAAAGGGGTTGTGGGGATGAAATCACCATCTTCCCAGCTTTCAGGGACAAGCAGACTTTTGTCAGAAAACCAACTTTTTTACACAGTTTTGGCATTTTTCTGGGACATAGCCTATTTTTGCTATTTTTTGTGCTTTCAACCTCCTTCCAGTTAATGGTAGAAATGGGTATGAAACCAATAATGGATCCTGGAAAGCCATACATTTCTGAAAAGTAGACAAAATTCTGAATGCAGCAAGGGGTCATTTGTGTAGATCCTTAAAGTTTTCCTTATAGAAACTAACAGTTAAATAAAGGAGGAATTGAAAATTAGTTGAAAAAACAGCCATTTGTGTCAACGTTTTCACCTGTAACTTCTTCTAATTATGACAGCTATTTGAAGGCAATATACCGTTATATCCGCTGGACCTTTCTGGTTGTGGGGATATATAGGACTTGTAGGTTCACCAAGAACCCGACGAACCCAGAGCCAATAATTGAGCAACATCTTGCAATGATTTTTTTTAAGTACCGGGTATATAGCAATTATTTTGGGAAAATGTAAACATGGAAAAATTGTTATGAAAGACACCTATGTATTTCTGAAATGGGAACAAAATGTAGATTTTAGAAACAGTAGATATTTGCACATTTCCGAAATTGGGACTACCCATACTAGCATGAGAATTATAGGTCATTTTTCAAAATGACTTATTTTTTACACATTGTCTTTCATTTGGAAGGCAGAAATGCATCGAAAGTCAATAGGTAATAACAGTTGCTCTACAATTCGGTGTTACCCTAAGTCTCCCGATAAAAATGGTACCTCACTTGTGTGGGTAGCCCTTGTGCCCACAACAGGAAATGGCTCAAAATGCAACGTTGACGTACCACATTTTCACAATGAAAAATTACCCTTTTTTGCAAAGTGCCTAGGTGTAGTTTTTGAACCCTAGCTCTGCCGGCACCTAGGGAAACCTAGCAAACCTATACATTTTTGAAAACTAGACACCCAGGGGAATCCAGGATGGGGTGACTTGACTGCCTCCCACCAGGTTCTGTTACCCAGAATCCCTTGCAAACATAAACAATTGTCAAAAAAACCACATTTTCCCCACATTTCTGTGGTGGAAAGTTCTGGAATCTGCGTGGATCCACAAATTTCCACCCACCCCGCGTTCCCCAAAGTCTTACGAGAAAAATGGTACCTCACTTGTGTGGGTCGGCCTAGTGCCTGCGACAGGAAACTGCGCAAAACGCAACGTGGTCACACCTCAATTTCGCAGTGAAAAATGACCCTTTTTGGCAAAGTGCCTAGCTGTAGTTTTTGAACCCTAGCTCTGCCGGCACCTAGGGAAACCTAGCAAACCTATACATTTTTGAAAACTAGACACCCAGGGGAATCCAGGATGGGGTGACTGGACTGCCTCCCACCAGGTTCTATTACCCAGCATCCCTTGCAAACCTAAAAAATTATCAAAAAAAACACATTTTCCCCACATTTCTGTGGTGGAAAGTTCTGGAATCTGCGTGGATCCACAAATTTCCACCCACCCCGCGTTCCCCAAAGTCTTCTGAGAAAAATGGTACCTCACTTGTGTGGGTCGGCCTAGTGCCCGCAACAGGAAACGGCGCAAAACGCAACGTGGTCACACCTCAATTTCGCAGTGAAAAATGACCCTTTTTTGGCAAAGTGCCTAGCTGTAGTTTTTGAACCCTACCTCTGCCGGCACCTAGGGAAACCTAGCAAACCTATACATTTTTGAAAACTAGACAACCAGGGGAATCCAGGATGGGGTGACTTGACTGCCTCCCACCAGGTTCTGTTACCCAGAATCCCTTGCAAACATAAAAAATTGTCCAAAAAACACATTTTCCCCACATTTCTGTGGTGGAAAGTTCTGGAATCTGCGTGGATCCACAAATTTCCACCCACCCCGCGTTCCCCAAAGTCTTACGAGAAAAATGGTACCTCACTTGTGTGGGTCGGCCTAGTGCCTGCGACAGGAAACGGCGCAAAACGCAACGTGGTCACACCTCAATTTCGCAGTGAAAAATGACCCTTTTTTGGCAAAGTGCCTAGCTGTAGTTTTTAACCCTACCTCTGCCGGCACCTAGGGAAACCTAGCAAACCTATACATTTTTGAAAACTAGACACCCAGGGGAATCCAGGATGGGGTGACTGGACTGCCTCCCACCAGGTTCTGTTACCCAGAATCCCTTGCAAACATAAAAAATTGTAAAAAAAAACACATTTTCCCCACATTTCTGTGGTGGAAAGTTCTGGAATCTGCGTGGATCCACAAATTTCCCCCCACCCCCGTGTTCCCCAAAGACTTACGAGAAAAATGGTACCTCACTTGTGTGGGTCGGCCTAGTGCCTGCGACAGGAAACGGCGCAAAACGCAACGTGGTCACACCTCAATTTCGCAGTGAAAAATGACCCTTTTTGGCAAAGTGCCTAGCTGTAGTTTTTGAACCCTAGCTCTGCCGGCACCTAGGGAAACCTAGCAAACCTATACATTTTTGAAAACTAGACACCCAGGGGAATCCAGGATGGGGTGACTGGACTGCCTCCCACCAGGTTCTGTTACCCAGAATCCCTTGCAAACATAAAAAATTGTCAAAAAAACACATTTTCCCCACATTTCTGTGGTGGAAAGTTCTGGAATCTGCGTGGATCCACAAATTTCCACCCACCCCGCGTTCCCCAAAGTCTTACGAGAAAAATGGTACTTCACTTGTGTGGGTCGGCCTAGTGCCTGCGACAGGAAACGGCGCAAAACGCAACGTGGTTACACCTCAATTTCGCAGTGAAAAATGACCTTTTTTTTGCAAAGTGCCTAGCTGTAGTTTTTGAACCATACCTCTGCCGGCACCTAGGGAAACTTAGCAAACCTATACATTTTTGAAAACTAGACACCCAGGGGAATCCAGGATGGGGTGACTTGACTGCCTCCCACCAGGTTCTGTTACCCAGAATCCCTTGCAAACATAAAAATTGTCAAAAAACACATTTTCCCCACATTTCTGTGGTGGAAAGTTCTGGAATCTGCGTGGATCCACAAATTTCCACCCACCCCGCGTTCCCCAAAGTCTTACGAGAAAAATGGTACCTCACTTGTGTGGGTCGGCCTAGTGCCTGCGACAGGAAACGGTGCAAAACGCAACGTGGTCACACCTCAATTTCGCAGTGAAAAATTACCCTTTTTTGGCAAAGTGCCTAGCTGTAGTTTTTTAACCCTACCAGTGCCGGAACCTAGGGAAACCTAGCAAACCTATACATTTTTGAAAACTAGACACCTAGGGGAATCCAGGATGGGGTAACTGGACTGCCTCCCACCAGGTTCTGTTACCCAAAATCCCTTGCAAACATAAAAAATTGTCAAAAAAACCACATTTTCCCCACATTTCTGTGGTGGAAAATTCTGGAATCTGCGTGGATCCACAAATTTCCACCCACCCCGCGTTCCCCAAAGTCTCACGAGAAAAATGGTACCTCACTTGTGTGGGTCGGCCTAGTGCCTGCGACAGGAAACGGCGCAAAACGCAACGTGGTCACACCTCAATTTCGCAGTGAAAAATGACCCTTTTTGGCAAAGTGCCTAGCTGTAGTTTTTAACCCTACCTCTGCCGGCACCTAGGGAAACCTAGCAAACCTATACATTTTTGAAAACTAGACATCCAGGGGAATCCAGGATGGGGTGACTTGACTGCCTCCCACCAGGTTCTGTTACCCAGAATCCCTTGCAAACATAAAAAATTGTCAAACAAACCACATTTTCCCCACATTTCTGTGGTGGAAAGTTCTGGAATCTGCGTGGATCCAAAAATTTCCACCCACCCCGCGTTCCCCAAAGTCTTACGAGAAAAATGGTACCTCACTTGTGTGGGTCGGCCTAGTGCCTGCAACAGGAACCGGCACAAAACGCAACGTGGTCATACCTCAATTTCGCAGTGAAAAATGACCCTTTTTTGGCAAAGTGCCTAGCTGTAGTTTTTTAACCCTACCTCTGCCGGCACCTAGGGAAACCTAGCAAACCTATACATTTTTGAAAACTAGACACCCAGGGGAATCCAGGATGGGGTGACTTGACTGCCTCCCACCAGGTTCTGTTACCCAGAATCCCTTGCAAACATAAAAATTGTCAAAAAACACATTTTCCCCACATTTCTGTGGTGAAAAGTTCTGGAATCTGCGTGGATCCACACATTTCCACCCACCCCGCGTTCCCCAAAGTCTTACGAGAAAATGGTACCTCACTTGTGTGGGTCGGCCTAGTGCCTGCGACAGGAACCGGCGCAAAACGCAACGTGGTCACACCTCAATTTCGCAGTGAAAAATGACCCTTTTTGGCAAAGTGCCTAGCTGTAGTTTTTTAACCCTACCTCTGCCGGCACCTAGGGAAACCTAGCAAACCTATACATTTTTGAAAACTAGACACCCAGGGGAATCCAGGATGGGGTGACTTGACTGCCTCCCACCAGGTTCTGTTACCCAGAATCCCTTGCAAACATAAAAAATTGTCAAACAAACCACATTTTCCCCACATTTCTGTGGTGGAAAGTTCTGGAATCTGCATGGATCCACAAATTTCCACCCACCCCGCGTTCCCCAAAGTCTTACGAGAAAAATGGTACCTCACTTGTGTGGGTCGGCCTAGTGCCTGCGACAGGAAATGGCGCAAAACGCAACGTGGTCACACCTCAATTTCGCAGTGAAAAATGACCCTTTTTTGGCAAAGTGCCTAGCTGTAGTTTTTTAACCTACCTCTGCCGGCACCTAGGGAAACCTAGCAAACCTATACATTTTTGAAAACTAGACACCCAGGGGAATCCAGGATGGGGTGACTTGACTGCCTCCCACCAGGTTCTGTTACCCAGAATCCCTTGCAAACATAAAAATTGTCAAAAAACCACATTTTCCCCACATTTCTGTGGTGGAAAGTTCTGGAATCTGCGTGGATCCACAAATTTCCACCCACCCCGCGTTCCCCAAAGTCTTACGAGAAAAATGGTACCTCACTTGTGTGGGTCGGCCTAGTGCCTGCGACAGGAAACGGCGCAAAACGCAACGTGGTCACACCTCAATTTCGCAGTGAAAAATGACCCTTTTTTGGCAAAGTGCCTAGCTGTAGTTTTTAACCCTACCTCTGCCGGCACCTAGGGAAACCTAGCAAACCTATACATTTTTGAAAACTAGACACCCAGGGGAATCCAGGATGGGGTGACTTGACTGCCTCCCACCAGGTTCTGTTACCCAGAATCCCTTGCAAACATAAAAAATTGTCAAAACAACCACATTTTCCCCACATTTCTGTGGTGGAAAGTTCTGGAATCTGCGTGGATCCACAAATTTCCACCCACCCCGCGTTCCCCAAAGTCTTACGAGAAAAATGGTACCTCACTTGTGTGGGTCGGCCTAGTGCCTGCGACAGGAAATGGCGCAAAACACAACGTGGTCACACCTCAATTTCGCAGTGAAAAATGACCCTTTTTTGGCAAAGTGCCTAGCTGTAGTTTGTGAAGGTTAGCTCTGCCGGCACCTAGGGAAACCTACCAAACACACACATTTCTGAAAAGTAGACACCCGGGGGCTTCCAGGGAGGTATGGCTTGCGTGGATCCCCCAACGTTTCCTTACCCAGAATCCCCTGCAAACCTCAATTTTAGCTGAAAAAATCACTTTTTTCACACATTTGTGTGTGGGAAAGTGTGGCATCACTGGCCTCACACAAATTTCCTACCACCCAGCGTTCCCCCAGGTCTCCCAATAAAAATGGTGCCTCACTTGTGTGGGAGGCCCAAGTACCCGCGACAGGCAAGGGCCCACAACGTATTGAGGCGACCTCAAAATGGCCTTTCACAAAACCACCTGGTTTTGCAAGGGGGTCACCTGGGTTTTTGGCCCTGTGCTCGGCGGCCATCTAGGAAACCTACCAAACCCACACATTTCTGAAAAGTAGACACCCGGGGCTTCCAGAGAGGTATGGCTTGCGTGGATCCCCCAACGTTTCCTTACCCAGAATCCCCTGCAAACCTCAATTTTAGCTGAAAAAATCACTTTTTCACACATTTTTGTGTGGGAAAGTGTGGCATCACTGGCCTCACACAAATTTCCTACCACCCAGCGTTCCCCCAGGTCTCCCGATAAAAATGGTGCCTCACTTGTGTGGGAGGCCCAAGTACCCGCGACAGGCAAGGGCCCACAACGTATTGAGGCGACCTCAAAATGGCCTTTCACAAAACCACCTGGTTTTGCAAGGGGGTCACCTGGGTTTTTGGCCCCGTGCTCGGCGGCCATCTAGGGAAACCTACCAAACCCACACATTTCTGAAAAGTAGACACCCGGGGGCTTCCAGGGAGGTATGGCTTGCGTGGATCCCCCAACGTTTCCTTACCCAGAATCCCCTCGACATGCAAGGACACAAAACGTTTTGAGGCAACATCAACATTGCCTATCAAAAAATGTTTTGGGCCCTTGCCTGTCGTGGGTACTTGGGCCTCCCACACAAGTGAAGCACCATTTTTATTGGGAGACCTGGGGGAACGCTGGGTGGTAGGAAATTTGTGTGAGGCCAGTGATGCCACACTTTCCCACACAAAAATGTGTGAAAAAAGTGATTTTTTCAGCTAAAATTGAGGTTTGCAGGGGATTCTGGGGAGGGAAACGTTGGGGGATCCACGCAAGCCATACCTCCCTGGAAGCCCCCTGGTGTCTAATTTTCAGAAATGTGTGGGTTTGGTAGGTTTCCCTAGATGGCCGCCGAGCACGGGGCCAAAAACCCAGGTGACTCCCCTTGCAAAACCAGGTGGTTTTGTGAAAGGCCATTTTGAGGTCGCCTCACTACGTTGTGGGCCCTTGCCTGTCGCTGGTACTTGGGCCTCCCACACAAGTGAGGCACCATTTTATCGGGAGACCTGGGGGAACGCTGGGTGGTAGGAAATTTGTGTGAGGCCAGTGATGCCACACTTTCCACACAAAAATGTGTGAAAAAGTGATTTTTTCAGCTAAAATTGAGGTTTGCAGGGGATTCTGGGTAAGGAAACGTTGGGGGATCCACACAAGCCATACCTCCCTGGAAGCCCCCGGGTGTCTACTTTTCAGAAATGTGTGGGTTTGGTAGGTTTCCTAGATGGCCGCCGAGCACGGGGCCAAAACCCAGGTGACCCCCTTGCAAAACCAGGTGGTTTTGTGAAAGGCCATTTTGAGGTCGCCTCACTACGTTGTGGGCCCTTGCCTGTCGCGGGTACTTGGGCCTCCCACACAAGTGAGGCACAATTTTTATCGGGAGACCTGGGGGAACGCTGGGTGGTAGGAAATTTGTGTGAGGCCAGTGATGCCACACTTTCCCACACAAAAATGTGTGAAAAAAGTGATTTTTCAGCTAAAATTGAGGTTTGCAGGGGATTCTGGGTAAGGAAACGTTGGGGGATCCATGCAAGCCATACCTCCCTGGAAGCCCCCGGGTGTCTACTTTTCAGAAATGTGTGGGTTTGGTAGCTTTCCCTAGATGGCCGCCGAGCACGGGGCCAAAAACCCAGGTGACCCCCCTTGCAAAACCAGGTGGTTTTGAGATGGGCAATTTTGAGGTCGCCTCACTACGTTGTGGGCCCTTGCCTGTCGCGGGTACTTGGGCCTCCCACACAAGTGAGGCACCATTTTTATCGGGAGACCTGGGGGAACGCTGGGTGGTAGAAAATTTGTGTGAGGCCAGTGATGCCACACTTTCCCACACAAAAATGTGTGAAAAAAGTGATTTTTTCAGCTAAAATTGAGGTTTGCAGGGGATTCTGGGTAAGGAAACGTTGGGGGATCCACGCAAGCCATACCTCCCTGGAAGCCCCCGGGTGTCTACTTTTCAGAAATGTGTGGGTTTGGTAGGTTTCCCTAGATGGCCGCCGAGCACGGGGCCATAAACCCAGGTGACCCCCCCTTGCAAAACCAGGTGGTTTTGAGATAGGCAATTTTGAGGTCGCCTCACTACGTTGTGGGCCCTTGCCTGTCGCGGGTACTTGGCCTCCCACACAAGTGAGGCACCATTTTTATCAGGAGACCTGGGGGAACGCTGGGTGGTAGGAAATTTGTGTGAGGCCAGTGATGCCACACTTTCCCACACAAAAATGTGTGAAAAAAGTGATTTTTTTCAGCTAAAATTGATGTTTGCAGGGGATTCTGGGTAAGGAAACGTTGGGGGATCCACGCAAGCCATACCTCCCTGGAAGCCCCCGGGTGTCTACTTTTCAGAAATGTGTGGGTTTGGTAGGTTTCCCTAGATGGCCGCCGAGCACGGAGCCAAAACCCAGGTGACTCCCTTGCAAAACCAGGTGGTTTTGAGATAGGCAATTTTGAGGTCGCCTCACTACGTTGTGAGCCCTTGCCTGTCGCGGGTACTTGGGCCTCCCACACAAGTGAGGCACCATTTTTATCGGGAGACCTGGGGGAACGCTGGGTGGTAGGAAATTTGTGTGAGGCCAGTGATGCCACACTTTCCCACACAAAAATGTGCGAAAAAGTGATTTTTTCAGCTAAAATTGAGGTTTGCAGGGGATTCTGGGTAAGGAAACGTTGGGGGATCCACACAAGCCATACCTCCCTGGAAGCCCCCGGGTGTCTACTTTTCAGAAATGTGTGGGTTTGGTAGGTTTCCCTAGATGGCCGCCGAGCATGGGGCCAAAAACCCAGGTGACCCCCTTGCAAAACCAGGTGGTTTTGTGAAAGGCCATTTTGAGGTCGCCTCAATACGTTGTGGGCCCTTGCCTGTCGCGGGTACTTGGGCCTCCCACACAAGTGAGGCACCATTTTTATCGGGAGACCTGGGGGAACGCTGGGTGGTAGGAAATTTGTGTGAGGCCAGTGATGCCACACTTTCGCACACAAAAATGTGTGAAAAAGTGATTTTTTCAGCTAAAATTGAGGTTTGCAGGGGATTCTGGGTAAGGAAACGTTGGGGGATCCACGCAAGCCATACCTCCCTGGAAGCCCCCGGGTGTCTACTTTTCAGAAATGTGTGGGTTTGGTAGGTTTCCCTAAGTGGCCGCCGAGCCCCGGGCCAAAACCCAGGTGACCCCCTTGCAAAACCAGGTCATTTTGAGATAATGTGTTGTTTATTTCTGCAGCGTGAAAATTTTGGCACAATATTGCAAGGAAAATGTGACAGACATTTTGAGGTTTGCAGGACATTGTGGGTACCATAACTTGTTGGGATCCACAAGAGAGATATCACCATGTACTCCCATGGGTGTTTCGTTTACGACAATATCTACAGTTGGTAGGTTATTCTTAGACGGAATGTACACCTTGGCAGACAGACTAAAAAGACAAAGATTACTGCACAGCCATCTATTCCTCAAGCACACACACATACTGGTTGGATTTGGCACGAGGGCAAGTGATGGTTCAGTATATACAATTTTATTAACAAGAGATTTCACAAAAATGAAATGCACTGTCAATAATTGAAAGGACAAAAAACTGAACCAGTGACTCGCAGCTCGTGAGCTGTAAAGCCACATCAAGGCCCCAACCGCTTTACAGGCCATTCACACACCTTTCATACATGATACACACAAGACCATTGACACCCCCAGGCATGAAACAAACACATTACAACATTCACAAAAAGGGACACGGTACACCCTGCTTGAGAAAGACAAAAAAAAAATATTACTGCACAGCCATCTAATCCTCAAGCACACACACACATACTGGTTGGATTTGGCACGAGGGTGAGTGATGGTTCAGTATATACAATTGTATTAACAAGTGATTTCACAAAAATGAAATGCACTGTTAATAATTGAAAGGACGAGAAACTGAACCATTGACTCACAGCTCGTGAGCTGTAAAGCCACGACAAGGCACCAACCTCTTTACAGGCCATTCATACACCTTTCATACGTGTGACAAATACAAAACCATTCACACCACCAGCCGCGGGCCCATCACATTACAACACTCACTGCAGCAGACAGCGCCATTCAAGGGCCCATCACTTTCACACGCCCACATTCCTAACACAGCAACCACACAAGCTGATGGATTGCATGGAGTGTCGCTCGGCTAGCAGTGTGTGTAGTGACCAGCAGCAAGTCACTACTCACACACTGCCAGCCGAGCGCCAGTCCACGCACACCGCCAGCCAAGCACCACTCCACGCACACCGCCAGCCAAGAGCCACTCCCCGCACACCGCCAGCCAAGCGCCACTCCACGCACACCGCCAGCCAAGCACCAGCCTACACACACCACCATCACATTTAGGATTTTTTTATACAAAAAAGAAAACACAAACAAATTGCAAATAGATACAAATCTACTAACACAAAATCAGAAACTAAATACATTGCACTAATGCCAACCTTGAAACAGAACAACAATTCTTAAACATTACAGACCAGGCAGTTCACTTTACCACTCATGGTTGCTCCCAATAATTCTTTTGCTTGTGGTACGCTCTATAACAAGCAGGCACACACAGCCCAGGGTTAGAAGGACACTCAGGGCAGTACATACGAGTCTCCTTCCGCGTACCTCTTCGCCAACAGACTCTACATCTCCTAGTGGGAAAGTCTTTTGAGGGTGTAGGAGGACTGTGATCAGGAAAGTGGCGATCTTTCAATCGAGCCACATCCTCCACCACTCCAACTCTAGGAACACTTGCCTGTTCCACAACAACAAGGCTGCCTATGACAGACTCCTGAAACTGAACAAAAGTCAACTTTGACGCTGGAGAACACTCCTTGAACACAACAAAAGCATTGAAAGTTGCTAAATTGAAGAGATGGATGGCCAACTTCTTATACCAAATGTAAGACTTACGAATAGCAGTGTAAGGTTCCAACCTCTGATCTACTCTATCAACACCACCCATGTGCTTATTGTAGTCTAAAATGCACACAGGTTTGCGCACTTCAGCAATCTGACCCCAAACAGCCACAGGTGAAGTACTCTCATCATGGATGGTAGTCAGCATGTACAGATCCCTCCTGTCCACAAATTTCACAGCTAGCAGTTCCTCACTACGCAAGGCACTGCACTGTCCCCTCTGAATTTTTTTGCAAACAAGCTCTTTTGGATAACCTTTACGGTTAGAGCGGATTGTGCCACAAGCAAAAGTGTCCACTTTGAACAATTCCTTAAACAATTGCACAGCAGTGTAGAAGTTATCAAGGTACAAATGGTGGCCTCTGTTAAACAGTCCTCTAGCAAGATCCCACACAATTTTCTCTGAAACTCCAAAAGTGGACGGACAACCAGGGGGTCAATAGTGGAATCCCTACCAGTGTACACACGCAAATTAAAAACATATCCTGTCCTACTCTCAGACAACATATACAGCTTAATTCCATAGCGTGCCCTCTTGCTAGGAATGTACTGCCTAAAAACCAAACGGCCCTTGAACAGGACCAAAGACTCATCAATAGATATTTCTTTCCCTGGAGTATAGATCACTGAAAATCGATCTACAAAGTGATCAAGAACAGGCCGAATCTTAAAAAGACGGTCACATTCAGGGTGATCTCGTGGCAACGCCAAACCATTATCAACAAAATGCAGCATCCGAAGCAAAAGTAAATACCGATCACGAGTCATAACTGCAGGAAATATGGCCGTTGCCATCAAGGGACTGGTAGACCAATATGAACCCATGGACGGCTTCCTTATCAAACCCATCAAAAAAGTCAAACCCAAAAACTTCTTCATCTCTTCCAGATTTGTGGGACTCCACCGGGTAGCTCTAGAATGGGGCATAAGTCTGGCACTGTTGTCCCTCAAAAACTGTTCAGCATACAAATTAGTCTGCTCAACAATCTCACCCAAAAATACATCATCCATAAACAACTGAAAATACTGTATAGGCAAATAATGTTCACAATCCACTCTACACCCTGCATAACCACTAAAGGCAGGCAACACCGGCTGCACCATGTTTGGATCAACCCAGAGTCCAGCACTTCCAGTAGGAAGCCTAGCAGCCCCAGGCTGCAATCCAGATGCCTCTTGCACCATCGGCACAGTAGTATCCTCCTCTAAATCAGGCACTTCATCTGCACTGAGAGTACCTTCATCATCCGATGATTCCATGTGGAGAGAAACTCACTGCCTGAATCTTCCCCTCCCTCCTCTCCCTCAGACGCACTGTCAGTCTCATAATCCTGCTCAGAGGAAGATTCAAGAAGCAAACCAACCACCTGCTGAGCAGTAATTCTACGGCTAGCCATAATGCTTACTAATAAAGGTTACTTGTCAAACAAGTCAACAACAACAAACCCTTTGTAAAAAAAGAAATAAACAAAATGTAGCTTTATCACAAAGACCTATATACTCCAACACTATACCACTCACGTGACAGAAGCAGCTAGACTCACCACCACCTACTCTGCACAGACACAGTAAGGATCAATAATATCCCACTAAAAAAGAAGAAGAAAAAAATTACACATAAGACAATGCAAAACATCGCAAAGAATTTCATGCTCTGAACACTAACAAATATGCTGCCATTATGGCACCACTTACAAAAAAATTCATTCATGCATGACAATAATACTCATTTGGAGTACACACAACAAAAATATTTTTCTTACCAAATAAATGCAATTACGCAAAACTGCAGAACCACAACTGCTGAAACCGCAAACAGGAATCAAAAGCTTTACACTAGAATAAAAAGGAGAAAAAAAACATTACAATCACATATGCAAATAATGCACCAGTCCACACACAATCCACCAGCCAAGCTAAGGGGTAGGTGGGCCTAACAGTATAAATAAAATATTCACCCCCGTAAAAGGGGAGCAACCCTTGCCCTTTTGGCCACTCCCCAACACAAAAATTAAAAAAAAACCTGGTGCCTAGTGGGCATTCCTTCTGCACGATCACATGATCGTGCAGCAGGAATGCACAAAGAGGCATCGGGGGAAAGGAAAACCCTTTCCTTTCCCTCGATGCCTCTTTGATACAAACCCCCCTCCCCGAGCCAAACCTCACCTGATTTCCCGACGCGCTGGAAGCAAATGGCTTCCAGCGCGTCGGGAAGAAAGGGAAACCCTCAATGATGTCAGCGCGCCTCGCGCGCTGACGTCATTGATGGGGCGGGGGAAGGCAAGGGAAGCCCTTCCCCTGCCTCCCCAAAAAAAAACTAACGATCGGATTCCCACGGGGAGCGCCAGCGCTTCCCCGTGGGTGGTCTTATGACGAGCTGGACTCGTCATGAGCACACGAGCACTGTGTGCCATGACGAGTCCAGCTCGTCATAAGCACCGAAGGGGATAAAGGGTCAGAGCAGGATCTCAGCGGCAGACGAGGAGAAGGAACCTCCTGGTCACAGGAACTACACGAGCATTGCGCTCGAGAAATTCAAGGATGCAAAGACCTCCATCAAGGATTACAGCTAACTTTTCAGGGTGTAAATGGAGAGAAGCCACATCTGCTTAACCACGCTCACGAATTCTACACGAGAATTGCGCTCGAGAAAATGAAGGATGCAAAGACCTCCATCAAGGATTACAGCTAACTTTTCACGTTGGAAATGGAGAGAAGGCACATCTGCTTAACCACGCTCACGAATTCTGCACACCTGCCCTGCATATTTATCCAAGAAGATGCCACCATTTTGTGCAATACCTCTACTCAACCGTAGTACTGTCTACTGGCTAATCAGTAAGTGTTACCTCGTTGGGTAAATGTATAGTGCCTTTCCTACACTACAGCTGCGTAAAGGACCAGAAGAATTGTCTCCAGTGACCTGTGTGTCTGTAACTTTGCCACCGCGCCGAAAGCGCCGGGGTCCTTTGAGTAAGCTGTCCATCATAGTGGGGAAAGGGCGGGCAGACGTTGCATACCGCTAGTGTATGTGTGGCGGGGCCAAACGAGCGGGGCTTCTAGGCCCGTTCACATGCCTCTTGTTTATAAAGGGTCAGAGCACGATCTCAGCGGCAGACGAGGAGAAGGAACCTCCTGGTCACAGGAACTACACGAGCATTGCGCTCGAGAAATTCAAGGATGCAAAGACCTCCATCAAGGATTACAGCTAACTTTTCAGGGTGTAAATGGAGAGAAGCCACATCTGCTTAACCACGCTCACGAATTCTACACGAGAATTGCACTCGAGAAAATGAAGGATGCAAAGACCTCCATCAAGGATTACAGCTAACTTTTCACGTTGGAAATGGAGCCAAATATAACAAAGGCACATCTGCCCTGCATATTTATCCACGAAGATGCCACCGTTTTGTGCAATACCTCTACTCAACTGGAGTACTTTCTACTGGCTAATCAGTAAGTGCTACCTCGTTGGGTAAATGTATAGTGCCTTTCCTACACTACAGCTGCGTAAAGGACCAGAAGAATTGTCTCCAGTGACCTGTGTGTCTGTAACTTTGCCACCGCGCCGAAAGCGCCGGGGTCCTTTGAGTAAGCTGTCCATCATAGTGGGGAAAGGGCGGGCAGACGTTGCATACCGCTAGTGTATGTGTGGCGGGGCCAAACGAGCGGGGCTTCTAGGCCCGTTCACATGCCTCTTGTTATAAAGGGTCAGAGCACGATCTCAGCGGCAGACGAGGAGAAGGAACCTCCTGGTCACAGGAACTACACGAGCATTGCGCTCGAGAAATTCAAGGATGCAAAGACCTCCATCAAGGATTACAGCTAACTTTTCAGGGTGTAAATGGAGAGAAGCCACATCTGCTTAACCACGCTCACGAATTCTACACGAGAATTGCGCTCGAGAAAATGAAGGATGCAAAGACCTCCATCAAGGATTACAGCTAACTTTTCACGTTGGAAATGGAGCCAAATATAACAAAGGCACATCTGCCCTGCATATTTATCCACAAAGATGCCACCGTTTTGTGCAATACCTCTACAACGGCTAATCAGTAAGTGCTACCTCGTTGGGTAAATGTATAGTGCCTTTCCTACACTACAGCTGCGTAAAGGACCAGAAGAATTGTCTCCAGTGACCTGTGTGTCTGTAACTTTGCCACCGCGCCGAAAGCGCCGGGGTCCTTTGAGTAAGCTGTCCATCATAGTGGGGAAAGGGCGGGCAGACGTTGCATACCGCTAGTGTATGTGTGGCGGGGCCAAACGAGCGGGGCTTCTAGGCCCGTTCACATGCCTCTTGTTATAAAGGGTCAGAGCACGATCTCAGCGGCAGACGAGGAGAAGGAACCTCCTGGTCACAGGAACTACACGAGCATTGCGCTCGAGAACTTCAAGGATGCAAAGACCTCCATCAAGGATTACAGCTAACTTTTCAGGGTGTAAATGGAGAGAAGGCACATCTCCACGCTCACGAATTCTACACGAGAATTGCGCTCGAGAAAATGAAGGATGCAAAGACCTCCATCAAGGATTACAGCTAACTTTTCACGTTGGAAATGGAGAGAAGGCACATCTGCCCTGCATATTTATCCACGAAGATGCCACCGTTTTGTGCAATACCTCTACTCAACTGGAGTACTTTCTACTGGCTAATCAGTAAATGCTACCTCGTTGGGGAAATGTATAGTGCCTTTCCTACACTACAGCTGCGTAAATCACCCTCCCTCCCTCCTCGTGGGCATTCCTGCTGCACGATCACATGATCGTGCAGCAGGAATGCACAAAAGAGGCATCGGGGGAAAGGAAAACCCTTTCCTTTCCCTCGATGCCTCTTTTGATTCAAACCCCCTCCCCGAGCCAAAACTCACCTGATTTCCCCGACGCGCTGGAAGCAAATGGCTTCCAGCGCGTCGGGAAGAAAGGGAAACCCTCAATGATGTCTGCGCGCCTCGCGCGCTGACGTCATTGATGGGGAGGGCGGGGGCGGGGAGGCAGGGGAAGCCCTTCCCCTGCCTTCCCCCAAAAAACCCGACAATCGGATTCCCACGGGGGGAGCGCCAGCGCTTCCCCCGTGGGTGGTCTTATGACGAGCTGGACCCGTCATGAGCACACGAGCACTGTGTGCCATGACGAGTCCAGCTCGTCATAAGCACCGAAGGGGTTAAGAGCAGCATTTCGTTGTTTTGAAACAGAAGCGCCTCCTTTTCCAAACAACGATGTGGATAGTCTGCAAAGTATTTCACTTTGCGAAGTAATGGTAATTGCGTAGTAACAGCATGCTAAGTAAAAGCATGCATACTAAAAGTTCCTGCAAACTAAAAAATGCGCACTAATAGTAATACGTAGAAATGCCCGCAAAGTAATGGTAGATTACCCGTGTAAAGCACTGGAAAGGGTCTGGAGAAGACAGTATGACCCCATTCTGAAACTCCAATATCGAGTACGCATTAAACAATATCATAGATCCATCCTGAAGGCCAGAGCGGACTTTTTTCCCAGGGAAATTAAAAACAGCAGTAACCCTACTAAATGTATATTTTCCCTTCTTAAGGATCTTAAAACCTCGGGGCAACCCACGTCATCCCCCCTCACTTCTAATGAGCAATGTGAGATTCTCGCTGCCTTCTTTATCAAAAAGGTTGACGATATCTATACAACTTTCCCTCACTTGGGCCCCATATAGGTCGGTCCGATCCTTTTGTAGTTACCGGTCCATCACTTTCTGTTTTTTTGGCACTTCCCCAGGAAACAATGTGGTCTATCTGCAATAAACTTAAATCGGGATCGCCGGCGGATCCTCTTAAACCTGATCAATTCAAGGCTTTTTTACCACAGTTATTGCCCGTGTTTTGTGACGTTATAAAATTGTCCCTAACCTCGGCTTCTGTTCCCATGGCCTGGAAACATGCCAAAGTGATCCCTCTCCTCAAGAAACCCGCACTGGTCGATTCTAAGCCTTCTAATTTCCGCCCTATTTCCCTTCTTCCTTTGATGGCCAAAATCTCTGAAGCTTACATCATGCGATTCTCTCTAATTACATTGACACCCACAATATGTTGGACCCTTCTCAGAATGGTTTTCGTCCGCGTCATAGTACAGAGTCAGCTCTCCTGTCAGTCACGGAACATCTGCGGCACTCTCTGGACTCTGGCGGCACTTCAGCTCTGATTTTATTAGACTTAATTGCCACATTTGACACAGTGTCTCACCAGATTCTTCTGCAGCGCCTGGAGGACATTGGCATCAGTGGCACGTCCCTGGGGTGGCTTTCCTCATTCCTCTCGGAAAGATCTTTTCAGGTGATCGCCCCCCCTTTTTGCTCTCAGAGGCACAGTGTCCGCCAGGGTGTTCCAGAGGGCTCGGGCCTGAGTCCGACCCTCTTTAACATTTATGTCCGGCCCTTGGCAGCACTGGCAAAAGATAGAGGCCTGACGGTTGTCTCTTATGCAGACGACACACAGTTAGTGATCGCTCTGTCTAATAATCCTGATCTAGATGCTGCTAAATTTAGGGAGGATTTAACAGAGGTCGCAAACTGGATGACATCAAATTACCTTCAACTCAACGCCACCAAATCAGAAATCTTGCTGGTGGGTAAAAACATACATTTGTGGAGTGAGCAATGGTGGCCATCGGTTCTTGGTCCTCCACCCTCACCTAAGCAGACAGTAAAAAATGTGGGCGTCTGGTTCTATTCGGTCCTTTCCTTCCAGCAACAAACGAAGACTGTGGCCGGAGTTTGTTTCGGACTCCTCCGAGGTCTTAAACCTCTGGTGGGCTTTTTTGAGCCCAAAATCCGGCAGGTCATTGTCCAGGCTACCATATTGTCTAGGCTGGACTATGCCAGCGCTCTATATCTGGGAGTTAATAGAGCAGAGACACAGCACCTCCAGAGAGAACAGAATGCGGCTGCCCGACTGTTGTTTGGGCTTCCCAGGACCTGCCATATTTCAGAATTCATTAACAGACTTCACTGGCTCCCTGTGGAAAAGCGCGTTCTTTTTAAAACTCTGTGTATTACTCACCGGATTTTCAACTTCCAATCCCCATAACTTCTGGCAGATCTTCTTACTCCGTACATGCCATCCCATCTCTTGCGCTCCTGTAATCAACACCTGGCGGTTGTACCGCGGGTCAAGAAAGCCAGAGCTGGAGGACGTTCGTTTCGAACTTTAGCTCCGAAACTTTGGAACTCCCTTCCGGGGAACATTAGATGCATTCATGATCACATAGCTTTCCGTAAGGCTATAAAAACCTATTTGTTCTCTAATTAATGGATTGGGGTGTTGGCTTCGCCAGTCTTCCGTTTGCTGTCTGTGATTAGCGCTGGGACGCCCCTTTGCTGGGGCAGCCATGCACTCTACAAATTTTATAACATAACATAACATATAATTCTTAGGTAGTGTAGTTTTAGTGTAGGTCATAGTTAGGGTTAGCTTCTTAGGTAGATTTTAGATTTTAATTATTTATACGTATTTGGGGATAAGTTTCCTTTTCCTTTGGGTGGGGGGTTGATGTATTTTTTGTTTATAGACATTTTTTTTTAAAAATACAAAGCAATATATCTTTGTGTAGGTTACATGTGTAGTTAGTTTATGTATAGCTTAGATGTCTTTGTCCTGTCTCGTGGTGTGCCTTAAGGGTGGGAGGGAGGTTGATGGCTAGGATATGTTGTTGCGTGTATAGGATTAGTTAGGGTAGATAGTTTAGGTAAGTAAGAATTTTATGGTTAGTTTATATTTTAGTAGTAGTTATAGTGATAAGTATTAGTTTAGGTTAGTCAAATATATTTACTGTTATAATAAAATGTTGATACTTTGGATTTCTGCTTGCACTTATGTCAGGGATGATGTTGTGGAGTGTGGCTCATTCCATTGTATGCAACTCTTGCCATCACTGGACTATCCATTGGAATCGGTAAGTCTGCTCATGACATGTCAGTTTGCAGGATGTATTGTCTCAGGATACCTTAGATGTGAGCACACTTAACTTGCATGGATGACAGGGTGTCAATTTGAATTTACGTCCTGGTCTAGGGACAGTCGTCTGTGACGTTCTACATCTTCAGTGTGACTCACGGATTTGGACAGCACATTGTTGCCCATTTTGCACACAACCGAGTAAGATGGCATGGCGAGTGAATACAGTTAGCTACTGTTAGCCATCATGGAGATGGATGTATGCGCCAGGTTCCACAGATTCCGTCACACACCTGCATGTCAGATGCTCCTGGCGCAGGGTCCATCTACATTGCACAGACCTGCCCACACTTGCTGCGTAGTGCCAGTGTGTCCGCTTCCTTTGCAAGATATGTTCCTGTGCATGTAAGCTCAATCTCCGGACCATGCATGACTTTTTAAAATTCAGTGTGCATTGTGTACAGCACATGGAACAACAGTGTTCCTGATTCACGAAAGTAATCTGAGAGTAAGTGATAACTTGACACTCTACGTTACTCACAAATGGCATTTAGGAGTAGTGCATTTTGGTTTACTGAGTTAACATATCCTAAATGCCCATGCGAAGAAGGGTTTGAATCATATGCGGTATGCGATGGCGCCTGCTCGTGTGTACGTCAGTGTGAAGTGGTTATAAGTGAATTACGGTGCTACAAGTGGGGGGATAACCCAGAACCTCCAAAACAGACACAAGGTCAACAAACTTTTGTACAGGAGGCCTGTGCACACGTCGTAGTAGTATGCAGAGCAAATTCTGCGTATCTGAAATTTTGAAATATTGGGGAAAACCAGACAAAGCCAATAAAACAGGTAATATATAAGAACACTCAAAGTATCACGTGTTCTCTGTGTTTAATGTAGATCGATTGCCCAGCCAACACGTGTTTCGTCAGGGTGGAAACCCACGACTTCTTCAGGGCTAAAGGATGTACAATGGCATAGTATCAGACACTATAACACATTACATTGTCAGTGCAGATACTTGGCGACATGTGGCATAGTGCAACAACACCCTGGGTGACATACCCTCAATCGTGGCGATCATCACTGCAAGGCGAAAAAGTCCTAAAGGTGGGGTGAATGCCGGTGTAGTGAGAGGGTGTCTAAAGACATTGCAGATTGGCACATGAGTTATGTACAAGCAAAGTATTGTGCTACCGGTTTTTACAGTGCAACACCTTTGAAAACGTAGGGCACGACTAATATGGCCTAAACATTGCTCTAATGTACACAGTAAAATTACCCTCCGTTAGCATAGCAGTTAGCCAAAATGTACAGTAATAGCTGAATCTCAACATAGTGGTGTATGGCGTTTATGCTTAATTTCAGGATGCTATGAATAGCAAAAAAACACCTATCAGAGTTAAGAACAGAACACGATCTATCAAAAAAGTGGAGGGAGAAGGGAGAGAAGACAAAGGAGAGTAAAAAAGGAGAGTGTATCAGATATGTTGCAGGGTCATGCAAGCTAGTGTCCGGGATATACATTCATACCTTATAGGCAAGATAGCTGAGTGGTGATCGATCTGTGAAAACAAGAGTGTACAATAATGTGGATAAGTCATCAGTCCAAGAGATAGACTTGATGGCTGCGCTAACGCGTGCACGTGACAATACCAAAATGAAGAGGGAGGCTCACCTCTCCGCCGGTTGTACTTCCGTCCCGGCTGGCCTGCGAAAGGTGCTTCTGAGAAATGGTATTTTTCCGGATAAATGGACCCGTTTACAGGACCGGAAGGGTGTCACTGAGTACAAAAAAGAGGCAAGAAATGGAATGAGGAAGTGTGGTAAGGTGCCTATCTAGTGCATCCTTAAAGCAGAGAAAGGGGGATAGAACCAGAAAAAGTTCAGAGATCGGGTAAGTTAACCCCGAGGAACAGGAGTGGATAAGGGCATGACTGTTGCGGCAGCCAGTATATGAGTTGCCGCCCTGTCTGAGAATCGTAAGGTGCAGGCATAGATTATAGAGGGTAATGAGACCAGAGCCAAATTTGGTTTAAAACCAGTTATTTTGTTAGGTCAACCATGAAAGAAGCCTCGCGTATGTGGCGCCTTATGTTAGTATCAAAGTGAGAGCACAGACATTTAATGCCTTCTAATAAGGGCTAAGAGTAAAATCGGTGCGTAGGTTAATAATGCGGCAAGTCGGGTATGTTGTAACCTATCCGGGATTATTACCTCCTAATCGGAGCCTTGATAATTGCAGCGTGCGAGTAAATGGGAGCCAGGTAAGGCTTGGTTCAGGGTGCGTGGTCCTGCAGGGTAAAATACAGGCATAAGCAATATACCAGTGGACAAGAGTGTGGGGGCTACGGAGGACCAGTCGATTCAAGTCCTTACCTCTTAGGAGTCTGTACGTAGCAGCGAGTGCGCTGCTGAATCCGTGGACCTGCGGCGATAACCGGAAATATGGTTACGTCGTGGGTCCGCCTCTTAAAGAAAACAGCTCAGAAAGCTGTAACGTCAACCTAAGTTCAACAATGAACCAGGAAGTGAGAATATATGAGCGAGTGAAGTGGGACGGAGAACGGTAGTTCCCTGTATGCCATATGCATGTGTGTATCTCTGCTGATACAAAGGGAGAAAAGAGCTGGTAAAAGGATAGAATATAGAGTGACATACTGGCAATATGAGGATTGCCACATAGTTATATTCAAGTTCAGAATTGCTGTCATGAGAATAGTCCCTTAAACTTGAGCCAGGAGAAAGAGACATTTTTTATGTATAACAAATTCAAAGTCAAGTGGTGAACATGCGCATCGTTACCTAAGCATGTAACAGGAGGAAATAGCAGTTATTGTGTTTCCATGATTGTAATGTTCAACTTTTCAAATAAATAGTATGGCGTTTCATAGGTCCATAAGCCAGTCATCTTCATGCACAACTTATACATGGTTCAGGGGTGTTACATAGGTACATAATCAAAAAACAGATCCCATATTGTGCAGGAGTCTCAACCTAGAATATTCAGGGAGTGAATCTATTCGAGCCGTGTCAGCTGTGAGCTATGGGGGTGTATACTAGCTTGTGCTGCTGATAAACGTGTGACTTATTCGAGATGTGTCATCTATAGACTCAAGGGGTATTGACTGACAAGTGCTGATGATTAACTTGTGATCTCGGTCCGGCTCTCTTATATCAGTCCCCTAGGAAAAATTGTAATTCATGGTCTGTGTTAAGACCGAGCGCAACCGCTTTCAATCGCATGATCCAGGTGGCTCCTGCGCGGCGCAGTTGGAGTTCCCTATCCCCACCTCTCTGGTTAGGTTGGACTTGTTCTATTCCAAAAAAAGAGAATTGTTTGTAGGGGCCTTGGGCTTTGCAACTCATGGCGTGAGTTGCCATCGGGTATCTCACATCCCCTTGTTTAAGTGCCCGCGTGTGTTCGCTGATGCGATCTTTAAGCATCCTAATTGTACTGCCCACGTATTGCTTCTGGCATTTGTACACAATTATGTATATGACGTAACGTGTCATGCAGTTGATATTCTGTTTGATCTTGTATTCCCTCCCATCCGGGCCGTGGAACCCTGTAATGTTATGTGTGGCCCACCTGCAAACACCGCAACTTCCACATTTATGGAAACCAAGTGTACGTTGTGTGAGCCAGTCATTTTCTTTGGTGATTGTAGGGACAGTCGGACTGAGGATAGTTCTTAATGTTCTACCTCTTCTATATGTGATCAGAGGTCTGTGTGTGGTGAAGGTGTCTAGAGACTTGTCTGCTTTTAAAATATTCCAATGCTTGTGCATACTTTTGGAAAGTATGTTTGTCATTTCATTATAGTTAGTGATGAGTCTCACGGGTTGTGTGGATGGGTTCCTGGTCTCTTTCTCTTTAAGTGTCTCTGCTCGTGGGAGTTTCATGGTACGTCGTTCTGCCTTGTCTAGGGATGCTCGCTGGTAGCCTCTGGCTTTGAACCTAGTTTTCAAGGAGTCTATGCAGGAGATGAACTCCTTCTCCTCACTACAATTCCTCCTGGCTCTGGTGAATTCTCCATAAGGGATGGCCTTGATTTGATGTGAAGGGTGAGCGCTGGTAGCATGCAAAACAGCATTGCATGCTGTAGGCTTACGGTAAAGTTTACTGTGTATCAACCCCTCTTGGACGTATAGTTCCACGTCTAAAAAGACTATGGGGCATATTAGCAAGGGCACTATCGCCGCTTTAGCGGCACTTTTTGCCGCTAAAGCGGCGATATTTATATCGCCCTATCAGCAAACTGTCTCTAACAGCAGTTAGCGACAGTTTGCGGGCATTAGCGCCCGTTTTTTTACCGCTTTGCATGTCAGCGATATTTATCGCTAATGACATGCAAAGTAGGCGTTCCCGACGAACAAACCTGGGAAACACTCGCTAACAGGCCTATCGCCTATTAGCAAGGTGGCCATGGCCCCAGTTAGCGACGTGAAAATTCGCGCTAACCGGGGTCATCGCCATTTATTTAACACCTGCAATTAGCAGGTGTTAGCCATACCTAACATGGGGTGGTGGATTATGCTGATACGACCACAGGGTCGTATCAGCAAGGTGTTCTCCCTTCTCCATGCAACATCGCTGGTTTTTCAGCGATGTTGGCCCATTTCCCCGCTATCGCTGGAATATTCATTGCCATAGCACTAATCGTTGCTAATACAGCGTTAGCGTGGCGATATATTCCAGCGATAGCCGGCGATAAACAAAATCACGCTAAGCAGGGTTAGCGATGATTATCGCCTCTTCTTGCTAATATGCCCCTATATTCGTCTACTGTGGTGATGGGTGAATTTTACTCCTAGTGTGTTGGTATTTAGGTACTCGTAGAATTCCTGTAGTCCTGGTTCCATTCCTGACCAAAGTAGTAAGCAGTCGTCTATGTACCGGCCCCAGTATACAATGTATTGGTTAAATGAGCTGCCCTTGTCACTCCAGATCCGTTTGGCTTCAAAGTACCCCATGAACAGGTTGGCAAATGAAGGCGAAAATTTAGAGCCCATAGCCACACCTTGTATTTGCTTATACCACTGCCCCCAAATATGAAGCAGTTTTTGTTCAATATGAGGTCTGTCATGGATAGAAGCATTCTAGTATGTTGCCATTGTGTTGCCGGTTTCTTGCAAAAATGCCAATCCATGGCCTGTACGCCAATTTGTGGATTGATGTTGGTGTAGAGGGAGACAACATCTAGTGTAGCTAGGATGATGTCATTCTGCCATGTGAGATTAGTGAGTAGGCTTAGGATATGTTTGGTATCCCTTATGTACGCAGGGAGATTTTGTACCAAGGGCTGTAGGAACATGTCCACGTATTCTGCTAGTCTCTCTGATGGGCCCCCTATGCATGCCACAATCGGTCTGCCTGGTGGAAAGGGGAGGTTCTTGTGTACCTTAGGTAGAGTTTACAATACGGGAAATCTAGGTCTCTGCACTTTTAGATATAAGTGTTTGTCTTCGCTGAGGAGCCCCTATGCGTGCCATGTTCTGAGATGCTAGTTGATAAGAATGGTGAGAGGCCCAATGGGGTTTGTGGCAAGAGCCTCGTAGCATGTTGTATCCCCTAGTTGACTTAAGACCCCCCCATTGTAGTCCTGCTTGTTCATAACTACAATGTTGCCCCCCTTGTCTGCTTCTCTGATGATGATGGAGTTATCTGTAGAGAGGAGTGTCAAGGCCTGACGTTCACCCTGTATTAGATTGTATTTGGTGAGTCTCCTATCTGGTCTCATCTTAGATTCATATTTATCAATATCTCTTAAAACCAGTCTGTAAAAAGTGTCTATGGTGTTACCCCCAGGTAGAGCGGGCGTCCACCTGGATTTGGATTTTAGTCCACTGGCTATGGAGTAGTCTGTGTCTACGTTTAGTTCCATCAGGAGCTGGCTCATGTCCTCTGGTGTCTCTTCCTGATTGGTGATGGAAAGTAATAGCTGAGTGTTTTACATATCTTGTATGCTGAGTACATCTGATACACCACACACAGGGATGTTTTTAGGGTTTTAATTGTCAATAGGATTGTTTACAAACATTTTCTTCAATTTCAAATTCCTGATAAACTTGAAAAGGTCTATCTTAACTTTGCATGCGTCCCCTTTCTCAATTGGACAATAGCCTAAACCTTTCTTCAGCAGCGATACCATATTGTCTGTTAGTGTTAGGGATGAAAGGTTAATGATGTCCACCCCCGTGTCTTGTGTGTCTATCAATTCTTCTTGTCCCCTGACCTGAGATTCATCCTGATGTCGTTTGTGCCCTGCTCTCTTCCCTCTGCGAGTTTTCTTTGTTGTTCTCCACGGTTGGGCTGTACCCTGTTGCCCTTTTTGATGCGCTGAACCTCCCTTAAAAAAGAGTTCTCTGGCCTGTCTAGATTAGAGGTGCTGGCTCCGTTTTCAAGCTCACTGTCACTGGATATTGGGACACTCAGGTAAGTGGAGCTTGAGGAGATGAAAATCGTCTGCTGTCTGCCTGTTCTATTCTTGTCCTGGTCACTTGTTAGGATTTGATCTTATTAGGAGGCATTAAATGTCTGTGCTCTCACTTTGATACTAATATAAGGCGCCACATACGCGAGGCTTCTTTCATGGTCGACCTAACGAAATAATTGGTTTTAAACCAAATTTGGCTCTTGGCCTCATTACCCTCTATAATCTATGCCTGCACCTTACGATTCCCAGACAGGGTGGCAACTCATATACTGGCTGCCGCAACAGTCATGCCCTTATCCACTCCTGTTCCTCGGGGTTAACTTACCCGATCTCTGAACTTTTTCTGGTTCTATCCCCCTTTCTCTGCTGTAAGGATGCACTAGATAGGCACCTTACCACACTTCCTCATTCCATTTCTTGCCTCCTTTTTGTACTCATTGACACCCTTCCGGTCCTGTAAACGGGTCCATTTATCCGGAAAAATTCAATTTCTCAGAAGCACCTTTCCCAGGCCAGCCGGGACGGAAGTACAACCGGCGGAGAGGTGAGCCTCCCTCTTCGTTTTGATATTGTCACGCGCACGCGTTAGCGCAGCCACCGAGTCTATCTCTTGGACTGATGACTTTTCCACATTATTGTACACTCTTGTTTTCACAGATCGATCACCACTCAGCTATCTTGCCTATAAGGTATGAATGTATATCCCGGACACTAGCTTGCATGACCCTGCAACATATCTGATACACTCTCCTTTTTTACTCTCCTTTGTCTTCTCTCCCTTCTCCCTCCACTTTTTGATAGATCGTCTTCTGTTTTTAACTCTGATAGGTGTTTTTTTGCTATTCATAGCATCCTGAAATTAAGCATAAACGCCATACACCACTATGTTGAGATTCAGCTATTACTGTACATTTTGGCTAACTGCTATGCTAACGGAGTGTAATTTTACTGTGTACATTAGAGCAATGTTTAGGCCATATTAATCGTGTACTACGTTTTCAAAGGTGTTGCACTGTAAAAATCGGTAGCACAATACTTTGCTCGTACATACCTCATGTGTCAATCTGCAATGTCTTTAGACACCCTCTCACTACACCGGCATTCACCCCACCTTTAGGACTCTTTCGCCTTGCAGTGATGATCGCCACGATTGAGGGTATGTCACCCAGGGTGTTGTTGCACTATGTCACATGTCGCCAAGTATCTGCACTCACAATGTAATGTGTTATAGTGTCTGATACTATGCCATTGTACATCCTTTAGCCCTGAAGAAGTCATGGGTTTCCACCCTGACGAAACACGTGTTGGCTGGGCAATCGATCTACATTAAACACAGAGAACACGTGATACTTTGAGTGTTCTTATATATTACCTGTTTTACTGTCTTTGCCTGGTTTTCCCCAATATTTCAAAATTTCAGCTACGCAGAATTTGCTCTGCATACTACTACGACGTGTGCACAGGCCTCCTGTACAAAAATATCCTAAATGCCTTTCGTGACTCACTGGACTTGTCAAGTTTTGATTTTGTCCCAGCTGACGCTTGGTTGGTGGCATACTGTTCTGCTGCACACAAGGGTAGAAATGTTGCATTCCTCCCTGTAGTGACAGTGTCATGGAGACTTGTCCCAGCTGTTACTTCTGCCATTGGCTCATGGTGATGCCGCACTTGAACTGTTGGCCGTGCATCTGACTATATGCTGAGTGCAGTGCCACACACATCCCTACACACATTGCCCAATACGCTCGCAGTGGTCACAGCATGAGAGGGGTCATATTGTAGGTTCCATCGTTTGTCGACAGGGAGGGGCTGATTGACGCCTTGCACTTTGGGTTGAGCCCCTATTTGCAATTCTACTTCACTGAGGCAGACATTGTGGTTCCATATGTGTATGGTGGACATGTGCCCTTCCGTGTCTTCATCAATGTGAATATGGTGTGCAAGATTTTGGGATGTGACATGCAATGTGCACCATCACAACAGGCTTGGTCCACTCCGTAGTGTGTGAGTAGATCTGCCAAGAGACATTTGTTTACAAGTGTTAAGGAGGACACTACTAGTGGCCTGCAACAGACTAGGACATTTTAGCACACATGCATTTTCCTTAATGGACGTGGGGCTAGGTTGGTATATTGCTATATGTTTGTTTTGGAGCAATGGGGGCACAGCTAGTTCACACATTCACGGCCATCTCACTGCCTATCTGTGTCCGGTAAAACAGGGACCTTGCTCGTGTTTCCCTAGGTGTACCTTCTAGGTGAATCAGTGTCCTAACAATTTTCACATACTTCTAAACTTGATTGGTCTAGAACGACGCACATCCGTGTAAGTTAAATGATTTTATTTACATTCAGAGGATGAAGACTGGACCAGTGCTTGGCCATACATGTCCACATTGCATGGATGCCCATTAGGGAGCCAGACAGAGTCATTTGGTGGTAACAGGTCCAAGGGAAGAGGCATAGTTCAGTCCGCAGGCTGATTGCAGTGTCAATGGCAATAAAAAGGTGATATGGCAGTCCATGTGGAGGTCCAAGGTGAATGTCGGGGGACAGTGGAAGACAGTGCAAGAAGATTTTCCGTGGCATGATACTAAGCCCGACACTAAGGAGAAAACTGCCCTTTTGGCGTTGATGGATGCTACCGCTTTCTCCTGAGCACAAATGCACTCTCATCCCCCTCTTCGTCCTCTGATGTGTCATGTGCCTCACATGTGGGTGGTGGTATAGTGGGTGCAGCACTGTGAGGTACTGACACATCAGGTGGCGGAGCTGAGGATGTGGAAGCAGCAGCAACATTCATCGGCGCCAGACCTTGTGGCAGCAATGAAGTGATGAGCAAGTGCAGGGCATGATAGATCCCAGCTACTTTGTGCTGGTGTGCAGCCCTGGCAGCCATATCTTGTGCCTGTATCCGCTCCATGCTCTCCATTATCCGACGGATGTTGCCCAAATTGGCTGACATTGCTGGAGCAACTCTGACCAGACAGTTGGTGTTGTCTCTGAATCATGACTCCAGCAATGTCAGCCATGGACCATTGGAGAGCATCGAGCGTGCTGTGGGTGTCTGTGATCTTCTGCATGTGGTCCCGGATGGGACTCAGACACCCACATATGGCCTCAAGTTTGTCCGCCAGACTCTCGAACCCCACCTGCACATGTTCAGCCATCTCCCGCTGGACCTCTAGCACACGGCGTTGGAAGGCCAGGTGTGGCTCCTCGAGGTCCTGGGAGCCAGCTGTGGTGGGAGGTGCTTGCTGCTGGTTGGATTGTGCAGGGGTGGGGTTGCCGCTATGCTGCTGGGTTGCCCTGCTCCTGGAGGTGAGGTACTGAAGGAGTCTAGCAGATGTTGGAGTTCTTCCTGATTGATGGTGGGGTAGTCCTCCTCATCATCAGTGAAGGTTGGGCCAGTCTGCTGTTCAGGAGGTGATGTCTCTGCCTCTGCAATGTAATAGGGGAGATACACTTTAACAGTGTTTGTCTTGTACGATCAAGCATTGGATGAGTTTACAAGCAGACTGCATGACAGTGTACATTCATCCTGTTTTTGAGGAGATGCCTATTTGTTGCAGGATAGTGATGATTCTGAGGACATTGCGGATGTGATGTTGTAGTTGTACATTGTCATCTCACAGTTTCCAGCTATGACAAATGTGATTGTACAATATCTACACACAAGCGTCACAAGTTGTGTCCTCTGTTCATTTGTGTGAGTAATGCAATTTGGCCCACATAGTAGTCAATGTTGATGACTTCAGATTTGTCTGTGTGTGCACTGCATTGTGTGATGGTGGCACCTGCAGCTTTGGTTTAGCTGCCCATTATACCTTTCAGGCAGTGAGCCTTTCAGTCATTGAGCCTTTCAGTTCTGTGCATTTACAATGTTGGGATGAGCCAAAGTGGCTGGAATATGGGTCTTGGTCAGGGTTGGGAGACTTGTGCATTGTTTGACATCGAATGTCTTGTTTACGTCAGGGGTTGTATGTACACGAGGATGTGTCAGAGTGTGACTTGCTTGTTTAAGGGTGTTGTCCACACTCAGTCACCTCAGTGAGGTGGCCTGCACCATGTTAATATGTTGTGCCTGCAGGCATGCTATTTATCATGCACTGTCACTTGCCTTGTCAATGTGGCTCACGGATACGCAGCATTGCAGGGTACTGCACATGTGCATGTGTTTTGTGCAAGTATAGTAACCCTGGGCGTAGTTCGCGTAGTCGCGCTACGCGAAGCTACGCGAAGACGTCGGGGCGCTACGCGAGCTTCGCGTACCTTCGCGAGCGTGCGTAGCTGCTTGGCGCGCCCGTTCGCGATGCGTTTTTCTTCCTCGGGAACGCGTTGTTCGTGTTCGGGACGCTGTTTGCGAGCTCGGGGGCGCGAACTTACCCATGCGGTCGCCTATGGGCGCGGCCATTTTGGTTTTCACTTGTCCCGCCCGTTCGCGATCCCTTATTTCCTGTTCCGGGTCGCGTATAGCGTGCTCGCGATGCGCATTCCATGTTCGGGAACGCGTTGTGCGTGTTCGCAACGTTTTTGCGTGCTCGGGAGAAATATCGCGCGAACTTACCTATGCGGTCGCGATGGGCGCGGCCATCTTGTTTTACCACTCTATGCTATGGTTCTGGGCCTGCTTTTCTATCCTCCCTCAATCTTTGCAATCCTTAGTTTTTTACACTGTTTTTCAATTTTTCTTTATTTCTTACCTATCTCTCTCTCTGCCTACGTCTATATTTTGCATTTTTTCTACTTTTTACTGTGTTTTTTTACTTTTCAACTGTTTTATATAACTTTCTTCTTTAAGCTCCTACTTCTTCCCCTAACTTTATTTTTCCCTTCTAACTTTTCTTTTTCACCTCCTCCCACCCCAGAACCATGGCGAAGGGTAGCAGCAGCGGGTCAAAGGGCAAGGCGCGTGCGCCCAATCGCCGCCTGCCTTGCGGCAGACTGCGCCCGCAGGGATGCAAGCCCGCAAGCTGTTTACGGAGGAGGAGGTGGCCGCCCTTGTTTTTTTATTCAGCGCCACCTCCCCTTGACCTTGGCAGCAGGCGGCAGGCCAGGCTCCGGTTACCCGACCCAGGAGCGTCACCGCCGGTGGGCGAAGGTGCGTCGGGCAGTGTTTCGCTGCTCCGCGGTCCGGCGCACCCATAACCAGCTGGCCCACCGGTGGTCAGACATTCTTGACCGGGAGCAGGACCTGTTGGACCTGCTAGGTGTCGAGGTCGTGGGGCTTGGTGAGTAGCCAATATATATAGTAGTATAAGTATTGTGATTTGTGTATACATTTTTTACAAATAACAAGAATAATGCTGCTTACATTGCAGGTAAATTACGTTTCAAAATCTTCTGTGATTGTAGGACACAGGTGCTGGGCGGTACTCTTACTTTTTGCAACTTTGCGCTCGCTTGTCATTATTATGTAAGAGTTTACTTTAGAGAACTTCAGTTAGGTAATGCTATTGCTAGAGAGACTGTAGTCCTTCCTTTGTCCTCCTGTCAAATAGTGGTGGATGGATTTGATACTAGGTTTAGTTACTATTAGTTGATAATTTTTGAGCGGTCTGCGTGACGCATCCTCTGTCACTGAGTGCTGCTTACCCCAGTCCTTAGTAGAACCTTTTGTAGTTAGTTTAGTGAGTGGTACTGGTAAGCTTAGCTTAGCAGTGTCAGTCAGCTGCAGAACATCAGACGCAACCAACCAACAATTTGGTGTATGCATTATGCACTGACTTTATGCATGTGTCCTCCTTCTCATCTATGCATTTTTGATGGGAAAAAAAATGGAAATGCAGGCTTAATGAACAATTGGCCCGCCTGGAATAGGTGGGCTAGGTCAGGTGGTACTTAGGCTTAGTTAGTGTTCTGGATTTTATTTGAATCAATCAGAATGGAACACTGAATTAGTGTTCCCAAATAAGTAGACTGTCCATGAATCCCGCAAGCCAGTAGTCGATCGGATTAGATAGGTCAATTTTATTGCAATTTTTGTTTCCTAAAACGTTTTTTGAGCGTTTTTTTAGATAATTTATTTGTTTCACAGCAATCATTAATGTTTGTGTCTTTCTTTTTCTTTATTATATCTTACATGATCACTGATCTGCAGCACCCAGGGGCAAGAAGACGGGGTCCGAGTCGGCGGGACAACCACCAGAGGACCGCTCCTCTACCGAGGGCCCTGCTGCTGGTCCCAGTAAGTCCTCCAGTGGTTATATTAACAATTATATTACCCTAACTTTTACTGGACCTTATTTTTTCAGAACTATTAATTCTGGCTCCACTCCCTAATTATATTTTTTACAAAAGATTCTTTGATCTTGACTTGACTATCTGTTTCTAAATTCTGGTTATCCCTGCCTCTAAGTTGTAACTGCCTCTGCTATGAATGTCTGTACTCTGTACTACTACTATTAGTCTGTCGCTAAGCTTGCCCAGTTTGCATTGCCACTCTTTATTGTACGGTTTTGAATAAAACTCAGATTGACCAATACTAATAGCTCTAGCCACTGAGTCCAGTCCTTTCGGTTGTCCTCTTCTAGGCTTCTTAATCTTGAGGCTTTGACAATTACCACAAACAAAATGCACAACCAGATATTTGACTATTTTTGATAGGATATAGTACATACTACTTGGATTCTGCACAGCCCCATGCAGAACTATGCACAATGAAATAGGATGTTGGTGATGCGAGTTTGGAACTTGGACGTTCTCACACCTCAGTCAGAAGTGAACCCACAATCCCCTGAACGACTAGCTAGTGTCTCATTAGGTCCCCGAACCCCCACCCGAAGATACCCAATGATTATGATTCCACAACCCAGAACATAACACACTTTCGCTCACTCACTCGTGTAAGTCCACCACCACCACCACACCAAATACCACAGAGTCTATGTGTAAGTTCAAAAGGTTTATTTTCAAATGACAACCTCTGTATGTTGTTGTTCTATAAAATTCAGTGTACTCCAGCCAGCTCCAACAGCAAAATGCATAAGATTAAAACAATAAAAATTGTTGCAACAAGTGCATGATGATATAAGACAAAAGATCTGTGTGAATTCTGGGCGACTCCTCACCGTAGAACGTAGAATTACTGGTTACATGCATCATTCATAAGCTCTGCAAATCTCTGGTTCGTAGAAGGGAATCCTCTGCCTGAGAAAAATGGTGCGTGTTAATGCAAGCATTTGTCAGTCCTGCCAAAAACTGTAACATGTTACCTATGGCTAAGTAATACGGACTAACGGAACTCCATAACAAAGTGGCTTGTTTTCCGACCTCTTGTACGCAACGCTCAGACAGTAGCTGTATGTGCTCATGTGGGCTCAAAAGGCGTCTTACTGTTACTGCACAACAAGCTGCGAGGTAACATGCGCAAAAGACATGAAGCGAAAAATGGTTGCATGGCTCAGGCTAACTTTGCAAAGAGTAGAGTATAGTATAATAATGACCCTAGGGACCATAATTAATAACACTACTAGTGTCTGTCTACTGACTGTACTCTAGTACCCGATTTGGACTATTGAATGTGATTTATAATAATAATATGTATTAACTTTTTTCAATCTTGCTAGTGAAAAAGAATAAATAGGGGAGGTGTACAGGCATCTAAAAATGTGTCATGTTTTTTCTAGGCGTACTACCGACCACCAGTGCCGGTGGGGCCAGCGGCGATGGCGTTGCGGCCATTCTGGAGGGGGCAGGAGATGCAGCACCTGCAGGAGATACAGGGGTGAGCCAGCAGCAGTGGCGGGCGGTGGTAAGTTATATTCATGACTTATTGACATTGCAATAGCTGGAAGGGTGTGTGGAGTGGACTTCACTCACTGTACTGTTGTTGAGACTTATTAGGTATGAAGTTGTAGTGAACATTATACAACGGTTAATAAAGAAGACACCCTTTACTTAGCATGAGCAATGCAGTAGCAATAGCATTACCAGCGTGACTTCATTAACCAATGGCCTCTTATATCTGACTCCAACTCAGCTGTGAAAGTTTTATGGAGGAGACTAAAAGTCAGATCAGATGACCTTGATGGATGTGTTGAACAAAAAGGGAAAGAAGGGTGGAAGGAGGAAGGGCGGGCGAGATTTAATATGACGACTGGCAGAGAAGGATACGTTGGAAGCATGGATAGGTGGCTGATAGGAATCAGATGCATGTGTTGTTGAAGGATGGGTGGGAGGTGAAAGAAGAATGGATGCCTGCCTGGGTGGAAGACACAGTATGGGTGGATACTGTGGATAGCAAGAATCATCAGCGGTGTTTGGGTGAAACTCAAAGCCAAGGCAAGCAACGGAGTGAGTGGACGCATGCGTTGTTGTTGGTGAAACAAAGTAACGTTTGTGGAGAGATTAAGAAGAATGATTGACATTTACTTAGAATGGATGGATGCCTGTATGTATTCATCATAGACAGCATAGGTGGAGACTGTCACGGGATGCACAGTTTTAGGGAATGTTAAAGAAACCGCGCCAGCGTACCAAAGCCGATGTGGGGAGGGGCAGGGTGGGGGTAGTAGTAAACAATGTATTACGCGGGCAAATACATGTAACTTTACTGTAACATACAAATAAATAAAGTGAATTTCATTGTGCGCACTGCACCGCCAAATGCGATGCAGTGTGCGCAACAAAATTAGTTTCATTTATTTATATGTTTACTTACCTGTAATTGGCCGTAATCCATAGTTTACTACCCCCATCCTGCCCCTACCCACGTCACCGCCCGGCCAAACTCCCCGAGTCCCACCAACGACCGCTACTGACCTTATGTCGTTGTCCCATATAAAAGCAACGATCATTGGATCAGATATATAATCTGCCTTTTGTAGTAGCCAAGGCACTGTGAAATTGAGCATTTGCCCTCCATGTAACAGAGAGAGTATGGCCAGTGCCACCCGTAATAGAAAAATACGAGCTTCCCCACCTGCAAACAGTAGTAAATCAAACTAATGTGACTCTGCGTCATGACTCGTATGTTTGTCTTGGGTTCAAGCATAGATGACCGAGCTGGCAATGCCGGCTACAACCAGGTTATGTCATTTCGCTAAACTAAAGATAAGAAGAACACTGGTGTACTGTGTACTGCTTGGAGTCCATAGTGCTAGTATAATGCCTGAAACTCCCACAAATGTTAGAGGCCGAGGAAGTGGGAGGATAGATAGATTATTACCACAAATGTTATGTACTGTGCTTCTTGCTAGTGCTACTGTGCCATTATGTGTTGAATTAATTTTGTGTTACTGTTTAGGTAAGAGTACTGGTTACAACAATATTTTTTTTCTTTCTTTTCCCAAGACAAACCATCGCGGAAGGAGTTGGCAGTCAGGGCCCGGCGCCGGAAACTGGAGGCCATATGCCGGGAGTACCGGCGGCTGGTGGCTCAGGCGGAGGAGGAGGAGGAGGCGGCAGCAGCTGCAGCCTCGTCCGATGCCCCGGGCCCCAGCCAGGCCCCAACTCCAGCGGTACGGCGCCGCGGTCTGATAGCCACCCGCCGCAATTCATTAACAGCCAGCACTGCTGCCCCCATTGTGGATGCCACTGCAGGGCATTCCGCAGGAATATTCTCCTCCGGATGGCACGGCAAGAGGAGCAAATGGAGGAGCGGGTGAAAATCCTGGTGGACAAACACCTCAAAGCCCGCCGATTATAACATCGAGGACCCTGTTGCTTTGCCCCTTTTTATTCCTTGTTTTGGTGGGTGGGAATTGGGCGTTGGGGTTTCGGGACATTCTTTGGACTTTTTTCGTTTTGGACATTGGTTGGGGTTAGGGAGAGGGGTGGGTCAGGTGTGGGATAGTTTATTTTTGTTAGGGTAATAAATTATATTTATACTTAAACATACAATGTTAATGTTTTGTGGGGGGTTACTGTTTTACGAATTAACGTCACATTGGTTTCCTTGCTGCTGCAGGGCCGCAGCCAGTGTTTGATTTAAATAATCTGCCGATGATGTATAACAAACAGATAGATGCGGTACCCCTCACTGAGTTATTTGTCCTACTAGTATTCTACCTCCCACCAAACTTATCTTACCTGTGATTGATGATGACTACGTTCGGCACAGCGATGGCTGCATGGTTTCCATAGAGAATGTAGAAGATGCCATGGTTGTGGTGGTAATAGTAGAGTAGACACTGGCAGTAGCATTTGCTAAAAAATAAAAAAAGAGACAGTCACTTGCCTGAGAAAAACTGTGGGAGGAGTAGTCGAACGAAGTAAAATACAGTACAGAAGACGACTGCCAAACAAACAATATTGCAGTTGCAACTGCTAAAGTCAAATTAAACATAATGGTGGCAGGGACAGCCTAGTACAAGAAGTTATAAACTGCAGTTGTGCTGTCGAGTGAGTCACTTAACTTAACACAATCGTAATTCGTAACCTTTACTGCTGTGTGGTAGGAGTTTGATGATTAATCCAATCAATGACGGCAATTAATTATGATGTACTACTATTAGCCGGTGACGGCTTGCACAATGCACATAGACTGAGCATGGGTGGCCAAGCAGAAGAAGCTCCTCGCCCTGCCTTGCAATTGAATTAGTGTTGCTTTCACCACATCTGCCCCAGCAAGCGTGTGATCAATTGGTGTACATTTTATGTAGTCACATCACACCTCAATATAAATCACAGCCCGGGGGAAGAGGGTTAGGGTTTGATGAATGGATGGGAAGGGGGTTTGGGGAAAGGTTTGAAAATGAAAAACAGTACGCATGGACAACAAAAGCAAAGCGCAATCTTGGCAAACGACCATGATCTTATCCAAAAAATCAATAAAGGGAGAAAAGGGAAATGCATGCGTTAATGATGATGAAGATTAGATAACTTGATGGTTAATGAGTAGTACTTAATAACTCCTACTAGACAATTAGACAGTACAGGGCACCAGTATATTCTATGCAATTTGCCTTGCCTGTAATATGCGCTCAGAGACCCAAATTCCATGTTGTACTGGGCTTACTTGTAAAGATAGCAAAGACAATTAAAAAACATTTGTAGGGATCAATTAGCAAACAAACACACAACACACAGTCCTAATGATTGCAGAGAAAAAAGGATTCAAATTAATTAAAAGATGAATGATGAATGATACTAAAGTTACTGTATTATCATGCTAAAATTGTGGAGTTGAATCTCGTCCTTCCTCTTGGTCCTATCTTCCATGGACGCTCCGCACATCAATCTTGGTGGCCTTCCTGATGCCGATTGGTAAGGTAAATGTGAGTTGTGTCTCCCAGTATAGCAAGCACAGGGTAAAGGCCGGCCTGTAACATCTAGATGGAAAAACAAAAGGGGTATTGAGAAATCAATGAATAAAAAAAACATCATTTACGGTGGAGTCCAAGAAGAGAAGAGAGAACACTTTCAGAGTGAGGCGGCTTGGATATATCGTGTAGATTCAGTTTACAGCATTAAGCTACAACAACAACAGGACAGAACAGGCCCACCACAGCACCAGCCCGTGACCCAACCTCCATTTACCTTAATTTTTGACATAGCCAGACAAAAGGCATACACAGCAACTTAGCATTTTCCTAATTAAGTGACAAAATCAATGCGCCGCTGTCAGTCATCACTACACTCGACTAGACCACTACATGGACATGTAGGTCTGCTGTGTTTACTACTTTCTTGTTGAATTGTTGTGTTTATGTTTACCTTATGCCACTTCATGAAATGCAGTTAGTCCTTGAATCATCTCCGATCCAACTGAATGACTGCGCGCGAAAAGATAGTATGGTCATCATCATGGTGTGGTACGTGTTGTCCAACTACAACTCAGTCTGTATTGACTCCGATTAAGTCCATATTCCATATTAAAAAATTGCAACAGATATTGGCCTGCACCTGCAGTAGTAGGAGTACAATTTGGTTATTAAACAACAAGAAGGGAAACATTGACTGTCACTGACTTACTTGAGTCACTTTGTAGATTAACTAGTAGAGTAGAGTTCGACTTCATGCACAACATCAACAACAAACAACAGCAATCGCTCAGAGTCTGCAAACATCCAATGCATTCCATCATTACCTGTCTTGCTCTTCTCTTTGGCTGTCAGATCATCAGATGCCTAGTTCTGAAATTATTATTTTTTTTTTTGCAGGGCAGTGGCCTCATTATTACTCCAGTCCACATTCATTTTGAGTGTTAGGCGCTGTTTTGGTTTTCGTCTTATTCATCTGTGGCACTTCTTTGTCACAGTTTAAGTTGCTTCCCATGGTCAGCACTGTGATGATGGGCCGCGGCCTGTGTAGTGCTCATTGCTGGTCATTTGAGTTTGCACAAATGTCAGCAAGTTTCTTCGAAGAGTCTCTTGTCTTTCTCTGCCAAGTACCTTCTGTCCTGACAGTGAGGACCTTTGGATGCCTGCTGAGGCTGTAGCCTTCGGACACTGATGAGTTTCGGCTCGAAAACAAAACGGAGGATAGCTATAGTAGTCACGTTTCACTTCTAATGGAGGCGGGACTGGTAAAGGCAACATTTCTTGTACTAATGTCTGGCTTGATGGAAATGTACTTGTGCGAGACAGGAAGATGAAGCAGGACTCTGAAGAGTGGACAGTTAAATGCACAGACGTGCAACTCCAATAGGGAAATAAAAAGAAGACGGTGGTGATGGTTTTGTTGTGATTTGATTTGAACCAGAAAGACAGATACACAGACACATAAAGGAAGGAAGAAAGCAACAATTTGAAAGCCTAGTTGTCAGGGAAGAGGAGCTCGTCCTCAAACTCTGGTGGTTCGGACAGAAGTAGGTCCTGTAACGCACTATTTACGTCATCCAAGTCGCTCTGCTCTTCCTGCTGTGATTCACGTATTTTGTAATCCGGTGGTATAAAGTGCTGATTCATTTTGATCATGGTTAACCTCTCCACGCTTTGGGCCGAGAGACTGGTCCTTTTCGAGTTACAATGGCACCAGCAGCACTGAAAACACGCTCAGAAGAGACACTTGCGACAGGGGAAGCGAGATACTTTATCGCCAGCCTGCTGAGCACTGTCCATTGGCTTCTTTTCCCATACCAATACACCAATGGGTTTCCATCCATGAAGACCTCTGTTGGGTCATCCAGATAGGCCTGGACCATCCGCTCAATGTTAAGGGGTGCTCGGATGTGCTCGGCCGGTTTTGCCTTTGCATCAGCACTGGACTTACCATACCCCTGCTGTAGAAACCAATCAGTTGCACATTGTGCTGTGGATGATCCTGTTCTTGATGTTATTGTTGGTGTAGGTGACTGCTGGGAGGCAAATGCACTGCCCTCAGGCTCCGAAGTATAACTTGACTCTGGATGCCCTGTAGTACTGGTTATGGCCTGGGGTGGGGGCCTGTAATTAACAGCCGTTCGCTTTCGAAAATAGTTGCTTCCTTAGCTATCAAAGTTTTGTAGTTGGCAACATCCACTTCCGAAAAGGAATTACTGCCTTGCTGTTCAGAAATACTTTGTACCGTGGATCCAAAATTGTGGCACTAATGTAATGTGGTTGTGACAAAATTTTATTTTTAATCCTTGTATTTTCCGATAAGCGAGCGGCTAAGGTCTCCGCCAAATGATATGCGTCTTGTTTGTCATCCACACCTGCGTACGTTTCAGACACATCCTTCAGCTGTTGCTCTAGCATGTGCAACAATGGGATAGCTTGGCCCATAGTACAGTCCTCCCTGCTGACTTCACGTGTGAAGATCTCAAAAGTAAGTAGCATCTCAGTCAGGCATTTAATGAGGTCCCATTGAGCCATCTCAACGGTCATGCCTCTCACAGTAGGTTCCCCTATTCTTTGCATGACATAAGCATTGAGTGGTATGTACAGTTCAAACAGACGATCAAGCATGTAATAAGTTGAGTTCCAACGTGTTGGCACCTCCTGGATGAGCGCTTTGACTGGCAGTTTATGCTCACGTTGAATGACCCTCAGCTGCTTCCGGGCTTTAAAAGAATGGCTGAAATGTGTGCATATTCTTCTGCAGGTGACCAGTAAGTTGCTGACTTTTGATTCATTTTTCAAAAAGTCTTGAACAACAATGTTAATGCAGTGTGCCAAACACGGGACCCTGAAATAGCCACCATTGCGCATGGCCAAAACTACATTACTGCCGTTGTCCGTGGCAACAAAACCAATCGTAAGCCCTCTTGGGCGCAGCCACTCAAAGACCTTGGTGTTAAACTCTTCCAAAATGTTTGCAGCAGTATGAGATTTCTCCATGGCAAACATGGCTACAGTTGCATGTTTGCGAGTGGCATGAAAAATCTCTGCAGTATCAACACCAGCAGATAGCTGTTCTCTAACACCCACAAAACTGATCCAGTGTGCAGTGATGCACATGTAATCTGTGGCTTGGCAACTGGTCCACATGTCTGTAGTCAGGTGGATACTGTGAACAGCACTCTGCTTCAAGGCCTTTCCTAGCAATTCCAGCACGTCGTGATGTAGTGCTGGAACTGCAACTCTGGCAAAATAGTAGCGGCTGGGAACATGCCATTTTGGGCAGATGGTTGACACAAATTCCACAAAACCCAACCCTTCAACAAAAGAAAAAGGGAGAAGGTCCAGTGCTAACATTTTAGCCAGCTTCGCATTGTACAAACGTGCTATTGGGTGGTTGCGTTCGTACTGCCCCTCACCCCCAAACATGCTGATAATGGTAGGCTGCATGGTTTTCCTTTCTCTTAGGCTCAACGCACTTTTTGGTAGTGCGGACCTGGTACTTCTTGGTGTCTCCGGCTGACTCTTACTCTTGTGCCACTGAGATGTTGCTGAAGATGTGTGCAACGTTAAGACTGCACTGCTGGGGTCAGGGACACCTTGTGTACCACTACCAGAGAGAATGTCTCCCTGTCCTTCCTCTTCTACCGTGATCGGATCTTCTTCTTCTACTCCTTTATCCCCACCAACACCAATGGTTGCAGTTTTTTTTCTGTCGCGAAGGTGGTCCTCCCAGCTGATCAAGTGGTGTTTTTTCAGATGGGTCATTTGGCCTCCGGTACCATAGTTTGTACCAAGCTTACCACGACTAACAGAGGTATTACAAATGGAGCATATAGCAATGTTCTCCTCCTTTTCGCTAACCGTAAAGAAGTCCCAAACTGGGGAGCTTAACTTTGGCCTCCTGCTGGAGGTGCCACTTCCAATGCCGGATGATCTGTAGGGTGTGTGTTGAATTTGACTCTGTGCTGCTGTACCACTACCTACTCCTACAGAGGTGGTGGTTGTGCTGGATGTAGGTCGCTGCCGGGCCTTTGCTAATGCAAATATGGAAGCTGTAGGTCGTGTTGGTGTTACCTGTGGAGGTATGCGTGCTACATCCCTCGCAGCGATTTTGGATAGAGTAAGAATGTTGGTCTCCATCTCCTCGGGGCCGGGAGTGATGTTCGTGATGACTGGCTCGTCGTCATCATCATCATCATCTTGCTGTTCTACATCGACCTCCATAAGTGTAAGGCTTTCTGGAACCTTCCTTTTCCCTAGCTTGGTCTTGGAACGTGGCTCCCTCTCAGACTCAGTTTGTGGCTTCCAAGTGGCATCTAGATCATCAGAAGGGGGGCTTGGCAAAGAACTCAATGGACTACCCCTCCTTTTCCTTGCTGGGGATTTGGAAGACAATGGATCTTCTGAATGAGTGGCTTCTTCTTCTACCTCTGCATGAGGCTCAATTTCCTGAACTGCCCCTACTTCAGGAGGAACAACAACTACTATTGCGGGCGGTGGTTGCGGCTGTTGTTGTTGACCACTTATCTGCTGTGTTTCCTCCTGCGTTGATTGGGTACTACTTTGAGATAGCGATAAGTTTATCTCCGGCTCAGCATCACTGCTTTCCACCATTAGGCTGGCTACCTCTTCCCCACTCATGTGCTTGGGCCTGGGTTGGTGGGTTGGGTCCACTGATGCGGAGGTGCTGCCCCCAGCTTGCCCCCGGACACCGCTGCTATAGGCGCAATTTTTTTCCCCAAAAAAGGTATTGGCCGGCACACCAGACTTCAGTGTCACTTGCTTCTTCTGTTACTTCTTCTTCTCAATAGCAACTTTCTTGATACTGGAGGACCTGGTACCTGCTTTCTTTGGGCCCATCTTCTTCAGATGTCAGCAGCACTCAGTTGCAGAGATGTCTGGTCAGGTCACACGTCACGTTGTGTGTCCAGCAGCAGGATGTCTGTCTGGAAGTGCAACAGGCAATGATGAGAGACACACCTCCTCCTCAGACTTTGTGCACCTAAAAGCAAAAAAGCCAGAACATCAGTCAAACATAGCACAAATCAAACAAATAGAATATAGAACTTAGTGTGTGGTGGCCTCAATTATTAAATTTCAGAAACTCTGCCAACAACAACACACAGTGTAGCCATTTATGAGACGTTGACAACAAGGCCAGGGCTTTCCTGGCTACTGTACACTCTGGAAGAATAAGAATATTAAAGAACAAAAACTAAAATGTACTGGAGCATGTTTGGCCTAAATTTGTGCATCACGTGGGATGTATTATATAGCAGCATCAGGGAGCTGCAGCTGGCAATGGGATGGATTTGGAAGCAGTAAAACAAGAGGAAAAATGGAAAGACACGCAGGCCTATGTGGCAAAAACAGCACACTAATAACTACCACAACAAAATGGCCCCCAGAAACATGGTGACTCACAGGCACAAGGCACGGCAAACAATGAACTCAAGCAGGCCTATATATGGGCAGACAAAGGATGCCTTATAAAACACACAGCTTTAATGCAAAAACTAAAATCCACATGGCTAAAAACACTTTGGAAAGTTAGACAACCACTACAACAACACAATTATAATTACACAGTACACACGCAAAAAAGGCATTTATTTACCACACCAAATAAGTGAAATAGTCAGACCCTCCAAAAAAACCACATTTCGCAATTCAATTGAATCTATTCAATGCCATCCATGGCCTAAATGATGCCAAAATTCAACAGACTACACAGAAACAGTTTTATGCACCCATGGTGACTACCTCTGGGCCTACTGGCATACTGGGCCGCAAGCTTGGAGGCCTATGGCAAAAGCACAGTGGCTGGTTTAACAAAATGGCCGCCGCCCACATGGCCAGGCCACCAAAAATAACAAAAAAGTGAAGACAAAGGACAGGACCAGGCAGTTGGAGACTCTGGGCAACTTGCTACCTCTTGGAAAAAATTGTAAAACAAAAAAAATGACTCCTTGCTCACCAAACTACATCTAAATGACAACCTGAGGAGTTTTTTGTGCAAAATGAACTAAATCAACATTTTCGAGAAGGTTTAATGATGCTCGAGAGATATTGTTCGCCAGATTGTAAATTCTGCGTGTTCGGCATCGCGATCGTCAAAAAATTTCGTTATCGCGCGCGCGAAAACGTACATTGAGCGCGCGAAGAAGATAAAAAGTGTAAGTCCGCGTTGTCGCGCAGTGCGGACTTGCCCAAAGTCCGCGAGCTGAACGCCCAGGGTTACTTACTGGCTGAAAAGGCCTATTTATTTAACAAACATCCCAAAAAATAAAATACGCCCCAAAAGCCACATTTTGAAAATCAATCCAATGCCATCCATGGCCTAAATTATGTTACAATTCAACAGACAACACAGAAACAGTTTTTATGCACCCATGAGGATGACTACCTCCGGGCCTACTGGCACACTAGGCCGCAAGCTTGAGGCCTATGGCAAAAGCACAGTGGCTGTTCACACAAAATGGCCGCCAACACATGGCCAGGCCACCCAGAACAACAAGAAAAGGAACACAAGACAGACAATGCAGGCCTATGGCAAAAGCACAATGCCTGGCTTTACAAAATGGCCGCCACCCACATGGCCAGGCCACCCAAAATAACAAAAAAGTGAAGACAAAGGACAGGACCAGGCAGTTGGAGACTCTGAGAAACTTGCTACCTCTTGGAAAAAATTGTAAAACAAAAAAAAATGACTCCTTGATCCCAAAGTCCGCGAGCTGAACGCCCAGGGTTACCTACTGGCTGAAAAGGCCTATTTATTTAACAAACACCCAAAAAAATAAAATACGCCCCAAAAGTCACATTTTGCAAATCAATCAAATGCCATCCATGGCCTAAATTATGTTACAATTCAACAGACAACACAGAAACAGTTTTTATGCACCCATGAGGATGACTATCGCCGGGCCTACTGGCACACTAGGCCGCAAGCTTTGAGGCCTATGGCAAAAGCACAGTGGCTGTTCACACAAAATGGCCGCCAACACATGGACAGGCCACCCAGAACAACAAGAAAAGGAACACAAGACAGACAATGCAGGCCTATGGCAAAAGCACAATGCCTGGCTTTACAAAATGGCCGCCACCCACATGGCCAGGCCACCCAAAATAACAAAAAGTGAAGACAAAGGACAGGACCAGGCAGTTGGAGACTCTGGGAAACTTGCTACCTCTTGGAAAAAATTGTAAAACAAAAAAAAATGACTCCTTGATCACCAAACTACATCTAAATGACAACCTGAGGAGTTTTTGTGCAAAATGAATTAAATCAACATTTTCGAGAAGGTTTAATGATGCTCGAGAGATATTGTTCGCCAGATTGTAAATTCTGCGTGTTCGGCATCGCGATCGTCACAAATTGTCGTTATCGCGCGCGAAAACGTACATTGAGCGCGCGAAGAAGATAAAAAGTGTAAGTCCGCGTTGTCGCGCAGTGCGGACTTGCCCAAAGTCCGCGAGCTGAACGCCCAGGGTTACCTACTGGCTGAAAAGGCCTATTTATTTAACAAACACCCAAAAAAATAAAATACGCCCCAAAAACCACTTTTACCAATTCAAAACAATGCCATCCATGGATGCCCGGCCTACATGTTGTTTAAACTTTAAATTCAACAGACACCACAGAAACATGCACCCATGGGTACCTCTGGCTCTAGTCTGGGCCTACTGGCTGAAATTCCAATCAAAGAAAAACAACTAGGCCCCTGCCGAAACTACAGGCCACAACAATACATTTTAAAAAATATGGAAATCCCCCCAAAAATGTAGGTACAAACAAGCCCCAATCAAACAAACAAGTACACCAATTCTCCAACTTACTTGTAAAATCTCAAATCCAAGAGTCCTCAAATCCAATCCAATGATATGATGCAGCAGACAGACACAAAAAGTGATCCTTCCAGCTCCAAATCCAAATGAAAGTGAACAGCACATGGACAAAACACTGGGAGGAGCCTGCTGGACAGGAACAGGAAGTTTGAGAATCAGGGGCACTTCCTTCCTCTTGGAAAAAAAGAAAAAGGACTCCTTGCTCACCAAACTACATCTCTAAATGACAACCTGAGGAGTTTTTTGTGCAAAATGAACTAATTCATCATTTTCGAGAAGGTTTTATGATGCTCGAGATATATTCTTCGCCAGATTGTAGTTTCTTCGTGTTCGGGATCGCGATCTTACCAACACTGCCGCCGGAAGTCAGATCGCGCGTCCGAATGACGTGTTCGCGTTCGCACACTCTCGCGGGATCGTGCGGCCGGATTCCAAATCTCGGGGCGCCCGCGAACGGATAGGAAGTCGCGTCGGCGAACGCAGAATCACGGTAGGTCGTTACCGCGCGCGCGAGAACGTATATTGAGCGCGCGAAGAAGAAAACAGCTACGCTACGCCGCAAATTGCGTAGTGCACGGTAACTTCGCGTTCTACGCGAATCGCGAAGTTACCGCAACTTCGCAAGCTCCGCGAGCGTAGCGTAGTTCACCGCCCAGGCTTAAAGTATAGTCATGTGTGAGTAGGGCACCCATAAGGCACATTAGCAATGTGAGCTTACTTGCTGTTTTGACATAATCTGCACTATGTAGTACACATGGACATCCATGTTGCCTTGTCTATTGTGATTTATCTTGTGTGCATGCCGTCCTTCATGTATTTTCTTGCATGCATTGCTTAGTGCCCTCCGTTTGGCTTACCGGTTGTGAGTATGGTTCGGCGTGAGTCTCTATTGTTGTCGCTGTCTGAACAGACAGGGGCATGTTACCAAGGAATTGGCGGAGAGAGGCGTTAGCCATCTTTGCTTCACGCCTCTTGCCACCACTTTGGTAACACCAGGCTGCACCATGTTGACAAGGATATGGTGCAGCCTGGCGTTTCCCCCTGCAATGGCCCAAAATTACACAGCTTAGCGCCAGCGCAGGCACCCTTGCACCAGAGTTCAAGGGTGTCTGCGAGCAGGGTGGTTTGTTTATGTGTAGGAAGTAGATCCTTCCTGCACATGAACAAACCGAAGAAGGCATTATGTAACTTTCATGTGTGCTGCTTCGTGCAGCACACATGGAAGTTACAATATGGCATTTTGGAGTATGGTTTGTTCATGTACAGGAAGGGACACCTTCCTGTACATGAACATCCCATAGTATTTAGCTTTTTCCATGTGGGCTGCACAAGGCAGCACACATGAAACAAGTAAAAACAAGGTGAATTAATGCATTTCTCCTAGTTTTGCTACCTTAGGCCCAGGATTTTTCTGGTGTTAAGATCAGCACTGCCACCTATTCTCGCCTAACTTGATAATGGATGGCAGCGTCAACTTCAATGGGTGTTGTGGTGGGACGCCCACCACAACACCCACTGCACGCCCCCTTTCACACAAAGTTTAGCATGAAAGGGGCCCTATTCTCAGGGCAGTGTAAAGCCACATTAAGTGACTTAACGCTGCCTTGATAATGGTGCGCTGACCCTATCACCACCCCAACGTCACAAATGAGTGACGTTGTGGTGGCGATAGGGGCTTGATGATATGCCCCATAGTCTCAACACCCATTACCCTCAAGGTTGACCCCACATGTGGTGTGTAAGTGGTCAGTTTTCTGATGTATGTGCATTTCATGAGGCCTATTTATGTTGCTCAGGCCTGGGCCACGCAACACTCACAAGAGATGCAAATGGGTGGGTGATGTGTGTTTGTGTATGTGCCACGCAGCTGCTGACATGGATGCTACCTGCTGTCCTGGTTCTGGTATTCAATGCCTGGCTTAGCATGTGGGTGATAACTACCTGACTGCATATTTGTTCTATGACACAGTTGACTTACCAAACAGTTACGTTGAATTGCACATGATGGTGTGATGGGCAACTCACATCAGGACTGATGTGGAATGCTGTTTTCTGTATGGCAGATGTGTACACTTGGGGGTGTAGGAGTGCAATTTAACATAAGGGTTGAGGGTGGCATTTGGGCGGTTGTAATTATTTGTTTCAAATTTGCTATCCTTGCTTGTTGTCATACTTTGGCAGTGAGACAGCTTTACAGGCACATTGTGCCTCAGCGCGTATGTCACACAGACAAGGCATGCAGTACATATTTGTGTGACACATTCCTGATCTGCATTGTCCACGTACTGTGGGGTTGTAGGCATGTCCCCCTGCTCATTGTATTCCATCGCCCTTTGAGTGAAGTGTGCTGTTTGTGTTCATTTTTGTATGTGCAACTTTTATCCAGTAGCCTACATGGTCAATTTATTGTGACATTGCATGTGTGTGTGGTATGCAGACTCACTAGGTGTTTCCCCACTTGGTGTACACTGGACTGCATCTCATGAACAGGCAAGGGGGCACATTGCCTGGGAATGCAGGTGATGCCAGATTTTCCCCCTTGCCACTACTTCACGCACATACAAATTTCCTGCACATGGACACATCTCTGTCTGATGCCCAAATGCGGATGCACAGTGAATATGACTGGTCATGTGCACGATAAGGCATGCCACCACCGATGTCAGCACACCTGCAGCATTGTGCACATGTGTTTGAGTAGTGTGCAGGAATGTACATGTGCCTATAGGTGTACTTTACTGTGCATACACAACCTTGCACACTACTCAGACACATGTGCACAATGCTGCAGGTGTGCTGACATTGGTGGTGGCATGCCTTGTCGTGCACATGACCAGTCACATTCACAGTGGATCCGCATTTGGGCGTCAGAGTAAGATGTGTCAGTGTGCTGGCAATTTGTATGTGCAGGGTGATGTGGCAAGGGGGCCATTTTGCCACCCTGCCGCATCTCAAGTTGCTGTGCCACTTTGTCATTTGATGTGGCACTTATGGTGTGGTCTGACTTTGACCTTGGACTATGTTGGGCTTCCTTTTCTGTGCACATTTAAAAGTCTGTGTGCCCGGCAATGTGTGTCGTGCAATGTGTTGTTTGAGAAGGGTGATATGTCCCTATGCCACCATGGACAGGGGTATCCGGGACATGATCCACAGTGATTGTGGGTATGCACTTCAATTTAATTAATTGTACATGAGTGCCACTGGGCCCATCCACCCCCGTCCCCCTGTCCCTGGTTGATGCTCAACCTGGTGTTGTTGTGTCTGGTCACTTTCAGCAGTATCCTGGCCCGCAACTCCAATCACTGTCTCCTCACTGATGACTCGGGACACCTGCTTCTCCAACTCATCCAGCTCCTCCTGTGGCGCTGGACTCCCATCTCTAGTCTGCTTAGCTGCTCTCAGGTTGGCTGCTAGTTTCTCCTTGGTTTTGCGCTTGGTATCATGCCAGCGCTTCTTGCAGTCGTCCACTTATTTATTTAAGAAGTTTTATATAGCGCTAGCTCCACCCGGGGGTATCAGAGCGCTTTACATTCGCATAATCATAACTAGGGGATACAGAACAGTTGATATAAATGAAAGCATTCATACATGGTGGACTAAAAGAGTCAATTGAGTAATATAGACAGTAACAGTATAACAGTACACAAGGGTAGTCTCAGTGGTCAGCATAACGCGGGAGGTGATTGAGTATGAGAGAAAGGGTGGGAGGGGAAATGTTGGGATGGGAAAGGAGGGAAGCAGGGTGGAGAGGGGTCAGGAAGGGGGAGAGTAGGAGAGAGAGGGGGGAAACGGTAGTGCTTTAAGGAGGAGGGGGAGTATAGTAAGTGCGGTAAGAAAGGGATTAAGTACCCCAATATTTGTTGAGCAGGTGTATTTTAAGGTCTTTTTTTAAATTGACATAAGAAGGGTTACATCCTAGATCTTTGGGGAGGGCATTCCAAGTGCTGGGGGCCTTACCAGAGAAGGAGTGGGATTGAGAGGCTTTTTTTTTAAACAGCGGGGGACGAGGAGAAGAGAGTTTGTGCTTCTCAATGTCCGGGCGCAACCTGCTTTATTGAGTTTGTTGGAGAGGTAGAGCGGTGTCTTTTGGTAAAGGGCTTTGTGCGTAATGCAGGCAATTTTATAGGAGGATCTGCCTTCGATGGGAAGCCATTTGAGGTCCTTGAGGGCAGGTGGGATGTGGTCGAAACGCTTACAGTCAGTTGTTAGCCTGGCTGCTAAGTGGAGGACAGATTTGAGGGGGGCAAGGTGAACTTTGGGTGTTCCGGAGAGTAATGCGTTTCCGTAGTCAATTTTTGAAAGGACTAGAGATTGGATAACTGATTTGAAATCTTCCGCTGGAATGAAAGGTTTGATTTTTTTGAGATGCCGGAGTGAAGAGTGCTCCTTTTGCCGAGGTTTTTATATGGGCATTGAGTGTTAGCTTACTGTTGATGGTAATGCCAAGAGATTTAACTGATTCGGCGAGGAAGAAGAACAGTTTAGGGCATTAAGGTCAGCGATCCATGATTGAATGGGGAGAGGGTTGTTTTTAGGAGAGAAGAGAATGATTTCAGTTTTGTTGGGATTGAGTTTGAGATGGTTGGTGTAGAACCAGGTTTGAATCTTGGTTAGGGCAGTGTTGAAGTGTAAGATATCGGAGTGGGATTTAATTTTATAGTACAGTTGGGTGTCATCAGCATACAGGTGATAGTTAATTCCGGCTTGTTTAAGTATGAGGGTAAGGTGTTCCATAAAGAGGTTGAAGAGAGCGGGAGAGAGGATAGATCCTTGGGGGACACCGAGGGAGACCGATGTGGGGCAAGAGAGGCAGTTTTGAATTTTGATTTGTTGGGTTCTATGTTGGAAGTAGGAGGTGAACCAGTTTAGGACAGTGCCATTAAGGCCTAAAGTGATCTTTGTGTGCATTGAGTAGGGTTGAATGGTTAACTGTGTCAAAAGCAGCAGTGAGGTCGAGAAGAATGAGTAGGCAGGTCTCGCCCTTATCCAGGGCGAGGTGGATGTCATCGACTATGTTAAGCAGTGCAGTTTCAGTGCTGCAACCTTTGCGGAAGCCGGATTGTTGGGGGTCGAGCAGATTGTAAGTGTCAATGTGTTTATCCAATTGAAGTAGGGCGCATTTTTCAAGGGCTTTGGAGAGTAGGGGGAGGTTGGAGATAGGGTGGAGGTTATTAGGGTCGTTTGGATCGGCCTTGGGGTTTTTAGGGATGGGTGTGATTTGTCCGAGTTGGAGGGAGTTAGGGACGCATCCCGTAGAAAGGTAGCCGTTAATGATATTGGTCCAATAAGGGACAATGATGTGCTTTAGATCTTGGACAAGGGCAGATGGGAGTCGGTCTTTTGTGTGAGAGGACGGTTTTAGTTTGGATAGGATGTTAAAGACTTCCAGTTCGGAAACGGGGTGGAAATTCTGCCAGGAGGCATTATTTTTAAGCAGTGGGTTAGTGAGGTAGGGTTCAGGAGGGGTAGATGAAGGAAGGTGTAGGGAAGAGGTAGGGGGTGGAATCAGGGGGAAGGGGGGTATTGAGGTAGCATTCAGAGGACATTGGGGGTGAGAGGGAGCTGGGTTACAAGGAAGGATTGATCAATTTTGGCAATTTTGTTCAGAGAAAAAGTTAGCAATTTCTTCACATTTGCTTGTGAAGGCCATCAGGTTGGGGGGGGCAGGGGAGGTTTGGTTTCTCACAATGTTGAACAGTTCTCTGGGTCTGTTCTTGGCACGGGAGAGTTGCAAGCGAAAGAAAGATGCCTTTTCAGAGAAAATGTGTTTTTGTAGGTAGATCTAGCGGTTCTAAGGAGGGCAAGATGGGAGGGGGAGGGGTGTTGTCTCCATGTTCTTTCAGCAAGTCTAAGTGAGCGTCTTTCCTTGTTGAGGTCTGAGGTAAACCATGATTTGGAGGGGACATTTCTTAGCGTTTTAAGCTTGGGCGGGGCAAGTTGATCAAAAACCTCAGAGACAGTTCTGTTAAAGTGCTCAGTAAGTTCGTTTGCATTGAGAGAGGGTGGGGTGAGACGAAGTTGGGTTTGGAGTTTGGATTCCAGTGTGCCAGGAGGGATTTGCTTAAGATTTCTGGTCCCAATCGTGGCTTTAATGTTTTTAGCTGGGGCGGGCGGGGTTGGGGGGAAGATCGTGAACAATATGATGTGGTGGTCGGACCAGTCGATAGGGATGATGTTGGATAGGGACGCCAAATAAGTGTTAGAGATGATGGCGTCAAGAATAGCTCCTTTGGAGTGGGTAGGGGAGTGGCAAAGTTGTTTGAGGTCGCTAATCTCAAGAAGATTAGTGAGAAGTCTGATTGTGGGGTCCTCGGGTTCATTCCAGTGAAGGTTAAGATCTCCTAGGAAGAGATTTTTGGAGTTAGAAAGTAACGATTGCGTAAGGAGGTCAGATAGTTCCTTGGCGAAGGGAAGAGGCTCACCCGGTGGGTGGGAGATATTATGTAGTCGTATTGGGGGGAGCTTTTCATCTTAAGTTCGGCTTCAAGGTATTCGAAGGTTGTATAGTCTGTGTTCTTGACTAGGAGAGTTGTAGTTCGTTTTTAAAAATAATTGCTAGACCACCCCTATTTTTTCAGATCTGTATTTTCTGAGAATGGAGTAACCGGGGGAGGGGGGAAGAGTAGGTCGAGGATGGGTGTTGAGTGATCTTTGAGCCAGGTTTCCGTGAGGAAGGCGATGTCAATATCTTCGCTAAGGATGGTTTCCGATATTTCGGTCGCATGTCGAACAGCCGAGCAGCAGTTCACGAGCATGCAGGTCAGGGGTTTGGGGATGGTATTGGGGGGAGGGCATAAGTAAATGGCAGTAAGTTGAGGGGGGGCTGGGGGAACTGGGAGAAGAGTGGATTCTGAAAGTCCCCATGATAACAGGGATGTTGGAGTGAGGGAAGGAATGATCCTTAAGTGGGGACTTGTTTAGGTAGGTGTTGCAGAGGTCAGAGAGGTCAGAAGCAGAGTAGTTTGTCACTCAAGGTGCGAAGAGGTCTGTGTGTATGGCAGTGTAGAGGTGTGGTTGACCAATGCTTGGGATATGGGCATTTTAGGGGGCCAGTGCATGGAGAGGAGGACCAAGAGGGGCGGGTTCTAGGGTTGGAGGATTTGAACTGATTGAAATCCGTTTTGAGTCGGGCAAGTTCTGTAACCAAGGTAGAGATATTGCAGTCAATGTTGCTAAGTGTCTGGGTTAAGAGAGTGAGGTGGGATGTGGTTGGGGCAGAAGTAGGGGAGGTATGGTCTGTGTTGGTCGGGGGAGGAGGTTTGTAGTTCGGAGAGGGCGATAGGCCTGGGGGGGACGAGGGTAGTACTGGGCCTGTGAGAGTGGGGGAGGTCAGGGGAAGGGCAGGAGGTGTGATCCGGCATTGGGAGGGAGGGGCGTGTCACAGGACGGTACAGTTATAGAGGTAGGAGATAGGGAGTGAGGAGAGGAGAGGGCGTACAGGGTGAGAGGAGACGTAGCATCAGAGTTGGGGGTAGGAGTGTAGCTCGGGGAGGGGGGAGGAAGGGCAGGAAGTGATATCATGGCCGGGAGGTGATATAGGGGGGAGGGAGGGGGGTTTGAGATGGGATAGGGGGTTGGGGGAGACAGTCATTAGGGGGCATGGTAGTTTGGGGAATGGTGTGTGAGTTAGAGTAGTTGTGGGGGGTAGATTCGAGAGAGGGAGATAGAATAGAGGACAAAGATAGGGGCATATCATAAAGGTTTGGTATGTCTAGAGGGAGAGGGGGGTAGCCTCAGGGAGGCGGGGGAGAGCCAGGAGGGGTCTTGGGGGAGAGCAGGTGTGAGGAGAGGAGTAGGAATTGACTCAAGGGAGGGTTCGAGAGAGGGTGAGAGAATAGAGGTCGGAGGAAGGGGAGTGTCATTGGGGTTTGGTATGTCAGGAGGGAGAGGGGTTAGGGTCAGGGAGGCAGGGGAGAGGCAGGGGGGTCTTGGGGTTGCATAGGTGAGGGGGAGGAGTAGGTGTGGACAACTGGTGGGATAAGGTGCTGAAATGGTGCTCGAAAATGGTGAGGTGGTGTTCGGAGGCTTGAATCAGGATGTTGCCAGTTTTGAAAATAGAAATGTCAATTTCACCAGGGAAAAATGGGGATGGAGTGGTGGATAGTTTGAAACCGTAAGGGATATTGCTTGATTTAGATACTGGGAGGTGGTGCAAAAAGGTGCTCTTCCATTTGGAGGGGCGTTTGGTGTAGAAAATGTAGTTGGTTTTTATGTAGGACGTGAGGCTGTGGTAGTTGTCAACAATTAGGATTTCGGGATGCCGGATTAGTAATTTATGTTTAAAATTTTTTGGGCCATTTTTAGAAAGATTGGGAGGGTAAGGAATGGTCCAAGAGTTGGGGCCATGTTTGGTGAGGGAGGGTGTTTGGAGGTGAGGGTGGGAATGAGGTGGGATGTAAGAACGGGATTGAGGTGGGACATAATGGTACAGTTGGTTGGGGGAGATGGAGAAGAAAAGAAGGGAGGGTGGAGTGATAAAAGGGATTTAGGCGACAGCGAGGAGTGAGGGGTAAGGGGGTAGACGTAAGAGGGTGAGGAGAGTGCTCAGGGCAGAAGATAGGGAGAGGTTAAATGACGGGGAGTGAGAGATAGACAGTGAGAGAGAAATAGATTCATGGGGGATAGACAAATTGGGATGATTAAATGAGAGAGTATTAGGCAGAGGATAATGACCTGGACGGGGCTGGATGCCAGAGGGAGTGGGGGGAGCAGTGTTTAGGGGGGGCTAGAGGAAGTACGAGTAAGAGTTCAAATCGGGAGTAGCGTTCCTACAGGTGGTAAGAGAAGTATAGAGCTCACACAGCTTAGCAGAGTGGCAATAGAAAAGAGGAGCAATTGAGTTGAGTTTGAAATTAGTGAAAGCAAAAGAAAGCAGCAAGATTGAGTAGATCATAAGATCAATACAGGCAGTTAATAGTGCATGTATCTTAGATTAAATAGTAATGAGGAGATGAATGGCAATGAGGAATTAAATGGCAGTGAGTTAATAGAAATAGAAATGGATTTAGTAAAAGATAAAGAAAAACAGCAAAATTGAATAGAGCATGCGGTCAATACAGGCAGTTTATAACGCATATATATCCGAATTAAGTAGCAATGAGGAGGTACATAAAAAGAGCCACATGAGAAATTAGGTTAACAATAGCGTGTCAGAGTGACCGAGTTAGTGCATTTGGAGAGGGCGTGGGCGGCGTAGCGATGATCTTCGGACAAGGAGGCCCACACGAGAAATTAGGTCCAAACGGTAGCGCATCAGAGATAGAGTGTCCAGGTTAGTGCATTTGGAGAGGGTGAGGGCGGTGCGGCGATCGGATCAAGGAAGTGATCATCAGTACAGTGAGCCTGAGGAGCGCAAGACCAGGCAGCTTGCTGCGTCGGGGGAACGCGCTCTGTAGACTCAGTCAGCAGATGGAGGCACAAATGCTATTGAGCCGGTGCCCAAGTGCTGCGGAGGCTAGTCGGCGGAGGCTGGTTCACGCCCGGGGGGCGAGGGGTTCAGATGACACAAGGCTCGGCAGAACAAAAGCCACACCGAGTTATGTAGCGTTAGTCACAGTAGCACAGTGGCATAGTCACAGTACGTTACATAGCGGGAGGTCCGTCCGGTGGTTAGCACCAACAGAGTGGTGTAGATCAGATGAGGTCGAACTCGTGGGTCCGGCTCGTGATGGGGGGAGGCAAAATGGCTAAGAACCCGGGGGAAGAGTGACGGGCGAAATCAAATGTGGAAGTCGCGGTGTAGATGGGGTGCCAGGAAGCAAGCCTCCCCACTCGTACGGAGATCGACGACTGCGGCTGTCTCCAGAACTGCCTGGGTCATCATGGAAATAGTGAGCGAGAGCAGTCTCCGGGACTGGAGAGAGAAGCAGGGAGCCAGTGAGCGAGAACCGACAGGAAAACAGGAGAACATACAGGATAGTAACAAAAAGTGGCTTGGTGATGAGTGTTAGGAGGTCCGACCGACATCAGACATCCGGTCCCCCTATCCCCGGTGGGGCGGAGCGGGTAGTGAGCCTCCGCCTCGGGGAGTAATGGTCGATCGTCTGGATAGTCACTGCATCTAGGAGTAATGGCCGAATCGTCTGGTCCCACGTCCGAATCGAGGGCGGATCGGCTCCTTGCCGGATGGTGCCTTCACAGCCTGTGTTTCTTTCACAGCTGGTGTCGACTCACCCCTTGGCCTAGGGATGTGCTGGGGGGGCACATCGGCTATGGGTGCAGGTTGGCGTGGATTAGTGAGGAGTGGCGGGGAGGCAAACCGGCCCCATACGTCCGTTCCCCTGATCCACGGCTTGAGTCAAGCGGGGCTAAGGGCATTCAGCCACGGAGAGTCAGATCCAAGTCGTCGGATGCCCACAGCAGCAAGGCAAAGGGGGTATGACGAGGAGGGCAGGTAGGCAGCTCACACGGCTCGAGGTCGAATCATCCCTCGGCCTAAGGATGTGCAGAAGGGCACAACAGCATCGGGTGTAGTTTGGCATGGATTGGTGAGGCGTGGTGGGCAGGCAGACGGGCACCAGACGACCGGTCCCCTGAATCACAGCGATGGCCAAGATGGCAGCAGGCTTCGGCCTCAGAGTGTCCGGTTCGAGTCGTCGTAGGCCCCCAGCAGCAAAGCAAAAAGGGGGGGTAAACCCAGGAGGGCAGGTCGGCAAAGTCCACTGTCCTCCTCCTCTCTCCAACGGCATTCATCTTGAACACAATGTCCTGCCATATTTCTTTTTTTCTTGCCAATGTCACTGTGGAGGTGACAAACAGTTCTTGTTGGTGTTCAGTCACCTCCACACTCAGGACCTGGTTTTCCTGGTTGCTGAACTTAGGATTCCTCTTCCTCTTGGCCTTTACATGGGTCTCTGGCTGGTCCTCCTGGGTATTTGTGGGGTTGTTTGTGGCCTCTGCACTGGTCCCAGCTTCATCCATTGCTCCTCTGGTATTTATTTATTTATTTTTTCTGTTTGGCGGGCCTTTTCTGGTGCATTTTCGCGCTGAATGCTTAAAATGCAGGCCTGGTGCTAATTAGCGATGGGATTCTGTCGCTGATTGGCCCTTCGCCACTTTTTTCACATTAGCGTGGTTTTTTATCGCTGTCACGCTAAATCTATCGCCGTCCATTCCCACCGGAAAAGGTTGCTATCGCCTGTTAGCGGCATGTTGCTAATACGCAGCTAATGCGGTGATAGATTCCGGTGTTCAGCGGCGATAAAAAAACTTGCGCTAAACGCGGTTTGCGATAAATATCGCCATTTGTTGATAATATACCCCATAGTTTTTCCAGATGTGGACTCCTTTTGGGATAGTATGTATCCAACATATTCGTTTTAAGAATATCTGTACTTTCTGGTTCATTCAATGCTAAGTATTCGATTTCTTGTAATGTTTTCAATACTCTATTTCGTGTGGAAGCAAGACCTAAACTTACCCAAAGGATTTCTCTTGACTTTGAATATAAACTGGCAGACTCAAGCGATCTGAACATTCATAGGATTCAATCTCTCGATGGGAAGGCCTTTTCAAGCTGAAGCTGTACACTTTCTTGCTAAGACTCTTCTCATGTGAAATTTATTCCCACATTTCTTTCATCTCTGTCTTTTCAAATTTGGTTACATATGATGCAACATAGCGAGCAACAGCAATTGAATTATCTGCAACATATTGAATATCCATGTTTGCATTCCACATTTTCAAAATCACTGGATTGTAGTCATTAATATACTTCGAATCTTCGGTTCTTTTTAAGTTGTATGCATTCTTCAGAGATTTTTGAGTTATTGTATTTCTTACTGCTGACATAAAACTATTTACTCTTCCTTTAGAAATTATTTGACGTGGGAATCCAAAACGACATTTTGTATAAAATTTCCCTTTAGACATGTCTTTTTGTCAACAGTATTTTCCACATCGATGACTTTGAAACCGTAAAACTTGTTGTCTCAAGCTGTTTTCTCCTCCTTCTCTTGGAATAGCACAGGTAACATACTGTTTGATGAAAGACAAAACACTTTCATCAGTATCATTTCTAAATTTTGGAGCATTCTTGATCCATAATAGCATGTGTATATGAGGAGCACCTCTGGCTTCGTACTCCTTTCTCCAAAAGAAATCTATTACCTCTCCAAGAGGTGGAACTTTTTTATTGCAGATAAATGACATCATGGCTTGAAACCTATGATTAAAATACCTGCAGACATTTAAAGGACCCAATGAACAGAGTTCTGCAGCTGTCTTCAATTCAATGTTTTTAACATTTGAATTTGCTACTCGTAGAAATTCAAGTAAATCGTCCTTATCATATTCAGCACAGCTTTGGGGTCGATTCCGATTCGGGCCGGAAAAAGCACCGACCGACTCGGATCCGGAAAAAATACCGACCGACACGTACCCGTGGCGCCCGACACGCCAAGTACGATGCAAGGCGCGAAAAATCCGACCGACACGTAACGAAACCAAGTCGACCGACCGAGCCGCACGGAAAATAGCAATCCGGCCGGAAAAACACGCGAATCCAACCGACCGACACGCACCCGGAACAAATCCGACCGAAACGTACACGCCAACTCCAAACCGCAAAGTACGATGCAAGGCGCGAAAACCACGAGCGAGTCGGACGGAAGACAGGCCGTACGACCGACACGCATACAAAACCGAGCCGAAGCAACACAAAACACCGCGACCGACGCGTACGCAGCATAGAAAACTGCACAAACACAGCGTGAACGAAACGGAAAACACCGTACGAGACCAATGCAGGGTCCGACTCGGTCACAAGAACATTTCCAACATACACAAACAACACAAAGGAAAAATCACCCAAAAAAAGGCCAAACAAGCAATTACCAAGCCAATAAATACTGGGGGGTGGGGACAGAGAACAAAGACACACCCACAACTCCACCTATATAAAGGACACAAATCACTACCATGAGCCTTTGCAAATGCCATTCCACTGCCAGCACCCAAGAGAAAGCAACCACACACCCACAGCTCATCCCTCACACAAGCCACACACCAGCAGCACACCAACAAATACCTACCTCACATACACCCAGCAAAACACACACTCACACACCCTCACCTGCACACCAACACACACATCACTCACCATCACCACCCATCACCATGCCCCCCAAGAAGAATCACAAGTTCCTAGATTGTGAATTGGAAGTCCTGGTAGACGAGATCCTCAGGGTAGAGCCACAGCTGTTTGGCACATTGGTCCAACAGACCCCCATGTCGCAGAAAACCAAGATGTGGGAGAGGATCATCAACAGGGTGAACGCCCAATCACCATGTCGGCGCACAAAGACCGACATCCAGAACAGGTGGTATGACGTGCGCAGGAGGGTACGGAAACTGCTGAAGCAAGACTACATCAACAGCCAACACACCGGCAGTGGCCCTCCTGCCAAGCCAATATACCTCAGGCCCTGGGAGGAGAAGGTGCGGGCCATCCTACCGCCAGTGAGCATATATGGACTAGAGGACATCCCAGAGCCTGGTGAGTACACAACAAATGTACACAATATACTGCCACAAAACACACACACATCACTGTCAAGGGGAGAGTCAAACCATGCACTCATAGCAATCACACAGCAACCAGAACAGAATCATCCCAAAATGTGTATGTCAGTCAGAGAAACACAACACATGCCATCAAAAAAGTCACATCCAACTGTGCCAACACATGTACAAACACAACCACAACTACAGCTAGGCAGTGGCACAAATAGAACTAACAAACACATCCACACATGTAGCCACCACAACAACACCAACACACAGTGAAGACCACTCAAAGGAAGGAATTCTGTGTATGCTGGCCAAGTCAGTGTAGCCAATAGCATCATGGGAGTCGCAGTCACACATATTGCCCGCCCCAAAACTGTCCCATCAACACCACCATGAACCATGCGCACATCACAGAGAGTGGAGAAGGACTCACAAGATGGCTGACACTGGCTACTGCTGTGGGGAGCACAAGGCCCTGCTGCCAACTGTGCACCAACAAACAGCAGGACACCACTGACTGACATCCTGAGAGACAACTTCCACTCCCTGCAATGCAAGCACGTTCCATGGTGGGATATCTGGCTGGCTGAGTGGGAAGGGGGACTTGCAGCACTGACTATAGTCACCAGCACCTCCCCTCACACCCCCCAACACAAACTCCACAGTACCCACCTGGTAGAATGCAATGCCCTCCATCCTAACACAAGATCCCACAAAGCACCACCACCCTGGGTTATGTTGTGTGAAGCACAGGGACACTCTTGGGACTCTTAGCCAAACAACTGCCAGGACAACACTCCCAGCCATCCTGTCAGCACAGCCAGCCCACCCCACAGGGAGGCAGAGTCAAAAGGAAGGAAGCATGGGCATGCTGGGAAGGGGGGTGGAGGCAATAGCATCATGGGAGTCGCAGTCACACATATTGCCCGCCCCAAAACTGTCCCATCAACACCACCATGAACCATGCGCACATCACAGAGAGTGGAGAAGGACTCACAAGATGGCTGACACTGGCTACTGCTGTGGGGAGCACAAGGCCCTGCTGCCAACTGTGCACCAACAAACAGCAGGACACCACTGACTGACATCCTGAGAGACAACTTCCACTCCCTGCAATGCAAGCACGTTCCATGGTGGGATATCTGGCTGGCTGAGTGGGAAGGGGGACTTGCAGCACTGACTATAGTCACCAGCACCTCCCCTCACACCCTCCCCAACACAAACTCCACAGTACCCACCTGGTAGAATGCAATGCCCTCCATCCTAACACAAGATCCCACAAAGCACCACCACCCTGGGTTATGTTGTGTGAAGCACAGGGACACTCTTGGGACTCTTAGCCAAACAACTGCCAGGACAACACTCCCAGCCATCCTGTCAGCACAGCCAGCCCAACCCACAGGGAAGCAGAGTCAAAAGGAAGGAAGCATGGGCATGCTGGGAAGGGGGAGGAGGCAATAGCATGATGGGAGTCGTACTCACAGCCCTACATCCCCCACCACATGGCCCAGCAAGCTCACACTCACGCATGCACATCCCACAGAGAGTGGAAAGGCCCATAAAAGATGTCTGACACTGTTGCTGTGTCGTGGGGAGCACAAGGGCATGCTGGGTACTGCACACCAACCAACAGCAGGACACCACTGTCAGCCATCTTGCCATTGCCCTCACACCCACACCCACTGAACTCCACACAAAAGCAAGTAAGTATGGGAATGCTGGCAAGTGGGGTGGAGGCAATGGCATGATGGGAGTCGTAGTCACAGACATAGCTCACCCCCACAACTGTCCCATCAACACCACCCTGAACCATGCTCACATCACAGGGAGTGGAGAAGGACTCACAAGATGGCTGACACTGGCTACTGCTGTGGGGAGCACAAGGCCCTGCTGCCAACTGTGCACCAACAAACAGCAGGACACCACTGACTGACATCCTGAGAGACAACTTACACTCCCTGCAACGCAAGCACGTTCCATGGTGGGATAACTGACTGGCTGGCTGGGTGGGAAGGAGGTCTGGCTGTCAACCAAACACAAGCAATGCAGACCATGTTCACACCCCAGAAAATACATAGAAATGCCCAAATAATGCAGGACAATGTGCCACACCAATATCAACCCCTGACTGTGACGATTTAGGACAATGCAATGTACAGGCCCGCACCCAGAGGCACAGTCACAACTGTCATGTGTGTCAACCACTGATGCCTGCAGAAACATGACATACATTGTTTGTGTCTCCCAAAAACAGGTGATGATGGGGACACAGCAGCAGACGCTGAGGAGTCCCAGTCCCAGGCTCAAGAGGATGCCGAGCTCACTGGCGTCGTACAGCCTCCGTCCTCCTCGGACGATGAACAACCTGGCACATCCGGTGCAAGTCAACATGCAGCACCAGCAGGACC